>CP139507.1:402606321-403806321 GCA_021014915.2 Artemisia tridentata subsp. tridentata
TTCAACTGCATCCATCAACTTTTTAAAAGATAGTGTTCCCAAAACTCAATTGAATTCTTGGGGATACCCACAACCATTTTGTGAGTTTTGTTTCCCCATTCCTTTGTCCCTTTTTCCTCATTATTTTAAGGGGTAAAGGTCTCCCTCAGCCCCCTTTAGCGGGAAGAGGCTCCTTCTGAATACTTCCACATGAGAAATCAAGCATCTTCATGTATTGCTAAATTCTCATCTTCCAAGTTCAATTCACCACCTTCAACTTTGGGTACCTTTGAACATCCCCATATAGTAGTACGGAATCCATTGATTAAATAATAAACAATCTGATTAACAAAATTTCTTCTTGATACATCTCTAATCACAAGCTCTGATACCACTTGTTGATCCCATTGATTAACGATCTTGTTAATTACTTTAATATAAACCTAAAGCAATAGGTATAAAACTCTTTTTTTGGAATATAAATTTTCAATGAAGGCCGTCATCCCAGCATCAAATTAGCTTTTTCTATAGCTCGTGGGCTTTCTATATTATCTAAAAATTATAGTTTTGTATTAGAATTAGTCGTATCTATATTTGTGGAGTGGGTCGAGGCTTTCCCCACTGTCAGCTCGCTCCACAGTCCACTAAGGACATAATATGTAGTAGTATATATACCCCTTCCCACACATGGGAAGGGTTGGACCTTTTCAATCTAATATTACACAAGTTTCTTTCTCTCACTAAAAGGCTCCCACTTCTCTCTAGAAATCTTACTTATTCGATCCAAACAAGCCTCACACAAGTGATTCATGCATTGTGAATACCCTACAATTGGTATCAAGAGCCATGGTTAGGTCCATGAGAGTTGGTATTCACGGATTTGTGTAGTTCTTGAGGTTTTTCTTGTTGGTTCGATTTGTAGGTTTAAGTTTTCTTTTGGTTCGGTTTGTTTAGTAGCTTAAATTTCACTTTGTACTTTGTTTAGTGATTAGAGGTTGTTTTATCTTGTATTTGTGTAGTTCTTTAGGTTTTTTTCTTGGTTAGATTTGTAGTTTGGTTAAGTTTTTTTTTCGGTTTGATTAAGTAGCATAGATTTCATCTTTGTACTTTGTTTAGTGATTAGAAGTTGGTTTTCTTTGTACTTTCTAGCTTAAGAATAGTATTAGAGTGGTATTTAGTGTTTGGATTCACAGATCTAAGAACGGTGTGGTGATTTTGGGTAAATTCGTGGATTGTTGTCGAGTTGTTCTTGGCAGCGGTTTGTCTGTTTTGGACGATTATTGGACTCGGTTTGTGTCAATTCTTGGACACGGTTTGTCCTATTACTCGTTTAGGCAAAAGGACAAAAGGCAGTGAAAGTGACGTGCCTGGGAGTTTGTGTCTACTCGGTTTGTCCCTGCTGTGCATACTCGGTTTGTGTAGACTCGGTTTGTCTCTGAAGAATTTACTCGGTTTGTGTAAATTTACTCGGTTTGTGTCTACTCGGTTTGTCCCAGCTGCGTGTACTCGGTTTGTGTAGACTCGGTTTGTCTCAGAGAAATTTACTCGGTTTGTACCTACTCGGTTTGTCCCAACTGCGTGTACTTGGTTTGTGTAGACTCGGTTTGTCCCTGAAGAACTTACTCGGTTTGTGTAAATTTACGAGGTTTGTGTCTACTCGGTTTGTCCCAGCTGTGTGTACTCGGTTTGTGTAGACTCGGTTTGTCTCCGAAGAATTTACTCGGTTTGTGTCTACTCGGTTTGTCTCAGCTACGTAGACTCGGTTTGTCTCTGTTGGATCTACTCGGTTTGTCTCTCAGACTTGTATGCGGTTTGTGTCTTGGTGATTTTAGAAATTCCCGCGAAAGATTCAATTTCTCGGTTAAATCACAAGATCTGTAAAATCCCGTAGTTACTATGGCTACCACATCAAGTACATCATCAGATGATATTCAAGCAGCAGGATCTGACACTCATCCACCTATGCTAGATAGGACGGATTATGAGTCTTGGGCACAACGAATAAGACTTTACTGCTTGGGAAAAGATAATGGTGTTAACATTCTTAAGTCAATTGACGAAGGACCTTATCAGATGGGTACCACCAGAGACGTTGTTACAACTGGTGAAGATGGGACTGTAACTTTGGGCATTGATAGACCTAGAAACTATAATGATCTTAATGAAGAAGAAAAGAAGAGGTATGATGCTGATATTAGAGCCTCAAACATAGTCATTCAAGGTCTTCCAAAGGATGTATACAAGCTCATCAATTTTAACACTGAAGCCAAGGCTGTGTGGGACAACGTTAAAATGTTGTTGGCAGGGTCAGAACTCACAAAGGAAGATCGTGAGTCACAGCTGTATGATGAGTTCGAGCATTTCAAAATGAACCCAGGAGAGAATATCACAGATTACTATGTGAGATTTCATAAGTTGGTGAATGATATGAGAATGATCAGAATGACTATGCCCAACATCCAACTTAACTCAAAGTTTGTGAACAACATGACTCCGGAATGGGACAGATTTGTTACTGCCGTCAAACTCAACAAAGGTTTAAGGGAGACTAACTATGAACAGCTGTATGCTTACCTGCAACAACATGAGAAGCATGCTGCCTATGATAGGGTGCTGAGAGAAAAGTTGAATCCTTCAACTGCAAATGACCCACTGGCATTCATGACAAACATACAACCAACAAACCAATCATCATCCAATCCAAGCTATCACCAACTTCACTCACAAGTACCTGCTATGAGTTCACAACTTGACTCAGGCTACTCTCAGACCGACAAAATGATTGACAACCTCACCAATCAAGTATCTCTACTGGTTCAACAGTTTCAAGCATCACTCCCTCAGACCAACAATCAGTTAAGGAATTCTTCCAACCCACGCAATCTAGCAATGGTGGAGGACGGGAAAATTGTGGTCCAGAATGTGCAAGGGAGAGCTGGTAGAAACATGGGTCGAGGTTATGTGCAGAATAGAGCAGGGAATGCCAATCAGGGGCAAGGAAAACAGATCAAGTGTTATAATTGTGGGGGGCTTGGACACATTGCTAGAAACTGTAATCAACCTAAACGTCCTCAGAACTCAGATTACTTCAAAGACAAGATGCTGTTAATGCAAGCTCAAGAAAATGGAGCTGTATTGGATGAGGAAGAGTTATTGTTCTTGGCAGGAGATGGAGGAAATACTTTTGATGAAGATGTGGATGAGAAACCTGTTCAGGATCTAGCACTTAATGATCCTAACATCTTCAAGGCAGATGACTGTGATGCATTTGACTCTGATGTGGATGATGAACCTACTGCTCAAACAATCTTCATGGCTAACTTGTCTTCCTTGGCCTCATCTCGTCAAGCTGGTCCTTCTAATGCATCCGTGATATCTGAGGTACTAAAAATTTATGACACATATAATATTGTCGAGGGACATCAGATTCCCGAAGAAGTACATCAGGCAGTTGTTTCTGACTCAAGTGATGTTGATATGGAAAATAGCAATATTGTCTCATATGAACAGTATTTGAATAACAACAACTCGCTTGATGTACCAAATGGTGAATCCTTTGTCAATAATGATGTGTGTGCTATGAGTAATGTATGTGCCTTAGATAATGCGAGTAATGTAGATAATGCATGTGTGTACCATGAGAACCAATTGCCTGTCCCTGATAATAACTTGATCACTAGACTTAACATCTATAAAGAACAAGTTGCTATGTATGAACAGCGTGCTAAGTTTGAGCTTAATGATCGTGAGCAGAAATTAGAAGGTCAAATGAGTACACTTATTAAAGAGTCTAGAGTGCGAGAAGAAACATTAAAATTAGAGTTAAGTTCTTTGAAAAGTCAGCTAGAACAGTCTGTCAAACAGAAACAGGAAGCACAAAAGTGTGTAACAACACTTAAGCAAGAGTTCAAACAAAAAGAAACAACCCTTTTAAATGATTTCTCTAAACTCAAGACGTTAAAAAATAAGCTTGAAGATAAGTTGTACACACAAAATCAAACCATACAAACTGCTCAAATGATTCATAAGCACAGAAAGTTGAGTGATAAGCATAGTAAAATCATGATAGGTGAACCAAAGTCAACCATCCTTAGGGGTATGCAAGTACTTCAACCAGCCCTATATGATGGTAATGTGATGATTAAGCCTATTCATGACCAACCTGAGCATATCTACACTGATGAAGAGGATGAGTTAAGTGATAAAACGAAAGAAAAAATGAATGAGAAAATGAGGGATCCCGAGTGCATAGCCAGACGAATAATAATCAAACCCCATGATTATTATGAGGAAAATCGTTTGACTGTGTTTGCTCCTCAAAAGAAGTTAACACCTGAACAGATATTTTGGAAACAAGATAGTGAAAAACTTAAGGAAGATAAACTTAAGGCCAACACCCCCCTCATTCGAAAAGTTGCGTCCATAACGGTGTATCCTCCCAATACACCTAGGCATCTGGTGCCTTTGTCTCTTCCCACTGAATGCAAAACCTTTATTAGCTTATATGTGCTTTGGCAACTGTTTGCTGATTTTGATAAAACATGTAAGAAGAGAATCACACCAACCGGCATTACTGAGGGGGAAAGGTGTTTTGAACATGCAAAAAGGTGTTACTTAACTGAGGTCATGCCATTCTTTAAACTACTTAAAGAACATTTTGAAGGGTTGCAAACTGCCCTTAAAGCCGAAATAAAAGAAATGGAAGTAGTGTTTAAAGACATGGAAAATGAGGTGAATGAATATGCAATAGAACTTAAGAGTCGTGAGATTGAAAGAAAAAACATACTCATCACTAATGACAACTTGATTGCTAAATGTATTGCACAAGATGTATTTTACACTGTCACTGATTCTGCATTGTCTGCTTGTCAATTTAATGAGTATGCTATTGCGTTAAATGTCACCCAGAATCGTGTTGTTGAGCTTGAGGGGGAGAATTTGAAATTGCTTGAAAAAATTCAAAATGATGACCATGATAACATGGTTAAACGTTTTTCAAAACTAGAAGTTGATTATCTGAATTTGCAACTCAAACATCAACACTTAGAAGAAAAATGCAAAATATCAAATGTCAAGACATCCTCGGATGCTCCTGAGTTTGATACTTATTTTGAATTAAGCAAACGAGATGAGACAATTCAAGCTCACACGAACACGATTCGACTGCTGCGGGCCCAAATTGCCCAATTGAAATCCAACAAGTGTGAAGTATATGGCACCAATAAACCTTCGTCTTCAGATTCTCAGAATTTTCAATATCAAAACACCATAAATAAGTTACATTATGAAAATGAGTGTTATCGAGAAGAAAATTCAAAGGTTAAACAACATTTCAAAGAGTTATATGATTCTATTAAAGTTACAAGAAGCAATCATAATGATCAAATAACCTCTTTGACAAATGAAATTGAGAATCTTAAGGCTCGGGTGAAAGGTAAAATGCCATGCACCACTTGTAATTGTGATACACCAAAGGCTACTGATTGTAATAAGTATGATGTTGATGTTGGGCGTATTCCGTTTAAGCTTAGAAATAACAGCCTTGCCCATCAAACATATCTAGATCATCTTAGAGAAGGTCTTGACACACTTCGTGAGGTAGTTGAAGAGGATAGGAATGATAAGCCACTTGATCAAGTAGTTGTCTATGCATGCAAACTCACGAAAAGGATTCAGGAAAACTTAGAATATGCCATAGGCTCAATTCCTAAGTTTAGAGGCCATAGAGATAGATTTGTTGCATCATCATCCAATGTTGTGAACAAGCATGTAGCCTTTGACCTACCACCCAAAACATCAGAACCCAACACATCATTATCAGGAAGGCGTGTGACAGAAAAACAAACTAATGTTACCTTCGATGCTTCTACAGGAGTAAAAAGTGACACCCAAGCTAGCGGGTCAAGGTCTAGAGGAAATGAAAGAAAGGATATGACTGCACCAGCTAAGAATGATCACTTGAAGAATGTAGAAGCCCAACCTAGGAACAATAAGTTTACAATGAGTAGGATGAATCGTGTTGATTCTAGTATCAAAAGTACTGTAATTAATTCGAATTCTAATGCTATCTGTAAAACTTGCGACAATTGTTTAATTTCTGCTAATCATGATGAATGTGTTGTGTCTTTCCTGATGTCTTCTGCATCATCCCATGTTAAGAATGGTAGGATATCTGAAGCATGCAAAAAGGTTTGGAAAACAACAGGAAAAACATTTGCTAGCGTAGGCTATCAATGGAGACCCACTGGAAGGAAATTCAATTTAGGAAAACAGTGCACGTTACCTAAAATGAATAAGCATAAAATTGTAAAAGTTAAGGAATGGAGACCCACTGGAAGGAAATTCAATTTAGGAAAACAGAGACCATTACCTAAAATGAATATGCATAAAATTGTGAAGAATAAGGAATGGAGACCAACTGGTAGAATCTTGCCTTTAGAATCACAACGCCTTCCATCTAGGTCTTGTCCTGTCTCAAGTTCTGTCTCCACAGTAAAGATAGTAGCATCTGTGAAACCTGTGGTTCCTGAATATGTGTGTGCTGACCAAATGGACCCCAATTGCACTTGGGGATCCACATTTTTCAGTTATCCATTGTTGTCTGGTTTCAAATGCAGGTCGTACAAATCGTCCTGTGGTATTTGGACTCAGGCTGCTCAAAACATATGACTGGAGATCGCTCACGGCTCAAGAACTTCGTGAAAAAGTTTATCGGGACAGTTAGATTTGGGAACGACCACTTTGGTGCTATTATGGGTTATGGAGATTATGTGTTTGGTAATAGTGTAATCTCAAGGGTATATTATGTGGAAGGACTAGGACACAATCTGTTTTCTGTGGGTCAATTTTGTGATTCAGATCTGGAAGTGGCTTTCAGAAAGCATACATGTTTCGTCAGAGAATTGGATGGTTTAGATCTTCTCAAGGGCAGTCGGGGCACCAATCTATACACCATCTCAATTGAAGAAATGTTGAAGTCCTCTCCAATATGCTTGCTTTCTAAAGCCTCTAAAACAAAATCATGGCTGTGGCATCGTCGTTTGAACCACTTGAACTTCGGTACCATAAATAATCTTTCCCGTAAAGATCTTGTTAGAGGGATGCCCAGACTAAAATATGAGAAAGATCATCTCTGCTCTGCATGTCAACTGGGTAAAAGCAAGAAACAAACCCACAAGCCTAAAACCGTCAACACCAACTTGGAAGTTCTTCACACCCTCCACATGGACTTGTGCGGTCCAATGAGAATACAAACCATAAATGGAAAGAAGTATGTTCTGGTGATAGTAGATGATTATTCTCGGTTCACATGGGTAAAGTTTTTGAGAACCAAGGACGAAACTCCAGAGGTTATCATTAAACTGATAAAACAGCTGCAAGTAAGGCTAGATAAAACTGTCAGAATCATCCGCACAGATAATGGTACTGAGTTTGTTAACCAACAACTCCGTAATTTCTATGAAAGTATTGGCATCACGCATCAGAAAAGTATCCCTCGCACGCCTCAACAGAACGGAGTGGTTGAACGAAGGAACCGTACTCTGGTGGAGGCTGCAAGAACCATGCTTATATTTTCAAAGACACCGATGTTTCTCTGGGCAGAAGCTATTGCAACAGCATGTTACACTCAAAACCGATCCCTAATTCATACGGTTCATGAGAAGACTCCCTTCGAGTTAATTCATAACAAGAAACCAGATCTTTCCTTTCTGCGTGTGTTTCGTGCTCTTTGCTATCCAACTAACGATAGTCAAGACTTGGGAAAATTAAGAGCTAAAGCAGATATAGGTATTTTCGTTGGATACGCACCAGACAGTAAAGGGTATCGAATCTACAATAAAAGGACCCGTAAAATCATGGAAACCATTCATGTTACGTTCGATGAGCTGAGTGAGCTACCTGTTTCAGGACAAATCAGTTCTGGACCCGATCTTCACCTTTTGTCTCCTGGACCCATTAGTTCAGGACTTGTACAGAATTCCACGCCTGCAGATCTTTATGTGCCACCTACATGTGAGGAGTTGAAGAAGTTATTCGATCCCATGTTTGATGAATACTTTGAGCCAACAAATGGAACCATCCCGAGTGAATCAGCTGTAATTCCTATGGATGAGGTTCAAGCCCCGCAAGATTCAGAAGGACCTGCAGCTTCAGTATCAGTCAGTCACAATGCTCCTGCTGCCAGTCAATCGCCTTCGTCATCAAACACTCAAACTTCTCCAGTAATGCAAGAATCTTCAGATAATAACTCTTTGGAAGTTAATCCTTTTGCTCCTGTTGAAGAGGCTCCTTTTGAAAACATATTTGCTCCTGAACATTCATCAGACACATCCTTACTTAAAGATCACAGCACTGCTTCGTCTGTTCACAACCATCAACCTCACGACCATCTCAGGAAATGGACCAGTGATCATCCAATCGACAACATCATAGGCAATCCCTCACGTCCAGTATCCACTCGTAATCAACTAGCCACTGATGCACTATGGTGCTTCTTCAATTCCGTACTGTCTAAAGTTGAACCAAAAGATGCCAAAGAAGCAATGACTAAAGATTGCTGGTTCCAGTCTATGCAGGATGAAATCCATGAATTTGATCGACTTGAAGTATGGGAATTAGTGCCTCCTCCTGAGCGTGCAATGATCATTGCTTTAAAGTGGATCTTCAAAGTGAAGCTTGACGAGTATGGTGATGTCTTAAAGAACAAGGCACGGCTAGTTGCTAAAGGGTTTAGACAAGAAGAGGGCATTGATTTTGAAGAATCGTTTGCTCCGGTTGCTAGAATTGAAGCTATAAGAATCTTCCTAGCTAATGCGGCTAGTCGTAATATGATAGTATACCAGATGGATGTCAAAACGGCATTCTTGAATGGTGACTTAAAGGAAGAAGTTTACGTGAGTCAACCTGAAGGATTCGTGGATGCTGAACACCCTACTCATGTTTACCGCTTGAAGAAGGCTCTTTATGGGCTAAAACAGGCGCCAAGGGCATGGTACGATACATTGTCCAAGTTCCTCCTAGCAAACAGATTCTCCAAGGGTGTTGTTGATCCTACACTATTCACCAGGAAGTCAAGAAACCATCTACTGCTAGTTCAGATATATGTAGATGATATCATCTTTGCTTCAACAGATCCTGGTGAATGTGATAGTTTCTCAAAGGAGATGAATTCCAAATTCCAAATGTCCATGATGGGACAAATGTCATTCTTCTTAGGACTACAAGTTTCTCAAAGTCCCGGAGGCATATTCATCAATCAATCCAAATACGCCAACGAGATCCTGAAAAAGTTTGGATTCCATTCAAGTGAACCTGTTGACACTCCCATGGTTGATAGAACGAAACTGGATGAAGATTCTTCAGGGATTCCAGTTGATATCACACAGTATCGAAGCATGATTGGATCTTTGATGTACATCACGGCTAGCAGACCAGATCTTCTGTTTGTTGTGTGTATGTGTGCTCGGTATCAATCCAGACCAACCAAGAAGCATGTTGAAGCAGTGAAAAGGATCTTCCGATATCTTCAAGGCACGGTTCATATGGGTCTCTGGTATCCTAAGGACACTGCAATGGAGTTAACGGCATACGCAGATGCTGATCATGCGGGATGTCAAGACACTCGTCGAAGTACTTCAGGAGGAGCTCAATTTTTAGGGGAAAAGTTGGTTAGTTGGTCTTCTAAGAAGCAGATGAGTACTTCCATATCATCTACTGAAGCTGAGTACATTGCTATGTCTGCTTGCTGTGCACAAATCCTTTGGATGCGATCACAGCTTTCGGACTATGGATTCTCATACAACAAAATTCCCCTATATTGTGATAACAAAAGCGCCATTGCTCTTTGTTGTAACAATGTTCAGCACTCCAGGTCTAAACACATCGACATCAGGCATCACTTTATCAGGGAACAAGTGGAAAAAGGAATTGTGGAACTGTACTTCGTGAGGACAGAGTTTCAGTTAGCTGACATCTTCACCAAGGCCCTCCCAAGAGAAAGGTTTCAGTTTATTCTCCCACGCCTCGGCATGAAAAGCATAACTCCTGAAACCCTCAAGTGTCTTCAGGAAGAAAAGGAGGAGTAAAGGATTGTCTTCTCATATCCTTGTACATAGTTGTATATATCTCAAATCAAAAAGAAAAATACAAAAATATAAAACCTATAAAAAAAAAAAAAAAAAAAAAAAAAAAAAAACCATAAAAATCAAAAAAAAAAAAAAAAAAAAAAAAAAAAAAAAAAAAAAAAAAAAAAAAAAAAATCAAAAAATCAGAAAATACCAAAAATAGGTCTACCTAGGCATGTCTTCTGTTTATCGATAACATTTACGTATCTAGAAATGTCATTCAACAATGGCACGGATTCTTAAATGAAGCTCGAGCAGAAGTTATACTAATCAGTTAAAACATGTCTTAATGGCTTGCAGTTACTTCATACTGCAACCCGCACTATACACTGGGGAAAGCATGTCGCCACAAAGATAGCTGTTCCTCCAACCGGGTGATGTTCACCTGGGCATGGATTACTTTATATCCATGTTCTCCCGTTTTGATGTACGTTTCAGTGCATCATTTCTTGAAAAAGAAGAGAAGTCTTCTTTGCATACAAATAGTTTTCATTCTATGATTCTTCTGAAAATTATTTGTGAGACACTTGGTGAATATGTGTTGTATGAAATTTGTTTAAACTTGGATTATGCATAAAATTTGTCACTCAATCAACGACTACAAAACCTCACGACAGTTCTTGTTTGATGAGTTGTGGGGTTAAGCGTGATTTTAGTTAAGGTTCAACTAGAATACGGGTCATTGATTGAGGGGGAGAGTGAATTCAAATTTTATATCATCAAACGGATTTATTGGTTAAATCATACTTGTTAGAAATGGTTTTGTAGTTAATGGGGAATTATTTGAAGAGGATCTTGCTTAAATATATCAAATGACCAAGTGTGTTAGCTGCTAGAAAGTTTAGGACATTATGTGCAATTTGCTTATAGTTTCCTAGCTTTATGTATCTAGAAGGTTCATTTGTGTTACTTTGGTATCCTCGTATAATTCCCAAAATGCTTTAAGACTCAAAACCTAAAAGAAGTTAGAAAACCAGTTGTGTTTGATGTTTTTGAATACTCCACTGGCATTTGTATGATCTAAATGAATGAGTTTCAAATGTTGTTTGTCTCTGCTGCTTAAGGGTTGTTGATATTGTGCATATGTTCTCAGGATTCGCTTAGGTAGATTGCTATTATGTTAGAATCATGTTCCTAAGATCCTGAATTGAATATTGAAATTCGTGTGAATTGCCATGTTCATGATTGCTATTTGCTCTTCATGCTAGATAGTGGTTTGTCGTAGTTCCTGATTGGGGTTTGATTATAAGATGAACTTGGTATTATAATGTGGCAAGCTGCTGAAGGGTAGCTATCTAGGAATAGTGTATCTGTATGTATGTATATCTGTGTTGATATTCTTATGCAGATTCCATAGCCAAAATGAATATACCAGTTCCCATTCTAACCATTTGATCAGACGTTCAAACTCTATTGATTGGCTCGGAATTCACCACGACAACAACATCGGCAACAACAACAACAACAACACCTTCACCTCCACCACCATCATTTCAACAAAGAAGTACTTACTCGGATCTCGCCAAGTGGGGATCGACAATACTTGAGAAGATTTGTTGATGGATGGATAATCGATGTTGACCACTGACTCACTCAGTAAAGTGGGTGATTACATCATTTGAGCTAAAAGGTCAATATCATTTGTGTCATAATAATCAATTGTGCAACATAAGCAGTGAATCTCCCTCTTAGATTAAGGGGGAGCATAGTATGTTCCATCATCAGACTACATTAAATCGGACACATTTTCTCCCACATTTTCTAACTTATTTAAATCAATTGGGATCACAAATCTCAAAAGGTTTGAAATTTTTGATCGGGGGAGAGAATGTGATTTAAATATGAAACCTGATGAAAATGTGATGTTTTGGACTTTAATGTAAGCTCTCCCATATGTGCTAAACTCTTTCGTATATTGATGCACATATTGAGGGGGAGCGAATTGACAAAAAGGATTTGGCATGCATCTTATGTGAGCAAGGCTCAGACTTCACCAATGAATTGACGATAGCTAAAGTCAGTAGTCGAAAGGACATGTCCTGGACGGGTAATAATTTCAAGCCAGTTTATCTGGTGATGTAAGCGTGTCTCGCAAAGGACGTGTCTGAGTAGAATGTACCGATTTCGAGCGATCTTCCTTGAATGTGATCTGGACGGGTAATAATTTCAAGCTAGTTTACTAGTGATGTAAGCGTGTCTCGCGATGATCATGTTCTTGGAAAATCAATCAATTCAAAAGTGCGAGCTTCACCTGACATGTGCAAATTTATAAAACAATCAACCGAGCACATGTTGAGGGGGAGCAGTTGAAAAATATAAAACTCTCAAGTGTTTGCAAAAATGTGTTTCAGAATCATGAACACTTTGAGAGATTTTTCAAAGATTTGGTTTATGGCAATCGTGGAAGTACACCAAAGACCGACCATTTTAATTAATGTATGGAGTTATAAGGATGGTTAGGTTAGGCTCAAGTTCCCACGATCCCGCCAGAGCCGGAGGGATCTACCCAGGGACAATCCACTAGTTAGTGTAGAAGTCCTTAGGTATGATTAAAAAGGAGAAAAGTGAATAAGGGAAAAGTGCCGACTGAGATGGAGCTAGTACTGGAACAAACCCAACAAGGTGTTAGTTATGAAGTCTCGGTAAGCACTGAAGGGGTTGAAGAATGAAAAAGAATTGTAAAGAGAAAGGGTGAAAAGAAATAGCCCTCCTTACAACTTAGGCAGAAACCGGGTCAATACATATGCTGTCAGAATCACTTAGTTGATTGCTGACATTGAAGACAAAGTATCATGGACCCAGTGATACGCTGCACAACCCTCCCTAGCCACTCAAGGTCCCTCAAAGGATTCTTGTTTCAATTGTCACGGAGTTCAATACATTCCTATCGTCTCTCTCACTCCGAGTTAGATGATATTGAAAAGGTGGCAGTCCTCTCCAGCCTCCGATCACTAAATCAAAACGCACTATCGAGTCTAGAGCCACGAGATGCATAATAAGATCTCATAGGGACACGAATTATTTCTACACTGGGTGTTCAACATTAAGGACACCAGTTGTAAACTTAAGAGTCCTACGCA
This sequence comes from Artemisia tridentata subsp. tridentata, assembly GCA_021014915.2. NCBI lineage: Eukaryota > Viridiplantae > Streptophyta > Magnoliopsida > Asterales > Asteraceae > Artemisia > Artemisia tridentata. The sequence goes on from CP139507.1 coordinate 402,619,505, forward strand.
GATCTTGGCAATCTGCCAGAACATTTATGAGAGAATTTACAAATGTAATTCTCAATGATTGAATGGAAATTCCTGCCAGGGTCAACATCAAGCAGCCCTGAAAGCAGGTCACTTCGGTAATCCTTTATGGATTACGCTTAGTGGTCACGACAGTTTCTAACGGTCTACAGTCGTGGAGTGATCTCCAGCGACTCACCTAATCGTTGATGTGCTACGGTTCGATCTTAAAAAGCCCTCTGTGGGTTTTCGATTAGGAACGGTCTTGGTAAGGATTAGAGAGAGTTTTCACACTATGCTGTTAACAATCTCGAAGTCCGAACCTGTAAGTACCGGACGTTTTATTGCTAACTGTCGTATGCAGGAACTTCTGGCGATTGTAGCTGATTGCTGTTGCAGCTGTTGGCGGTTGTAGCTGTGGAATGCTGTAGCTGGTTGCAGTTGTAGCTGGTTGCTGAAAAGATGCCAATCCTCTACCACATGTTCACACTACCTCATCATTGTTATTCAACAAAGTCATGATCAACCAAAAAAAAAAAAAAAAACCTTCAACACGGCTTCTGCTAACTCTGATACTAAAGATCATGACACCAAACAGTGTGAGCATGTCGGCTCGAAGAATATCACATCACAAGGAAACATACTGCTAAAAGATGACTTGGAAACAAATGTTGGGTGATAAAATCGAAGAATATTCAAAGATCATCCAAAACGATCAAACGGTCATCAAAGGTTCACTGCTGAATGGACAAAGATACAAGACTTTGAAGAATCAAAGACTACGAGCTACAAAGACAAGTTCAGAAGAAAGAATGCTAGAATTCGAATTATTATTTCCGGGGTGACCTCCCTTAGGGGGAGATTGTTAGGAATATAAATATTCAGATGAAGGCTCGGTCACCCCGAGCATCTAATTAGCATTTCTATAGCTCGTAGGCTTATCTATATTATCTAAGTATTATTAGTATTAGTATTAGAATTAGTCGTATCTATATTTGTGGAGTGGGTCGGGGCTTTCCCCACTGTCAGCTCGCTCCACAGTCCACTAGGGACATAATATGTAGTAGTATATATACCCCTTCCCACACATGGGAAGGGTTGGACCTTTTCAATCTAATATTACACAAGTTTCTTTCTCTCACTAAAAGGCTCCCACTTCTCTCTAGAAATCTTACTTATTCGATCCAAACAAGCCTCACACAAGTGATTCATGCATTGTGAATACCCTACAGCTTTTGAATGATCTATTAATTACTATGCGGAAACTAGTAATTAATCTTAAGAAGAATTAACAATAACACACAGCAATTCTCTCAACCTTCACCTCAATATATTAATATACGGTTACTCAAAAGTAACAAGGTTACAATGAACCTTGAAGTGAATACAAGATAATACGTATGCTAAACAATCGACTTCTAACCCTAACCCTAGATCCTCCTTTTATACACTTAAGGAGTCCTAGTCGGTTACAAAAACTTTCTATACAAGAATAATATCTATTCGTATCTTTACTATAAACAAACTATACATATCTAATAAGCAGCAGAATCAAACTCTAGCAGCAGAATCATCTTAGGCTAGCAGCAGTTTGATACTTAGCTTATTTCATCATTCTTCAGATATCATCAGCAGCAGAATCAATATACTAGCAGCAAGATGATTATGCCTAGCAGCAAAATCATACTTAGTATATTTCCATTAGAACCATGAGCAGCAGAATAAAATACTTAGCAGCCGAATCTTCAAAGTAGCAGCAGTATCTTTTAAACCCAACAACAGATGAAAAGAGCTTATTGCATGCTGATTTTGAAATATTTTTGTATTTTTGAAGTATTTTTCTTTTTTTTTTTTTTGTATTTTTGGATGAAAAGTAGAAATAATGAAAATGATTAAGTAAAAAGCTTTTAAAGAGCTTCTATAAAGCTTAATGAGACAGAATAGAAGCTAAAATTAGCTTATACTAACACACTTAAAAACAGAAACAGAGGACTTAATGATTTTTAATGAACAAACTCAAAACCAAATTTCATTAAATATTAAAACGTTAGTACAATAGATCATTACAAGACTGAATTTGAAAATTACCACTAAACATTACATAAAATGACCCTAAATTACCCTAAACTTAGACTCTAAAAAAAACTAACACCAGCTTGTGAGGATGAGGGGGTATTTATAGCCCTCCCCTAGGGTTTAGGAAGCTTCAGGAACCCTTCTCACAGCCCTTGGATCAAATCTTGGCCTCCAATCTTTCACTATCGACCCTTGGATCATGGGATGTGCTGTCTCAGCCAATGAGAGAGCTGGGATTTGCCACTCTGTCATTCCTTGAGGTGTCAGCATGCTTCTAGAACATTTTAAGGTAGGTAAATTCGTGTGGGAGCAGGGTAAAAGCTGGGAACGAAGGGTGAATAGTAACCTGGTGAATATTTGGCGGGTTGGGAAGGTATTTGACCTGGGTATTTAATGATGGTTGACCGGGTTTGGGTGATGGATCCGGATATTGGGTTTAAAGAAACGGGAGTGGGCTGGAATGGCTTGGTGGGCTGGGTTTACGAAAAGGGTTGGGTTATTTTATTTATAGTGATTTGTTATAGGACTTTGGGTGAAATGGGATTAAATGTTAAGGAACTAATTTTTCCATTTGCAGAAATTCACACTGAGGCCTGATTTTGTAATTTTGCAACGATCCAAGGGCTTTTCTTCAAATATCTTTTTACTTTGACGAATTCTTCCCCGGCTTCGGCTTTAAATATATTCTTCCAAATCTCGTTCTCGTGTTTTCCCGATTTTTGTTGATTTTTTGTCCATATTTCTAAATATCCGTACCTGCATAGAAACAAACACAAAAACACAAATATCTTTGGCATTATAGTTAGTTTTTGGTCGTTTTGGTCTTAATTTGTTCAAGAAAAGGTATGTGTTTAAGCACATACCAAAATCCCCCAGACTAAGATATTGCCGTGTCCTCACGCAATGTTATAAAAACACGTTTTTGAAACCAAAAATTTCCAACCTCTTTTTACTAACTTTGAAAAGTAGCAAAATTTTCAAAAGAGATTAAGAAATCTAAAGCTCTAAAAACTCCCCGTTTTTCCTTTTATTCTATTTTTGTATTTTACTCTTTATCATGTGACGGTTTTGTTGACAATCATTATCTATCAATAACTTTTAGGGTCAACGAGTAGGAAACACGACTCATAAAGAAGTGACCATACGGATAAAATTCGTCATCCTTGATTTTTCACGAGTCCCCAAACTAAGCTTAAAAACGAAATCATTCTTATATACAAGTTAGATTGCTAACACTACTCATAAAAGTTAATTGTGGACTTCTTGCTCCCAAATTCCTATTTTCCTCTATTTATTTTATTTTTGGTGAGAAATGAATTTCTCCATACTCTCGTTTCGATAATGTTTTGTTCGATAAAAGCACAAAGTTTAGACACTAACTAGCTTCTAATCTTCCTCCGAAAACCGTTGCCATAAAAATGAGGTCCACATCAAGGTGATTTAAAATGGGGCTGATTATTCTATTTTTATATTTTTGAATTTTGCAAAAAAAACTTTTATTTATTTATTTTTTTTAACCTAACTTTTTATTGAAGTTGTGTATCATAAACTATGGATCTTCACGGGGAAATTCCAAGACCTTACACCTTCCGGAATAAAGGATCCAAGGGCCGTTACAACGGAGAGTTCCAAGACCTTAACGCCTTTCAGAATCAAGGGTCCAAGGGTCGGTGTAAGAGGGTAACCAAGACCTAAATACCTTCTGGAAATAAGAATCCAAGGACCGATCTCGAATCTACAACTTATAGCACATAAATTTAAGATTTGTTTATTTATGCTTAATTTTAGTGCCACCGCTCCAAATCTCGTGTACCATAAACTAAACGGAACTTTACGGATAATTCCAAGACTCTAGACATTCCTGAAATGAGGATCAAAGGTCGTTAGATCAAGACCTCACACATTCCTGAATTAGAGATCCAAGGGCCGCTTTATGAACCGTCGCTTATGTTACACGACACTTGTAGTAACCTTGATGTGTACCCAACTTTTACTAGCAAGGATTCTTTTAAGAAGGAATAAAAACTAATTATCGCCAAAACTAAAATACTTTTAATTAGATTATTATTATTATAGGGTGAAACAAGCTGATGGGAACAAAAAGCCACAATTAGCTTCGATGAGCTCTAAAGTGAACCAACTACTCCACGTTTAGCAATCTAACTTATAAACAACTCTATCATTTCTCGTTCTTCGCAAATTTAAAATCTTAAACAATAAGATCCGCGAATGCTTAGCCAATAATCAAGCCATGCATATATAAAGTCAATTATATGAACTTGCAAACTGTTAAAAAAAATTCACGTTTTATAGCTCCTTGTATAAAAGACTAGCACAAGCTTATTGATTATTAATGTTAAGGAGACAAGCTAGGGCTCAACACGCCCGGTCAAGTCAAAAATTTATTCCTACCCTCACCAGCGGAAAGTTAACAAAATGTCAAAATTTATTATATTTTTGCTCAAAAATTTTTAAATTTTTCTCTTTTTTTTTTTTTTTTTTTTTTTTTTTTTTTTTTTCCAATTTTTTCAATTTTGGAGGAGAAACGGGGTTGCATGAGTAAACAGAAAAAATTGCAAGGCACAAATCAAATCAAAAGATCACCCCCCCCCCCCCCAGACTAAAATGAGACATTGTCCCCAATGTCTTAAAGGTAAGGGTTCTCCTACATAAATCTAAGGCCGTTTATTAATTATGCCAAAAGATACATGTTAAACGATAAGATTAAGGATATCGGATAAGCAACGAATGATGAAACTCGAGTGGAAAGAAGCAAACCACGAGCAAGAGAGTCATCATTATTCGGGCAAATCCTGGACACATCACAGAAAACCACGAAACACAAGATATGGAAGAGGTAGCCCCCCTCACGACACTTATTAGAAAGAAAATAGAAATAAGATAGATGGATAAGCATGGGGTGCCTCCCACGAAGCGCTTTGTTTTTGTTAACCGAGTCACGTAGCTTGACTCGACCCCGAATTTAGTTGTCCATGGGGAAGAAAGTGGAAAAGAAAATCTCCATCGGACTTTCGTTCAAGAGGTTTGGATAAACATTGAAGCACATGAAAGTTCCACTCCGATGAGATGCCCACGGTTCTAAATAGAAACTATAAGCGGAGATGCCGGGGTCAAAAATGGTATCCACATTCCCGAAGGAATGAAGAACTGGAGAATTCATAAAGATTCTTGTAACAAATGGGATAGAGTACTTCGAGCTTGATTGAGCTTGGTATAAACAAGAACCTCTGTATGCTATACAAGCGTTTATGCGGAAACTAAACAGCAAGTATAATAAAGAAGAAAACTCTAAACGACAATGATCCTCTATGGATCAAACTATGAACTAAGAATTGTGATATATTGAATATTGAAAACGTTAAAGGTGTCCCTAAACTCATAGACGGGTTTATCTTTTATACTAACAAGATCACCTAACCCTAACCCGTTCTACAAGAAAACGTGTGAAAAGATAAACAACAATCTCTACTAAAAATAAATCTTAACAAACATTCTAAATATACGGATAACAAATAATACTATCCGCGGCAACAACACTATCGGCAGGAACAAGATAACACTGTCGGCAGCAACGAGCTTTCAGCAGGAACCAAAGCTATCGGCAGGAACCAGCTTAACACTATCGGCAGCAACAATGAAACTCTTATTTCCCAGAGATCCTAACAATTCTGATAACAAATGTGATAGAAAGATAATGGCGATCCTTAAAGGTAATCCTCACATTTACCTTAATCCGTAAAGCATCATTAAAACTCTTTAAGTCATGGTCTAAAAACACCTCAGGAGGGAGAGTAGGGATAGTGTCATCAATAAGCAACTTCTCATGATAGATTATGTCTCCCTCTGAGTCCTTAGAGTAAAAGTGATCATACTCCGGCGGAGATATGATGTGAAAACGTTCATCGGCGAACTCCTCGAGACAATAAGAAGAATCAATTGACGAATCATGATTTAGCAAAAATTCTAATTCTGATTCAAAATCAAAGTTATCGTCTTCATCCCCCGGTGGGATGGGATCAATGTGAGCGAGTTCATAGGCGAACTCCTCAAGAAGAGAATCACTCTTATGAAGTAAATTCTTGAACTCAGGCTCCGAAGTATTTTCGTTAGACGGTTTAACTTCTTTTATTTCTTCCATTTTAAGTTCCTTCGGAGGGAGAGAAGGTGACAGGTCATCGTTTAGCAATTTCTCAAGCAAAAGAATATCTCCCTCTGGATCAAGATAAGTATCATCAATTTCCGGTGAAATTGAATCATCAAGAGCAAGAAAAGCGTCGGTCTCTTTCAAGAGAAGATCACAATCCTCGAAGGAGGTGAGAGACGCGATAACAGAATCAGAAGAGGGAGTGGGACTGCCACTCAACGAAGGAATTGATTTCTGATCGTCTTCTTCTACTAAAGGTTCATCCTCATCACTCTCATCCTCGTCAGAGTCTGTAAAGTTAATGGTGTGAGGATGACCTGGTCCATACTGACAATGTTGATTTATATATTTTTCTTGCTTGCCAAGGACCTCAATTTGTGTACTCACTGCGGAAATTTTCTCGGAATAATGATCACTCAACATAGTGGTAGAGTCATATTGAACTTCAGCGTCCCACTGATAATGATGATGTGTCATATTTTCGATTAAATCATAAGCTTCTTGTGGAGTTTTCCGCATGAGATTGCCACCGGCAACCAACATGATTTTGTCTCGATCAATCGTAGTTATGCCATTATAAAAGGTTAGGATTTGATCTATGTAACACCCCAACCCGACAAGGGTAAAGATGTCACAATAATGGTTTCATATCAGATCACAACAAAGCATACATCTATAGTAATACAAGAAATCTCAAAGATTACAAATGAAATACAGATACTACAGGGTTACAAATGAACTTCCAATAAATACTAATTCCGAAATAATAAGAACTTCTAGTCATTTCTAAATCCAGAACAGCTATCAAGTCTTCTAAGTCCAAAGGTACTCTCCACCCATTCCCAGCTTCCTACTAAAACCTGTCGTATGAAAAGAAATGCGGCTGAGATACGAGAGCTCAGTGAACAGATATAACGATAACAAACAGAAATAGAGAATAGTACAGAATAACAGAAACAAAGGTCAAACAGATGTAATATGGTTCAAGGGATAAGTCAATGAATAACTATAAAGGAAAGAGAAAAGGGATAGTAATCCACCACGAGCCCAGAAACAGATCATACTATATCGTAACCATAAATCTTCAAATCATATAGAGGGGAGACCTCTCAGATAATCAAATAATATGAGGGGTGTCCTCATTCTTCAGATGGAGTAGCTAGCTCCCAGACATATGTGAAGGGCATGTATAGCACACAGTACCAATCACCAGACAATAATAAATCAATCATGTTAAATCCACTAAACAGATCAGATCTAGGATGCATCCATACGCCCCTGCAGATAAATAGTGGCCAAAATAATATAATGCGCATATCAGATAACAGATAAGGGGACGTGGCGGAACATCACTCTACCGCCCTAGAGTCATGCCATTGGTGCATCAATGACACGGCCATGTTACCTTCATGGCTAGGAAACAGATTTTGGCTCGGTTATCAAACTAAGAGTCAGATATCATATCAAATCAGAGTGTCATAACAGATGGCTCATAACAGAGAGTTCATATCAAATATCTCAGAAGTAATATCAAAGCTCCAAATCAGAGTTTATCAGATCAAGGTTCATATTCAATTATCAAGTCATGGTTCAGGTCAAAAGTCCGTTTCAGAAGTTTCTATCAAAAGTCCATTTTAAAACAATCCTTTAATTCATGATTTTCATAAAACGATCCTTTAAAGTAGTTATCATAAAAATAGTCTTTCAAAACGGTTTTTCATAAAGCTAGTCTTCAAAATATAGTTTTCATAAAAGTTAGTAATATTTTATAAAAGTAGTTTCGCATCATTTATAAACATCCTTTTTAAAATTGTTTTTCGCAAAACATTTCCGTGGTATAATTCAAAAGGTTTTCATAACATAGGTTCATAACAGAGGTCATATCAAATGGAATCAATAGAGGAGGTTCAAGCAAAGGGAATCATAGCAATGGCATCAGATCAGAAACTAACGGATCAGAATAAGAAAGAGATCATGAGAAACCTTATAAGAAAGGTCAGAATATATGTACCTTATACCGCAAGTGACAAACACAACAGAAAATATAGAGGTCGGACGCAAACTCCATCTTCAGCGAATCTACACGAATCATGACTGTCTTATTAAAAACTTATTTAATTCAGATTACTTATTTTAGTCGACTTTCCATTTTTAGTAACTTCCCTTCTTAGGTAACTTTCCAAAAATAGCAACTTTCCATATTTAGTAACTTTCTATTTTTAGCAGGTTTCCATAATTAGCAGGTTTCCATAATTAGGTTAAGTCATTAATTAAATGATATTATGGAAATAAGGTTCATTTTAGCAAGTTATAAAAGTTTAGGGTTATTTATAACAAGTTTCCATATATTAGGGTTTTAATTGTAAATACACCAAAGTTAAAGGTTTAAAATGAAAATACTTTAAGTTACTGATTTAAATACTCATGTTATTCAGAAGGACACTTCAATCCCTTAAGTTTCACAATTTACAGTTTACACCCCTCTAGTTATATTAATTACAAAATAAACCCTACATTTACATAATTCACAATTTAATCCCTTCCATATTTATATTTACATGCCAAGCACTTTATTTTACAAAATTACAGAACCTACCCTCAGAATTTTAAGTAGTACGAATCATAACCCTCAGAATTCAAAAATTACACATTTGGTCCCTTAGTTTTACAAAACTTATAATTCAAATCATAATTTAGTAACAATTACATATTTAGCCCACAAATCCTCAAATTTACACATTAAACCTCTAATATCATTATTTACACAGAATAACCATGAGTTTCCAGAATTTTCACTTTTAGTCCCTCTATTTTAAATAAATACCAATCGTACCCTATAAATACGAATTAATTCCTTTCTTGCAATATTTATACTTAGGACCCTTATGTTATATTTTTCCTACATTCCCACAGACCTAATTAACATTACAAAAATATCCCACAAGTTTAACAAATGACAAAACACACACTTATAGTTTTTATTTTCAATCGGTAATACACTTTATTTACAAAACCCTAACCCTAATTTACCAAATCATTCCACAATCATTATACAATCATTATAACACATTAAATGACCAGATCCAATCATAAAACACTAACCCTAGTTCATTTGTTTAGGGTTTTCTCAATTTTTACTAGTTTTTCTTTTATAATCGATTAGAACAAAAATCCACAAATAATATTTTAGGCTTTAACAAATTAAACCAACATTTTTCCAGAGTGATATGATTAATATAGAACCCAGAAAAATTATGTACATGACCCAGAAAAATCGTATAGCCCGATTTGTAATTTATTCTTGTTTTTGTTATTTATAATTCGTATGATCAAAATAAGCATGCATGATTCGTGCTTATCATTTTTTAGGAGTTATATATCATCCATATATCATTAGAAAAATATCAAATCAGATTTAGAACGTAAGAATTTGGGCGTATGAATTAATACCTCACGGATGGAAAAACGCGACAAAAGAATTACCACAGATCGAACCAAGCTTCCAACGACCCAAAACTTATTTTTATCCCCTTCCTTAGACCTTGATGAACGTGGGAAAAATATGCTAGGACCTCCAGAAATTCGGATTAAGTGTGTGCGAATTTGTGTGTGTTTCTAGGGTTTTTAGCGATAGGAAAAATAAAAAGGAAAAGAGGAAGCATTTAATAAAATGTGTGGGAGGGGGAAGATAGGCAGAAAATTCGGCCAAAAAGGTTGACAAATCATAATTTGATAATCTTTGATCATTTCCTTAATTAACTTGTGATTATCTTAACTTATATTGTTTTTAAATGTAATTTATTTAAATACAATTGGTTTTCGGTTTATGTACTATATTTGATGTGCAATATTAATTTTTGGACATGTAAAAATGTTGAAATGTTGCCTCATAATTATTTTATCTCATATGTAGCTCATTACCAAAATTTAGAATTTATTTGGTACTTTACATCAAATTTAAGATTATAAGGGCATTTTGGTCTTTTTACATGTTTCAAATTTTTAGGGTATTACAACTCTTCCCCTCTAACAGAAAAATTTCGTCCTCGAAATTTGAAGTCGCAAGGTTGGACAACGTCGTAGCAAATCGTAAAAGGTCGTCGCGAACAATTCTCACGCCCGGGGAGGTTCTTCCAGAAGGATCTTCAAAACAAATGGTTTCTCATGACCCGATCAAAACAAGATGGGTTCAGATTCCTCAGAAGGAGGCAAATTAGGTTGATTCAGAACAAAAGGTCCATGCAACATAAAATGGACGATAGGTGAATCTTCTGAAAAGCTTATATGGAATACAACAGAATTTCAAATCAGATTAACTGTACCATCAGTAGAGAGTTCTACAAGGAGTTCAAGATATATAACTGAGGTCAACGGAATGCAAAACGAGAGTCCAAACTCATCCAGATATCTAATGAACGAAAGCAGAGTATACGCATAGGTAGAATGAACCTAATGTCTCACTAATCACGGATAAACCAACGGAGATCAGATTCTAAACTTCTTAGGTACTCCCCCAAGATATCCTATGGCCACAATGAGTGCACGTTATATGGTGTAAGTATTATCACGTTGATCAGGCGTCATAATACTAGCACCACATAAATATGCCTTCATGATGATCATACTTTATCTCAAGTCGTAATCAAAACCACCTATCTTAATCCACCTAGTACTTCTACAGTCTCAGAGGTCATCAAAATCAAACACCATAACTAAGAGGAGAACGAACTCCTCGAAGGAGTTAACGGAAGTCCCAGAATGTCTATCAGAATTTGGTACATCGTTAAAAGCAACAGATCGTCCATCATTCGTCACATAACAAAACCATCATCCAGCATACGCAGAATGAACACCGAGCGGAATTAATAACAGGGAACATAACTCATTCAAGGGATCCTATCATCCGGTAACGGAAATTTGAGTAGGTCAAGAGGAAATGAATTACGTCATCCATAGCTTCATTCTTCACAAAATCAACTCTTCCAAACACAAACGTTCGCTTCAGAATTATCATCCATTCAAATACATGATCTTAAACTTCTTCCAAGTCCATGCAGTCTATCGTATGATCCTAGGGTGGAAAGGAAATATAAACTCGAGTCTGGTCCTTCAAGCCTTCGGCACTTCTTCTTGGAACTGTGGTGTAGTAACGTGAATCTCCGGTATGGTCATTGTGCATTCTTCCATTTGCGAGTCTGTTCCTGCTCTCAATTCATCTTAGTACAACTAAAATGAATAGAGAAGCAAGACTGCGGGTCTTAGACAGGTCTTCAGCACAGTTCGAAATTCGCCAACTCAAACTGTCGTCATCGCCGGATGCATGGTAGTGTTGTCTGCTACAGTCTCTGGACGCCAATCAAATCTACTTCTTCCAGAATAAAGGGTCAGTCTACAAGATGGTCTACATGTTCCTCTTCGTGCATAAAACTAAAATACTTCCCGGAGGTTACTCTCAAATAGTCATCTCCTTTCTTAAAAGTCCTTGGGGTTGCTTCTTCAGTCCTTCAATCATTAAAAGAGTCCGTCGGGTACGGAGTTTTACAGGATAAAATCAATCATTGATACGCTGAATTGAAAGATGGTCATGGTAGTGATACGATTAGGTTTACGATAGTCAATACTCCAAAGTTTCCTCTTTCTTCTTCACAAGTTAACAGGGTGTTCAAAATGAAACACTGAAGTGAACAAAATCATATTCCATCATCTTCTCCAATTTCTCAACTTCTATGGCGTCATGGTTCGTCAACTGAGATCGGCTCAAATTTCATTCTACTTCTCAAACAGGAGGGAAAACCCAAAGTTCCATCGGGGAACAACAGAAAAATTTGTACAACAAAACTTCCAATGCCAAAGCTTCTAAGGATGGGTAATAGGTGTCAGGAGGCAACCAACAATCAGATGAAATCGAGGTAGATGTTTCCATAGCAGCGTTAACAGATTTGAGCGGTTATCGGATATCATAACGAAAGTGGGATGAAACATATTACTAAAGGTCACAAATCAGATATGGTAGTCCCTGGCAGCGTATGAGGGCCAGCCAATCCATAACTTAAAGACCTCAAGATCAAATATGTCAAAAGTAAACAGATTCGTAGGATGAGTACGGTCGCCAAGCCAGACGGATAGTTCATATATCAAGGTCAAGTACATGGTTCATCAAAGTGTGGAGATAGATAAATGAACAATTCAAGGTGTTGGAGTCTTGTTTAGCTATTTAGCATAAGTGGCAGGTAGGTTGTGAGTCATCGAAAATACAAACATCGTATTACTGTCAAGAGTGAGGCATATCGAATATCAGTTATCAATTTCATCATGCTCAGTTACCCATTTCTCATCAAGACAAAATTATCGTCATATCCATGGCTAATAATCACCAGAGTTCTCATCGGAGTAGTAATGGATTTCGCAAGGACAGAGTAATATCAGATGATACATTTTATATCCAGCATGGGTAATTAATTCACAGCAGAATGTGTCAAGCACCTTAAGGTTAAATGACCTTCGGAATGGTCAGAGGAGTATCAAACTGCTTATCAAATAGGTCGGAAATGAAAATCAAAATCAGGTAGAGATAGCAAAAGTTTAACAATCAGGAATCATGGTAGGGGATTTCAAAATGGTTTTCAAACACCGAAGGTGAAACATAGGAGGGTAGTCGTCAATGATCAATCAACCTATCCTTTATCAGAATAAAAATCAAAGTTAACTATTCAATGAAAACAGATCGACAACGCAAGTCTTATCATTCAGAAGTGAGAGGAAAACATTCTTATACTCGTGGTTAAAAACACCACCAGACTTCTCATGAAAACAGAGATGTTTAAGACGAACTCAGATAGGGTCAGAAGATTCATAGATTATCAAAAGCAAATAACAGAATGTATCAAGTAGGTTATCATCATGGAGATTCTCAGAATTCTCAGAATACCCGAAGAGACATCAAAAAGATTAACAAGAGAATCAGAGGTCGGAGTCGGAATCTTAAGTGGTGCAAAGTGTGAGCTTTCAATCTCCAAAAGTGATCTCAACAAACAGGGCATAAATCAGGGTGATGCGGAAGCAATGATACTTAAACAAAAGCCTTATAGTCTACCCATTCCTCACTGGTCAAACTTAAGTTCCTATAGGGAAATCCTAAAGCAAATCTTAAAGGTTGTCCTATGAGCACCTACAGTGGAAACTTAATGGTCCAAAGTTCACAGGTCAATGGTAAATGTATTACGAGTCACAGCCTGTCTCTCTGATACCATAAATTCTAACACCCCAACCCGACAAGGGTAAAGATGTCACAATAATGGTTTCATATCAGATCACAACAAAGCATACATCTATAGTAATACAAGAAATCTCAATGGTTACAAATGAAATACAGATACTACAGGGTTACAAATGAACTTCCAATAAATACTAATTCCGAAATAATAATAACTTCTAGTCATTTCTAAATCCAGAACAGCTATCAAGTCTTCTAAGTCCAAAGGTACTCTCCACCCATTCCCAGCTTCCTACTAAAACCTGCCGCAGGAAAAGAAATGCGGCTGAGCTACGAGAGCTCAGTGAACAGATATAACGATAACAAACAGAAATAGAGAATAGTACAGAATAACAGAAACAAAGGTCAAACAGATGTAATATGGTTCAAGGGATAAGTCAATGAATAAGTATAAAGGAAAGAGAAAAGGGATAGTAATCCACCACGAGCCCAGAAACAGATCATACTATATCGTAACCATAAATCTTCAAATCATATAGAGGGGAGACCTCTCAGATAATCAAATAATATGAGGGGTGTCCTCATTCTTCAGATGGAGTAGCTAGCTCCCAGACATATGTGAAGGGTATGTATAGCACACATTACTAATCACCAGACAATAATAAATCAATCATGTTAAATCCACTAAACAGATCAGATCTAGGATGCATCCATACGCCCCCGCAGATAAATAGTGGCCAAAATAATATAATGCGCATATCAGATAACAGATAAGGGGACGTGGCGGAACATCACTCTACCGCCCTAGAGTCATGCCATTGGTGCATCAATGACACGGCCATGTTACCTTCATGGCTAGGAAACAGATTTTGGCTCGGGTATCAAACTAAGAGTCAGATATCATATCAAATCAGAGTGTCATAAGAGATGGCTCATAACAGATAGTTCATATCAAATATCTCAGAAGTAATATCAAAGGTCCAAATCAGAGTTTATCATATCAAGGTTCATATTCAATAATCAAGTCATGGTTCAGATCAAAAGTCCGTTTCAGAAGTTTCTATCAAAAGTCCATTTTAAAACAATCCTTTAATTCATGATTTTCATAAAACGATCCTTTAAAGTAGTTTTCATAAAAATAGTCTTTCAAAACGATTTTTCATAAAGCTAGTCTTCAAAATATAGTTTTCATAAAAGTTAGTAACATTTTATAAAAGTAGTTTCGCATCATTTATAAACATCCTTTTTAAAATGGTTTTTCTCAAAACATTTCCGTGGTATAATTCAAAAGGTTTTCATAACATAGGTTCATAACAGAGGTCATATCAAATGGAATCAATAGAGGAGGTTCAAGCAAAGGGAATCATAGCAATGGCATCAGATCAGAAACTAACGGATCAGAATATGAAAGAGATCATGAGAAACCTTATAAGAAAGGTCAGAATATCTGTACCTTATACCGCAAGTGACAAACACAACAGAAAATATAGAGGTCGGACGCAAACTCCATCTTCAGCGAATCTACACGAATCATGACTGTCTTATTAAAAGCTTATTTAATTCAGATTACTTATTTTAGTCGACTTTCCATTTTTAGTAACTTCCCTTCTTAGGTAACTTTCCAAAAATAGCAACTTTCCATATTTAGTAACTTTCTATTTTTAGCAGGTTTCCATAATTAGGTTAAGTCATTAATTAAATGATATTATGGAAATAAGGTTCATTTTAGCAAGTTATAAAAGTTTAGGGTTATTTATAACAAGTTTCCATATATTAGGGTTTTAATTGTAAATACACCAAAGTTAAAGGTTTAAAATGAAAATACTTTAAGTTACTGATTTAAATACTCATGTTATTCAGAAAGACACTTCAATCCCTTAAGTTTCACAATTTACAGTTTACACCCCTCTAGTTATATTAATTACAAAATAAACCCTACTTTTACATAATTCACAATTTAATCCCTTCCATATTTATATTTACATGCCAAGCACTTTATTTTACAAAATTACAGAACCTACCCTCAGAATTTTAAGTAGTACGAATCATAACCCTCAGAATTCAGAAATTACACATTTGGTCCCTTAGTTTTACAAAACTTATAATTCAAATCATAATTTAGTAACAATTACATATTTAGCCCACAAATCCTCAAATTTACACATTACACCTCTAATATCATTATTTACACAGAATAACCATGAGTTTCCAGAATTTTCACTTTTAGTCCCTCTATTTTAAATAAATACCAATCGTACCCTATAAATACGAATTAATTCCTTTCTTGCAATATTTATACTTAGGACCCTTATGTTATATTTTTACTACATTCCCACAGACCTAATTAACATTACAAAAATATCCCACAAGTTTAACAAATGACAAAACACACACTTATAGTTTTTATTTTCAGTCGATAATACACTTTATTTACAAAACCCTAACCCTAATTTACCAAATCATTCCACAATCATTATACAATCATTATAACACATTAAATGACCAGATCCAATCATAAAACACTAACCCTAGTTCATTCGTTTAGGGTTTTCTCAATTTTTACTAGTTTTTCTTTTATAATCGATTAGAACAAAAATCCACAAATAATATTTTAGGCTTTAACAAATTAAACCAACATTTTTCCAGAGTGATATGATTAATATAGAACCCAGAAAAATTATGTACATAACCCATAAAAATCGTATAGCCCGATTTGTAATTTATTCTTGTTTTTGTTATTTATAATTCGTATGATCAAAATAAGCATGCATGATTCGTGCTTATCATTTTTTAGGAGTTATATATCATCCATATATCATTAGAAAAATATCAAATCAGATTTAGAACGTAATAATATGGGCATATGAATTAATACCTCACGGATGGAAAAACGCGACAAAAGAATTACCACAGATCGAACCAAGCTTCCAACGAGCCAAAACTTATTTTTATCCCCTTCCTTAGACCATGATGAACGTGGGAAAAATATGCTAGGACCTCCAGAAATTCGGATTAAGTGTGTGCAAATTTGCGTGTGTTTCTAGGGTTTTTAGCGATAGGAAAAATAAAAAGGAAAAGAGGAAGCATTTAATAAAACGTGTGGGAGGGGGAAGATAGGCAGAAAATTCAGCCAAAAAGGTTGACAAATCATAATTTGATAATCTTTGGTCATTTCCTTAATTAACTAGTGATTATCTTAACTTATATTGTTTTTAAATGTTATTTATTTAAATACAATTGGTTTTCGGTTTATGTACGATATTTGATGTGCAATATTAATTTTTGGACATGTAAAAATGTTGAAATGTTACCTCATAATTATTTTATCTCATATGTAGCTCATTACCAAAATTTAGAATTTATTTGGTACTTCACATCAAATTTAAGATTATAAGGGCATTTTGGTCTTTTTACATGTTTCAGATTTTTATGGTTTTACCATCAAGAAGCAAAATTTTGTGATCAGGACATTTCCGTAACAAAGATTTGAATCGTTCCCAAGTTTCAAATACTGACTCCATGGGCAATTGCCGAAAATTCAGAATGTCTTTCCTAAGCTGCACCGTTTTAGAATGTGGAAAGTATTTTGAAAGAAAATTGAGGAACATATCTTCCCAAGTATGAATTAAGTGGGTTTTAAGAGTATAAAACCATTATTCAGCGTTGTGGGATAAAGAGAACGGAAAAAGATTCAAACGAATGCTATCTTGAGAAACTCCTTTCTGCTTCATGGATTGAGTGATAGATATGAACTTGTTTAGGTGCTCGTTCGCATCTTCATCTCGAAATCCGTAGAATTGGCAATTTTGTCGAAGCAGTCGAACCATATAATTTTTCAATTCAAAATCGGTTCCCGGAACGGATGTTGGAGCGATCGGTCCTCCTCTACCGATAAGTGACGGACGATAGAAATCCTCCATGATCCGAAGATCATGGGGATGATATGGTGACAAATCGATCATTGTGAAGAATTAAACGATGAGAGGGTAAAGAGATAAGAATTAAACATTAAAGAGGATAGCGAAGAATTTTTTAGGATTTTTATAAAAGAAAGGAAAAATGGAAAACAAATGAAGATAGAAGAAAAACAAATTTAAAACAATTTTTGAAAAAGAAAATATTTTAGGGTTTTTATATTTAAGAAAAATGGAAAAACAATATTTTTGGGATCGATCCCTCAACCAGTATTTGTTTCTTTTAAGACTACTCGCAGAGTGGCGGAAGAGAAGAATGGATCTCTTTTCGGTTTGCAATTTAATGTAAAAACCTCCTTAAACCACTTGTATAGGTTGTAGTCCAAAAATAATCTGAACACAATTGATTTCACGATTTGTTTTGTTGTTTTTTTCGATTTTTTTGGTATTGTAAACACTTTAGGAAAAGTGTTAGTGATTTTTTTTTTTTTTTTTTTTTTTTTAATTTTTATGATTTTTGGTTTTTAGAAAAATATTCACAAATAAAACGATAACTTCCCGGGAGAAGGGTCTTCAAAACACGAATCGATAAACGGAGATAAAAAATTCACGTCAGCCTTCTCCGGCAGCAGCGCCAAAAATTGATTCAATAATTAATATTCTCCAAAAAGGAAATTACACAAAGGAAAGTATGTGTAAAACCCGGTTCGTTGTCCCGACGAAGGTGTGAATGGAATTTTTCGGGATCGTGAAACGTGAAGTGAATGGTGAATAAAAGTGAGATATTGGATTTTAATCTAAAAATAGTGAAATATTAACTAAAAATAATTAATTAACTAAGGCAAAGATTAATCTAAAGTGCTTAACGCCTAATACGCAAAGAAAAACTAGTCACGAGATAATATCGGGAAAACCCGAACCTAAAACGTAAAATTTATAAAATACTAATCCTAGGGATGCCAAATTAATTTTCCTATGTCCTAATTAGCAAAATAAAATTTTAGAAAAAAGAATTATATTTTTTTTTATTTTTATTTAATTTTCTATGAATTAAAAACTATTTTAAAGAAATTAAATGATTAAAAATATTAAAATTATTCAAAAAAATCTGTAAATTTTAAGGAAAGTCATAAAAGTAAAGCTGAATCTAGGAAAAATAAAGTCACTAAGCCAGCTTATCCAGATAAGCTGGAAATAAGCTAATTATGGCTGATAAGCTAAAGGGGAAAAGAGGCTTAAAAGAATAAATGATGGGATGAATGACAGAGAAATTCTAAGGGTGCTAGTGGTGAGGTGTGTATGTGGTGAGCTAGGTGGCCAGGGTTCGAATCCCAGCCTTGGCCTTTTTGAAAACTATTTTTTTTATTTTTGAAACTGAATTAGTGCTTAATTATAAGCACTTTTTGTAAAACAAAATATTTTTAAAATTTATAATAAGCTGAGAATGAGCTTATCAATCTGATCAGAGGGCTTAAGGAGTGAAAACAAGCAAAAAGCAATAGCACAAAGAGAATAGGCTAAAATAAGCCACAAAGAACTATGAATAAGCTAATATAAGCAAAACCTAAGCTGAATGACTAATAATCTTAGAATAAGCAAAGATCAAAAGCATATAAGCACTGATGAAACCTCAAAAAGCAAAAAGCTTAACTGATGCAGTCCTATGATGTGGCTACTGAGGGCTTTTAAGGGCACTAAAAAGCAATGATTAATCTGTCCTAAAAATTCACAAAAATAAGCATCTACTAGACAAGCCACCAAAGATCATCTATATCAATTCTCAGCTTATAAGGACTTCTAATGAGGAAATTAAAAATCAAAAAGACAAGCTGAATAGGATATGCTGAGTGCAGACTCTTATGACTTTCTGATGCAGCAAACTTGATTTTTTGAACCTAAATCCCTCAAATCTCAATGAAACAATTCCAACCTTTGAACATTTACTTTAAATACTACAGTGAACCTGACTAATACCAAAAATGAGGCTGAATAAGCTTGAGATTATCAGCAGCTTATATGAGTAATTTAGGGTCTATATTTGAGCTTATCCACACAAACCCTCAAAAATCATCAAACTAACTTAAAATATGTCCAAAACAGCTTTTCTAACCTCAAATAAGCTCAATCAAAGTTGTCCAAATTGCAAATAAACAGTACCTAGCTTTTTTTTTGGGTCAAAAATGGACTTAATCCAAACACCCCTTAAGAAGGCAGTTTTGGAAATTTTAAAAATGACTTGCCAATTTAAGCTATAAACTGATTCAAGCTATGATTATCTAACTTACTTATTAACTAATAAGCAACTTTTAACTTAGAAATAAGCACTAATAAGCTCTAAGCTATGTAGACTATTTTTAACTTTTTTAAGACTTTAAGAGCAAAATGATGAACAAAGCTATCAACTACTATCAATTAAGTTCAGATAATATCAGATAAGCTACAAAAACTCTAATAAGCACTGGAATAGTAGAAATAAGCTAAGTAATAGTAATAAGCTAAAAAAAATTACTTGAACCAGCTATCTAACAACCCAGGCTTGTTTTCACAAGCCAAATATAACCCAGAGAGCTTATCCAAATCAGCTTACTCCACCACAGCTTATTTGACCAAATGTTTGACTTTGGTTGACTTTTTTGAAATTTTAAGTTTGAAACAGTTAAAACCTAAACTAAAGCTCACTATAAGCTATCAGAGCTTAAATAAGCTTTTACAGATGAAAAGAGCTTATTGCAAGCTAATTTTGAAATATTTTTGTATTTTTGAAGTATATTCTAATATTTTTTTTGGATTTTTGGATGAAAAGTAGAAATAATGAAAATGATTAAGTAAAAAGCTTTTAAAGAGCTTATATAAAGCTTAATGAGACAGAATAGAAGCTAAAATTAGCTTATACTAACACACTTAAAAACAGAAACAGAGGACTTAATGATTTTTAATGAACAAACTCAAAACCAAATTTATTTAAATATTAAAACTTTAGTACAATAGATCATTACAAGACTGAATTTGAAAATTACCACTAAACATTACATAAAACGACCTTAAATTACCCTAAACTTAGACTCTAAAAAAAACTAACACCAGCTTGTGAGGATGAGGGGGTATTTATAGCCCTCCCCTAGGGTTTGGGAAGCTTCAGGAACCCTTCTCACAGCCCTTGGATCAAATCTTGGCCTCCAATCTTTCACTATTGACCCTTGGATCATGGGATGTGCTGTCTCAGCCAATGAGAGAGATGGGATTTGCCACTCTGTCATTCCTTGAGGTGTCAGCATGCTTTTAGAACATTTTAAGGTAGGTAAATTCGTGTGGGAGCAGGATAAAAGCTGGGAAGGAAGGATGAATAGTAACCTGGTGAATATTTGGTGGGTTGGGAAGGTATTTGACCTGGGTATTTAATGATGGTTGACCGGGTTTGGGTGATGGATCCGGATATTGGGTTTAAAGAAACGAGAGTGGGCTAGAATGGCTTGGTGGGTTGGGTTTAGGAAAAGGGTTGGGTTTATTTTATTTACAGTGATTAGTTATAGTTGTTTGACTTGTCCACAATTAAGCATTCCTTTTCTTTAAGATTATATCTTTAAGAAAAGGATGTGCTTGAGCCCGAAAAAGCTCCCGTAAAAGCCAAACTTCCTGATCCTACGAGATTAAATGATCAAAAGCTCCGTGAAAAAGCTTCAAATCAAATTGAGAAATTCTTTCAAATCTTTCAAGATTTGCATTTTGATATAAGCTTCACGGATGCTTTGCTTCTGATGCCTAAATTTGCTTCTACAATCAAAGGATTATTGAGCAACAAGGATAAATTATTTGAACTGGCAAAAACTCTGTTAAATGAAAACTGCTCAGCGGTTCTCCTGAAAAAGTTTTCGGAAAAGCTTGGAGACCCCGGAAAATTCCTCATTCCATGTGATTTTCCGGGGATGGGGCAAGCATCAACTTAATGCCGCTATCCATTTGGCAAAAACTTTCTCTGCCCGAACTTTCCCCCACTTGCATGACCCTCGAGCTTGCGGACCGGACCATAACCCGTCCACTTGGAATAGCCGAGGATGTCTTTGTCAAGGTGGGGAAGTTCCATTTCCCCGCCGATTTTGTGGTGGTTGATTTCGATGCTGACCCCCGGGTTCCTCTAATTCTCGGAAGATCATTTCTGAGGACCGGGCGAGCTTTGATCGATGTATATGGTGAAGAAATAACTTTGCGGGTTGATAATGAGGCCGTAACTTTTAACCTAGACCGAACTTTCAAATACTCCTCCAATCACGATTTTGTCTCGGTTAATAGAATTGATGTGATTGATGTTGCCTCGGAGGAGTATTCTCAAGAAGTTCTTGGACTCCGTTTGAGGGAAGTGATTTCATCCTGGAAGAGATCGAGGCTTGTCTTAAGAATGAATCAGTTTCACCGAAAATTGATGATTCAGACTTTGACCCGGGGGGAGACCTTCTCCTCCTTGAGAAGTTACTAAATAATGATCCATCATCTTCTCTCCCTCTGGAAGAAATTCAAAAAGAAGAAATCAAAGAAATAAAGCCGTCTACTGAGAATCCTCCGGAGCTCGAGCTCAAGGATTTACCTCCTCATCTTGAATATGCTTTCTTAGAAGATACCGACAAATATCCTATCATCATTTCTAAAGACCTAAAAGATGAGGAGAAGACTCAACTCTTAGACGTGCTCAAAAAGCATAAGAGTGCCATCGCTTGGCAGATCTTCGATATAAAGGGCATAGACCCTCGGTTCTGTACTCACAAGATCTTACTCGAAGAAAATTTCGAACCCGCCGTCCAGCAACAGAGACGTGTTAACCCAAAAATCCATGATGTAATCAAAAAGGAAGTTATTAAACTCCTTGACGCTGGGATGATTTATCCGATTTCGGATAGCTCATGGGTTAGCCCGGTCTACTGTGTGCCCAAAAAGGGTGGAATGACCGTTGTGACAAACGAAGAAAATGAGTTAATCCCCACACGTCTCGTCACCGGATGGAGAGTGTGTATTGATTACCGAAAACTCAAAGATGTTACCCGTAAAGACCATTTCGCTCTACCGTTTATGGACCAAATGCTTGAGCGTTTGGCGGGAAATTAGTTATATTGTTTTCTCGATGGCTTTTTCGGGTATTTTCAAATACCAATTGATCCCCAAGATCAGGAAAAGACCACCTTCACTTGCCCTTATGGTACGTTTGCCTACCGACGTATGCCTTTTGGTTTATGCAATGATCCGGGCACGTTCCAAAGGTGCATGATGGCCATATTTCACGATATGATCGAGAAGACAATGGAAGTCTTTATGGATGATTTCTCGGTCTACGGAAATTATTTCTCATCTTGCCTCTCCCATTTAGACAAAATGCTTCAAAGGTGCGAAAACACCAATCTTGTTCTAAATTAGGAGAAGTGTCACTTCATGGTTAAAGAGGGCATTGTCCTCGGCCATAAGATTTCCAAATCCGGGATTGAGGTCGATCGAGCTAAAGTCGATGTTATCGCTAAGCTATCTCATCCCACTACCGTAAAAGGAATACGAAGTTTCCTTGGTCATGCCGGTTTCTACAGACGATTTATTCAAGACTTCTCTAAAATCGCCCGGCCTCTGACCCATCTTCTTGAAAAAGATTCTCCGTTCTTCTTCTCTCCCGAATGCATCGAAGCATTCGAGGTTCTCAAAAAGAAACTGACTGAAGCACCAATATTGGTTGCCCCCGATTGGGACTTGCCCTTTGAGCTAATGTGTGATGCAAGTGATTATGCTATTGGAGCAGTCCTGGGGCAACGCAAATCAAAATACTTTTAGCCGATACACTATGCTAGCAAGACAATGAACGACGCTCAATCTCACTATACTACTACCGAGAAAGAGTTGTTGGCCGTTGTCGCTTTTGAGAAATTTAGACCATATCTTGTCTTATCCAAAAGTATAGTGTATACGGACCATTTTGCTCTCAAGTATCTCTTAGCGAAGCAAGATGCTAAGCCGAGATTACTTCGGTGGATTCTTCAGCTCCAGGAATTTGATATTATCATTCGTGATAAAAAATGGAGCAGAAAATCTGGCCGCTGATCACTTGTCCAGACTTGAAAATCCCCATCAAAGTGATCTCGAGAAAAAGGAAATCACCGAAACTTTTCCTCTCGAGACACTTGGGATGGTATCTTTAAAGAATGATCCAAGTACCCCGTGGTTTGCCGACTATGCAAATTACCATGCGAGGAATTTTGTGGTGAAAGGGATATCGTCGCAACAGAAAAAGAAATTTTTCAAAGATGTTAAACATTATTTTTGGGACGACCCCTACTTATTCAGAATATGTGCCGATCAAGTAATTAGACGGTGTGTGCATGGCTAAGAAGCCGTTGACATTCTCAAGGCTTGCCATAATGGACCCACGGGGGGACATCATGGTGCCAGCTACACCGCTAAAAAAGTCTTTGATTCTGGGTTCTATTGGCCAACAATATACCGCGATGCCCACGACTTGGTAAAGTCATGTGACTCTTGCCAACGTCAAGGAAAGATCTCGCAAAAAGACGAAATGCCTCAAAATGCAATTCAAGTCTGCGAGAGCTTTGAAGTGTGGGGCATCGATTTTATGGGGCCATTCCTGTCTTCATGAGGGAATAAGTATATCCTCGTGGCCGTCGATTATTTGTCAAAATGGGTTGAAGCAAAAGCGCTCCCCACAAATGACGCCCGAGTTGTTAAGTTCTTGAAAAATCTCTTCTCCCGATTCGGAACTCCTCGAGCTATAATCAGTGATCGCGGTACTCACTTTTGCAATGACCAATTCGCAAAAGTTATGCTTAAGTATGGTGTTACCCACCGTCTTTCTACCGCGTATCACCCATAAACAAACGGTCAAGTCGAGGTTTCGAATCGTGGATTGAAACGTATCCTTGAAAGAACCGTTGGTGAAAACCGAGCCTCGTGGGCAGACAAATTGGATGATGCATTATGGGCTTTTCGAACCGCTTACAAGACACCCATCGGGTGTACTTCATACAAGCTGGTTTACGGAAAGGCTTGCCATCTGCCCATCGAGCTCGAACATAAGGTATATTGGGCCTTAAAACATGCCAATTTTGACCTCAAGACCGCGGGTGATCACCGAAAGCTTCAAATGAATGAATTAAATAAGCTTAGGGATCAAGACTACGAGAACTCTTTAATCTACAAAGAGAATACAAAGAGGATTCATGACTCCAAGATCAAGAACCGCATTTTCAATGTTGGTGATCGGGTCCTACTCCTCAATTCTCGATTAAAGATCTTCTCGGGCAAGTTAAAAACCCGTTGGTCTCAAAATGACGGTCCAAACTTCAAGGTGAACGGTCACAGGCTCAAACACTATTTTGGAGGGGACATACCATCCATGGTTGTCCCGGATCTCCAAAATTTCCCCATGGACAACTAAATTTGGGATCGAGTCAAGCTACACGACTCGGTTATCAAAAACAAAGCGCTTCGTGCGAGGCACCCCATGCTTATCTATCTATCTTCTTTCTATTTTCTTAATAAAGTATCGTGAGGAGGGTTACCTCTTCCATTTCTCGTGTTTTGTGGTTTTTTGTGATGTGTCCAGGATTTGCCCGAATTATGAAGACTCTCGTGCTCGTGGTTTTGTCTCTCCACTCGAGTTTCAACATTCGTTGCTTATCCAATATCCTTAATCTTATCGTCTAACGTTTATCTTGGGCATAATTAATAAACGGCCTTAGATTTATGTAGAAGAACCCTTACCTTTAAGACATTGAGGAAAATGTCTCATTGATGACGTATAGTCCGTATTCGGGTCACGAACCCGGCCCATACTTAAGTCCATCACGAATGGACTCAAGCCCGTCACGATATGGGCTATTGCGATAACGGTTTGGGCTCACGATGGCCCAAACCCAACGTTATTTATGGCTGCGATAATATATCTTTTATTTATGGGATATATATTGCCTAACCGCCCTACGCGGGATACACCGAAGATTGGGGAACACGAAACCAATAAGGATTTCGTGTCCATATATAGAGGGCATCTCAACCCTCACAAAGGTACGATTTACAAAACCCTAACTCTTCTACAAACCCTAAAACCGATTACTTACTCTCACGCCGGAGGATAATCGTGGGAGACAATCCCACGATAAGCCTAACGGTGTTTTTTTGTTTTCTTAGTGCGCAGGTCTCAAGCATTAAGATCGAATTGGTACGGAATCAAGGAACGCCCAACTTTTGTATCAACAAGTGGCGCCATCCGTGGGACCCTACACTAAGAGCTTTGCTAAGAACTAGAATGACGAAGCACGGAAAGGAGCAGACTCCGCATGCGAAGAAAACGCATGACGATTTACTAGGGAAGAAACAGCAAACTGATGCGGCCTCCAAGCAGACCTCTGGAACAACCAGTGTGCCTAGAAGCTTTGGAGCGTACTCAGATCTACTCCTTACTTCAGTAGAACCGCTCACTATGACTACCAATGCTACTACAACAAGTACTAGCGCGGTAGACCCACAGCGCACTCCCCTTGCCATGCCAGTAGTGAACTTCTCTGAGCCACCAAATGCGCCTATCCGAAGCAAGGATTTTGCCTTGGAAACGGACTCCATCACGCTAGAAGGAGTCACGCCTGAACTAGCGCCAAGTGACTTCGTATCTCAAAACTACGAAGCCTTGGCTACGCTCATGCAAGAGGAGGCAAAGAAGAGGTCAAGCCAAAGTCTGCACGCCAGACTCAACTTCGACCCTGAGTACGAAGAATCCCCACCGCATTACCGAAAGGAAAGACGCGAGAAGGATAACTGCAAACAACCAGTGTTTACCAGGATTGGAAGAAAGGTTGTGGATGATGAAGCAGCCGACTTTCAGCATTTGGAGGAGCATGAAGATGGGGAACGGCGTGCCAATGTCCATGCTAGGCTTGGCAGTCTCAGAATTCAGGATAGGCTCAGGCGACGGTGCTCCCCAAGTGAAAGCCCATCAAGCTCCGATTCTGAGGACAGTCGGCGCAAGCGCCACAGAGGAGCAAGCTCAGATTCTGATGATAGTCGACGCAAGCGTCGCAAAAGAGTACGCTCATCTTCAAGTGATTCCTCGGACAACGAGGACAAAGAAACTGGACACTGGAAATCAAGAGGGAAACACCGCGACCAGGAAGACGAAGACATGTCTCTTCCCTGGCGTCGCCAAAAAGTTGATGCGTTTACTAGGCGCATCAGCGATTTTTCAGAGAATAAGAAAAGGCGCATGCCTGCTAACGTCAAAACATATGATGGGACAGGTGATCCTGATGATCACCTAAAAATTTTCGAATTAGCAGCCACTATCGAAAATTGGCCACAACCTGTGTGGTGCCATATGTTCAACTCTACATTAGTAGGGAATGCGCGCAACTGGTTTAGTAAGCTTCCACGCAGAAGCATCGGTGGGTTTGAAGAGTTGTGCAAGGCGTTTCGTTTAAACTTTACTCAAAGGAAGAAGTGCGCCAAAAACCCTGTCGAACTCGCTAGGGTTAAACAGCGACAAGGGGAATCTACAAGCGCTTTCATGGAACGCTTTAAGGACGAATGCATGCAAGTCAAAGCGTGCCCAGAGATACTAAAAATATCGGGTTTTATGAATGCAATCAATAACCCAGATTTGATAAAAAAGTTAAATGATAAGGTTCCCCTAACTTTTGACGAACTCATGAAGCGCACAAGGTCCTTCGTCCAAGGAGAAGCAGCCGCTGCGGATAGCAAGAAAGGCTACTTGAACCATAGGTCACAAGAAGAGTTAAGGAGACAATCCAATGAGCAGAGTGGCAATCGTAACAAAAGTTATCGCAACCAAGGAAGCGGAAGGGGAAACGACAAGTACACCCCATTAACAAAAAGTCCAAAGGAGATATTCGCGACGGAAGGTGCGAACTTTCCAAGACCCCCACCTATGCGCACCCCTGAGGATCGGCGCGTAGGGAATGGATACTGCGAGTATCACGCACAGAAGGGCTATACCACTAATGAATGTGTCCAGTTACGCCAACTAATCGAGAAACTAGTGAAAGAAGGCAGGCTGGACCACCTCGTTAAAAATATTAAGGAGGGAAAGACAAGCAGAGAACCGAAGGCAAGAAGGAAGCGCCTAAGGAAAAAGCTGATACTATCTTCATGATACAATCATGGCAGCGAAAGATTAGGCAAAAAGTGAGCCAGAAATTCTCTCATGAAAGCAAAATCTCCTTCCCCACCTTGACTGCGGACAACGCAGTGGCAGAACCACTTACCATTGAAATAAATGCGGGGGGTCACGACATCCACCGCATGTATGTCGATGGGGGCGCATCAGCGGATATAATGTATGAACATTGCTTTAAGAGATTGCGTCCTGAAATACAAAGACAGTTAAGTCCAGCCACGACTCCACTTACTGGCTTTACAGGAGAGAAGATATGGCCTATGGGGCAACTGCGCTTACTAGTTGCTGTCGGTAACAAGGAACATTCCACGACAGCCTGGATGAACTTTATGGTGATCAAATCCCCTTCGCCATACAATGGCATCATTGGAAGGTCAGGAATCTCAGCGTTGCGCGCGGTACCATCCACAGCGCATGGGATGCTCAAATTCCCAGTAGAAGGTGGCATTGTCACCATTTACAACAACACTACGCCACCAGAAGAATGTAACACGATTACATGTGAGACGACGCACGTCCCAGAACAGAGCGCAGCTAAAGTTCCAAATTTGAAGGTCGCAATTCACCCTGATTACCCAGAGCAAGAAATATCAATCGGAGGATCGCTGTCTGACAAAGGCAGAGCAGCTGTGTGCACACTCTTACAAAGGAATCTGGATATCTTTGCCTGGGAACCAAAACACATGACTGGCGTACCACGATCGATAGCAGAACATAAGTTACAAATCCGACAAGGATATTCACCGGTAAGGCAGAAAAAGCGCGGCCAGGCTCCAGAGCGCGCAAAAGCCATACTAGAAGAAGTACACAAACTTGTGGACGCTGGCATCATGCGGGAAGTCTATTACCACGATTGGCTCTCCAACCCAGTGATGGTCAAAAAGAGCGATGGTAGTTGGCGAATGTGTGTGGACTTCACTGACCTTAATAAAGCATGTCCACAGGACTGCTACCCACTACCAGAGATTGACTGGAAAGTGGAATCGTTGTGTGGATATCCCTTTAAGTGTTTCTTGGACGCATACAAAGGGTACCACCAAATCCAAATGGCCAAGGAAGACGAGGAAAAAACAGCTTTCCACACAAGCCAAGGGGTCTACTGTTACACAAAGATGCCTTTTGGTCTGAAGAACGCGGGCGCCACCTACCAGCGATTGGTAGATAATGCATTCGAAAAGCAAGTGGGCCGCAACTTAGAAGTTTTGGTGGATGATCTTGTCATAAAGAGCCATACTGAGGACGAAGTGGTGCGCGATATAGAAGAAACATTTAGAACGCTACGGGCGATCAACATGAAGTTAAATCCCAAGAAGTGCACTTTCGGTGCTACAGAAGGAATGTTCTTGGGATATCTGATAGAACCAGATGGCATTAAGCCTTGCCCAGAAAAGACAGACGCTGTCCTCCAACTTCCTTCACCGCGCACGTTGAAAGAAGTTCAATCTCTAAATGGAAAGCTAGCCGGTTTGAACAGATTCCTGTCCAAATCAGCGGATAAGTCACTTCCCTTATTCAAAACACTCAAGAAGTGCACTAAAAAGGGAGACTTCCGGTGGAGTGCGGAAGCGGAAGAAGCTTTCACCAAGCTTAAGCAACATATAGCAGCGCTTCCTAAGCTAGTCGCACCCCGACCAGGGGAGGAGTTAATCATCTACTTATCCGCCACCCAGGGAGCGATCAGCGCAGTGCTGCTGACGGATAGGAATTCTATACAAACACCAGTGTATTTTGTAAGTAAGGCACTCAAAAAGACAGAGATCAACTACAGCTCAATGGAGAAGTTGGTTTTGGCGTTAGTATTTGCTGCCAAAAGACTGCGCCGATACTTTCAAGCGCACCCCATAGCAGTAATGACTGACCAACCTATCAAACAAGTTATCTCTAAACCTGACGCATCGGGCCGATTACAAAAATGGAGTGTGCTATTAGGAGAGTATAACATCTCTTACAGGCCACGCACTGCGGTTAAAAGGCAAATACTAGCAGACTTCATCATCGAAAAACCAGATACCGATGACGCACCCCCACCGAGCAAGGTAGAATTACAAGAACCATGGGTCTTGTTCACAGATGGATCTTCATGCGTGGATGGATCGGGCGCTGGCCTTATCCTCACTAATCCAGAAGGAATGGAATTCACTTACGCACTGCGTTTTGAATTCACAGCCACGAACAACGAGGCAGAATATGAAGCCCTAATCGCTGGATTACGCATTGCAAATCGAATGGGTGTACGTAACCTAGAAGCAAACGTGGACTCCCGATTGGTAGCCAACCATGTGTTGGGCAAGTATGTGGCTAAAGAGGATAACATGGTCCAATACCTCGACAAAACCAAATCGCAAATACAAGGCTTCGACAGGTTTACAATTAAGCAAGTTCCCAGAGGCGAGAATAAAAAAGCGGATGCGCTCAGTAAGATCGCATCCACCAGCTTCGCGCACCTGTCAAAACAAGTTTTAGTGGAGATCCTAAAGAATAAATCCATCTCGGAGATGGAGATATCCACGGTAATAGAGGAAGAGAATCCTACATGGATGACTCCTATTATCGACTTTATAAGCAAGGGTAACTTGCCCGCTGAGCAGAAGGACGCTAGACGGATACGGCGCGCAGCTCAGAGGTTCGAACTTAGAGATGGTATTCTATATCGACGCTCATTCCTACAACCATGGCTTAGATGCGTTGGACCTCTTCAGGCAGATTACGTACTCCGAGAGATCCACGCTGGTTCATGCAGTATGCATTCAGGAGCACGGTCCGTCGTAGCGCGAGCATTGCGCTCAGGATACTATTGGCCTACTATGCACCGTGATGCGCGCGATGTGATAAAGAAATGCAACGACTGCCAAGTTCATAGACCCATCCCGCGTAGACCACAACAAGAGCTAACGCCTATCACTTCTCCATGGCCATTCTATAAGTGGGGTATCGACATCGCAGGTCCCTTCCCTGTCGCAGTAGGAGGACTTAAATTCCTTATCGTTGCAATAGACTACTTCACTAAATGGATTGAAGCAAAGGCAGTAGCAACGATCACAGGTAATCAAGTAAAACGCTTTGTTTGGGAAAATATTGTATGCCGCTTTGGATTACCTGGGGAGATTGTTTCGGACAATGGAAAACAATTCCGCGATAACCCATTCAAAGACTGGTGCGCAGAGTTACATATCACACAACACTTCGCATCAGTAAAACACCTACAAACCAATGGCTTAGTTGAGCGCGCAAATCGCAGTTTAGGCGAAGGAATTAAAGCGCGCCTGGACAAACACAAAGGAAGATGGGTGGACGAATTATCGCATGTCTTATGGGCGCATCGCACGACAATCAAGGTTAGTAATGGAGAGACTCCTTTTTCCCTTGTCTACGGGACAGAAGCTGTCATACCAGCTGAAATTGGGATGCCAACTATCCGCACCGCGGAAGTTAATGTCGCGACCAATGATGACGAACGACGGATAGATTTGGACCTACTGGAGGAAAGGCGCGAGCGCGCAGCCATACGGGAGGCAAAAACCAAGTCAAAGATGAAGGGATACTACGATGCTAAAGTTCGAAGCACCTCATTCAGACCTGGCGACTTTGTGTACCGCGCTAATGATGCAAGCCACGCAGAAGACACAGGTAAACTTGGACCAAAGTGGGAAGGACCCTATGAGGTCGTTGAAGCACTAGGACAAGGCGCGTACAAGCTGCGCAACATGGAAGGCCATAAGCTACAACGCACATGGAATATCTGCAACCTCAAGAGATGCTATCTTTAGGAAAGGTTACGACCCAATGCATGGACACACACGCACTTTAGTAAGTGCCAAATAAATATCCATGTATTTACATTCTTTGTTTCATTTAGACAAATGTTTTTTTATCTTTTTTACAAAAACTTGCAAGTATTAATAAAATGTTGCGGTTTCTAGCTAACTCCGTGACACACTTTACTTTATTGCTTACATATAATTTATGTCTCAATATTGTTTATTATATTATCTTTTGCCTACATGGCGTGCATGCACTAATTAAAAACCCACGATGGTAAAAGGATGAGTAAACCTAACAAATGACTCGTTGAGTAAGAGGGTTGCAAACCCATCAACACCGGATCACGCATCCTTGTTAAACACCTTATTCTCAAGACGTTGGAGTAAGTTCCATGCGTACCCCACGACGGGTACACATCAATGCACACTGTGCGCGTTTAACAAATCAGGAGTTAAGACAACTAACCCCTTAGTATGGCCCTAGTAGCACGCTGCAATCCATACACTTGTGCACCCCATGATGGGTACACAGCAACTTGTAAATTTCATACACAATTATGTTATATACAACCATGTCATACACGACTATGTCATAATTTTCATACAAGATAAGTATAAGTGATTATGAATCCTTGTAAACCCTCTTCAAATGTGTTTATACAAGCGATTTGACTCTTAGACATCTTTTATGCAAAAATAACTAAGTACAAACGTTATAAACCATAGCCAAATTTGATATAATATGCATACAATGGTATTATTCAAAATCAACGCTTCATTATAACAAGTTCATCAAGAGTACACATCTAACAAGCATACGTACAAGGAAAAAGTGGACATATAACAAAATACCACTACACCAAAACTACCAAGACATGCTACGAGTACGCCTTAGCCCTGAGCTACCTGCCTGGTGCGCTACACGACCAGCATCTGTAAGCAGCTGCAACAACTTAGCATCCCCAGGCGCTACTGTTGGTACGCTAACAGGCACCCCATCAGACCTAGGAATGTGAGCTGCGCCAAGACCACACAGGATAGCCTTCCCCTTCTAACCCCTCTTCTTGGCAAGTCTCATCTCGTGAGCTTCCAAAGATGTCTTCAATGGAATCTCTTTCTCAAGAGCAAAAGGGTTTAGGATGTTACGAGGGCGAGCAAAAATGGGCACCTGTAGCTGAGACACATCCGGCTTCAAAAAATAATCAAGGTGCTCCCCAGCATTCGCGGATGAATGTCTAGGCAAAGTCAAACCCTCCATAATCACACTAATAGGGAAGTCCTGGTCCCGCTCCAGCTGCGCTATATGAGGAAGCTCAAAAAGTTTTAACTTCTCCATAGCAGAAACAAGCTCGCCATAAGCATTCTCATTATAACCAGGCACTTCTGAAGGAGACATCGCCAAAACCTTGGATGCGCACAGTTCCTCTACCGCCTCCGCCCTACCACGCGCTAGGGCACATTGAACCACATTCCCGAAGGACTCCTTAACCTCTCGAGACTCCAGTGTGGTCATGGCGGCCAGACGCAAACCATGGCTGATAAGCCACCTGCGCTCAGCTATAGTCGACATCAAATGAGGATACAACTCCTCATCATACTCAATGCTGAGTTTGCGCAGTTTGCCCTCCTGATTCTCCAGCAAGCTCTCCACAGCCTTGCGGAACGCATCCAGATCAGACATGAGCTTCCCCTTATTCAGCTCCATATATCTCATGGCCCACAGGCAGGAGGCCTTGTACTCTTTCGCTCCAGTGCGCTCTTTAGCCAGATCAGACATGAGCAACATCTTCTCATCAGCAACCTTCTGGTTATACATAGCGGATGCTCTCAATTCAGCCTGCGCCTCAGCCAACTGCGCCCTTAGAAGCTCGATTTCCTTATCCCTTAGAGCAACCAGGCTGCTCTCACCAGCATAGTCAGCCTGTAGCCGCGCCACCAATGAAGCCTGGTGCGCAGCAGACAATGCCAACTCCTCAAGAAGGCTACTCCTTGGCGCATCCCCGGCAGATTTTTCT
Organism: Artemisia tridentata subsp. tridentata; assembly: GCA_021014915.2. Classification (NCBI taxonomy): domain Eukaryota; kingdom Viridiplantae; phylum Streptophyta; class Magnoliopsida; order Asterales; family Asteraceae; genus Artemisia; species Artemisia tridentata. The sequence continues at coordinate 402,652,817 of CP139507.1, forward strand.
TCATCCACTGGACTCTCAGGCCCAAAATCACCAACATCAGTCTTGGGAGGCGAACTCTCCACATGTGCATCATCATCAACAGCAGTCTCAGCCCTACACGCAAACAACAAAGTTACTCTATAATACTAATGGCGTAATAGAGGACTGTAGATCTAAAGACACAAATGCTTATGTGGGGGGAGGAGTCTTAAGCGATGACGCATCCTCTTCGGCAGGCCGCTCGACAATAAGCGTAGGGCGCTTACTTGATGTCCCTGCGCCATCATCACCAGACGCCCTCTTGCGTTTCCGCACCAAGCCTTCATCTCCAGACTCGTCCATAGCACTACTTGATGAGTCTACATGCAACAACTCAACAGGGATCTGTGACTCAGCAGAGGGAAAGCTACGCAGAGGAGTTGCCATGGTGACACCTGCGGGAACCTCCCCTATCCCCTCTGTCTCCTCTGTCTCCTCTTGCGCAATCACCATTGTGCGCCCTGCAGTAGCCTGAAGCAATGGCTGCTCCTCATCTCTCAAGGGGCGCACCCCTACGATCACCTTTGTAGGCTTCGCCAAGCGAACAACATCAAACAAGTCCATCTCTGCGTAACAAAGCAACAAACAAATAGCAAATGCGTTAGTAAAACTACAAAGGAAAGAACGCTTACAACTACCAAGTGAAGGGGAAGGAAGAGACAAGCACCCACCCCGGCCGTCTTCATCTAAGAATGTTGGCACCTCTTCCGGACTACCAAAGTAGTTGTGACTGATGCCCATGTGCACCAAAAAATCTTCTGGATACGGTTCAATAGGTATGCGATTGGTGTTTATCATCTCCGCATCCGCCACTGATGAAGTGAAAAGTGTACCGCTTTTAAGGGGTCATTTAAGCCCTAAATCGTATTTATTTGATCAAATATTGCCCTAAATCGTTCCTTTTGTCATTTTAGGTACTTTTGAGAAGAAATCTGGAAAAGGAAGCATTTTGGACGTTTTTGGAGCATAAAAGTGAAGAAAACGAAAAAGTCTCAAAATCTTGCTGGAAGTTACCTTTGACGGCGTCAGGATTAACCCTAGACGGCGTCATGGCTTGGCAAAAGTGGTGGATGTGAAATTTACTCATGATAAGCCAGAGAAATTGCATGGAAATTCTGACGGCGTCACGCTTTAATTTGATCAAGGTCGTCACGTTATAATTTAAAGAGGGACGGCGTCACGTTCATAGTCTAAGGGCGTCAAGCCTTGATAAGCCAGAACGGATTTTGGAGAGCTAAAGAGGGACGGCGTCAAGAAGGTCATCCGAGAACCCTAAAAGCGGCGAGGTGACGGCGTCACACTCCATAACGTGACGCCGTCAGATCTAAAAATCTATATATAGTTTTGCAATTCTTTGTCATTAGTGTGGAACTTATTGGGGAACTTTGTGTGTGAAAACCCTAGGACGAATTTGGCAGCTCTTTCAAGGCTTTTTGCCTTGAGATCTTCCATGTTACATTGAAGATAAGTTGTCAATTAATCATTCAATATGTCTATGTGTTGTTTGATTCTATCTTATTCTTGTCTTTTGTTTAACATGTTAGGCTAGATTTATCTTGTGTTTGCTTAGATCTAATGAAACCTAGCTATTGATTATTGGTTATTAGTGTGTTGTTAGTTGTATTGGATGATTGTTCATCTATGTTAGGCTTAAGAAAACTGGCTAACTTCCTATTCGGTAACTTGCTTGAACGTCTTAAGAAACATGAACCAATGCGTACTAAAGGTTTTTATGGTTGTATTTAATGCACAAGCGAATTCTAGTGATCCCATGTTAGGAGCTTCCTAGCCGGCTCGACATAGGAGTGAAGTAGGAGCTTGTAGAGTTGGGGAAGTACGTACGCCACCCCACGAATGGTATTAAGGAATACACCCGTCATCCACGCGACTAATACACACTAATCAACCGGTAAAAGATAGTTAGGGAGTAAGGAAATCTAAGTAAACACATTTCCCTCCAAATAAGTTTTCACCAACATTTTCATTTTTGTTATTTTATTTAATTTGCATTCGTAGTAATTTGGGTTAGTTGACTAACAACTAATTTCGCCCACTCTTTCAAACCCGAGATTTTACTTGCTTTCCAAAAAAATATAAAAACATAAAAAGAATCTTCTCTCACCCTTAGACCTATTAAAGTAGTTTTTCATACCTAACGAACTCTATTCCCTGTGGAGAACGATCAATCCCCCGTACTTACCACTACACTATACTACATCGGTCAGGTACACTGCCTGGTGGGGTTGTAAGCCTCTTGAGATCCCTCGAGAGGTAAAACCTGTTGTAAGGTCGCAAAACCACGCATCAGCCACATTATACAATCCGGGGTCTGGGCGCTCATCTCTCGGCAATGATTCTTGAGTATAGAACTCAAATGCCCAGGGAAAAAATGAACTATCAATCCAGAAAAAAATTTCCCTCCATACCCTTAGTGCGTCTAATTTCTTTGCATAACACTGTAGAGACCCCGCGCGCTTAGCAAAAGTGACCCACCCGTTCAACCACGACGTGTGGTAAAACGCGCGGAATAGATGCACAGTGGGTTCAATCGCCAACAGGCGACAATTTACCTCAAAATTAGTAACTTTTGCCGCACCTATACAGTGCAGTTGCGAGATGTGCAAGCGATAATGGTTTAAGATATCGTACAAAAACAGGGAAATGGGAACACGCTGGTTCGCAAACTCGAAAAAGCGCGTATAAACCCCCACCTTCCCTTGCGGGAAATTCGCTATCGATGCATTTGCGCCCGGAACTACCGGATGCAATGCGAGAGGGATATAATAGTCTGAGGTGAACTGACGAAGTTCATCCTAAGACATATCGGAACTAATCTCAGATAATTGAAGAACCATGATACCTATTATCGGCGCACTCGCTATTATCTTCGCTTTTGTTGATTTGTTTCTTGAAGGTTTAACAATGGCGAAAAAATGATGATTTCTTTTTACTGTGGTAACCACAGTCAAATGACGGCTAAAGTTTATATAGGGTACACATATTCGTGGATGTACGACATGTGTACCCCACTTGCTCTAATCGTACAGTTGGGAACCCAAAAGGTAAAGCACTTTTTCACCCACCACACACGATTTTCGAAGAAGATACTTGGACTAGGATTAACTCGCTACTTTTGGCGGGAAATACTTAAAGCTTCCCAGCTACGCATTGAGGAATATTTTTTTTAAGTTGTTAGTCTAGTATCCGCAATCACGCATTGCGCACACTAGACTGGGGGGGCATGATGACGTATAGTCCGTATTCGGGTCACGAACCCGGCCCATACTTAAGTCCATCACGAATGGACTCAAGCCCGTCACGATATGGGCTATTGCGATAACAGTTTGGGCTCACGATGGCCCAAACCCAACGCTATTTATGGCTGCGATAATATATCTTTTATTTATGGGATATATATTGCCTAACCGCCCTACGCGGGATACACCGAAGATTGGGGAACACGAAACCAATAAGGATTTTGTGTCCATATATAGAGGGCATCTCAACCCTCACAATGGTACGATTTACAAAACCCTAACTCTTCTATAAACCCTAAAACCGATTACTTACTCTCACGCCGGAGGATAATCATGGGAGACAATCCCACGATAAGCCTAACGGTGTTTTTTTGTTTTCTTAGTGCGCAGGTCTCAAGCATTAAGATCGAATTGGTACGGAATCAAGGAACGCCTAACTTTTGTATCAACACTCATTTTAGTCTGGGGGATTTTGGTATGTGCTTAAACACATCCTTAGATTTCGGCGGTTGGACAACCGGAGGTTGGACGTCTTCGGTCCTTCCGTTAATAGCAAGAAGTTTCATGTCCTTTGTCGCCTCGGTCTCACGGTCGACTACCTTGGGAGGAAGAGCAGAAGAGGTAGTCGGGGCCGTGGGTCCATCATATGATACACCACTCCTAGTAGTGATCGCTTTAACATCGCCCCTCGGGTTAGCGATCGTATTGCTTGGAAGAGTTCCAGAGCCCGAGGGTCGATCATTTAAAGACTTCTTGATTTCAGAGATTTGATTAATCAACAATCGATTTGTTTCTTCCTGGGCTTTTTGTTGATTTTGATTTTGAAGAATTAGTTGTTTTAACAACTCATCCGAGGGCGATTGATTTTGCACAAATCCTTGATTTTGATTATTGTTAAAATTTGGCCCTCGGTTGTTTTGATTAAAACCTTGATTGTTATTTTGAAAATTTCCTTGATTTTGAACTCGGTTATAATTCCCTTGGTTTTGAAAACCCTGGTTTTGACCTTGATTGTAATTTCCTTGATTTTGAAAACCTTGGTTCATCTGATTTTGATTTTGATTAAATTAAGCATTTCGGTTTTGCACATTCGGATTTGGATTTTGATTAAAACAGGGTGGTCCAAGATAATTGTTAGAACGGTAGCTAAGAAGATTATGGTCTCCTTGCGGTTGGTAACCGTTACCTCCCGTATTGAAGGTTCCCGTAGCAGCATAAACGTTCTCTTGAGTGTAGCCACCGGCGGCTGGGCACTCGAAATACGGATGTGGACCACCACACGTTTCACAACTTTGATTGACAACATTTACTTGATGAGTATTTTGATTTTTACTCTGATTTTGATTTTGATGCATTCTTAAGAAAGCAGTGGACAAATCATCATACTTTTTGGTGAGTGCAGCTATCTCGGAGGTAGAAGAAGTAGTGGTAGATCTAATTGACTCATTCCTCTCGGCAGAGGAATCCCAATAATTGTGGTGGTAGTCATGTTTTCAATGAGATCATAGCACTCTTCGGGACGTCTTTTCATGAAAGTTCCTCCGGCTGCAGCATTGATCATATCACGGTGTCTCAATGTTAAACCATTATAGAACGTATCTATTATGGTTACTAATAACATGTTATGATTTGGACACCGATCAATCGAAAGCTTATAGCGTTCCCATGCCTCAAATAAGGATTCATCGGGAAGCTGGCGGAAGTTGCTTATATCATTCCTCAATTTCGTCACCATCGACGGTGGGAAATATTTTGCCAAGAATTTTGAAACCATTTCATCAAAATTGTGAATAGAATTCTTGGGAAGACGATCAAACCATGCGGTGGCATGATGCGTCAAAGAATAAGGGAAGAGATATAAGCGAAGGGCGTCATCGGAGACCCCATTTTGTTTCATGCTCTGGGTGACGGTAATGAATTTATCAAGATGCTTGTTTGCATCGTCACCCGGCAAACCGTGAAATTGGCAAGAATTTTGGACTTGTTGGATTATGTAGTGTTTAAGTCCAAAATCTGCGGCTTGAATATTGACGGGGGCAATCGGGCCACCACGTCCGTGCATTGTGGGTTGGCACAACTCCTCCATCGTTCGGAGATCGGAAGCTGGCATCGGATTTTCATTAAGACCTCCCATCGGTGGGGGTTGATCGTTGTTGTTCATTTCTCCAACGTTTGGAAAATCAACACGGTGATTATGACGGATAATTCTCTCGGGATTTGAGAGAGGTGAAAGAAGATTGTGAGAAGAAGAGCGGGTGTTCATACACCAAAAAGAAACAAAAATTTAAAAAGAAAAACCAAATTTGAAAATGAAAATATTTTTGGATTTTTATATTAGGAAAAATTAATCACAATATTTTTGGTACCGATCCCTCAACCGATATCGTTTCTCTTAAGACTACTCGCAGAGTGGCGGAGAAGCAAAGGTCCGCTCGAAAGCTGATTAAAAACCCGCCTCTTTCGGTTCGTCAATTTAATGTCAAACCTTCCTTAAACCACTTGTATAGGTTGTAATCAAAAGATAATCCGAAATCAAATGATTTCACAATTGTTTTGTTGTTTTTCGATTTTTTTTGGTGTTGTTAACACTTTAGGAAAAGTGTTAGTGGTTTTTTTTAATTTTTATGATTTTTATATTTTTGAAAATATTTACGAAGAAAAACGATAACTTCCCGGGAGAAGGATCTTCAAAACACGAATCGTAATACGGAATCACGAATTCACTTCAACCTTCCCCGGCAGCAGCGCCAAAAATTGATTTAACACAATTTATATCTCAAAAGGGAATCACAAAAGGGAAATAATGTGAAAACCCCGAGTTCGTTGTCCCGACGAAGGTGTGAATGGAATTTCGTGTTTCGGGATCGTGAATCGTGTAGTGAATAGTGAAAGAGTGGGGTATTTTGGTTTTATAAACTAAGAATATGAAATATTATCTAAAAACAACTAATTAACTAAGGCAAAATCTAATCTAAAGTGCTTAAGGCTAAAAACGCAAAGAAAATCTAGTCAGGAAATATAATCGGGAAAACCCGAGCCTAAAACGTCAAAGTAGTGAAATATAAATCCTAGGGATGCCAAATTAATTTTCCTAAGTTCTAATTAGAAAAAGAAAATTTTATAAAAAAGAATTATATTTTTTTGACTTTTATTTAATTTGATATGATTTAAAAACTATTTTAAACTAATTAAATTATTAAAAATACTAAAACTGATTAGAAAAATCTGAATTTTTTTGTGAAATAACTTTAAGATGAACTGAAACTATGAAAAATAGTAAAAGGTCCCAGCTTATTTAAATAAGCTGGGAATAAGCAAAATGGTTCGGATTAAGCAAAATGGAAAACTGGGTTAAGAGATAAATGTTGCAAGAAGTGAATGGAAAAGACCCAAGGGCAGAGTGGTAAGGAGTGTGTGTGGTGTGCTGGGTGGCCAGAGTTCGAATCCCAGCCTTGGACTTTTTGTTAAAACTATTTTTTATTATTATTATTTTTTTTTCAAAACTGATTGAGTGCTTAATTATAAGCACTATTTGTAAAGCAAAATATTTTTTTAGAACTTAAAATAAGCTCAGAAAAGGGCTTAATAAACTGATCAGAGGGCTGTTAAGGAGAAAACAAGCAAAAAGCAATTATGAACAGTGGTAAAAAGCTAAGATAAGCTAAAAGTGACTAAGAATAAGCTATATTAAGCAGTTAATACTCTGAATAACTCAAATAAGTCAGAACAACAATAATCAATAACAGATAAGCACAAGATTAATCCCAGTAAGCAAAACCACCAACTATACAGTCCTCAAAAGATGGTTCTGAAGTGCTGTCAATGGCCTTCAAAAGCTATCAATAAGCTATTCTTAAAATTCTCTAAAATAAGAATTAACTAGGTAGGCTACCAAGGGACTACTGTATCAAATTACAGCTTATAAGGACTACTAATGAACAAATGAGAATTGGAAAGGATGAGCTGATTTGGGCAATTTTAGTGCAGACCCTATTCTGATGCTATAGGTTTGCTAATTTGAACTTAACTTTTTCCAATCTCAGTGAAAGTATACCAAATTGAGAACTTCTATTTGAACCACTATAATGCACTTATATATGCCAAAAGTAAGTTTCAATTAACTCTAGCTTATATGAGGCTTAATATGGCAGATCAGACCTTATAAATGAACTCACTAATTCAAATCCTCAAAACAACTCAAAGCAGCTTATCACCTCCTAAAATCAGCTTATCTGGACTCAAATAAGCTCAATCAAATCTAACATGAAGGCAAATGAACAGTGGACAATAGTTTTATCCCTAAAACAGCTTATGCTAAACAGCCCTTTATGGGACTGTTTTGAGCTTTTATAAAGAAACTGAATGATCTAAGCTATTAAATAAGCTAAAATATGATGAATCTAAGCTAAAATGAACAACAAATAAGCTCAGAAAACAGATCTACACTATTTTAACCATATTATGCAATTTTAAGCTAAAATTGAACTTTGAAACTCACTTTTGGCCCTAGCTAAACAAGGGCTCCCAATTAAGGGCAGCTACAAGCTCCTAGCTTATCAAGGATAAGCTCCTAGCTTATCAAGGATAAGCTAGGTAAAGTCCTTCTTGCCCCTCCATTGCAGGCAACTTCCAAAAGCTTTCCACAAATATGCAAAGGTATATTAAGCTTTATGATTTAAACTGACTTGATTCCTAATGAACTCACAAATAGCTAACAGAAGCTATAATGAGCTCAAACTAATCGAAAATAAGCTTGTTGAAGCTTGAGGTAACTGTTTGAACAAAAGCTTTTCACAAATATGCAAAGGTATATATATATATTTTTTAATATTTTTCTAATTTTTTTGGATTTTTGAGATAAAAAACAGAACTATGAGAATATTTTAATGAAACTTTAAAGAGAGCTTATAGAAAGCTTGTAAAACAGAATATAAGCTATCTCAGCTTATCCTAACATGAACAAAAACAGAAGCAGAGTATCTAAGAAGAATTAGAGAACAAAATTAAACTAGAATTTCATTAATCATTAAAAACTTGAATACAAATATTCCATACACCTCTTAAGACTCTGAATTTAAAATTAAAACTAATAAAAACGACACTAACTTTAACCCTAATACTAGACTCAAAAACTTAACACCAGCTTGTGAGGAGGAGGCCACTATTTATAGGCTTCAGGAACCTCTAGGGTTTCACAGGAACCTTCAGGAACTCCATCTTCAGCCCTTGGATCAATCTTGCTCACCACTTCTTCATTTTCCAACCGTTGGATTAGGAATAGTGCTATCACAGCCAATGGGAATGCTGGGAAATGCCACGTGTCATTCTATGTCATGTCAGCAGCTTCTAGATATTTTTAAGGTGAGGTAATAAATGTGGTTTGCAGGGTAATTGTTGGGGAAGGAGGGTGAATAGTAAGTTGGGTAAAAAGGGAGGGGAAGTGGTTTGTGGGTTGACAGGGTATTCAATGTGGTTGACTTCGGTTTTAAATAAGGAAATAGGTTTAAAATTTGATCCGGTTGGGTTTTATAAGGAATGGTGGGTTTTTTTGGGTTGGGCTTAGGGGTGTCAGTAGCGTCGGGTTGACCCGACCCGAACCCGAACCCGATAAGCCTTATCGGGTCGGGTTAAATCGGGTTGAAAAAGCTTATCGGGTTAGTTTCACCCAAACCCGATAACCCGACATTGTTATCGGGTCGGGTTAGGGTTAGAAAATTTTTTTTGTCGGGTTATCGGGTCAACCGGACAAGTCCCGACAATGATCGTTCTCATTTTTATAATGCTTATTCTGTATACAGGTTCAAGAACACATGTTGCATTCTTGTGCTTATTTCTTTCTCAAGGTGTAAGATTACCATTCAAAAAAAAAGAGTATTGTGTATTCAATATTCTGTCATTAATTAGACTATACAAGTTCAGTTACTCCCCTTACTCATGAATAAACAATGGAAGGAGGATGATATGATCAGTTAGCACGCAACATATAAAAGTGGTAAACCATATTAGAAGAGTAAAATACCGAATACAACAAAGTACTGATGAATCACATAAACAAACCTCAGCGTCTACTTTAATAAACTTGGTATTTAGATGACTTGCTGCAAGAGTCTTCAAATGCTTGTCCATTATCCTACAAGACACGTAAACATTATCATCAAGAAAATACCAAAAAGTTTGAATTGAATCAACTGAAATAATATCACTGATTATTTGGTTAAAAAGAACAAAACTTACTTGCAACGATAGAACTCACGATGGTAAAAGTGGCAAATCACTTTTTCACCACCAGTGGCTTCACCCAAAAAGTTTCCTTCACTTATCTCTCTGTACTCTCCATGCCCTTTTTTAGTCAATGATTGTCGCTTCTCAGCTTCCCTCTTTTTTAATGAAACACGATATGCAACCCGATAACCCGAATCACCCGACCCGACATAACCCGACCCGATTACCACCCGAACCCAATAACCCGATTCCTTATCGGGTCGGGTTGCGGGTGAGTTTTTAAAAAATCAAAACCCGACTCACCCGACCCGATAACCCGACCCGATAACACCCCTAGCTGTGCTGGGTTAAAAGTGTTTTGGGTTATTTTAGTTTTTAGGATAAGTATTTTTTAAGGATTTAGGATGAAATAGATTTAATGTTTAGGGACTAGTTTTGCCATTTGCTGAAATTCACACCAAGGACTGATTTTGTAATTACCCAATGATCCAAGGGCTGTTTCTTCAAATATATTTTTTCTTTGACGATTTCTTTCCCGATTCCGGCTTTAAATATTTTTTTTCCAAATCTCGTGCTCGTGTTTTCCCGTTTTTTCTTGATTTTGTCCTTTTTTTGAGATATCCGTACCTGCATATTAATAAACACAAAAACACAAATATCTTTGGCATTTTGGTTAGTTTTGGGTCGTTTTGGTCTTAATTTGGTCAAGAAAAGGTATGTGTTTAAGCACATACCAAATACTGCAGGTGCATTTGTCAACCCAAATGGCATAACCGTAAACTCAAAGTGTCCATAACGAGTCCTAAAAGCAGTCTTCGGAATATCCTCCTCATACACTCTTAACTGATGATAACCAGAACATAGATCTATCTTCGAAAAGAATCGAGAACCTTGCAGCTGGTCAAAGAGATCATCGATTCTAGGAAGAGGATACCGATTCTTAACAGTTAACTTGTTCAATTCCTGATAGTCAATACACATCCGGAACGAACCATCCTTCTTCTTAACAAACAACACAGGTGCTCCCCACGGAGAGTGACTGGGTCGGATAAACCCCTTATCCTGAAGTTCTTGCAGCTGCGCGGACAACTCCTGCATCTCAGAGGGTGTTAAACGATATGGGGATTTCGCCACAGGTGCCGCTCCAGGAATCAATTCAATACGGAATTCAACTTGACGGATTGGAGGCAACCCAGACAAGTCTTCAGGAAAGACGCCAGGAAATTCACACACCACAGGAATCTCTTCTATTTTAAGTTCTTTAGATTTCGCATTCTTAAGGGATTTCAAATCATTCCCTAAGCATTCTCCTTGTATCCGAAGTATAAAACCACTCTCTAAAGGAATACGAACTATCTTTTCATGGCATACAACCTCAGCTTTATGTTTAGACAACCAGTTCATCCCTATCACCTCATCAAAACTTCCATGTCCAAAAGGTATCATGTCAATCATAAACGAAATACCCTCTAACGCTATTGTACACCCACGAATAATCTTGTCAACCTCTACCTCCTTACCACTAGCTATTTCAATCACAATACTAGGTCTAAGTTCACTAGGCTCATCATTCAATAGTCTAGCAAACGAACCAACTTAAACATCACAACATTAGTACCAACAGATAATTGAGGTATCAGCATATGATAGGTAGAATGGAATCTTACCACCCACACACTCCCGCATACAACGATTTCCGAAACGGTTAATAGAATACATCTCTAACCATACAACCATCATCAACATGATATCACATAACATCTACCACAACATATAACAACAAACATCAATCAATGTAATCATGGTCACAAATCCACGTGTGTGATACCCTTATAATTATGTTCGCGACCATAGTTATAAGGCCTATTCCACACGCATACTTACTTCCAAAACCACACATCTCAATGATAACGCACATATACCACATAGCACCTAATACACAACACAATCCATGCTATCATACTTGCAAGTCCACTTGTGTTGTGACGCATGTATAATTATGTTGGCCACCATAATTATCTATGCTCCCTTTCACAAGTGTACTTCCTCCTATGACCACACTTCATGCAAACAATCATCTCACATGGAACAATTCCAACGATCATGGAACAATTCCAACGACCACTTTAACTCTATAATCAAAATCACTTGGATAAAACCGATCCAATATTCAGGAGTAATCGTGCTCTAACATGGCTCCAGACGGCAAAAAACAATATAAGAATTCCAAAACATGACACAAAACAAAAGACGTCGCACAATGGCTCAAGCCCCACTCTCGCACTTGCCTCCCCACTCAGATCGGTTAAACTTACTACCTGCTACGGACTCCAGATCCGAATCCACGTCATTCCATCCTAACTCCCCTTCATCTTTACTCAACCACCCATTCCTGTTTCTTTCTTCCAATTCCGCATGATCCACAAGTACATACAACTCACGAGGTTTAGATAGAACCACCTTTCCTTCATATGAGAAGTGAGGACACTTCCCAGAATACTTGGTAACGGCTCCATCTCCAACAGTCACCGTGGTTGCAAACCTCTCCACTTCTTCTCCATCAATGTTTTCCATATACATCCCGTCCTTGTCCGAACATAGATTTATGCTAGCGGAAACTCGGATTCTGCGGTTAGTCCGCTTCATCCTACCACTTCCCTTACAACCGGTAGCAAAATGAAAGCCCAACGAAACTTCTTACGCGAGGGAGGTGACATACTATAATCGATGTATACAATACTAAATATAGGGGACAAAATAGTCATCCAAAAATCGCCAGAAACCAACTCGTAAATTTAGGAAAAATAATCATATAAATTATCATACTTATATATAGACCCTAAATGCATCTATATGAGGGACTCTTAGGTTATAGTCTAGGTTCAACCACCTACTTCTCTATAACCCTGTCTCTGATACCAATCTGTCACACCTCGCCAAGGCGGAAACGCGAGTGTAACATCATGGATATCATCACAACACATGGTTTCAAAATAGAGAATTTCTAAATGCACATAAATAGAGCAAAGTACAGACACAAAGTGTCGTAACGATACCCCAAAAGAAAATAACCAAAACAAATCTCCAAAGGTATCCTCAATAAAACATAAAGTACTAGTTGAAAAACATTAAAGTATCACAATCCAAAATCAAACATATTCAAATCAAAACATAAAGATAAATCGTTCTCAAATGCAACTTAGTCTCATCTAGTCGCTTCCCTCTACCTTAGCCTTAGAATGCTCACCTGAAAATGATGCTTAAAACGTCAACATAATGTTGGTGAGGTTCATAGGTTTAAGACACATAATATATCTCAAGCAACCAGTTCACTGTGATTATAAAACATAGCAGGACAATAAGACTATTCATTATACTAGATAGCATGCAATCTCAGTCATTCAACCAACATACCACTTAAGGGACACAAGGGACGGGAACGTGCCCACGATCCAAATAGCAATATCCAACATCAATTGGGACGGAACGTGCCCACGATCCAAGTTCACAATAATGGGTAAACCATACCACTGATCAGACCACACAGAATAATAGTGAGTAGAGCTACTACTCTCCAATTGGATAATGGGAGCATAGCTACCCTCTAAATGGACCACACAGAATCACCACACAATAATATCATAACATGCAATACACGTATAATAACACTTACAAATCCATGCATTTACGACCACATAATCAAAGTAACTCAAAAAATATTTCAACACAAGCATCATTCCCATCCCAAGTTAAAACAAAGTAAAAATGGGACTATGAAACTCACCTCAAACTTTGCAGCTTCCAAATTATCAATCATAAATCTATAAACAAAATAAGATCACATTACACGCAACCAAACTAAAAGCTATAGTCCATGTAACACACATATAATGGATGTCTAAGGTTCATGTAAACCACCATGGGTCACCTAGACTCCATACTAACCACTACCAAACACTTACACCCACTAAATCCCTTGCATACACTTTTTCAGAATACCTATATTTTTGGGGTACTTCTACCCACATGAAATCACAACAAAATAAGCTCTAAAACTCACACAAAAAATTCACCATGGTCCTTCATGAGCATAAAAGCTTCTCCCAGAAGGCCATGCACTAAAAACACACACAAGTGCTCTTTGAAAAATCAAACATGAGAACTATCCAGATTCGGATCTGAACGTACACCAAAATATTTTGACCTAACAAACATATTTTCACAACTTATTAATGCATACCATTCACGTGGAAGTCAAAGGGAATATAGAACTCAATTTCTCCAGAAGGGCTAACCCTAATTACACTTTTAAAACCACTTTTGACCTCAATACTTTTAACCTAAATCTGTCCCAGTTTAACAGCTTTGACACCTTTACTCGCAAAAATCATTAGACTGACTTCCATACCTCGAAATCGCTCGTGGCCAGACTTTTTGGAAAGCACGTTCTCTGAACTACTGATGCGTGGTTTTGCGACCTTACAACAGGTTTTACCTCTCGAGGGATCTCAAGAGGCTTGCAATCCCCACCAGGCAGTGTATCTGACCGATGTATTATAGTGAAGTGGCAAGTACCGGGGGATTGATCGTTCTCTAGGGGAATAGTGTCGTTAGGATTGAAAAACTACTCTAATAGGTCTAAGGGTGAGGGAAGATTCTTTTTGTATTTTTATATTTTTTTATGAAAGCAAGTAAAATCTCGGGTTTGAAGGAGTGGGCGGAATTAGTTGCTAGTCAACTAACCCAAATAACTACAAATGCAAATAAAATTAAATAACTGAAAATGAAAAGGTTGTGAAACTTATATGGGGAGAAATGTGTTTACTTAGATTTCCTTACTCCCTAACTATCTTTTACCGGTTGATTAGTGTGTATTAATTGCGTGGATGACGGGTGTATTCCTTAATACCAATCGTGGGGTGGCGTACGTACTTCCCCAACTCTACAAGCTCCTACTTCACTCCTATATCGAGCCGGCTAAGAAGCTCCTAACATGGGATCACTAGAATTCGCTCATGCATTAAATACAACCAAATAAACCTAGTACGCATTGGTTCATGTTTCTTAAGACGTTCAAGCAAGTTACCAAATAGGAGGTTAGCCAGTTTTCTTAAGCCTAACATCGATAAACAATCATCCAATACAATTAATAACACATTAATAACCAATAATCAATAGTTAGGTTTCATTAGATCTAAGCAAACACAAGATAAATCTAGCCTAGCATGTTAATTAAAAGACAAGAACAAGATATAATCAAACAACACATAGACATATTGATTGATTAAGTGATTACTCTTTCTTCAATTAAACATGGGAGATCCAAGGGTATGAAAACCCTTAAAAATGGAAGAAATTCGTCTTAGGGTTTCTCCTCACAAAGTTGCACACTAATGACTAAAAATTGCAAAACTATATATAGAACTTAGTGGCTGACGGCGTCAGTTATAGATCTTGACGCCGTCACCTCGCCTTGGCTAGGGTTCCCGGATGGTCTTCCTGACGCCGTCCCTCTTTAATCCTCCAAAATCCGCTCTGGCCTATCAAGGGTTGACGCCGTCAGAAATATGCTTGACGCCGTCTCTCTTTAGCTTAAACCGTGATGGCTTTGATCACCTTAAAGGGTGACGCCGTCAGATTTCCATTGCAAAACTCTCTGGCGCGTCACGTGTATTTTGTCATATCCACCTCTTTTGCCAAGCCATGACGCCGTCTGGAACAATTCTTGACGCCGTCAAGTGTACTTTTCCAGCAACTTTGAAGACTTTGTCGTTTTCTTCACTTTTATGCTCCAAAAATGTCCAAAATGCTTCATTTTCCAGATTTCTTCTCCAAAGTACCTAAAATGACAAAAGGAACGATTTAGGGCAATATTTGATCAAATAAATACGATTTAGGGCTTAAATGACCCCCTAAAAGCGGTACATTTTTCACTTCATCAAATACCCTTACACTTGAGATTTGCTTGTTCTCAAGCAAATGCGCTTTTATTCTAATCAAAATACAAGTTAGGGGTCATTTAACGCTAATATAAAAGTAATTACAACAAATAGTCGTTCCACTTTAATCATAATAAGCACGGAGATTACACACTATCACCTCACAAGTAGTGTTTAGATACTCACATCTCTCAGGTGTCATAAAAGTATATCTCATAAATGAAAACGGATAATATCTCTCACTAACTGTCATAGCAAATAGATTACCATAGGCTTGGGAAAGGATCGAAAACCTCCTCCACTAGGCGTAAGCACCTAAGATAAACTATCAAAGAGGGCTTTTACATGGGTTATAACGTGAGGTGTAGGGATATGATAAACACAGATTTGTTGGATAAGGGATATTTTACTGGTGGCGAGTTAAAGATCTTGATTAATTACATGTACAATATGGCGTTGCTAAGCCAAGACTAGACTCGACTTAAGCTAATGAAAGAAATAACAAAAACATAAAATAAACATAAAATGAAACGGGATGGTAGTCCGTATGTTTTTTCTACTTTTCTTTTTCTCATTTTTTTGTATTTTTCTTTGATTTTTTTTTTTTTTCATACACTCTTGCCCTACCATCCAAAATAATACATCATAGGGGCGTTGCATTCCCCTTACATTTGAACTTTTACATAACTTTACAAATAACTATTCTAATGACTCGAATTAAGATAATCGAAACACTTGGAGTACTTTTAAAATATTTAGCACATATGGGGGTAATAATGTTCTTCTTCCCCATTACTCCATTACACTAGTACTTTACCCATGAGTCCCAATCATCCCAAAACAATATGTACAAGGATATGAATCGACTTAGCAACCATGTAATCAATTAGATAATTAACTTGGGGTCTAAACAAATGTTGTCACAATAATGCACTAAAAATGAGTGCATACAAGGTAGGCTAAGGCGATTTGGGTGTACATTTAAGTGGGGTGTAACAAATTCTTCCTTTAAGTAAAATGCTTAAAGTTAGAAACGAAAAGATAGGCTCTAAGGGGTGTACTAGGGGTATCGTGTACTAAAAATGAGTACAACGCAAAGGGTGTGGGAGAATTACTTGACCAATGTAGCCAATGTAATTATAACAAAAACACAGGTGTAAAACAATGGGTTAATCCTAATGCCTCTTATCATGTAGTAAATCTAACTACACGAATGTAGTTTCACTTGTGGCCTCGGAATGGTCCTAACGCAAGTTCTAGAATCTAAGTGCTACAGGTACACACATCATAGCATAAATGCTTTTCCTACCAATTCTAGGGGCGAACCTCACATATTTGGGGGTGGAAAATTTTTTTAGTGGTGCGGTTTTGTGCTAGTCATATAACTCCTATCCGTGATACGCTCATTAAGACCAAAGTTTCACTCCTATATGTTGTAAAAAAATTTAAATTTGGCACTAAAATTGCCCTAACAGGTATTTCTCTCAGTTTTATTACACATCTACCATTAAACAAACAAAAATCAAGTGCAATTGTATTCTCTAAAGTATCATCATTTACCCTCCCCTTACACTTAAGCTGAACATTGTCCCCAATGTTCAAATAACAAGATGTAAAAGTAAATAAGGTAAAAGAATGAAATCAAATACTCCCCTGATTCGTTTGGTGGATAAAGAGGTAACATGGTTAAATCTTCTTCCAAGGGAATGTAGAAGCTTCAAGACTAAAGCATCGCCAAAAGCTTGATTCCACAAACATCTCCTTGTCCAAAATAACCTGTTAAACCTGAGAAAACAAACACGAAAACCTGCATAACATCGGCGGGATAAATTCTATATAAGGATATAATGCTTGTGGAATGATAATTTTGCAGATTCCTAGAGTTTATAAGTTAGAGATTTAATAAAAACTTTTTATGAAAACAAAACTTTCAAAAATTTAAGAAAACTAAAACCTGACGCCGTCAGGTTGTGATGCCTGACGCCGTCAGAAATGATCTGACAGAATTCTCATGTTAAGTTTCCGGAAAATTTCTGGAAAAACCTATACCTTACTTCCTGGAAATCCTGTAAAACATCATTATGACTCGATACAAGCATTTGACTCAAACAATTACTAATATGTATGTTAATTTATTATTGTTATGATTCATGTTCATTTGTTCTAATAAACCGATTTGGATTTCCCTTACACTTATCTTTTTGCAAAATACCTTTATATGTAGTTAAGACGAAGTTAAAAACAAGATAAAGCATTTTCACAATTTAGTTTCGAACATGAATCAATAATAATAAAAATTAAACATACATACGGAAGCAAATAAAATCAAACAAACAAATAAATAAACACACAAAGCAAATAAAGCTTGGGTTGCCTCCCAAGAAGCGCTTGTTTTTGTTCGAGTCACGAGCCTGACTCTACCCTTATTTAACGGAAATAAGGGAGGTTTTCCCTACACTTAGGATTAAGTGTGGGTGAAAGTAGCGATACACACCCTTAGGGTGGAAATATGCCACGTGAGGAAAGAGTGACGGGTGAATTATATGCTCAAAGGTGCGGGATCCTATCATCATAACCTTACCTAATTCAATTGGGTTAGTGGGCGGATTAAGATTTTCTCCTAGAAAGGGATCATCTTCTATCAACATCGAGAGACTCCAAGTTAAGAATCCACTTTGACCTAATAAACCCGGTTTAAACCCATAATGTTTCTTGTGATCAATCATAAATGGGAGATGTAAGTATGTAAGGTCATGGTTCACTCTTATGTTAGCTTCCTCTCTACAAGGCTTAGAGTCTAATACCTTCAGCGTAACACTACCCGGACTATATGGTTTGATGGGTGGATCGGGACCTTTTTCAATTCCTAAATTCACATCAAAGGATGGAAGATTAGGTAACGGTTTTGGTTGAGGCTCCGGTTCATTAAAACTAGGAACTTCCATAGAACTAAAAGAAAGGTTATGACTACAAGTATTCAAACCTATTTCTTCTAGTTTTGTTCGGTCCAAGGGCTCTACCTTTATTGGGGTTCCTATAGTCTCTTCTACTTCTTCCGGGTAAGTCATGGGTGGTGTGTGTGCCTCAAATGATGGTAGGACTTGTGGGGTACTTGGTGGGCTTATGTTACTTACCTCATCATTCCCTATGTCAAGATCACCTATATCCTCATCATGTGTTTTAGTAGAATCTAACCCAAACATGTTCCTAAGTATCTCAAATCCTTCTCTAGCCATTTCAAGTTCTAAGTCCGATTCATAAGAATCTTCCTTGATAACATGATTACTATGTTCAATTTGCCTAAAGGATTCATCATGTGTTCCTTGAGATTCAAAGTCATTGATCATAAAACCTAGGTCTTTTTGCTCAATATGCTCATGTTCGGCTAAATCCTCCTCAATTGTTTCCTCAAGTTGTGATGTATACGAACCCATTAATTCATTAAACTTATGGTTCACGGTTAGGAGGCTTTCCTCAAAATTTTTCCAAAGGGTCTTATTAAAAGGAGTTGATCCTAACATTGATTGTTTTATAGAAGCTACACATGCACATAATTCATCAAACCTATCAAACTTTATACCCATCTCCTCTTGTATATATCTAAGATCACTTAAAAATTCATTGGAACAACAGGAAGCAAATCTATCCGTGTAAAGTAATTGTTCCTCTATTGTTAATGATCTAAATGAAATTTCATCCGCCATGGTGACAAATGAAAATGGTTTTACAAACAAAGGGCACAAAGAAAAAGATAGACTAAAGAAATCTAATAAAAAGAAAATAAATATCTCACTCGATAGGAATCAAGTGAGTAGACCTAATAAAATAAAAATTCAACCTAAACAATAACTATTCCCCGGCAGCAGCGCCAAAAACTTGATGCGTGGTTTTGCGACCTTACAACAAGTTTTACCTCTCGAGGGATCTCAAGAGGCTTGCAATCCCCACCAGGCAGTGTACCTGACCGATGTAGTATAGTGAAGTGGCAAGTACCGGGGGATTGATCGTTCTCTAGGGGAATAGTGTCGTTAGGATTGAAAAACTACTCTAATAGGTCTAAGGGTGAGGGAAGATTCTTTTTGTATTTTTATATTTTTTTATGAAAGCAAGTAAAATCTCGGGTTTGAAGGAGTGGGCGGAATTAGTTGCTAGTCAACTAACCCAAATAACTACAAATGCAAATAAAATTAAATAACTGAAAATGAAAAGGTTGTGAAACTTATATGGGGAGAAATGTGTTTACTTAGATTTCCTTACTCCCTAACTATCTTTTACCGGTTGATTAGTGAATATTAATTTCATGGATGACGGGTGTATTCCTTAATACCAATCGTGGGGTGGCGTACGTACTTCCCCAACTCTACAAGCTCCTACTTCACTCCTATGTCGAGCCGGCTAAGAAGCTCCTAACATGGGATCACTAGAATTCGCTCATGCATTAAATACAACCAAATAAACCTAGTACGCATTGGTTCATGTTTCTTAAGACGTTCAAGCAAGTTACCAAATAGGAGGTTAGCCAGTTTTCTTAAGCCTAACATCGATAAACAATCATCCAATACAATTAATAACACATTAATAACCAATAATCAATAGTTAGGTTTCATTAGATCTAAGCAAACACAAGATAAATCTAGCCTAGCATGTTAATTAAAAGACAAGAACAAGATATAATCAAACAACACATAGACATATTGATTGATTAAGTGATTACTCATCTTCAATTAAACATGGGAGATCCAAGGGTATGAAAACCCTTAAAAATGGAAGAAATTCGTCTTAGGGTTTCTCCTCACAAAGTTGCACACTAATGACTAAAAATTGCAAAACTATATATAGAACTTAGTGGCTGACGGCGTCACGTTATAGATCTTGACGCCGTCACCTCGCCTTGGCTAGGGTTCCCGGATGGTCTTCCTGACGCCGTCCCTCTTTAATCCTCCAAAATCCGCTCTGGCCTATCAAGGGTTGACGCCGTCAGAAATATGCTTGACGCCGTCTCTCTTTAGCTTAAACCGTGATGGCTTTGATCACCTTAAAGGGTGACGCCGTCAGATTTCCATTGCAAAACTCTCTGGCGCGTCACGTGTATTTTGTCATATCCACCTCTTTTGCCAAGCCATGATTTTGTCCTTTTTTTGAGATATCCGTACCTGCATATTAATAAACACAAAAACACAAATATCTTTGGCATTTTGGTTAGTTTTGGGTCGTTTTGGTCTTAATTTGGTCAAGAAAAGGTATGTGTTTAAGCACATACCAAATACCGCAGGTGCATTTGTCAACCCAAATGGCATAACCGTAAACTCAAAGTGTCCATAACGAGTCCTAAAAGCAGTCTTCGGAATATCCTCCTCATACACTCTTAACTGATGATAACCAGAACGTAGATCTATCTTCGAAAAGAATCGAGAACCTTGCAGCTGGTCAAAGAGATCATCGATTCTAGGAAGAGGATACCGATTCTTAACAGTTAACTTGTTCAATTCCTGATAGTCAATACACATCCGGAACGAACCATCCTTCTTCTTAACAAACAACACAGGTGCTCCCCACGGAGAGTGACTGGGTCGGATAAACCCCTTATCCTGAAGTTCTTGCAGCTGCGCGGACAACTCCTGCATCTCAGAGGGTGTTAAACGATATGGGGATTTCGCCACAGGTGCCGCTCCAGGAATCAATTCAATACGGAATTCAACTTGACGGATTGGAGGCAACCCAGACAAGTCTTCAGGAAAGACGCCAGGAAATTCACACACCACAGGAATCTCTTCTATTTTAAGTTCTTTAGATTTCGCATTCTTAAGGGATTTCAAATCATTCCCTAAGCATTCTCCTTGTATCCGAAGTATAACACCACTCTCTAAAGGAATACGAACTATCTTTTCATGGCATACAACCTCAGCTTTATGTTTAGACAACCAGTTCATCCCTATCACCTCATCAAAACTTCCATGTCCAAAAGGTATCATGTCAATCATAAACGAAATACCCTCTAACGCTATTGTACACCCACGAATAATCTTGTCAACCTCTACCTCCTTACCACTAGCTATTTCAATCACAATACTAGGTCTAAGTTCACTAGGCTCATCATTCAATAGTCTAGCAAACGAACCAACTTAAACATCACAACATTAGTACCAACAGATAATTGAGGTATCAGCATATGATAGGTAGAATGGAATCTTACCACCCACACACTCCCGCATACAACGATTTCCGAAACGGTTAATAGAATACATCTCTAACCATACAACCATCATCAACATGATATCACATAACATCTACCACAACATATAACAACAAACATCAATCAATGTAATCATGGTCACAAATCCACGTGTGTGATACCCTTATAATTATGTTCGCGACCATAGTTATAAGGCCTATTCCACACGCATACTTACTTCCAAAACCACACATCTCAATGATAACGCACATATACCACATAGCACCTAATACACAACACAATCCATGCTATCATACTTGCAAGTCCACTTGTGTTGTGACGCATGTATAATTATGTTGGCCACCATAATTATCTATGCTCCCTTTCACAAGTGTACTTCCTCCTATGACCACACTTCATGCAAACAATCATCTCACATGGAACAATTCCAACGATCATGGAACAATTCCAACGACCACTTTAACTCTATAATCAAAATCACTTGGATAAA
The DNA here is from genome assembly GCA_021014915.2 of Artemisia tridentata subsp. tridentata. NCBI lineage: Eukaryota > Viridiplantae > Streptophyta > Magnoliopsida > Asterales > Asteraceae > Artemisia > Artemisia tridentata. The sequence goes on from CP139507.1 coordinate 402,674,936, forward strand.
ACCGATCCAATATTCAGGAGTAATCGTGCTCTAACATGGCTCCAGACGGCAAAAGACAATATAAGAATTCCAAAACATGACACAAAACAAAAGACGTCGCACAATGGCTCAAGCTCCACTCTCGCACTTGCCTCCCCACTCAGATCGGTTAAACTTACTACCTGCTACGGACTCCAGATCCGAATCCACGTCATTCCATCCTAACTCCCCTTCATCTTTACTCAACCACCCATTCCTGTTTCTTTCTTCCAATTCCGCATGATCCACAAGTACATACAACTCACGAGGTTTAGATAGAACCACCTTTCCTTCATATGAGAAGTGAGGACACTTCCCAGAATACTTGGTAACGGCTCCATCTCCAACAGTCACCGTGGTTGCAAACCTCTCCACTTCTTCTCCATCAATGTTTTCCATATACATCCCGTCCTTGTCCGAACATAGATTTATGCTAGCGGAAACTCGGATTCTGCGGTTAGTCCGCTTCATCCTACCACTTCCCTTACAACCGGTAGCAAAATGAAAGCCCAACGAAACTTCTTACGCGAGGGAGGTGACATACTATAATCGATGTATACAATACTAAATATAGGGGACAAAATAGTCATCCAAAAATCGCCAGAAAACAACTCGTAAATTTAGGAAAAATAATCATATAAATTATCATACTTATATATAGACCCTAAATGCATCTATATGAGGGACTCTTAGGTTATAGTCTAGGTTCAACCACCTACTTCTCTATAACCCTGTCTCTGATACCAATCTGTCACACCTCGCCAAGGCGGAAACGCGAGTGTAACATCATGGATATCATCACAACACATGGTTTCAAAATAGAGAATTTCTAAATGCACATAAATAGAGCAAAGTACAGACACAAAGTGTCGTAACGATACCCCAAAAGAAAATAACCAAAACAAATCTCCAAAGGTATCCTCAATAAAACATAAAGTACTAGTTGAAAAACATTAAAGTATCACAATCCAAAATCAAACATATTCAAATCAAAACATAAAGATAAATCGTTCTCAAATGCAACTTAGTCTCATCTAGTCGCTTCCCTCTACCTTAGCCTTAGAATGCTCACCTGAAAATGATGCTTAAAACGTCAACATAATGTTGGTGAGGTTCATAGGTTTAAGACACATAATATATCTCAAGCAACCAGTTCACTGTGATTATAAAACATAGCAGGACAATAAGACTATTCATTATACTAGATAGCATGCAATCTCAGTCATTCAACCAACATACCACTTAAGGGACACAAGGGACGGAACGTGCCCACGATCCAAATAGCAATATCCAACATCAATTGGGACGGAACGTGCCCACGATCCAAGTTCACAATAATGGGTAAACCATACCATCTGATCAGACCACACAGAATAATAGTGAGTAGAGCTACTACTCTCCAATTGGATAATGGGAGCATAGCTACCCTCTAAATGGACCACACAGAATCACCACACAATAATATCATAACATGCAATACACGTATAATAACACTTACAAATCCATGCATTTACGACCACATAATCAAAGTAACTCAAAAATATTTCAACACAAGCATCATTCCCATCCCAAGTTAAAACAAAGTAAAAATGGGACTATGAAACTCACCTCAAACTTTGCAGCTTCCAAATTATCAATCATAAATCTATACAACAAAATAAGATCACATTACACGCAACCAAACTAAAAGCTATAGTCCATGTAACACACATATAATGGATGTCTAAGGTTCATGTAAACCACCATGGGTCACCTAGACTCCATACTAACCACTACCAAACACTTACACCCACTAAATCCCTTGCATACACTTTTTCAGAATACCTATATTTTTGGGGTACTTCTACCCACATGAAATCACAACAAAATAAGCTCTAAAACTCACACAAAAAATTCACCATGGTCCTTCATGAGCATAAAAGCTTCTCCCAGAAGGCCATGCACTAAAAACACACACAAGTGCTCTTTGAAAAATCAAACATGAGAACTATCCAGATTCGGATCTGAACGCACACCAAAATATTTTGACCTAACAAACATATTTTCACAACTTATTAATGCATACCCTTCACGTGGAAGTCAAAGGGAATATAGAACTCAATTTCTCCAGAAGGGCTAACCCTAATTACACTTTTAAAACCACTTTTGACCTCAATACTTTTAACCTAAATCTGTCCCAGTTTAACAGCTTTGACACCTTTACTCGCAAAAATCATTAGACTGACTTCCATACCTCGAAATCGCTCGTGGCCAGACTTTTTGGAAAGCACGTTCTCTGAACTACTGATGCGTGGTTTTGCGACCTTACAACAGGTTTTACCTCTCGAGGGATCTCAAGAGGCTTGCAATCCCCACCAGGCAGTATACCTGACCGATGTAGTATAGTGAAGTGGCAAGTACCGGGGGATTGATCGTTCTCTAGGGGAATAGTGTCGTTAGGATTGAAAAACTACTCTAATAGGTCTAAGGGTGAGGGAAGATTCTTTTTGTATTTTTATATTTTTTTATGAAAGCAAGTAAAATCTCGGGTTTGAAGGAGTGGGCGGAATTAGTTGCTAGTCAACTAACCCAAATAACTACAAATGCAAATAAAATTAAATAACTGAAAATGAAAAGGTTGTGAAACTTATATGGGGAGAAATGTGTTTACTTAGATTTCCTTACTCCCTAACTATCTTTTACCGGTTGATTAGTGTGTATTAATTGCGTGGATGACGGGTGTATTCCTTAATACCAATCGTGGGGTGGCGTACGTACTTCCCCAACTCTACAAGCTCCTACTTCACTCCTATATCGAGCCGGCTAAGAAGCTCCTAACATGGGATCACTAGAATTCGCTCATGCATTAAATACAACCAAATAAACCTAGTACGCATTGGTTCATGTTTCTTAAGACGTTCAAGCAAGTTACCAAATAGGAGGTTAGCCAGTTTTCTTAAGCCTAACATCGATAAACAATCATCCAATACAATTAATAACACATTAATAACCAATAATCAATAGTTAGGTTTCATTAGATCTAAGCAAACACAAGATAAATCTAGCCTAGCATGTTAATTAAAAGACAAGAACAAGATATAATCAAACAACACATAGACATATTGATTGATTAAGTGATTACTCATCTTCAATTAAACATGGGAGATCCAAGGGTATGAAAACCCTTAAAAATGGAAGAAATTCGTCTTAGGGTTTCTCCTCACAAAGTTGCACACTAATGACTAAAAATTGCAAAACTATATATAGAACTTAGTGGCTGACGGCGTCACGTTATAGATCTTGACGCCGTCACCTCGCCTTGGCTAGGGTTCCCGGATGGTCTTCCTGACGCCGTCCCTCTTTAATCCTCCAAAATCCGCTCTGGCCTATCAAGGGTTGACGCCGTCAGAAATATGCTTGACGCCGTCTCTCTTTAGCTTAAACCGTGATGGCTTTGATCACCTTAAAGGGTGACGCCGTCAGATTTCCATTGCAAAACTCTCTGGCGCGTCACGTGTATTTTGTCATATCCACCTCTTTTGCCAAGCCATGACGCCGTCTGGAACAATTCTTGACGCCGTCAAGTGTACTTTTCCAGCAACTTTGAAGACTTTGTCGTTTTCTTCACTTTTATGCTCCAAAAATGTCCAAAATGCTTCATTTTCCAGATTTCTTCTCCAAAGTACCTAAAATGACAAAAGGAACGATTTAGGGCAATATTTGATCAAATAAATACGATTTAGGGCTTAAATGACCCCCTAAAAGCGGTACATTTTTCACTTCATCAAATACCCTTACACTTGAGATTTGCTTGTTCTCAAGCAAATGCGCTTTTATTCTAATCAAAATACAAGTTAGGGGTCATTTAACGCTAATATAAAAGTAATTACAACAAATAGTCGTTCCACTTTAATCATAATAAGCACGGAGATTACACACTATCACCTCACAAGTAGTGTTTAGATACTCACATCTCTCAGGTGTCATAAAAGTATATCTCATAAATGAAAACGGATAATATCTCTCACTAACTGTCATAGCAAATAGATTACCATAGGCTTGGGAAAGGATCGAAAACCTCCTCCACTAGGCGTAAGCACCTAAGATAAACTATCAAAGAGGGCTTTTACATGGGTTATAACGTGAGGTGTAGGGATATGATAAACACAGATTTGTTGGATAAGGGATATTTTACTGGTGGCGAGTTAAAGATCTTGATTAATTACATGTACAATATGGCGTTGCTAAGCCAAGACTAGACTCGACTTAAGCTAATGAAAGAAATAACAAAAACATAAAATAAAAATAAAATGAAACGGGATGGTAGTCCGTATGTTTTTTCTACTTTTCTTTTTCTCATTTTTTTGTATTTTTCTTGATTTTTTTTTTCATACACTCTTGCCCTACCATCCAAAATAATACATCATAGGGGCGTTGCATTCCCCTTACATTTGAACTTTTACATAACTTTACAAATAACTATTCTAATGACTCGAATTAAGATAATCGAAACACTTGGAGTACTTTTAAAATATTTAGCACATATGGGGGTAATAATGTTCTTCTTCCCCATTACTCCATTACACTAGTACTTTACCCATGAGTCCCAATCATCCCAAAACAATATGTACAAGGATATGAATCGACTTAGCAACCATGTAATCAATTAGATAATTAACTTGGGGTCTAAACAAATGTTGTCACAATAATGCACTAAAAATGAGTGCATACAAGGTAGGCTAAGGCGATTTGGGTGTACATTTAAGTGGGGTGTAACAAATTCTTCCTTTAAGTAAAATGCTTAAAGTTAGAAACGAAAAGATAGGCTCTAAGGGGTGTACTAGGGGTATCGTGTACTAAAAATGAGTACAACGCAAAGGGTGTGGGAGAATTACTTGACCAATGTAGCCAATGTAATTATAACAAAAACACAGGTGTAAAACAATGGGTTAATCCTAATGCCTCTTATCATGTAGTAAATCTAACTACACGAATGTAGTTTCACTTGTGGCCTCGGAATGGTCCTAACGCAAGTTCTAGAATCTAAGTGCTACAGGTACACACATCATAGCATAAATGCTTTTCCTACCAATTCTAGGGGCGAACCTCACATATTTGGGGGTGGAAAATTTTTTTAGTGGTGCGGTTTTGTGCTAGTCATATAACTCCTATCCGTGATACGCTCATTAAGACCAAAGTTTCACTCCTATATGTTGTAAAAAAATTTAAATTTGGCACTAAAATTGCCCTAACAGGTATTTCTCTCAGTTTTATTACACATCTACCATTAAACAAACAAAAATCAAGTGCAATTGTATTCTCTAAAGTATCATCATTTACCCTCCCCTTACACTTAAGCTGAACATTGTCCCCAATGTTCAAATAACAAGATGTAAAAGTAAATAAGGTAAAAGAATGAAATCAAATACTCCCCTGATTCGTTTGGTGGATAAAGAGGTAACATGGTTAAATCTTCTTCCAAGGGAATGTAGAAGCTTCAAGACTAAAGCATCGCCAAAAGCTTGATTCCACAAACATCTCCTTGTCCAAAATAACCTGTTAAACCTGAGAAAACAAACACGAAAACCTGCATAACATCGGCGGGATAAATTCTATATAAGGATATAATGCTTGTGGAATGATAATTTTGCAGATTCCTAGAGTTTATAAGTTAGAGATTTAATAAAAACTTTTTATGAAAACAAAACTTTCAAAAATTTAAGAAAACTAAAACCTGACGCCGTCAGGTTGTGATGCCTGACGCCGTCAGAAATGATCTGACAGAATTCTCATGTTAAGTTTCCGGAAAATTTCTGGAAAAACCTATACCTTACTTCCTGAAAATCCTGTAAAACATCATTATGACTCGATACAAGCATTTGACTCAAACAATTACTAATATGTATGTTAATTTATTATTGTTATGATTCATGTTCATTTGTTCTAATAAACCGATTTGGATTTCCCTTACACTTATCTTTTTGCAAAATACCTTTATATGTAGTTAAGACGAAGTTAAAAAAAGATAAAGCATTTTCACAATTTAGTTTCGAACATGAATCAATAATAATAAAAATTAAACATACATACGGAAGCAAATAAAATCAAACAAACAAATAAATAAACACACAAAGCAAATAAAGCTTGGGTTGCCTCCCAAGAAGCGCTTGTTTTTGTTCGAGTCACGAGCCTGACTCTACCCTTATTTAACGGAAATAAGGGAGGTTTTCCCTACACTTAGGATTAAGTGTGGGTGAAAGTAGCGATACACACCCTTAGGGTGGAAATATGCCACGTGAGGAAAGAGTGACGGGTGAATTATATGCTCAAAGGTGCGGGATCCTATCATCATAACCTTACCTAATTCAATTGGGTTAGTGGGCGGATTAAGATTTTCTCCTAGAAAGGGATCATCTTCTATCAACTTCGAGAGACTCCAAGTTAAGAATCCACTTTGACCTAATAAACCCGGTTTAAACCCATAATGTTTCTTGTGATCAATCATAAATGGGAGATGTAAGTATGTAAGGTCATGGTTCACTCTTATGTTAGCTTCCTCTCTACAAGGCTTAGAGTCTAATACCTTCAGCGTAACACTACCCGGACTATATGGTTTGATGGGTGGATCGGGACCTTTTTCAATTCCTAAATTCACATCAAAGGATGGAAGATTAGGTAACGGTTTTGGTTGAGGCTCCGGTTCATTAAAACTAGGAACTTCCATAGAACTAAAAGAAAGGTTATGACTACAAGTATTCAAACCTATTTCTTCTAGTTTTGTTTGGTCCAAGGGCTCTACCTTTATTGGGGTTCCTATAGTCTCTTCTACTTCTTCCGGGTAAGTCATGGGTGGTGTGTGTGCCTCAAATGATGGTAGGACTTGTGGGGTACTTGGTGGGCTTATGTTACTTACCTCATCATTCCCTATGTCAAGATCACCTATATCCTCATCATGTGTTTTAGTAGAATCTAACCCAAACATGTTCCTAAGTATCTCAAATCCTTCTCTAGCCATTTCAAGTTCTAAGTCCGATTCATAAGAATCTTCCTTGATAACATGATTACTATGTTCAATTTGCCTAAAGGATTCATCATGTGTTCCTTGAGATTCAAAGTCATTGATCATAAAACCTAGGTCTTTTTGCTCAATATGCTCATGTTCGGCTAAATCCTCCTCAATTGTTTCCTCAAGTTGTGATGTATACGAACCCATTAATTCATTAAACTTATGGTTCACGGTTAGGAGGCTTTCCTCAAAATTTTTCCAAAGGGTCTTATTAAAAGGAGTTGATCCTAACAATGATTGTTTTATAGAAGCTACACATGCACATAATTCATCAAACCTATCAAACTTTATACCCATCTCCTCTTGTATATATCTAAGATTACTTAAAAATTCATTGGAACAACAGGAAGCAAATCTATCCGTGTAAAGTAATTGTTCCTCTATTGTTAATGATCTAAATGGAATTTCATCCGCCATGGTGACAAATGAAAATGGTTTTACAAACAAAGGGCACAAAGAAAAAGATAGACTAAAGAAATCTAATAAAAAGAAATAAATATCTCACTCGATAGGAATCAAGTGAGTAGACCTAATAAAATAAAAATTCAACCTAAACAATAACTATTCCCCGGCAGCAGCGCCAAAAACTTGATGCGTGGTTTTGCGACCTTACAACAAGTTTTACCTCTCGAGGGATCTCAAGAGGCTTGCAATCCCCACCAGGCAGTGTACCTGACCGATGTAGTATAGTGAAGTGGCAAGTACCGGGGGATTGATCGTTCTCTAGGGGAATAGTGTCGTTAGGATTGAAAAACTACTCTAATAGGTCTAAGGGTGAGGGAAGATTCTTTTTGTATTTTTATATTTTTTTATGAAAGCAAGTAAAATCTCGGGTTTGAAGGAGTGGGCGGAATTAGTTGCTAGTCAACTAACCCAAATAACTACAAATGCAAATAAAATTAAATAACTGAAAATGAAAAGGTTGTGAAACTTATATGGGGAGAAATGTGTTTACTTAGATTTCCTTACTCCCTAACTATCTTTTACCGGTTGATTAGTGAATATTAATTTCATGGATGACGGGTGTATTCCTTAATACCAATCGTGGGGTGGCGTACGTACTTCCCCAACTCTACAAGCTCCTACTTCACTCCTATGTCGAGCCGGCTAAGAAGCTCCTAACATGGGATCACTAGAATTCGCTCATGCATTAAATACAACCAAATAAACCTAGTACGCATTGGTTCATGTTTCTTAAGACGTTCAAGCAAGTTACCAAATAGGAGGTTAGCCAGTTTTCTTAAGCCTAACATCGATAAACAATCATCCAATACAATTAATAACACATTAATAACCAATAATCAATAGTTAGGTTTCATTAGATCTAAGCAAACACAAGATAAATCTAGCCAAGCATGTTAATTAAAAGACAAGAACAAGATATAATCAAACAACACATAGACATATTGATTGATTAAGTGATTACTTATCTTCAATTAAACATGGGAGATCCAAGGGTATGAAAACCCTTAAAAATGGCAGAAATTCGTCTTAGGGTTTCTCCTCACAAAGTTGCACACTAATGACTAAAAATTGCAAAACTATATATAGAACTTAGTGGCTGACGGCGTCACGTTATAGATCTTGACGCCGTCACCTCGCCGTGGCTAGGGTTCCCGGATGGTCTTCCTGACGCCGTCCCTCTTTAATCCTCCAAAATCCGCTCTGGCCTATCAAGGGTTGACGCCGTCAGAAATATGCTTGACGCAGTCTCTCTTTAGCTTAAACCGTGATGGCTTTGATCACCTTAAAGGGTGACGCCGTCAGATTTCCATTGCAAAACTCTCTGGCGCGTCACGTGTATTTTGTCATATCCACCTCTTTTGCCAAGCTATGACGCCGTCTGGAACAATTCTTGACGCCGTCAAGTGTACTTTTCCAGCAACTTTGAAGACTTTGTCGTTTTCTTCACTTTTATGCTCCAAAAACGTCTAAAATGCTTCCTTTTCCAGATTTCTTCTCCAAAGTAACTAAAATGACAAAAGGAACGATTTAGGGCAATATTTGATCAAATAAATACGATTTAGGGCTTAAATGACCCCCTAAAAGCGGTACACTTTTCGCTTCATCAACTACAATTTAGGCTCAAGAATCATCAATTAACTCATCTCCATCTATTAAATATCTTCGTATCTTTACAGCACTATCAATCTGTGAAAACCCTAACTCATTAACTAACATGTTTTATGCCTAAATCTCTTCACCAATCATCATTATATTACTAATTATTGATCCCAACATGTTTTATATCAATAATTTACAGAAGTAATGATAAACCCTAATCCATCATATCCTTGTTACTTGAATTATAATAATTAATTGCATACAAGTATTGAAAATTATACCTTGATCTTGATTTTTAGGCTTAAAAAATAAACCCTAATTTTCCTCTGCTTCTCTGCCCTCTTTGGTTCGACCATATAATCAACAAAAATGTTTTTAGGGTGTTTTGGTTTGTATTTATACTACCCTAAGATTATTCTAGATATCCCTTTTAATTAGGAATTATATTTAGACTCAAATTTGTTTCCTTTTTCCCCCATTAAACCCTTTAGGCCGATTTTTTTGTATATACATACACATTTTTTTTTATATTAATATTACACATAAAACCTTGTATTTTGTTATTTTATAAAGGGATAATTACTAATATAGAGCAAACACCCAAGGTAATTTCCATTTTTGCCCCGTACCCCGGGCAACTGGGCAACTCGCCCCATATGATGACACGTGTCCCCAGTTGCCCAAAAAATGGAAAAGTTGCCCAAAAAATCGGCTGAAAAGTGACACTTGTCACTTGTACATGTAAGTTGCCCAAAAAAATGTAGGTTGCCCTGGATAATTAATTATTTTCCGATCTTGGGGCAAAACAAGAAATTCACTTGGGTGTTTGGTCTAAATTAGTAATTATCCCTTTTATAAAAGCTTATACCGAAACCTAACAACTTACGCGATAAACCTTCATTTTACGACAACCTGAATAATTATCATTTTCAAAGTTTCCAAAAATAGAATTTCACACTTATCATTAATATAACCCTTAAAAACGAACACCACGTAACTTACTAACGCTCAAAAACTTGAACAAAACTTACTACGCAAAAACCCCGAATCACAAAACCGTAAAACTCATTTCCACGACACAAAAAGTATACAAAATGAACTTCCCCGAATCCAACACCACAAAAAACACATAACGATCGAATACCAAACCCACACATAAACTCATGAAAACCTCTAAACCACCAAACAAAATTTAACAAGTCAACACTATTGGTTTGATTAACCTGCCAAAACCACGATTGTTACATCCGTTCATACCTTGATCTTAACCTCTGATTTATCTTTGTTTCGTTTATTGATCTTTTTTTTTTATGGTGACCACACGTGCTACTACCCCACCTGGAGGTGATGCTGCTGCTTTTAATGCGGCTGTTGCTGCGACCGTTCAAGCCTTGTTACCAGATCTTACTGCCAGGATCGTTGACGAGATTCGTCAGACAAGGACTTCTGGTGGTACTGGTGGCAATTCTCCGCCCACCATGCATGTTTGGTTGGAGAATATGAAACAGAAACCTCAATCATTTAGCTCTGCCACTACTCCAGTTGAAGCTGAAAACTGGATTGCCCATATTGAGAAGATTTTTGAGGTGTTGGGATGTGCAGATGAGTTTAAGGCTAGGCTGGCTAGCTATAAGCTGGAAGGTAATGCCCTCAGTTGGTGGAAGGCTCACAAGCAGGCTAAGGGAGGTGATGGATATGTGGTCACATTGTCATGGAATGACTTCCGCGACCTTTTCTTGTTGCAGCATTTTCCGAGGTCCGAACAGCAGAAGTATGAGAGAGAGTATCACACCATTCGTCAAAAAAAGAATGAAACTAGTGGTGAATTCATGAAGAGGTTCCTAAGGTTAGCTGAGTTTTTGGGGACAAAGGCTGGTACTCATGAAGAACAGGCAAAGCATTTTAAATGGGCATTGAATGACTGGATTCTAGATGGTATCGTGAACACTGAGTTTACGGATGTTGCGCATGTTGGGCATGCGGCTCGAAACATCGAGATTCTACGTGCGAGGTCTAGGGATAACAAGAGGAACAGGGATGGGGACAGGCTACGACCAGCTGAAGTGAGTGCTCGGAAGGGGTATAAGCAGAGGAGTTATGATCAACGTGGTTTAGATAGACAGGGTCTGTACGAACAGAGGAGTCATGATCAGCGTGGTTCGGATAGGCAGGGTGATTACTATCAGAGGTCCGGGCGAGATCGTAGCCGATAGTCTAATCGTGTTACTGGATCATCTTATCAGAAGAAGTACCCTGACAAAACATCGTCTCCTCCATGTGATACATGTGGGAAGTTTCACTCAGGGAGGCCTTGTCATAAGTTTACTGGAGCGTGTTTTTCATGTGGTTCGATGGAGCATAAGGTTCGTGATTGTCCTAAAAATGGTGGGAGAGGAAAGTGAGTCCGCGGTTCGTGGTTTCTTTATTTCATTTTCATTTGTGCGGGTATTATACCCATTCCATTATGCGCTTTGATACATTTTAATGACTCACTATATACTTCTGGATTATTTCTACTGTTTGTTTGAAAGTTTGGAATTAATAAGTGAAGTTTCCTATCGTTATCCCCATATTTGTTTCATATTCATGTTGTGCTATCATCCGTTACATATATGTTTCGTATCCAAGAAGATTTGTCATTTTTTGGTGAGCCTGAGGCTGTTTTGGATCTTGAGGATCAGGTCATGAGAAACAACATTTCCGTTTGGTGAAATAGTTTTCATTCCTCTCGTAATTTGGTACGTTTCCGTTTAATCTTTCATGTCAATTTCGTGGACGAAATTTTCTTTTTAGATGGGGAAAGTTGTAAAACCCAAAAATCCGTAATCACACTTATGTGATAATTTGAACGTTTAACCTAAGTTTGATATTAAAAAAAAAAATCTCCCATTTTATTATTTATATGATGTACACATTTTTTTTCTCTTCTTTGTGATTCTAAAACCGATCCCCCCCCCTCTTATCACACGTTTAGTACCACAAGAGATAAAATCAAATTAATGTCTCACTTAAATGAAAGATATGACTTTCCATCTTTATAGCACAATATACGGTTTCCTCTATAAGAATATATACACCCCCTCCTTCTATTCTAATATTCGGCTCTTAAAACTCCCTCTCAATATCGATTCTCTCAAAAAAACCCTAACAGCCATTTTCTTTTTCATTCAGCCCTTGAAGATCGTGTGAAAAGGAAGCTTTGAAGCTTGTGGAATCGGGATAGTCTTTGGTGTGGTTCTTGTTCTTGAGTCTCTCGTCCATCTTTGTTCTCAGCCAAGGTACTCCTCTCGTCATAATAAATATTATACGCCTAAAACTATAACTAAAATCTGATCATGAACATACTTGTTACTCATTATAATCTTTTTGATTCGTTTGTTGTGTCGTTAATATGTAAGTATATGTATAAAGAGAATTTATCACCACATTAAAAATCAGTACTAAACATGTCGTGCAAACTATTAAGATCATGCTAATACAATATTGGTTTCCTTGTTGAATCGGTGGTACGTATTACACATGAAATCCTAACTGTATGCGCCTATACGTGGACTGTTTTGTGTCATTCTTTTTGCAGCCCTAAGATATAACTCATGAAGCCCTAATAAGATCATTAAAGATGCATTTAATATGTGTTAAAACTTGGAAAGAAACCCTATAATTAATTAGTGTTCGATTAGGGTTTATAAGGGGTTAAGGATTTGCTTTCTGTCTCAACTGCATGCTGTTCAGAAAATTAGGTTGGGTTTAAAGGGGTCTAAATTCATGATGACAACGTGTTTTTGCAATATTTTTGAGCCTAAAACTAATTTCAGGTTGTGTACTATCTGTATATAAAATTTCATAATTTTTAGAGGTCGGGTAGGCAACTTTTTGATTTTTAGAACATTAGATGTCAATCTTGAGTTTAGGAGTCTGGAAATTCATCTCGTGTTTTTGAATTTTAGTTTCCAAACAGTGAGGAATTAGGAGGTTTACTTTTACAGATAGAATATTTAGGATGTATGGGACTTACTAGAATTTTTATAAATTTTTCTGAAGGGTTCTCATAGGGTATGAAAATGTAAACTTTTTGGGTGTCTGTGCAGTTATCTTTCTGGGAAGGTTTGAGAAAATGATTTTAGAAAGGGTACTATCACTTTGAAATAAAATCTCAGAAAATTAAAATAAGTGCCCAACATGTATAGGTATCGGTGATAAAAATATTAGCTTCCCAGTAGACACTTAAGTATGGTTTAAAATTCATAAATATCAGGACCAGAATGAGATAAAATCTGAACTATCTTTCAAGTTAAGAATTTAGTATAACCTAACCCAATTTAATGTGTTTTGACCTTAATAACATTTGTAACATTAATACGGATACACTTAAACATGTGTTAACCTACTTTCGACCTAACCCTATATTTAATTGATCTTGCTTAAATTTGTCATCAATGTAAACCCTAATTAACCAATTATTATAAACCCTAACCTTGTTATATATTGGTTTTAAGTGCATTCAAACCCTAGACTTAACTGATTATCATTTCGAACCCTAATTTGACCAATTATCAGGAAATTACTAAAAGCGGTAAGTTACTAAAATCGGAAATTTACTAAAATCGGAAAGTTACTAAAAATGGGAAGATACTAAAAATGGAAGGAAACCCTAAATAAATATAATAAATGAACTGATCCATAATTCATGTAGATTCTTTGAAGAAGGAGTGATTCCCGTCCCCGTGTTCATTTCCTTTCGTTTCCATTTCATTGCTTGCTAAGGTACGGATATTCTACCCTTTCTCAGTAAGGGTTTCGCATTAACTCTTTGATCCTTGACTTTATTTCATTCGTCGGTGATTTCCCTTTGATATGATTTTTTGTGATATGATATTTAGTTCTATGTCATTTAATATGGCATTCATTTCAGTTAATATTCTTTTGTTTAAATATACTATCGTTAACTCGTTATGAGGTGATATCTTGTTTATTCTGTTACCCAAGCTAACTAGTCATGGAAGTACTATGGCCATGTCATTGAGGCACCAATGGCATGACACTATCTGTGGTGGTGTGATTGGTCCACAGCGTTCCCTTGTGATGTGTATATTATTATTGAGCTCGTGCACTTAATTGCCATTTTGGTACGCCAATATATTTGTCTGAGTACAGGTGTATGGTGGTGTACATAACTTTGTTTTGAAGGGAGCGTATGGATGCATCCTATGTATTATTTATGATATGATTATGTTATGGCTTTGTAGTGAATGGTGGTGCGTGCCATACATCCCATGTCACTTTTGGGAGGTCATGTCTCCATTTGTTATGTTATGATACATTATTGTGTGATTAAGCAGGTGGCTTGCTTTGTGAGCTCGTGGATAATTTCTGTTGGGAATTAAACCAACAGTTGGTACGGTTCATTGAAAGTTAGTACGGTTGAATATTTATTGAAGTATACATCAGCAGTTGGTACTGCTGATACATTGAAGTTCGTACTGCTTATATGATAAAGACGGATCGTGCATGGATAAATATAGAAAAGATATGGTATATATCTTATTTAGGTTTTGTGATACGGTTAGATGTTTTACTTGTGTAGGACTCTTTGCATTATAAAAAGAGATCCTTAGTTAGGGTTTTGATATAATCCCTTCATACGAATTATCAAGAGCTTCACGTTCATATTGTAATTGTTCGATATATATTGAAGTAATTGTTTGGTTGATATCGTTTGTGTTCTTATTTGTTCTTATTGTTTTATTCAATCAATCACAAAACACAAACTCATATTCTTCTAAGTACTTGGTAGTAAATTCCGCGTGCTATCAAGTATATACTCAAAGTATCTCCAACACAACGTGTGTGTTTAGATCCGGTCAAGTGGTATCAGAGCCAGGTTTCTGATACTTTGAGTTTAGAAGATCCAGAAGTATTTACTCACTAGCAACCAAGAAGATGGACATGGAGACACCTCAAACCTCAATCCTTGCTAAACTCCCCATGCTGAAACAGAATGAATACGATTTATGGCGGCTCAGAATAGAGCAATATTTCATGGTGCAAGACTATGCATTATGGGATATCATTATCAATGGTGATTCCTTCAAACCAATTCCTGTTGAAGAAACACGTGCTGATGGTTCCAAGATCACAAAGCTTAACACTGAGCCAGCTACAAACGAGGAGAGAATCAAAAAGAAGAATGATCAGAAGGCTAGGAATTTGTTACTAATGGCAATTCCTAATGATCAAGTGCTGAATTTTAGCCATTACGAGACTGCTAAAACTCTTTTTGAAGCAGTGGTGGAAAGATTTGGTGGCAATGAAGCTACCTAGAAGGCACAGAAAACCCTACTTAAGCAAAGTTATGAGAACTTCACTGCATCAAGCAATGAAACTTTGGACCATATCTTTAATAGGCTTCAAAAGATCATCAGTCAACTTACTGTGTTGAAGATTGTGATTCCACAGGAAGACCTCAACGTGAAGTTTCTAAATAGTTTACCTGCTGAATGGAACACTTATGTTGTGGTTTGGAGCAATAAACCAGAGCCGGAGAAAATGACAATGAATGAGCTTTACAACAATCTTAAGATTGTTGAGCAGAAGGTCAAGAAGAGTGGTAGCACCAGTTCCAGTTCAGGGAATATGGCTTTTGTATCTTCTTCAAACAGTTCGAATCATGAAGATGAAGAAGCTGCTAAACCAACAGTTAGCACTGCTAAACCAACAGTTAGCACTGCTAGTGTAAAAACTAGTACTGCTGGCTTGACTGAAGAGACCATATATGCATTTGTGTCAGAACAGTCTGGTGGGTCTAAGATCTTTAATGAAGATCTTCTTCAAATTGCTGAAGATGATTTGGAAGCTATGGATTTAAAGTGGCAGTTGGCTTTGATAAGCATCAGGGCTAAGAAGTATTACCAAAGGACTGGGAATAAAATTACCTTCAATGGAAGAGATGTTGCTGGGTATGATAAGTCTAAGGTGGAATGCTTTAATTGTCACAAGATGGGGCACTTTGCCAGGGAATGTAGAGGTCCAAGACAACAAAGCAACCAGGGTCAAGGGTTTAAGAATCAGCAAGGAATAAGGAGAACAGTTAATGTTGAAGAGCCTTCTTCCAAGGCTATGGTAGCTGTAGATGGAGCTGGATTTGATTGGAGCTTCATGGAGGAAGAAGAGGAACCAGCTAACTTAGGTTTGATGGCTTTCTCAGACTCTGAGGTACATATACTTCAAAAATGCTCAAACTCTTGTCGTGCTTTAAAAGATTATGAAAATGTTAAGAAACAGTATGATGATCTTAGAGTTGAATTTAATCAAGTAAATTATAGTCTAACAAATCATAAAAGAGGATTAGCTGTTTTGGAAGAACAAATTGTGTTTTATAGACAGAATGAGTCAAACTTCTCTGATGAGATAGGTATTTTAAAGAGGGAATTGCAAATAAAATATAATAACATAAGTGGACTTGTATATGAACTAGAGAAGCTTAAAAAGGAAAAAGAAAACATCCAGTTAAGTGTAGATACTCTTGAACATACTTCAAACGGAGTTAAGAAGATAGTAAAGAGTCAAATACTTAACAAAGCTAAATCTGGTTTAGGTTATAAGTCAGTTGCACCCCCTCTTAGAGGAATGTTTGTTCCACCAGGAATTGATTTAGCTCATACAGGTTTAGAAGAGTTTAAGGATATGGATTTTCCTGGATATGGTGTTAAGATTAGTGAGAATCCTGTTAAATTTGTTAAGGCAGAAGATTCTTTTGTGAGTGCTAGTGATAAATCTCTTTCTGAGGAAAAGATGTCCTCTGATAGGAACTCAGATGCACCAACTATTGAGGATTGGACATCTGATGATGAGAATGTAGAGGTTAAGGACAAACCTAATGTTGTTAAGGTAGAAGTTAAACATGCTCCTAAAGTGGTTAAAACTGAAAACATAAAACCAATTAGGAAAAGTGTTCGATATGCTGAGATGTATAGGACTAAGAACAGATCACCAAGTTCTGAGGGTAGTCATAGGAACTGGAATCACTCAAAATCTAAGAAATTGGATGATAAGTTTGCCATGATTAGAAAAGTGTGCTTTGTTTGTGGAAGTTTTGATCATATGGCTGCTTATTGTGATTCTAACCCATGGATAAAGAGGGTCTCTGGGAATACAAGGATGAATAGGAATAACAATGCTAGGGTAACTTAAAATAGTTTAACTAGATTGACAAGCCCTAATGCAAATCATAAGATGTCACCCAAAGCTGTTATGTTAAAGACTGGCACCAAAACAGTTCCAACTGCTAGTCAAAATAAGTGGTTTAATAACAAGCAAACTGTTTCAAGTGCAAAACAATTTTCAAATCATGCACAAACAGTTAAAAGGCATTTTTATGAGAAAACAGCAATGACCAATCAGAAGTGGGTGCCTAAAATTAAACAAGCAGTTCCAACTGCTAGACCAGCAAATCCTACTGCTAGGCACTTAAATGTTAAGGGAAAAAGGGGCAATGCTGTCAAGGCCTCAGCACATTGGGTTAGAAATTCTACCAAACCCAATGGTGCATCAATGACCTCCAACAAGTTTTCTCATCTTGATGCACAAGGCAGATCCAAACCAGTGATGGTTTGGATCCCCAAAAGAAACTAACACCTTTATTTTGTATGCAGGAACATCCTTCAAATGGTAAAGAAGATAAAGGGTATTCAGAGAGTGGATGTTCAAGGCACATGACAGGCAACATGTCATATCTTTCAGACTTTATTGCTCTGGATGGAGGACTAGTTGTCTTTGGTGGTGGTATTGGAGGAAGAATTACTGGAAAAGGGGTAATTAAAACTGGTAATCTTGATTTTGAAAATGTGTATTATGTACCAGAACTTAAGTACAATCTTTTCAGTGTATCACAAATTTGTGATAAACAGAACAAAGTTTTATTTACTGATACTGATTGTCTTATTCTTTCTCCTGATTTCAAGCTACCTGATGAAAGTCAAGTATTGCTTAAAATCCCTAGAAAGGATAATACATTCAGTGTTGAGATGAATAAACTAGTTCCTAAGGTTGGACTTACTTGTCTTGTTGCAAAAGCCACATTGGAAGAATCAATGTTGTGGCACAGGAGGCTTGGTCATGTTAATTTTAAAACCATTAACAATATTGCTAAAAATGGGTTGGTAAGAGGTTTACCAAATAAAACTTTTCTCAATGACCAAACCTGTGTTTCTTGCCTTAAAGGTAAGCAACACAGAGCCTCATGTAAGCCAAAGACCCAAAACTCTATTTCTCAAGCTTTATATATGTTGCATATGGACTTGTTTGGTCCTACCTCTGTGAATAGCTTGAACTTTAAGAGATAATGCCTTGTTGTCACTGATGATTATAGTAGGTTTTCTTGGGTATTCTTTATGAAAACTAAGGATGAGACAAGTGAAATCCTTAAGACCTTTATTGTTGAAGTAGAAAACCTAGTTGATAAGAAAGTTAAAATAATCAGATGTAACAATGGGACTGAATTTAAGAATAGGGTGATGGATGACTTTTGCAGAGAAAAAGGTATTAAGAGGGAGTTTAGTGTAGCTAGAACCTCACAGCAAAATGGTGTAGCTGAGAGAAAGAATAGGACTCTTATAGAGGCTGCTAGGACAATGTTAGCTGACTCTAAGCTACCAATTTCATTTTGGGCTGAAGCAGTTAGCACTGCTTGTTATGTATTGAATAGGGTTTTAGTTGTGCAACCTCACAATAAGACTGCTTATGAGCTTCTTAGAGGTAGAACCCCTGCTTTAAGCTTCATGAGACCTTTTGGTTGTCATGTTACTATCCTTAATACCAAAGACCAACTAGGAAAGTTTGATGGGAAATCTGAGGAAGGTTTCTTTGTTGGTTATTCTCTGCACAGTAAGGCTTTTAGGGTGTACAATACAAGCACCAAGCATGTAGAAGAAAATCTGCACATAGAATTTTTGGAAAATAAACCAAATGTTGCAGGTGTAGGTCCAGATTGGATCTTTGATATTGACAGTCTTTCAGATTCCATGAATTATTTGCCTGTTACAGGTACAAATACTAACCATGATGCAGGTTCAGAGGAGGAAGATGATGATTGCATTTTCATACCAGTCATGGAAGAAAGTCCAGTGAATGAGTCTTCTACAAAGAAAGATGATATTCCTTCATCAAGTGGTGTAGACAAAGAGAAAGATGCTGCTGAAACAAGTGGTCAGAATGGTAAAGAAGCTGAAAATCCAACGAGCAGTACAAATGGAGTTAGTACTGCTCAGCCACAAGTTACAACTGCTGAGCAAAATAGTGATGCTGCTGGACCAAGTCAACCTCATCTTGATTCACCAGTTGATACTGCTTCTCAAGTTGATGAGTTTGATTTCTTTGGAGATGGTCTGCAAAACATGCCTACCAGCTATGCAGTTCCTTCTACTCCCCATACAATTGTACATAGGAATCATCCACTTACCAATATCATAGGAGATGTACAATCTGGAGTCAAGACCAGAAGGCAAATACAAGACCCAGATCATCATGGATTTCTCAGTGTGGTATATGAGGAGAAACATCATGATGATGAGCATGAGTGTATGTTTGTATGTTTTCTATCTCAGATTGAACCCAAGAATGTGTTAAAGGCTTTAGAAGAATCAAGTTGGGTTGAAGCTATGCAAGAAGAACCGCTTCAATTCAAAATTCAGAATGTATGGGTTCTGGTTGATCTACCAAAGGGAATGAGAGTGATTGGTACAAAATGGGTATTCAGGAACAAGAAGGATGAGAGGGGCATTGTGATAAAGAACAAAGCAAGATTGGTTGCTCAAGGCTATACTCAGGAAGAGGGTATAGATTATGAGGAAGTTTTTGCTCTAGTTGCCAGGATTGAAGCAATAAGATTATTTCTTGCTTATGCTTCATTTATGGGATTTATGGTCTATCAAATGGATGTGAAAAGTGCCTTTCCGTATGGTACTATTGATGAGGAGGTCTATGTTTCACAACCTCCCAGTTTTATAGACCCAGAGCATCCTGACAAGGTTTATAAGGTGGTGAAAGCTCTATATGGACTGCATCAGGCTCCAAGAGCTTGGTATGAAACTCTTGCTAAATATCTTCTGAAGAATGGGTTTCATAGAGGGAAAATTGATCAAACTCTCTTTATTAAAAAGAACAAGGGTGATATTCTACTGGTACAAGTCTATGTAGATGACATCATTTTTGGTTCTACAAAGAAACAGATGTGTAAGGAGTTTGAAAAGCTGATGAAAGACCAATTTCAGATGAGTTCTATGGGAGAGCTTACCTTCTTTCTAGGTCTTCAAGTACAGCAAAAGCCAGATGGTATATTTATTTCTCAGGATAAATATGTTGGTGAAATATTGAGGAAATTTCAATTCACAGATGCCAAGGTTGCTAGTACACCAGTTGATAAGGAGACACATTTGCTATTAAAGGATCACAGTGGTGAAGATGTGGATGTGCACATGTATAGATCTATGATTGGGTCTCTGATGTACCTTACATCATCTAGGCCTGACATTATGTTTGCTGTTTGTGCCTGTGCAAGATTCCAAGTAAATCCTAAGGTGTCTCATCTCACAGCAGTAAAGAGAATCTTCAGATACCTTAAAGGTCAGCCTAACTTGGGGCTATGGTATCCTAAAGAGTCTGCATTTGATCTAGTGGCATTCTCTGATTCTGATTATGCTGGTGCTAGCATGGATAGAAAGTCTACAACAGGTGGTTTTCAGTTCTTAGGTAGAAGATTAATCTCTTGGCAGTGCATGTTGTTGTGCTCAAGTTCTATGGATTCAAAACCAGATGCTTGATTATGGGTACAATTTCTTAAACACAATTATACATATAGACAATAGCAGTACAATGTGTATCATTAAGAATCCAGTTCAACATTCAAAAACTAAACATATTGAAATTAGACATCATTTTATAAGAGACTGTGCTGAAAAGAAGTTAATAAAAGTTGTTAAAATACACACTGATGACAACTTTGCTGATCTCTTAACAAAAGGTTTTGATGTAAGCAGATTTCAGTACTTGGTAACAGGTATTGGAATGCTTAATCCTTCAAAAGATTAATGTCTAAATGATTTTGGTTTTTGTACTTGATGCGTGTGATGTGTCGTTGCGGTTTAGCAGTATTAATGCCTACTCAAGTTTTAAATTTATATTTAGCCGACTTATCAATAACACACACACTTAACGAGCAGTGTACCCGGTCAGTATGAATATAATGGTAAGTAGAGTGTCGATCACTAAGAGTGGAACGTATTATCTAGTTATTCTAATCAGTATTTTAATATATTAAGTTAGCTATACAACCTAATCTAACGCAAGGGGGTTCAGCCTGAGAGACTGGCACGATTTGGTTGCAATTAAATAATAAACTAAACCAATAGGCACGAATCAGCGAATAGCACACACGTACACAGATAAATACTCGAGACAATAAGAGGGCTGTCCTTATGATAAGTAGTTTGTCACTTGTTTTATTGCTAGTGTTATATGAAGTGTATAGTTCGATGCAACACACCGAGATTAAGTCCTTTCTCGCTGGTTCTAATCTTATCGGCGAGTAAACCCTTAATGATTACTTATGACTATCCTATTTATCTTTCTCCTACTTTTCTACAGACCATAGAATGCATAGGCGATCTAATAAATAGGCGAGGGCAGAGGCATGGCGACCCGATCAACGCTCAGCTAGACACAGAGGTTATCAATGCACTAATAAAAGTCACCAAAGACATCAACATATAAACTTTAATTAATGAGAAAGCAGTTTTAAGGGAGTGCAATCTTTCCGTTGTCACATTACACAAGCCACCAATCTTGATGAATTAAAGTTTACTAACACAATAAAACAAAACTACTTAATGAATTAAACACATGCAGCACCTTCTTACAGCTCTTGTATCTTTGATTGGAGTGTATCTTGTGCTCGCTATTCGACTGAATTCGCCCTTGGTTTCTGTACTTCGGTCTTCGTATATAATATATGTCACTCGAAATTCGTCTGGTCTTGGGGTATTTATAGTTTCTGTCTGAGGGTAAGATGCGGCGCATCTAGTAAGTAGATGCGGCGCATTTACTTAACTTCGCGTGGGGTCCAAGATTATAATATTCAGGAATATTCGTACACCGCCAGAAGATGCGGCGTATCTTTATCTTTGGATGCGGCGCATGTCCTCTTGAATCCTGGATCGTATCTGGTGAGATCTTGATAGTGATGCGCCGTATGTGATAAGCAAGATGCGGCACATCTGGAGCAGATTAGTCTTGATCTTGTACATTTCAGTAGACTCTTAACTTCTTGCATGTTTTGCTCCATAATTAGTCCAAAATCGCCAAGTTTCACCAAATGCTTGTTTTCAACTGAGAATTACAAAAGTAAACGATTAAGTATCAATCCTCATACATAATATAATAAAACAAGTCAAATTAATAGGATAAATGATGGTAATAAAATGTACTTATTTGAGTTCATCAAATATCCCCCCACTTGAACTTTACTTGTCCCCAAGTAAACCTTTGAATTGATCTTATGAAAATGTATCCTAAAAGATATTAGGATTTATTTTTATATTTAAGCATGTATTCATTTTTGTCATAATCACACAACTAAACACTTAACGAGTTAGAAGTAAAATAAAATAATTTGATAAAAGCAAATCTAATCGTTTAACTGTCCAGTCGCGACGAATATTCTATCATAAGCTTGGCAAGTATACACATCTCCTCCACTAAAGCCAAGGAATTAACAAGTCTAAAGCGGTAAAAAGGGTTTTGAGGTTTAAGGGTTAATTATTCTTAATCTCTATCGATTTCAAATTCCAGAAAAGGCGACAAAATCACAAATACATGATCGAATCCACGAACACGATACTTGCAATTGCTCAAATCCTTAACTCGAATAGGCTAAAGATAGGTCCAAACTTCACCAATAATAATATATCAAAAAGGGCGACAAAATTATAAATACATAGCCGAATCCACGACTACGATACTTAAGATTGCTCAAATCCCTAATCTCAATAAATCAAAGGTTTGGTTGGATAAAGAATAATACAGGGTATGGATAATATTTGGGATATAAACTGGTGTAAAATGAAAAATAAACAAAACAAATAAATTAAAATCCTAAGTGTGGTTAATCACTATCCCAACCATCTCATGAATAAGACTCATATCATTGAATAACTCACGCTTTAACACTTAAACACACGCTTTTGGTAGACACGAATTATACTCAACAAGATCTCAATCAAAGAATAAACCTTAGTTGACGTTCCCATAACTGCCAACTCCCATTCAATCCATAAATATAGTATATAACAAGTAGTGGTGATATCGACCACTTAATACAAAACTTTACATCGTTGGTTTAATCAAACATCCAACTCTTCCTTTTTCTTTTTCTTTTCTATTTTTTCGATTTTTTTTTTTTTTTTTACTTGAAACATAAACATAGATGTGTAAAATTTCACCACATCACTATAATGATAATTCTGGATAATTTTTCCATACTTTTCATGACTTCAGAAATAACGGTAATAGTGAAAGTAGTAAACACACGAAAAATAAACTCAAAAATATACAATATTTACATTCACTCCAATCGCATTGTGCAATTTCCCGACCTAACCATAGATAATGAATTACGCACGCGAAAACAGGTAATGTAAGGAAACACACTTTGCCTATAGCAATTAACCAACCACAGATTCTAATCTACAGGGTAGGCTAAGGTGTAATGGGTGTAACGAAACATTTTAAACATAGGTGTATGAAACGAAAGGAATGGCTCTGAGTGTTTTTCTAGGGGTATCTTACTCTAAAAGTGAGAGTAACAAAAGGGTTTATACGGGGGTTAACTAACCAGTGTAGTTAGCTAATAACACATAACATATAATAGGCTATTTGGGCGTAATCCTAGAAATTTACCAATTTAGACAAGTCATTCCAATTATATAAATAATACTTATTATGGTGGTCTCGAATAGTATACAAGCCAAGTTCTAAAGTTTACAAGTCACCGGCACACTCATAGATTTGTGAATTTTGAAAAATCACAATTTTTGAAAATAACGTCATGTGTGCAGCTATGCAATTTTAGACTTTAAACAAAAACATGCTAAAAATTTTAAATTTTGATATATTAAGCACATTTTAAGCATATTTTGAAAAGTTTAGGACAAGTAAATATTAAGTGTTCTAATTCTCCAATCCCCCCACTTAAGTTAAACAACGTCCTCGTTGTTTGTATTAAAGGTTAAAAACTGGAAAATAAAAGAATTAGAACAGAAAAACTCCCCTGAGATTTGCTCGGTATGATCCTCCATTAGTATTAGAGCAAAAATCATCTTTCTTGTGGATTAGAACGTTTAAGCTTCATATTAGATGTATCCACAGGAAATGCAGGAATCTATAATGCCACCAAGGCTTCAAAACACACCTAAGGTAAGAAAGGTTCAAACTTGCATAATACATTAGTAGTTAGATAAAAATAAAACATAAAAATTAAAAATGAAAATCATCAGGTCAGTCGATGCGCCGTATCTTATGGAAGAAGATACGCCGTATCGAGCCTGGAATAAATACGGATCAGAATAAAAGATGCGCCGCATCCTTAACCAGGGATGCGCCGCATTAAAATAAACTGATAAAAAGTTTTAAAGTCGAAAATAAAAATATGCGGAAAAATAAAGATATGACCATTGCAGGAGATGCGTCGCATCTCAGGATGGAGATGCGCCGTATCCTCTGCGGCCTGACTGACTCGACACAAAAACAGAATAATAAAAAGATAAATCCGGGTTGTCTCCCGGTCAGCACTTGTCTTTATTCCAGAGTCTTCAAGTTAGACTCACGTTCAGCTCTTTATTATCGATCATTGAAGGAGTCGGAAACATCGCGCTCCCTCATCGTCAATTCTGTAATATTGAACACTCCTTGCTCGTCCTTAATTTCCACGCCGTTCTTCTTTAATATCTGTATAAACAGAGTTCTGTCCCTTTCGGGCAGAGATGACAAAATGATAGACGGGAAATTCTTATTATCATATAAGCATAAATAAGCAAGGTGGGGTGGTAGTTCAATAAACACATCATTATTCAAATTTGTATTCTCAACTATTCTCATACATTTGTTAATTACTACACAATCATACCACTCATCATCAGAATCATTGACAACATCGCGTCTAAGTTCGGTAGGTACATTAAGGTCAATAAATTCCTCAAAGTTCTCATGATTAGGATTAGTTGAGTTGTTTTGAATCAATGTTTCCCCCATAAGCCTAGCTTCAAGATCGAGGTCCATACGCTCTCTTAATCCTAGCACATAGACTCCTCTAATTATACTTTTAACAGGATCTTGGCACTTATTGACTAGTTTATTATTCCCTACTCTTAACGAGATTTTTCTTTTAAACACATCAATCTTAGCATGGGCAGTAGACAAGAAAGGTCTTCAAAGGATTAAAGGAATCTTAACATCCTCGGGCATATCTAATATAACAAAGTCTACAGGGAAAATAAACTTCTCAATCTTGACTAGCACATTATTAGCAATCCCTTCAGGTCGTTTTACCGTTTTATCAGCCAATTCAATAAGTAATTTAGTTGGTGCTAATTTTCCTAGTCCTAGGGTAGTGAATGTCTTAAGAGGCATAACACTAACACTAGCTCCTAAGTCAGCTAACACATTATTGAAAGATATATCATTAATTGAACAAGGTAGAGTAAAACTTCCTGGGTCTTTTTCTTTATGAGGCAAGGCTTTTAAATCGGTTGCAGAGCTCCCTTCTTTCATTGTGGCCTTGATCTCTTCTTCAATCTTTGTCTTTTCTTTGATTAGTCTCCTTAAACTGATTGAAGAATTAAAGAAAAATTCGGGTCTTACACCATCATTACCATTCATCGATCTTCTAGGCAAGTAAGGAGTGACTTCTTCAGTGGTGCTTATGGCCTTGACATGATCTCTTGGGTTGGTTTCGGTTGAGCTAGGTAAACTTCCATATCCCCTTTCTTGAAGAACTTTGCTCATTTGACCAATTTGTTGTTCCAATGCTTTGATCGAAGCTCCTTGATTTCTTGTAGTAGTGTTCGTTGAAGCTCGGATTTCTTTGATCATAGCAGTATTCTCTTCATGTCTTTTAGCAGCATCGGCCATAATTTGCTTTAGAGTGTCATCTAAAGTCTGCCTCCTTTGCTTGATAAGCGGGATTAAAGCTGTTCTTTTGATAGAATCCCGGGGTAGCTTCCCTAAATCTTCCTGAAGGTCGGAATGGTTGTCCAAATTGGGTGTAATATGCTTCTTCAAACGTCTCACTTTCATTCTTATTTGGGCAATCTTTAGTGTAGTGAGGTCCTTCGCACTTTTCACATCCAACTTGGGCAGCATACACTCTTTCATCACGCTTCTTCATCTCTCTACTAATTTTATCCAATTGAGCTTGAATAGCAGCAATCCCGTCAAAATTAGTGCTGCTCTTAGATCTAGTAGAGGTCCCATCGTGCCATTTTTGAGAATGATCAGCAGCTTCTTGGATCGCTTTCCTAGCATTGGCTGCACTCATTTGAGGCACAGCTCCCTTAGCGTCCAATATTTGTCTAGTAGGCACGTCCAATCCTTGATAAAACAATATTATCTCCTGCATAGCGGTTAGATAGTGTTGAGGACATTTTACCAATAAATCTTTAAATCGTTCCCAAGCTTGATAAAGAGTTTCATCAGGCTCTTGCTTGAAACTGTTGATAGCCTCCATCTTTTTAGCAGTCTTAGCAGGTGGACAATATCTCTTCAGGAATTTGCTCTTCAAATCTTCCCATGTAGTGATTGAACTAGCAGGTTCATTCCTTAGCCACTTGTTAGCAGCTCCTTTTAGTGAGAGTGGAAAGATTCTTAGCATGATTTGATCGTCAGTCACTCCTTCTGAAGTAAACAAATCCGCAATCTCGAGGACATTTTCAACATGCTCATTAGCATCCTCATGTTCCCATCCACTGAAAGCATTTTCTCTTAGTTCCTTGAGAAACTGACCCTTCAATTCAAACTTTGACTTATCATCAAACTTTGGTCTAGCAACTCCTGAAGTGTGATCAGCACGGGTTTTGTTCATGTATTCCTCCATAGTTGTGTTTTCGCCTATTGTTTCTGTTTCTTCTTCCTCTTTCTCTTCAGAAAAATAATCAAGCTCGAATGAACTTGAAGTATCAAAGCTTTTTGTGTTGAAAAGCCTTTTAAGCGAATGAAAGACTCGTTCAGGATCTTCGAAAGGTTGAATCAAGTTCTTCGTAGAGCTCCTGGTCATGCACTTCCTGAAATCAACACAAAACTATCAGTAGGGTATGCTCAAGAAAGTAATATATCAGAAAACTAACAACGAAAACGGAATACGAAAAATTAAAGTTACTGATATCTGCAGACGATGCGCCGTATCCAAAAAGTTGGATACGCCGTATCTTATAATCGTTAAAATTAAATCAGACTTTATTCAGAAAATAGATACGCCGCTTAGAAATTAGAATGCGCCGTATCAATTTTAATTATCAAAAATCGATATTTATTAAAAATTAAATGCGTCGTATTAACAAAAGTTAATGCGCCGTATTTTCGTTACGTTTCGAAATATAAGATTTTTGATTCAGAAGATGCGCCGTATCGATAAAAAAATCGATACGCCGTATCTGTTTAATAATTCGAAAACTGTTTTTAATTAAAATAATAGATACGCCGTATCTGATGAAGCAGATGCGTCGTATGGCGTTATCGTTTAGAAATTTTTTTTTATCAAAAACAGATACGCCGTATCTTGGGGAAAAGATGCGTCGTATCGAATTAATTAAACGCGTTGTATTTTATAAAAAATTTGAACGCAATACGCCGTATCTATGAAGATAGATGCGCCGTATCGTTCGATTTAGCTCAGTACAACGATAGCAGAACACAAAAAATACGAAAAATTAAAACAAATAAAAACACACGAAAATAAACACAAAGAAAACAAACAAATAACACACAAAAACAGAAAATATGCAAAAATAGTACAATGAATGCAAATTAATCTAATACACAACAAAATTAGCGGTTAGATAAAAAAAAAATTAGAAACCTAATTAAAATACTAATCAAATTAACAGATAATAACAATTCACTCCCCGGCAGCGGCGCCAAAAACTTGATGCGTGCGATGTGTCGTTGCGGTTTAGCAGTATTAATGCCTACTCAAGTTTTAAATTTATATTTAGCCGACTTATCAATAACACACACACTTAACGAGCAGTGTACCCGGTCAGTATGAATATAATGGTAAGTAGAGTGTCGATCACTAAGAGTGGAACGTATTATCTAGTTATTCTAATCAGTATTTTAATATATTAAGTTAGCTATACAACCTAATCTAACGCAAGGGGGTTCAGCCTGAGAGACTGCACGATTTGGTTGCAATTAAATAATAAACTAAACCAATAGGCACGAATCAGCGAATAGCACACACGTACATAGATAAATACTCGAGACAATAAGAGGGTTTGTCCTTATGATAAGTAGTTTGTCACTTGTTTTATTGCTAGTGTTATATGAAGTGTATAGTTCGATGCAACACACCGAGATTAAGTCCTTTCTCGCTGGTTCTAATCTTATCGGCGAGTAAACCCTTAATGATTACTTATGACTATCCTATTTATCTTTCTCCTACTTTTCTACAGACCATAGAATTCATAGGCGATCTAATAAATAGGCGAGGGCAGAGGCATGGCGACCCGATCAACGCTCAGCTAGACACAGAGGTTATCAATGCACTAATAAAAGTCACCAAAGACATCAACATATAAACTTTAATTAATGAGAAAGCAGTTTTAAGGGAGTGCAATCTTTCCGTTGTCACATTACACAAGCCACCAATCTTGATGAATTAAAGTTTACTAACACAATAAAACAAAACTACTTAATGAATTAAACACATGCAGCACCTTCTTACAGCTCTTGTATCTTTGATTGGAGTGTATCTTGTGCTCGCTATTCGACTGAATTCGCCCTTGGTTTCTGTACTTCGGTCTTCGTATATAATATATGTCACTCGAAATTCGTCTGGTCTTGGGGTATTTATAGTTTCTGTCTGAGGGTAAGATGCGGCGCATCTAGTAAGTAGATGCGGCGCATTTACTTAACTTCGCGTGGGGTCCAAGATTATAATATTCAGGAATATTCGTACACCGCCAGAAGATGCGGCGTATCTTTATCTTTGGATGCGGCGCATGTCCTCTTGAATCCTGGATCGTATCTGGTGAGATCTTGATAGTGATGCGCCGTATGTGATAAGCAAGATGCGGCGCATCTGGAGCAGATTAGTCTTGATCTTGTACATTTCAGTAGACTCTTAACTTCTTGCATGTTTTGCTCCATAATTAGTCCAAAATCGCCAAGTTTCACCAAATGCTTGTTTTCAACTGAGAATTACAAAAGTAAACGATTAAGTATCAATCCTCATACATAATATAATAAAACAAGTCAAATTAATAGGATAAATGATGGTAATAAAATGTACTTATTTGAGTTCATCAGTACTGCTAGTTGTGCTATTTGTATAGTTAGTACTGCTTGGTAATTTTTAGTACTGCTTGTGAATTTGTTAGTCAATTGTGATAACTGTTAAAAGAAAATATTGTGTATTGTGTTTTCTTTGGTTTTGGACTAACATTTCAGGTTAAGAAAAGCTTTTTGTTTGGATTGTGCTTTGGAAAGTATGATGGTTTGGATTGTCAAGTGTACATGCTTGTCACACAACAAATAGTAATTGATTCACCATGTCTAACCAACATAAGAATCAACTAGTCCAGATCAAACGGTTTCTGGTAAAGACTACTCAAATCCGTTTATGGTTGACAGTTTACCAAAAACTGGTTGGTTATCAACTCACCAAACCTAAGTGTGAAGAGTTGGCTAGTCCATAGCAAACGGCTATTGGTAAAGACATGTCAAATCCATTCATAGCTGATAGTTTGCTAAAAACTATAAGTGGACAAAAATGTTTTCGAATCCACATTAAACTTACAATTTGATTTTATCTCTGAAAACTTTTTGCTAACAGTTAGTACTGCTGGGGTTAACAGTTTGGACTGCTGGCTTCACCAGTTTGTACTGATTGTTCAAACTTAGTTCCTACTTAGTTTATGCTCTGTGATACACCTCTCTCAGAAGGTAATACATCTGGAAGTGTTGAGAGCAGTTTGAAACTAAATAACTGAATTGATGGTAACTTGTACAAATTGTCATATTGGATGCTGAGCTTGGATGTCATATGTTCTAGTTCATCTGATGGTGAAGATTCTTCCAAACAGGGGAGGAATAAAGTTTGTTCTAGTTTCTGTTAAAGATGCTTATGAAATTCAGGGGAGGAATTAAGAGTCAGAGATGAATTATAAAGAAGTGCATAAAGAAGTTTATTCATTACAGAGGTGGATTCATTACAAAAGAAAAACCAATAAAACAAACCAACCAACTCCTAACATCACAAACCGATCAACTACCAACACACAAACCTAAACCAATCTAACACATAATCACTACTCAAGCTTCCTTTTGCCTTTGTCCTTGAAGTCTGGCATGGATTTGTGAACTCCTTTGCTATTGATTGAGTTCCACACTTTCCAACTAGGAAGTCCCAAAACTTGTTTCTCAGGTCTTGGAAGTGGAAGTGGTTGATGTTTTTCGGGCACTTGAACCTTACTCATTTTTGCCACAGCTTTCTCTATCTCTCTTGTCAATACAACTGATAGTGGAAGTGCTTGTTGATCATCATCATCAGAGGATATTGAAAGGTCATCGTCAGAAGATACTTCTTGAGCTTTTGGAGATGTGTTTTGATAGTCAGATTAGTGTAGTTCGGTGGAAAGTAAGATCTCCATCCATCACTTTCTGAATCTGAAGAAGAATCTGATGAAATCTCAACAATGTTTGAATTGGATGAACTCATTGGGTTTGATAGTTGTGATTTGAAGGTTGATGTGAAGAATGATGGGTTAGTAATGAGAATTTAAGGCTTTTTATAGAACCAATGGAGTTATTAAAGTAATTAAATGCTGGGTTGGTATAAGGAAGTAAATTATTTGGGTTGGTACTTAGAATTAATTCCTTATAAGAATAAATTTAATTTTGGCAATTTTTGAAGAGTTGACCAAAAGAGTACGATATGTGAAGAAATGTCCCAAGTGTTTCGAGATTAAAAATAAGTGTTTGAAAGAATCTACCCCATCAACATAAGCAGAAGTTTAATTCAAGAAACTTGTTGATTTGCATAGAAATCATAAGTTTAGGGGAGGATTGTTGGGAATTAAACCAACAGTTGGTACGGTTCATTGAAAGTTAGTACGATTGAAGATTTATTGAAGTATACATCAGCAGTTGGTACTGCTGATACATTGAAGTTCGTACTGCTTATATGATAAAGACGGATCGTGCATGGATAAATATAGAAAAGATATGGTATATATCTTATTTAGGTTTTGTGATACGGTTAGATGTTTTACTTGTATAGGACTCTTTGCATTATAAAAAGAGATCCTTAGTTAGGGTTTTGATATAATCCCTTCATACGAATTATCAAGAGCTTCACGTTCATATTGTAATTGTTCGATATATATTGAAGTGATTGTTTGGTTGATATCGTTTGTGTTCTTATTTGTTCTTATTGTTTTATTCAATCAATCACCAAACACAAACTCATATTCTTCTAAGTACTTGGAGTAAATTCCGCGTGCTATCAAGTATATACTCAAAGTATCTCCAACACAACGTGTGTGTTTAGATCCGGTCAATTTCTTATGAATCGTTGCCTTCATTACCTTTCACTTAATCTATTATTCATTTGATTCTCATGACCTATGATATCCTGTTTGGCAGATTCTTTTTTATTTCATACATATACTATTTGTATTCAGTTCATTATTCATTTATATCCGTTCACTGGGCTTTTTAAGCTTAGCCGCATTTTCTTTCCTCTGCGGCAGGTATTCAGGCGGGATGATGGGATTTGAGTGACGAGAGTAGGAGCTTTTAGAGGACCAACCCAACCTTAGTTTCCCTATCTTTTGGAATTAGTTTATGACTTATGTCTTGGTTATTTTATTTTATTTTAGAGTTGGATTTGATTTGTATTAATTTTTGGAAGTCATTTTGTTTCATGACTTGTATTTATTTATTTAAGTCTTCCGCTTGCGTTTATTATGTTCTGATTGACACCATAATGTGACATTTTGACCCTTGTCGGGTTGGGGTGTTACATTATTCCTGTTGGAATTTTCAGCCCTAGCATAAAGCAACTTTTCTTGAGCGTCGTTTGCTTTATCATCTTCTTTCATTCTTTATCCATACGCTTTCAATATACCAACCACATCCTCAAACCCCGTTTCTTTGAGGTCTAAAACCTGTTCTAGGGCTACCACGATATGGACAAAACGTCTAGGAAGACTTGTGAGAAACTTCTTTTCCAGCTTGTGTTCCGACATAACTTCTCCAAGCATGGTGGATTTCGAAGCAATACCTGATAGCGTTGAGCTCGGTTTAAAATTGCGCGCATCGTTGCGCTCACATCGCGCATCAGAGTGAATAGTTTGAAAAAATGCAACGCGAAACCTTATGCGAGGTTGTTACAGGATGCGGCCTAATGCGAACGCATCACATCGCAGCAGTGTATTGCTCGCATCATACGCAATGGGCGCATCACTTTGCAACAGTTTTAATTTTGACTTTTGTGGTTTAAGTTGCCTTTATGTTTCTGGTCAAATCATTAAGTTGACATATTTGGTGTTATAACATTAAGTAATATCATTATGCACGTCACTTATTCCATATTTAATCATTTACTTGTAGAGTGATTTAAGTAGAAATATTATATATTTTTTATTTATTACCTATCGTCGTGCGTCAGTGATGCGCTCGCAACCGTATCGCGCATCACGCATCAGTCTTTTGGACCTCGAGCGCAACGGATCGCTGTACGCAATTTAAAACCAAGGCGTTGAGGCATATGCATCTATAGTACCTTTATCTGACATCTTCAGATTCTCGAACTCCGTAATTAGGGTTTGAAGTCTAGCTTATTTCACACGATCAACACCTAGGTTACGGGTCTTTATTGCTTCCCACATCTCTTTCCCGGTTTTTAAATTCCCGATTTGCAAAATCAGGTCTTTTGGTATTGATTGAAACAACAAACCTTTAACAATGTTATTATTTTTTTGGATCATTTAAGCCCGGATCGACCACATCTTAGACTCTATGAATTCCAAGAAGTACCTCCATATGCATCCTCCATATGGTGTAATTAGTTGACGTTAACAACGGGCACTGAAATGTCAAATTTAACTCTTTTATTAGCGGTGGTAGATGGTTAGAACCTAATGGATCTCCAGGATCGTTCTTGTTCTTGATCGTGTATAAGTTTGTAATGGTGAACCTTCCAGCCCTTATATTCACGGCTAGATTAAGTTCAACAAATTGTGAGACAATCAACAGCCTTGTGGACTGTATCCAACTTGCTGTATGAACTGGAAAAGAGAGCTACAATCACTTTACAGGCTGATCAATTAGACACGAGTAACCAACAGGTTCACAGGTTTTAAGTCGATTGTTTTTTAAGGTTTCCGTAACCCTAAATTCGCAAGTACAGGTCTCCCACGTTTCCCAGAAGCTCTGATGCCAATTTTCGCTTTAGAATATCAACACTGGAACAAGAGTATCAATACTGGAAACAACACAAGTTACAGTAATAGTAAGAACAATTTTCAGAAACACACAATATTTTTATTAAAGAAATCTAACTCAAAACTTCAATTGAGTACATTGTGAATCCCTACCTTTCACGGTATATATAGACTAATATAGACGCATTAGACTATAACTAGGATTACATTAAACCTATCCTAAATCAATAAGGATTACTCCACGTTAGGATAAACTTGGACGAGTTGGACTAACACTCCAATTACTATTTTCTGAAACCTGATCCACGCTATAGCCACAGTCAAGCTTCATTCAGGAATTCATCGACATCCTTCCGTCCCCAATTATATGTCCATTTTCAAATTTTACAAAGTTTAAGAAAAATGGGCTCCTTGTAATATTAACCAATAAATTTGTATTATCATCCACTTAAAATCATTTTGATTGTTGTTATTGAAAGTGAACATTAAATTTGGGACAATAAAAAAAAAAAAATACCTAAAGTGGACTTTTATTTTGAGGCGAGGGAGTAACGTAGGAGGTTTTTGGTTGTGTTTATATTTGCGGTTTCTGATAATGATTGACGTTCGTTGTCGATAATAATATGAGAGATATGAGGTTTATTTTGGATTAATTTTAACAGCGTGAAAAGTTAAGCATATATAGATTTAAGAGAAAGCTAATAGGAATAATTTTTATTATTAAGCGTTCTAGTACTTTCATTTCTTGCAAAACGAATAGATTTAAGAGAAAGCTAATAGGAAGTTAAAATGTTAATAGTTTTCTTGGTTGTATGCGAAGAGGAACAAAATCAGCGTTATCTTGGGGCGAAGGCACGCACGCCCTATCACTCGTCTTGATTATTATTACTATTTTTTTTCTTTTCTATAAATATTCTAGAACTATTACCATGGTCATTGTGTAACATATTTTGGTCAACGTACATTCTTCTTTAAGAAATAAATAATGCTTAGTAAGTCACTTGCAAGCCAATAAAGAATTTAATATCAATGAATGTGTCCCGACCAAGCAACAAAAAAGCACCAGGATAATTCTGGTTGAAAAACTTTCGCTAGTATCCACAAATCAAATGCAAAATAAGTAACCACTTCTCGTGACAAAGTTGAAGACTTACCCAAACTCATACTCCCTCCGTGTCAAAATTATTGTCACCCGATAAAAAACACATTCTTTTAGAAAAATATCACTATCACTGCTTTTTCTCTCTTACTTTTTTGCCAAATAACAAGTTTACTCTTAACTAATTAATTACCACTTCTTTAAAGTTTGCAATATTAATTTCAACCAAGGGTAATATAGTAAACTTTAACAAACTCCACTATCTATTCACTTTCTATTTTGGGTATGTGACAATAATTTTAGGACGTCTGAAAAAAAGAATAAGTGACAATAAAATTGGAACGGAGAGAGTATTTACGAAGAAATCAAACAGAAGCTCACATAGAGAAAGCTATCTCAACTTCTAAGGACAAGCCCTTAGCAAGAAGACAAGGACTAAAAATAATGAAACATAAAAGTCCAAATATCAATGCATGAATAGCTACAATACATGACTTCGTCACTTTAAGAGTTTAAGACTCCATAGTTTAAGCTTTATTTCTTCCATCAACACATTTTTTTCCTAACAATTAAATTTTATTAAAAATACCAAACGACTAGCAAGAAGCTAGACAAACAAAGAACAAGAGAAACAACGCAAACATACACCATAGAAAACGTACAACACCAAAGGCACAAAACCAAACAGTCATGAAAGAGGAAACCTACACCAAAGGTTTAACACCCAATCATTCCAGTTAGCATACTCTTGATGGAAAAACCACAAAATAACAAAAACAACTTACCAATTATACATTGTGTCACACATTATAAAATTTATATGAAAGCTCACTTGTGTATGCAAGCAAAATGACTAAACAAGCAACAATCAACTATATCAGTTTAACTTTAATAACCTATCTTTATACCTATAACTCCATCAATTGATCTTAAAGAATTGTGCAAAAGGGCTCATTGTTGCAGGAATTTTCATGTATATGGTAGGGTACGCAATGAATGTAAGGGTAAGGATAAACATTTAGTGGCACGACTTTTGTTTGCGGTTGAGCCACCGGAGCAGCTGTAGCGACGGGTTTTTTCTCTTCCACGGGACCAACACTCACCAGCTCAGAGTATCCTACACCTTTTCTTAGCTTCTTGGCCAGTTTGACTGGGTCAATACCTTCTCCGGTCACTACTATCTGGTCCTTATCTGAAACGAAAGACGCTGATTCCACGCCTGTTTATCAATAATCACGTTATGATATAGTTATATATATTCGATCAGTTATATGAAAAAGAACCACTCAATCAACTAGCTATACAAGTTTTATTAAAATGTAATAGAAAACTGTCGACGTTCGAAATATAGAAAATTACCACATACTGTTTTCTCGTTGGTAATTCTGTTGGTATATTAGAAACATCTTACCATAGGCACTTTTTTTAGACGACGATGTTATTTGAATAAAGCTAGCAAGATGATAGATAATAAAAACACCTAGCAAACCGTAAATCGCAAAACGCAATAAGACACCAAAACACTACCACACCCACATAGGGATGGCAAAAAAACCCGAACCCGACGGAAAAACCCGAAACCCGAACTAATTGGAGCGGGGCGGGGCATGCTAATCGGGTTACGGGGCGGGTTTGGGGATTAAACGGGGATTTTAATCGGGTTTGGGGCGAGGAGCGGGGAATCCTCGCCCCGCCCCGCCCCCCCATTAATATATACATATGCAATTAATATATAGTATTTCTAAAAATATATCTATGCTTATATAGTATTTTGTTAGTATTTACGTAATAAAAATATATTACTCTAATATTGTTATTTTTTTATATATGTAAGAATGCAAAATTGTGATTATACAAACTGGTTTAGTATCATATTTTTAAGTTTTAATAATTTATCATTATTTATGTATAATATTATTGTTGAAAAGTTAATAAGGATTGTTTGTAATTGATTATTAATAGGTTCGTTATTGCTAACGGTCTAAAAATAACAATAAATGTGAAATGGTGCGGCTTTTTTCGAGAATTGCACCCAAAGAGGACATCCCGATAAGATCCCCGATTAATACGGGGCGGGTTTGGAGCACAATCACGCCCCAACGGGGCGCCCCGATTAGATCCCGACGGGGATCGAGCGGGTTTGGGGAGAACTCTGATAATCGGGTTTGAGGATGAGGATGGCCGCCTCGCCCCAAACCCGGCCCGTTGCCATCGATACACCCGCATAGCCTATGGAAATAAAAAAGTACCAACAACAAACGCCTTAAATTAATAACTAATCCTTTCACCTAAAAGAAACAGCATGCAACACCGAGTAACTTACCAGAGACACTAACCGCGATCTTCATAGCCTTACGACTTTTCTGGTCATTTTCCATGCTCACCTTCACAACAATCTTTTGCTACAAAAACAAATCATATATACAAACTGAGGTCACACCTCACCTTATTCAAATTAATATAAATCATACTCTAGTTGAATATTGATTGACTAGAGTCAAATACCTTTGCCATTTCTATGATCGAATTATGTGATGGTCAACAAGTAACGAGTGTATATATATATAATTTTTATTTGCCTCTCTCTCTAAGAACCTGTGATAAAATGTCGAGAGTTGCGACTATTTATAGACCAAATCTATGGAAATGAGGCTACGCGTTCGAGGAAAGCTCAGGTTGTGTGGAATGAAACATAAAAGTTATTGCTCCCTATAACTTTTCAAAAGGTAGACATACTAACAGTTAACCTACTTTTTATAGCATTAAAGAACGCTGGTTTTCTGGTTATTTTTAAAAGTTATAGAGTTATGTTCCTCTTAGGTTCCAATGTGTTTGATGAGTTTAGAGTAATGGCAAAGCAAAACTTCTCATTCGGGTCTCACGGGGTGTCATGTCAGCATGACATGCCTTCTTTTACAACCCCCTTCCCATAACATACCACAACTTACTCATTTGAGCCCCACCACTATTTATTTTTATTTATTTTATTCAAATATCCAAATAATCTAAATTCATTTCATTAAAAATAAAAATATATTACAACATATTAAAACACATACGAAATATAAAATAAATACACTAAAAAAAAACACGCTACGAAATGTAAAAAACAAAGCACAATACGATACGAAATTTAAAAAACAAATCACAACACCGTTAAACATTTCATTCATCCCATTTGGGGTGGTTTCTCAAAACCTCCCACACGTGAACATATTGGAAGCTTCTCCCCTCAAATCGTTGTTCAAAAATGGTCTTTGTATTCTTGAGAATTTCACTGTCATTTTCCCCACTTGTACGCTGCAAATGTTTGTAAATAGCGTTGAATTTTTGACATTCACTGCTAAGTATTGTCCATTTACCCGTGACCGTATTTTTGTTACGATTGTCACCGTCAGTCTGATTGTTGAACATTTCTACAACACGATTCCAAAATGAGTATTCATTGTTGTTGTGTACGTCTTGTGAAACTGCAACTCAAACTTCAGCTAGCAAGTTTTCTTCTTCTTTGGACCAACGATTATTCATTTCAAATGTTTGAAGTTTGATATACAAGTGTGTGAAAAATAGCCTATCATGGTATGTTATTTATAACCGTTTGAACTTTCAAATTCAAAATTAGAATTAAAAAACGAGCGGGATATTTTAAAATTCAAATTCAAATCTAAATGGGCGGGATATATTTAAAATTTAAAATTCAAATTCAAATTAAAGAAATGGCGGGTTATATTTAGAATTTAAAATTCAAATTCGAATCTAAAACGGGCGGGATAGACTTTGAATTTAAAATTCAAATTCAATTTAAAAAACGCGCAAATTTCTAGCCTATAAATACCCCAGACTTCTCACACTTTTCTCACACACAAACACATTCAAACTTTAGATATCCAAGATCGAAACTCAACATTCAAAACTGCAAATGTCTCGCAAAGATTTCTCCCAACAATTCCCCAGTCCTCCTCGCCAAGATTTCTCCCAACAATTCCCCAGTCCTCGTCGAGATTTCTCCCAACAATTCCCCAGTCCTCCAAATGAAGTTTATCACACTCCACCGGAAGATACCTTTCCAGTTTTCCAACCAGAAAATGAACCGGTGAACACTCCACCAGTTGTCGAACAAGAACCAAATCCATTTGGTTTAACTGAAGATGAACTCAGACTTCTGGAGCAAGATGAGGAAGTCCGGCGAGAAACAGAACAACGTGAACTAGAAGAGGAAGCTGCTAGTTTGGAGCAGCAAGCCAGGGATGAAGAACACCTGAGGAAGAACTGGTTTGACATAATAGAAGCAAAGTATTATGCCGATGAGTTCAGATCATCTTTCAGTGAAGACGGTTGGGTCTCAGATGATTCCTTCAATTAATTTGTAGCTTCATTACCGTATCGTACTTTGTATTCGATGCTTAATGTAATTTTCATTCGATGATTAATGTATTTCTCCTTGTTAACCCTTTGTTCTTCCTCAGATGCAACACACACAGTTCACAAAATACACACACTTCACAAACACTATTTAAAAAAAAAAAATCATATATAAAAAATACCCCACTTGTCAGTAAACTTGACTCGTCGTCTGCACGAGCAAGCTGCAAAAGGCGAAGGATGGCGAAGGGGGATGGTACCATGGCAAGCCATGGCGAACGTGCCATATAGGCACGGCTAGCCATGGCATTTGCCACACCATTTGCTCTTAGGGTGCGTTTGGTTTGTAGATGTGTTGGTTGTACAATTTGTATTTGGATTTGAATTTAAATTTGGTGTAAGATTTGGATTTAGACGTGTAAATAAATATTAAATTTGAGGTTAAAATATGTTATTAAAAGAAACGAAATATGAAGCGAGGCTCATCATCAAAGATTATTTTATGGACGAGAGGCTAGTTTATTAAATAGAAAGGGAGGAAAAGAACAATGTGTGTCAGACTTTATGCCACTAACCCAGGCATCTCACATATGGGTTTTCTGTAGTCTCTTATATATGGTTATCACTCCTTATTTTAAACCTCATAAAAACATACCAAACAAAATATTATACTTTAACTCTAATCCGTTTGACCAACAGCCTCAAACCAAACAGGCCCTTAGTGTCATATATTGTTTTAGGTCGGATGTAATAAGAAGATATCAATACGTATTCATTATCATCATTTCAGCGTCATATCAGTTTTTTCTTTCTACAGTAAATTTCACCACCAACTTAGTGTAATAGAACAACCAATTTCACGACCAAAACATACCCCAGTTAAACACATATATATATATATATCCCACCAAAACACGCACACACAAACACAAACATGAAAACACACACTACACGACTCAGTCTTTGCATCAACCAAGTCCTCATTTTTGTTGGTTGAAAACGCGTGCTCGACCTAAGCTATAATAAGGGATCACACACTACAAGAATCAGGTCGATCCCACGAAAGTTACCCACGAACATTGATACTAGGGTATTTACCCTCATATTACTCATTAGTTACCCACAATTAGCGAATTCAAACTCTATGAAAAATTTCCCTCGATTTTTTCACAGTTTTACCCATAAATTTAGCCATTAAATAATATATCGTATGTAGTATGTGGCTAAATGATTCCCGCCAAAAAATTCCCCACATATTACACAAAAATTTATTATCATGGGTAAAATTATGGTTAATTACGCGGGTAAATTTTTGTTGCCCAGGGATTACACACATCTTTTATGTTCGTGGTAATAGTTGTGGGTGATTTATGGGTCAAATTTATACCCATAGCTTTTCTCACACCTGCTTTCCCGTTTAACATATCACGTGTGATTTTTCGTGGCTAAATTTACATTACCCATTTATTAGACTCATCATTTGTGCTCGTGGGTAATTTGGTGTGTGTAATTTGTGGGTATAAATATGCCCATAATTTTGGCTATGGTTAATTTTTTTGCCTAAATTATTGTGTTCATTTTTACGTAGGTAAATTTTTGTTACCCGCTATTTGCGCCCATTTTTATTGTTGGCAAGCATATTTCACAAATGATACAACCCCATCAATGAATTCACGACTAATGTATCTACGTCCCTCTGAAAACCTTAAAACTCTATTGGTAGTAGATGTCACCAAAATAGCGCCTACAGATTAAAAGAAAAAAACGCATATGAATCAAACTTCTTTAATTATAGGGCAAATGGTAAAAAAAGACACCAAACTTATGGTCCATTTCCAATCAAGGTACTCTTCTTTTTGCCTTGCATAAAAAGGTTGCCAGCAAATTTTTTTAGCGGATTTGGGTTTTTTACTAACTTCCCGTTAACAACTATCCAACATTTTCGTTAAGATCTAACTGAAACTTTTAAAAAATTGAAGGGCCAAAATTGAATCTTATATTTTTCTTTTTTAAACAAATACTAATGGTTTTGTTCCCCAACTTTCCCCAAATTCCTTTCTTCACAAAAACCTAAAAAACTGGTGTTTAAAAAAACTAAACGATTCACAAAATTGAACCTTATTTTTTGATCGTAAAGGTAAATAAAACTTATTGTTGTTTTTAATTATCTTAATAACGGTTAAGTTAAGCACTTATTGACCTTTGTGTGAATTATTTTGTTAGCAGGATGGCTTCTTCATCCAAAAGAGCTACATTATCCTTGGATCTTTATTACAACGGGTATTTCAGTCTAAAACCTTTAACCTGTCATAATGCTGATATGCTCACAACGACTGTTGATGTGACCCCTTTAACCTATAATGACTTGAAAAATACTGTTGAAAACAACATAGCTTCAGTAGTTGTTGATGCAAATAATGTTATAAAAAGGTTATTTATATCTTTCGATAACTTCACGTTTTGATGATAACAAAATGTGAAAACACTTTACGTTAAAATTAACGCAAACATGTTTTTAGTTGAAATATCCCATTCCTACATATACCACTCTAGGTATGAACAAGCAAATTTACAACTTGACAAATGATCAAAGAAATGAATTGGTGTTTCAAACTTCACATTTTTAATGTGACAAAACATTTCTTTTTTCAAAAATATACCTTACAAGTTATTTTTGAATTTTAAAGAAATGTTTTATTGGAAAAATAAGTTTAAAAATCATAACA
This sequence comes from Artemisia tridentata subsp. tridentata, assembly GCA_021014915.2. Classification (NCBI taxonomy): domain Eukaryota; kingdom Viridiplantae; phylum Streptophyta; class Magnoliopsida; order Asterales; family Asteraceae; genus Artemisia; species Artemisia tridentata. The sequence goes on from CP139507.1 coordinate 402,716,960, forward strand.
GGTATTCCCCCCCCCACCCAAAATCAGCTCCAAACTTCCCAAAATAAACCTTCACCACTAAAAACAAAAATTGGAGCGTCCTTGTCTAGCACGGTACCATGGTACCACTAAATTTAGTGGTACCGTGTCCCTATAACGGGTAAATTTCCTCTGCCTATAAATACCAGCCCTCTTCACAGTTTTTGGGCATCCTTTTTCACGCATAACTTTCTGAGTTTAAAACTCCTATAAAATCTTCTCACCTTTGATCATTTAGTTTAGTTTTCTTTTGTTTAAAGAGTGATCCAATCATCCAACCAAGTTATCACCTTCATTCCTCTACTAGTGCAAGTGAAGAACACAAAGTATGAAAAAAGATACAAAGTGTTGTAGTTATAGTTAGTGCACTTGTAACACTTGTTACATACTTGTTGTATCATAGCATACACCAAGTTAATTTTCTTTTGTGTAGTTTGTGAGAGTAGATCATTGTGATCTTGTCAAGATCTTGGAGATCTCTTGTAGCTTGTAAGCTTGTGAGTTGATCAAGTGGATCAAGGGTAGATCGAGTCAAGTGAGAGTAGATCATTGTGATCTTGGAGATCTCTTGTAGCTTGTTGGCTTGTGTGTTGATCAAGTGGATTAAGGGTAGATCAGGTAGATCGAGTCAAGTGTGTTGATTGTGCGAATTAGTAAGGATCGTGTGGATCGTGGTAGATTGGTACTAGCTAAGATTATTACTCGACATTTAGCTTAGTGTCGGAAATAAGGATAAGCGACGTTGTACGGTTTTCTCCGCCTGAAGGGAGCTTTGTTGACATAGTGCTTACAACTCTCGAGTTTGGTACTCGGGGAGTGGAGTAGGGCGAAGAAGAGCTTCATGGCCGAACCACTATAAATCTCTTTGTCCCTGTTTGATCTTTCCATCTCATTTCTTTATATTTATTGTTTATATTAGATAGTATAGTTTAGTGTTCATATTGGTGTTGATTGATTTCACAAAAGAATCGAATCAAAGTTTTTCACAAGTAAAGTTTTATAAAGTTTTAAAAACCGATAAAACTATTCAACCCCCCCCCCCCTTCTAGTTTTTCACAATTGGTACCAGAGCCATGTCAGGCAAGATTTTAAAATAAATTGTATTTTAAAACTTGAATCGATCAATGGATTTTGACAAATATCAAGAAGGGCAATCTATGCAAAGACTACCACTTTTTGAAACCGATTATTTTATATATTGGAAAACAAAATTCGAAACGTATGTGAAATTAAAAGACATTGAACTTTGGCATATTATTACCGAGGGTGACTTTCAACCGATTGAAAAGAATCTGGAAACTAAAAGGGATGAAATAGTTCCTTACAATAAACAAAGTGATAACCTTAAAAGAAAATTAGCCAAAAATTATGAGGCTAAAATGATGATTTATAATGCTTTGCCGAAAAAGAAATTTGTAAGAATTTTTATGTGTAACACGGCAAAAGAAATTTGGAAAACTTTGTTTGTCACTTATCAAGGTAATAATCAAGTCAAAGAGAAAAAGATAGAACTTCTTGTGCAACAATATGAACAATTTTCCATTCCGAAAGATGAATCTATTGATAATGCTTTTGCTAGATTTAATACTATTATTACTAGTCTTAAAGCTCTTGATGAAGGTTATTCTAGCAAGAACTATGTTAGGAAGTTTCTTAGGGCTCTACATCCCAAATGGAGAGCAAAGGTCACCACCATTAAAGAGTCAAAGAACTTGGCGATATTATCACTTGATGAACTAATAGGAAACTTGAAGGTTCATGAAATGATAATCAAGAAAGACTCCAACATAGTCAAAGGCAAAAGCGAGAGAGTTAGATCTCTAGCGTTGAAAGCCAAAAAGGAGTCTAGTGATGAGAAAAGTTCGGATTCCGATAGTGAAGACGAAGAATATGCACTAGCTGTTAGAGACTTTAAGAAGTTCTTTAGGAGAAGAGGTAGGTTCGTTAGACAACCTCGTGATGAAAAAAAGTCATCACAAAAGAACCGAGATGAGAAGAAAGGAAAGAGTGATAGGAAATATTTTAGATGCGGAGATCCCAATCATCTCATTGGAGAATGTCCCAAACCACCTAGAACCAACAACCAAAGAGCTTTCGTAGGAGGCTCTTAGAGTGATAGCGGTGAAGAAGAAGAGAAGAAGCCCAATGATGAAACATGTCTAATGGCTCAAGCTTTAAATGAGGTATATTCCGACTCTTCTTATTATAGTGATGATAATCCATCAATAGATGATAATAGACTATATGATGAATATAATAAGCTATGTGAAGTAAGTTATAAAATCATAACTAGAAACAAAACACTAAAAGTAAAATTGCATGAACTCAAAGTGCAAATTTTAGAACTGAAAGACCAAGTAAAAAGACTTGAGAAAAATAAGGAAGTAGATGTTGGATGTAGGTCATGCATATGTCTTCAAGTAGAGAATGAAAAACTCAAAAAAAATGCGTTAAGAATCATTAAGTTTGAAAAAGGAACAAAAACACTTAATGACATGCTTGAAAACGTTAGGTATAGTGAACATGCCGGAGCAGGCTTAGGATTTAACCCAAATAAAGTTTCTACAAGTGAAACTAAACAAGTAAAATTTGTAAAATCTAGAGAATCTGAAATAGCAGAGGACGGTGCCATTAAAGGTACAGACGACACCACTAAAATTAGTGGTACCGTGGTACCGTCTGGTGCTAAAGTCAGAACAGGGACGATTTTAAAAAATAACTTAAGTCCTAAACCGAGTCACATAGTTGTTAATAATGTTGAAGTACCTATTGCTAGTAAAAAGGAAGTAAAAAGTTTTTACTAACCTTTGTCAACCCCCAGGCTTGGTTCTGTAAAACCCGATACTAGATCAAAGACTCCTCCACCTAGTAGAACAAATGTTCCTAAACCTCGGTCAAGAACTCCTCAACCGAGAAGTAACTTTAGAAGACAAAGTTATCCAAGTAACTATCCCGTAACTTGGAATAACCGTTGACAACAAAGTTACTTACCATGGGAAATTTGTCCTCCATTCCAACATCCAAACCAAATGCAAGAAATGTATGGGATGTTTAACACTAACAACTTTGGACCCATGAGATATTGGGGACCAAATGTTTGAGTTTTTGTCTTGCTAGATAGATATGATTGAGAATCGACTTGGATGTCCGAAAAATGAAGTATGATTAGTGATTACATTAATCTCGTGACGGAAAATCAAAGTCTAGTCTCATCCTACTTAGCCTACAAAACAGGTAGCCACGTCCTCTAGTTTAAAAGGCAACACCTCAGGCTAAGGTACACTTTCTCAAAACACCTCATTATTAGAAATGTTAAGCATGTAGAGTTCTTAGAATCTAACTTAGTGAGCACTAACATAATGGACATGAAAAGTGCATCCCTAAATGGTTTTGTCATCAAGGAGGTATATGTAGTACAACCTCCAGGATTTGTTGATCCATAAAAACCATATCATGTTTCTAAACTCAAGAAAGCATTCTATGATCTTAAACAAGCTTCCAAAGCTTGGTATGACATATTAAAGGCTTTCTTACATAAACATGAATATACCATAAAAATGGTTGACAACACACTTTTCACTAAGAAACGAAATTCACATCCCATCATTGCTCAAATATTTGTCGAAGACAATTATATTAGGCTCAACTTGTCAAAAAATGTACGATGATCGTTCAAAGATCATGCGTGACAAGTGTAAGATGAGCATGATGAACGAATTAAGTTTCTTCCCTAGTTCTCGTATAATATTATTTGAAGATAGTATCCTCTTAAATCTAAGTATACATACATACATATATATATATATATATATATATATATATATATATATATATATATATATATATATATATATATATATATATATATATACACACATACACACACACACACACATATAAGAAATTTAGCTTAGAACAATCTTAATCTATGATAACGCCTATGTCCGCGGAGACGAATCTCACAAGAGACGATGAAGGTGAGTACGCGGATAGTACTATGTTTAGGGGCATAATAGGTATTTTACTCTACCTAACGGCAAGCAGGCCCGATATCATGTCTAGTGTCTACCCTTGTGCTCGCTTCTAAGAAGGATCCCAAAACTTCTTACCTTGAAGCGATTAAGTGTATTTTTCGATGCATTAAAGGCACTATACACTTGAGATTGTACTATCCCAAGGGGATTGGTGTAGAAACTATTATCTATACCAACTCTGATAATGCGGGAGATAATGTGGATCAAAAAAGTAAGAGTGATGTTTGTACCTTCATGGGTTGTTGTCAAACTTCTTGGTTTTCCAAGAAACAAACGACTATTGCTATCTCCACGACTGAAGCCGAATACGTAAGCGCCGGAAAGGCATAACAACACCACTATGGATGAAACAAACTCTAATCGACTGCAACATCCATCTCAACGACATTCCAATGAAGTGCGACAACCGAGGTGCAAATTGACTTGACCAAGAACCCCGTGGAATGCTCATGTACGGAGCACATCAAAGTACGTCATCTCCTCCGTCGCGATAATGCCCAAAGAGAAAACATTTCTATCAAAAAATTTCACTCAAAGGACAACATCGTTGATATCCCAACTAAACCTCTCAAACGAGAATCCTCTAACTATCATCGTCTAGGTCTAGGAATGATGGAACACATTCCGTGAATCTCACAATTCCTATGTGTTCAAATGCATCCTTCACATCTCTCTTATGACTACTTGAATATTTCACTGGAAATATTGAAGTCATTTCTTATGTCTCGTCTCATGACTTTTTAAATATTTCACTGGAAATATTAAAGTCATCCCTTACGTCTCATCTCATGACTTTTTAAATATTTCACTGGAAATATTAAGTCATCTTTCACATCCCTCTTATGACTACTTGAATATTTCACTGGAAATATTGAAGTCATCCCTTATGTCTCGTCTCATGACTTTTTAAATATTTCACTGGAAATATTAAAGTCATCCCTTACGTCTCATCTCATGACTTTTTAAATATTTCACTGGAAATATTGAGTCATCCTTCACATCCCTCGTATGACTACTTGAATATTTCACTGGAAATATTAAAGTCGTCTCTTTTCGTCTAGTCTAGGTCTTCTCGTTAAAAGAATTTATTAGGTATAAATTCTTTTTCTCGTGTCAAAAAGTCTCACTAAATCAGCGAGACTTATTCGTCAAAAATCAAAATGGGACAAAAATTCATCCCAGCAGATCACGGCACCACTAAAGTGGCATGACACCATTAAATTTTATGGTACCGTGGTACCGTGTATCTGATACAATCCATATTTCAGTCCTCTTTTCCCACATTATTCATTTTTAAACTTTCCCAACTTCTGCCATTGCTGTCAAAACCAAGCCTTACAACCCAAAATTAAATTACACACTTTCAAGATCTAATTCAAGGCATTAATTCTCAAGATTATCAACTACTTCCACTTTTTCAACATGAATTGTAAGTCATTTGACTCTAGTTTTCTTTAATCTTGAGTCTAGGGTTTGTTCATACAAGAAAATTGAATTGGGGTTTTTCAATTTTGAATGAGTCTTTATGAAATTAGGACTAGGATTAGACAATGTATAACCTACATGATTCCCTTAACTTACGATTTACATAAACCCACCTATATCATACATTTTGGTCCAAATTTTGCTTTTGATTAAATAGCTTTAAGAGGAATCATGTCTAGGATACTTGTTATTGCATTAGGAGTCATTAACACTAAAGTTATTCAAACTTAAAACTTTTGGCGCCAAAACATTGAAGTCGCCAAACACCCCAATTCCATTGTTTTCGAAAAATTTCACGAAACTAGGATCATGAAACATTTTTCATGCATTGTTATTACAAACTAAAAACGTTTTCTCATGCATACATGATCTCACGAATATTGATTGAATTACATAACTAATATGTATTTATCGACATATTTGTTTGAGCAAAAGTAAAGTTAGGAGCGTTTGGGTAATCTCATTATTTTTAGTTCTAGGGTCGAGATTACCGCACCTCCACATGGTTTGCATATAGGCACACACTAGGCACGTGTCTTTAAAACAAATATTCTCAATGTTATTCTTTAATAAATTTTTCATAAGTAACAATAGGTATCACATGTTTGATTACAATCATGAATTGACAGTCGAGTACATTCCCAAACCATCACTTGAACCAAACACTCCATCTTGTCACATACAAAGTTTTCATAATCTTGAGTCTCGTCTCTTTCATGAAGGACGAATTATCGAGTCCTCTTTTCTCAAGCATGATCACATCAAAACCATGTTTCAAGAAATCGGATTCGATTGCTTGTTTCATATTAATGACCTAATATGTCCTCGATTTGTCCTTGAGTTCTATAGACAAGTTAAGCTCGTACATAACGAGGATCAAACTTTGTCTCTTCAATTCTCGATACAAAACCAAGAAATCTCTCTTACTCTTAACCAATTTGATCATATTCTTAAACTTCCGAACCATGGACAATGTTCCTACACGGAAGGATGGTCTCTCAAAACCCTCACTAGTCACCGATATAAGTCCGGTCCATACAATACCCTCATTCCCACTCCATGTGAGATTAAAGAACGTATTCGTCTTCCTCAAAAAGTTCATGGTTTTCTTAAAGTAAATGGTTAAATTGAGTTCCGTGAGTCTCATGTCTATGACTTAGATCCACTAAATGTCTATGTTGATGAAATTCATCCAAATCTATGTACATGGATAGAAGTCATTCGTGAAAATGTCTTTTGTCTTCCTCACAACCGTGAGCACCTCCCGACATGTTGTGCTCATATGTTGTATTGTCTAGTCACCGAACAGCCCTACAATCTTGCCTACTTTGTGGCAAAGAGAATTGTCAATGGCAAGGGTTGACTAAATAAGGTGATACCTAATGGCATGTTGTTGACTCATTTATACCGTTTTGTCATGAACTCGTTCCCTCACCTCCAAAACAATCAATATCTCCTTGTAAATCCCACCATGGATCCTCTAAATCAAAACACCTACACCTCTCTCTATTGGTAATGTACATCATCTCAAGGGAACCATGATGATAGTTCAGTATCGTGCTATGATGTCTCGTCGAGTGATGATGAATGAGGGTGTGCTTAAGCTAATGGAACTATTCTCATCATTTTAGAATAGGATCTTCCTTCTCATATTAGGATTTATGTATGATAAATTATATTAGGGATTAATACTCTTTACTATCTTGCATGCTTGACATTTATTCTATCACCTTGCATGATTTTTAATTATGTGATTCTTGGATGATAGCTTATTTTGTCCTTTTTGATTGCATGCTTATAGCTTATCTTAGATAGTTGCATGATAATCTTTAATTTCTAGGAGTAGCTTAATATGGGATATATTTGGCAAATAAATCTTTAGTGGTTTGAGGCACTAACATTTCCTGCAAATAGGCCCCCTATAAAACTTCCCTTTAGCTACCCAGAACTAGGCAGCACAGGAAAATTCGTGACTTCCAGGTCACGGTACCGTTAAATAGGCCACGGTACCATTAAATTTAACGGTACCGTGTGGTATTTAGTGGTACCGTGCCCTTGTTTGACGAATTTTCACTATTTCCTCTAGATTCCTGCATCCCTAACCTCAAACCTGCAATATTTTGCAAACTCTCATACACACTAAGATTCCCTCACTACACCGTAGGACACTACCATCAACTTTAATTCAAATCCCACAACTCTTGCCTATATAAGGCCTCACCATTGCAAGCTTATCTTGCATCTCATCTTCAACCTCACATTACTCATTCAGCATGTCTTCCACACAAGGATCAACAACCCATATCTCTAAGAAACCTAGGATCACCGTTAGACCACCATCTAAACCTCTCTTTGTTGATCTCACCAAAGATGATGAAGTCACAACACCACCTTCCCAGGCCACTCCTAACTCACCATCTCCACCTAATGCTCCTTCCAAAACATCATCTACTAGAACAACATCTTCATCATCTCCCTCTTTAAACACCATGCCATCATCCATGGACTACACACTCTCACCTATCACCCCATTGGATTATGCCATGCCAACCCCATCACCTACATACTCACCACCACCTCCTTCTCTAATCATGGGACAACCTATCCAACCTCATCTGGTTGATATACATAGTGCTAATTGCCTATGTTGCCTTCACAACCGCAACCTCATCTTCTCTTCATGTTCTCCTATGTGGAATATCTCTTGACACCACCACCACCTCCAATCATGTCACCCTCTCCACCTCCCACTAGCCCATTTAACTAAACATATTCATGTTTAGTTTCCAACAATAAACATCTAGGATCCCTTTTGGAAATGAAGCTAATCTTAGGGCCTCTTGTCACTAAAGATTTATATGTGCTTCTTGTAGTTTGTTTTTTATGTTTATGATGTACTCATACTTTATGTATGACATTTCTATCTATGAATAGATGGGCTTCTTGTGTGGTTGTTTTATCTTTTATAGTTTTTGGCTTCTTAGTCCTTTTCTTTGTTTATGGTTGGATATTTGTCTTGGTTGCTACATGTTAGATATTGTATATGTGTCATCTAACTTTGTTTTGTAGCAAGAACCATTGCTCGATTCTTTGATGTCCTCCAAACGAGGGGGGGTATACATCAAGGGGGAGCCTTAGCAACCTTTTTTATTCGACAAAAAGGGGGAGATATGAGATATAAACTCATGCTAAAAACTTGTTAAAATTAATCTTTAACTTAAAATGAGTTTATGTTTTGTCATCATCAAAAAGGGGGAGATTGTTGATGCAAATAATGTTCTAAAAACGTTATTTATATATTTCTATAACTTCACGTTTTGATGATAACAAAATGTAAAAACACTTTACGTTAAAGTTAACGTAAACAAGTTTTTAGTCGAAATATCCCGTTCCTACGTATATCACTCTATGTATGAACAAACAAATTTACAACTTGACAAATGATCAAAGAAGTGAATTTGTGTTTCAAACTTCACATTTTTAATGTGACAAAACATTTTTTCAAAAATATACCTTACAAGTTATTTTTGAATTATAAAGAAATGTTTTATTGGAAAAATAAGTTTAAAAATCATAACAACTATTTCCCCCCCCCCCCCCAAAAATCAGCTCCAAACTTCTCCAAATAAACTTTCACCACTAAAAACAAAAATTGGAGCGTCCTTGTCTGGCACGGTACCATGGTACCACTAAATTTAGTGGTACCGTGTGGTATTTAGTGGTACCGTGTCTCTATAACGGGCAAATTTCCTCTGCCTATAAATACCAGCCCTCTTCTCAGTTTTTGGGCATCCTTTTTCACACACAACTTTCTGAGTTTAAAACTCCTATCACATCTTCTCTCCTTTGATAATTTAGTTTAGTTTTCTTTTGTTTAAAGAGTGATTCAATCATCCAACTAAGTGATCACCTTCATTCCTCTACTAGTGCAAGAGAAGAACACAAAGTATCAAAGAAGATACAAAGTGTTGTAGTTATAGTTAGTGCACTTGTTACATACTTGTTGTATCCTAGCATACACCAAGTTAACTTTCTTTTGTGTAGTTTGTGAGAGTAGATCAAGTGGATCAAGGGTAGATCGAGTCAAGTGAGAGTAGATCATTGTGATCTTGTTGAGATCTTGGAGATCTCTTGTAGCTTGTGGGCTTGTGTGTTGATCAAGTGGATCAAGGGTAGATCGGGTAGATCGAGTCAAGTGTGTTGATTGTGTGAATTAGTAAGGATCGTGTGTATCGTGGTAGATTGGTACTAGCTAAGATTAGTACTCGACATTTAGCTTAGTGTCGAAAATAAGGATAAGTGACGTTGTACGGTTTTCTCCGCCTGAAGGGAGCTTTGTTGACATACTGCTTACAACTCTCGAGTTTAGTACTCGGAGAGTGGAGTAGGGCGAAGAAAAGCTTCGTGACCGAACCACTATAAATCTCTTTGTCCCGGTTTGATCTTTCCATCTCATTTCTTTATATTTATTGTTTATATTAGATAGTATAGTTTAATGTTCATATTGGTGTTGATCGATTTCACAAAAGAATCGAATCAAAGTTTTTCACAAGTAAAGTTTTATAAAGTTTTAAAAACCGGTAAAACTATTCAACCCCCCCCCTTCTAGTTTTCCACGGTAGTGATTGGGTTGTATTACATTAGCAATGGGTTAAATAGTATTAACTTTGATGCTGATGTTAGTTTGTTTGTTGAAAAGTGTCAAATTAGTAATGAAGGTATCATAGCCTTATATGTTACACATAAGAATAAATATTTAGTTGAGTACACTGGTGATTATGTGCTTGTCATTTTAAACCCTGATTGTAAAACCCAAAATATTTGAAACATAATTTTTTTTTTGAACTTATCCTAAGTTTGAATTATTAATAATATGTCACTAGAACTATACATTATTATTAATGTTACACCTTATAATTAATCCTAAAACTAAATAAAATAAAATCTTAACTAACCTAAAGTATAATTCCTATCCTAGCCCAAAAGAGAACCGACTTTTTGCCTAGCCATTCCTTGTGTCGTGTGATTTAAAAGATAAGAACAATATCAAATCTTCTTATATTTTAAAAGATTGCAGGCTACTAAACCTTATCACTAAAACACACAGCATTCCAAAGACAACACATGCTTTACCCTTATTACTTTGTGTCATTTACTTGTCTCCCTCCCATTCACTTTGCATCGACCCACAACCAGAAAATACTCACACAAATCCCATCATTTGTTTCCAAGAAAGAAGAAGAAGAAGGCTGGTCTTGGTGTCAAGAGAAAGTGCTACACGTTGGAGTTTTTCTTGGAGTTTATTCGAGTCCTAGTTTGTTCCATGCGCTTTCATTATTTTCAGTCGACATCAAGTTCTTGTTTCTACTTTATACTCTTCCTATTGGACCTAACACATGTGTAAACAAGAGTTAAAATCATGCTAAGAACCCACTAAATCATGCTTGTAGATATGTTGTTGTCTCGTCATATTTATAACACGAAATCATGAAAAGTATACGCCTATGTGATTGTTTGGTGTCGCGGTTTTGGACTTTTTTTGTGCCGTTCTTCCCGACCTTTTGTCGAAACTTAACACACCTTTATATTAGATTGATAATCATGCTATGAAATTATCATAATCATGTTTGTATGCCTTGAATATGCGTCGTTAATTCAGTCACATAAAATCACACTTTTGCTACATGTTATACGCCCCTATGAAACTGTTTTGCGTCGAGTTCGTTGACTATTTTGATGCCCTTTTTCAACCCTTTTGTCGACATGTATATGACCTTTTACAAGCCCTAAAACCTGTTATTAATGTCCATTAATGAGGCGTGTGAAAATAGAAACCCTAGGCTGAAATTCTTATCGAGAAGCTGTGATTTTATGTGAAGGTTTTGGTTGTGTTTTGGCTCGTTAACCTTTATAGGTTGTGGGCTGTTCTTATGTGTCGTGTGGGTAAGCCTAAGACCTATCTAACATGTTACTAGATCGCGTGTTAATGGTGTTGGTGTCAACCTATGAAGGGGGCGAATCGATTTCGGCTATGTTTCTGTAATAAGGTCATACGAAGAGAGAATGGATTGCATGCATGCTATATATCTGAGATACGTATTTGTGTAGGCTACAAGTAAAGCAAATTAACACTTTTAGCCTAAACTTTTATTATTTTCACATTAATTAAACCCTATACTTCGCTAAAATAACATATAAGACCCTAAACTATGCTATTTGTCATATTAAGCCTGAAACTTAACTTATTATCACTTGTAAACCATAAGTTTGGCTAATTAATGAATATTGCCCTAAAGTTACTAATTATGGGATGTTACTAAAATGGAAAGTTACTAAAAATAGTAAGAAACCCTAATCTGGATAACTATACGCACTAAACTTATAAAATGAGTTTATAAGTAATACGCGATCATTAAATTGTGTAGATTACATGAAGAGGGTGTAGCTTCGGTTTCAGTGTGCTCTTGAGTTATTTGCTTACTGTGATAAGGTACAAATATTCTACCCTTTCTCAGTAAGGGTTCTGATCTCATGACTTCTCGATCCTTGACTTGATTCAATTGCTTTGATATGATTCATTGATATGATCCGTTTGATATTATCATTTGATATGATTCTGTTTGCTATCCATTCTGTTATGATGATCTGTATATTATCTCATTGATAAGAGATTCTGTTATGTTGATATGCTCTGATTGATTATGCTATAGTAGCTCTGTTATGATTATGGATAGCTTTGCTTTGCTTTACTTTGCTTTGTTTTGTTCTGTTGCCCGAGCTATTTTTGAACTAGTCATGGAGGTACCATGGCCATGTCATTGAGGCACGAATGGCATGACACTTTCTGTGGAGGTGTGATTGATCCACGACGTTCCCTTCTATTCTGATATATATGTGATTATTGCGCACATGGCCATTCTGTTATATGTATGTATAGTCTCGTACTTGCATATGTATTCTGTTTTGCAGGGAGCGTATGGATGCATCATAGGTATTTGTCTGTTTGGATATGGTTTGACTTAGTGATTGGTAGTGCGTGCCATGCACCCCATTTCACTTCTAGTACTTGAGAGGTCTCCCCTCCTTGTACACTTATGCTATGACAGGATTATGTGACGATGCATGTGGCATGCTTTCTGAGCTCGTGGGCATTTCTATTTGATATTATGATTATGATTCTCGGTTTGACTTCTTTGATCTCATTATGATTTCCTTATGGTTCATTATACATTGCTCCTTTTGATTATATGATACTTTGTTCAACAGATCCTTTTGATTCCGTTGATATATTTATTTGATTTAGTTATTTGTTTCGTTATATCTGTTCACTGGGCTTTTTAAGCTCAGTCGCGTTTCTTTTCTACGCGGCAGGTAATAAGAGGGATGATGGGCTTTGATGGGCTGAGAGTAGGAGCTATTGAGTGGACTGACCTTACCTAGTTCCCTAAGATTATGGACTTAGTTTAGAGAACATTTATTTTGGATATTTCGTTTCTTTTGGACATGTTGGATTATGTATTTTCCTTTTGAAGTCATTTGGATTATATGACTCGGTACTTTATTTAATAAGATTTCCGCTTGCGTTATTATGCTTTGTATGACACCATAATGTGACATTTTGACCCTTGTCGGGTTGAGGTGTTACAATTAGGGTATCAGAGCCTAGGTTTCACCCTGTGGAGCTTAGGCTATGACCAGTGAGGATTGGGTAGATGTTAGGCTTCCTTTTGATTCGATCTCTTCCTTTCGTATTTTGATTCTTAACCATCAAATTGTTGTCGCTGATTCGTTTGTTAAATATTCAGATGGTGAACACCCGTAATTCTGAAGACTTTAGTTCAAATCCTGCTTTTAATACCGCAGTCCAGCGGGCCATTGACGCACTGTTACCGGGCCTTAACACACGGATCACAAATGAGGTCCGTCAGAATATGGCCAATGGTAGTGGTAGTGGTGGTGTTGGTGGTAGTGCTCCGCCAGTGACTATTCATACTTGGTTGGAGAGGTTTTGTAAGCAAAAGTGTTAGGAATATAAATATTCATATGAAGACTCGGTCACCCCGAGTAGCTATTCAGCATTTATGTAGCTCGTAGGCCTATTATTATCATTATTATTATTAGTTTAGTTATATCAATATTGGTGGAGTTAGGTCGGGTCTTTACCCACTGTCAGCTCACTCCACAGCCCACTATGGGCAACTTAGCTAGAACTATAAATACCCCTTCCCAAGTGTGGGAAGGGTTGGACCTTTTCATTCTCCTAGTCTAATCTCTTCTACTTTCTCTCACTAAAAAGGCTCCCATTCTCATCTATTTCTCTCTCTATAAATCAAATCTAAACCATAAGAACCATACAAATTATGTGTTAGTATTGCTTACAATTGGTATCAAGAGCCAAGGCTAGGTTCAAGTGATTGTATGTGTTCGGATTTGTGGTTCATCTTTTAAGTTTTTTGTGTTTTGTTTGGTTCGACCTAAAACGCAAGAAAACATAAAGTTCGACCATTGTTAGTGTTTAGATTTGCTAAACCTTTGTACTTTTGAGTTCACAAATAGCACTAGGTTCGATTATTGCTTTGCTACGACTTTGGAGGTTAATTTCTTGGAAGATTGAAGAATTGTTTCATACTTGCGGTTTGCTTCTCGGAAAAGTGTTCTTGACTGCGGTTTGGTGAAGTTTTGGAAATCTTTGGTTGTGTTTTGGAGTGTAACTAAAAGGGGGAAAAGGACAAAAAGCAGTGAAAGCGACCCTTCATCTTTTTGCTCCTGCGGTTTGACCAGACTTGCGGTTTGACCAAGGTTGCGTTGTCTTTTTGTCCTGCGGTTTGACTTCTTGCGGTTTGAGTCTTGCGGGTTGACCAAGGTTGCGGTTTGACATTTCTGCGTTTTGGTTTCTGCGGTTCGTGGATTTCTGCGGTTTGTGTCTTCTGCGGTTTGTGGTACTCTGCGGTTTGAGTTTTCTGCGGTTTGTGGTATTGCGGTTTGTGATATTCTGCGGTTTGTGGTACTGCGGTTTGAGGTCTCTGCGTTTTGTGGTTTCTGCGGTTTGACCAAGTTGCGTTTAGAGGTTTCTGCGGTTTGACCAAAGTTGACTTTTTACGTCAAAACTTCAAACGGCCATAACTTTTGAACCGTAACTCCGTTTTCAGCGAATTACCTGTCAAAACGAAGTTATTAAGGTTTTAAGTTTTCAGACCAAAATTTCACCATAATAACTTGCATCAACCAAACCAAATCACAACTAAACGTACGATCACCAAGTCTACCAAACCTTCATCATAACACATTCAAGTTATCAAATCACGGTTTATTCTTGATTTTTGTAAAATCCCGCGAAAGAATCTATTTCTCAGTTTAAATCATAGAATTGTAAAATCCCGTGCACGTTCATATCATGTCAAACACTACGGATTCAGTCATTGCTGAGGTACTCAAATTGTACGACATGATCGTTGAACATAAGACTCCGAACAAAGTACAACCGACAAACGTTTTTGAACAGACAAATGTCTTTGGGTCAGATATTGCTAATATGGAATCTTTGTGCTCGAATTCGCAAGAGAGAGAGTTGCTTCAGCCACAACAATTGCACGATAATGAAAAAGAAAGTTGCATAGAATGCTTTCGACTACTTCATTCACATCTCAAGGTTCTCTCAGAAAGACCTGGATCCATGGGAGGATTCGAACGAGCATTTGCATCACTCTTTGGTCAATATGTTCAGACTTTCATAGGCACTATGTTCCTGAACTTAGATCAACTAGAACAACAACTTGACAAAGAAGAATTTCATGAAATTGGATCCATGGCTGCTCTTCGGGTGATCAACAAACAACTTCAATTGTTCATCAATTCACAATACACTTGGGATTATGACAGTCAAATGACATAAAAGTGTTTTACTGATTACACTGGAATTGAAGTTAACATGTTCAGAGAAACATTACTCCAACACATGGGTAATGTTAAGAAGTACATTGAGGAAAGAGCACAACACAAACTAAAGTATGACATCAAGATGAATGAAAGTCGGATGCAATCAAGAGAGATTAAGGTTGATTCGAGTAAAGCACTGGGTGCTAGTTCAGTTGTCATAGAATGCAATGGAACAAAGTCAGATAAGCATGATACAAGCAGCAGTTATGTGACTCATATCACACATGGTGTGGATGCTGATATCAGACCAGTAAATGACCAAGTGCCATTTGCTGATGTACATTTAACTGCTCAACATAATGTCCTTGCTAGTGAACAACAACACACTGATCAATCTGAACCTGTTTATGACACATATCTGTTGGAAAAGGCTGATAGCAATACCACTCCTGATTCAACAAATACGAGTCATAAGGGGGGGGGGGGAATTGACCAGGATATTGAACATGATCGAGTTATAAGTCCTTTGGTTAGGGCTGAGCTTTTTAAAATGAATGATATGGTTGAAAAAGAAGTTTATAATGAACTTTCAAACAGATTCTTACAACTTGAAAAACATTGTATTTCACTTGAAATATCAATACAACAAAAGGAAGAAAGTCTTCAGACTAACAAACCATGTAATAATCCGGAATTTCCTGAATTTCATGAATTTTTTGAGATAAACAATTTGAAAGCTCAGCTACAAGCCAAAAACTTAACGATCAACAATTTGAAAAATCGAATTAATATGCATGAGAAAAGTAATAAAGCCAAGGTTAAACATGACATTGATGCAATTGAAACAAGATACATCGAATTGGAACTTAAAGTGGCTAAATTAATTAAGAAAAATGACGCTTTGAAAAGGTATTACAAAGACCTGTATGATTGTATCAAAGAAACAAGAAATAAGACTATAGGACAAACAACTTCTTTGATTGCAAAAATTGATGAATTCAAAGCTCAACTTCAGGAAAGGGGTTATACAATTGCAGCATTAAAAAACGAGTTAAGAATATTAACAGGAAATAGTGTGAATACTAAGTTTGCAGAACCATCAATCTTGGGGAAACCAGTTTCACAACCACTTAGAAACCAATCAGTTGTTAGACAACCGACTGCATTTAGATCTGAATGACCAAAATTTTCAAAACCATGGTTTGCCTCCCAAGTTGATGCGAAATAAGTTTTGTCAAAACCAGTCACTTCACAGTCTAGACCTAATGAAAAAGAATATGCTCTTGCAAAACCTCATCATATGAGTGCTTCTAGCTCTTCTAGGATTAGTTCAAAGCGTGTGTCATTTGCGACACCAAAAGAACATGTTAGACATAAAGACATCATTCAGAATCACAACCTAGAGGATGCTAAGAAAAACACACATGAAAGGACTAGGAATTTGCCTGTTTCTAAGAGTAGTTGCGTATCAATTAAAGCGATCCCCGTAGCAGATCACTCTAAGAATTCTATATCTTTTTTTGAATCCAAATACTCTGGTTGCTCAACTTGTAAGAAATGTGTGTTTAATGCAAACCATGATGATTGTATAACAAAATTCCTGAAGGAAGTGAATGCTCATGATAAGGTTCGATCCTCTAAGACTAGAAACTAAAACAAGACTGTAGAACCAAAAAGTTATACTCAGAAACCTGGTAGGCAGATTGCTATAGGACAAAAGTTTTCTCTCAACAAGTCTTCCACTGTGCATGAGAAACCAACCACTCCTAGATCTTGCCTTAGGTGGATTTCGACGGGTAGAATTTTTAAGATTGTTGGTCTTAGATGGATACCTATTAGAAAGATGTTCACTGAATGCAAAACCAAGGCTGACAGTGAAACCCCAAATGGTCTAGATGCTGATATCACTAACCCATATAAATGCAAACAAACTCTTAATGTCAGTACAGGTAGTCTTTACTTAAGTGCAGGTACATCGTTCACTCATATTAAGGAAAGACTCAGGGTTTGGGTGCCGAAAAGATTGATATCTCATGAAGTAGGGGTTCAAGCAATTCAAGCTTGATGAACATCAATGACAATGACGTCTGTTCACATCAGTTCAGGCCTCGTTCTTCAACAACATAATGACGTCTGTTCACATCTGTTCAGGCCTCGTTCTTCAACAACATAATGACGTCTGTTCACATCAGTTCAGGCCTCGCTCTTCAATGACGATGACGTTTGAACACTGCAGTTAAAGCCTCGGGCCTCAATGTCAACATAATGGCGTCTGCTGACAACTCTTCAGGCCCCGTTCATCAAAGAAAAGAGAAGTGTACGCTTAAGTGCGCTTTATCTTCGGAAGAAGAGAAATCTTCTTGTTTATGACCATTCTCATCAACAAGCTTCATGCTCCTCCCATGCTCATTCATTCATCAAGTGGATCAACGTTCATTGGAGTATATTCTTATTCACTTGTTCTATCAAAAATGGCAACCTCCAATGCAATTTTTGAGGGGGAGAAGTGTGAATAAACTACGTGTCAGTCATCAAGTGGAGTCACTTACCATTGATGGTATTCTTATTCACTTGTTCAATCAAAAATGGCAGTCATAGCAATTTTTGAGGGAGAGAAGGGTGAATAAACAAATTGCCAGTTATCAAGTGGATCTACTTATCGTTGATTGTATTCTTATTCACTCGTTCAATCAAAAATGGCAGTTGGCAATCATATGCAATTATTGAGGGGGAGAAGGGTGAATAAACTACATGTTGATTGAGATTTGAGAAATGGTCATACGACTCTCCTTCAACACCTAATGTTCCACTTATTCCTCAAGGTGTTGATAATGACTCTCATGATATTGAAGCTGCACGCTTGAATAATGATCCGTTCTTGGGTATTCCTTTCCCAGAACCAGGTTCTGAAGAATCTCTTTATTCACGGATTGTTGTTCCCTCCAATGTGCACTCTGCAAATCAACTACAAGAACATAAAGGAAAAAGTCGGCTAAAACGTCAAAACGGCTAAGAGTTTGGACATGGAATGTCAAGTGATCACGGAGTTTATTTGGCATCCCTTATTTGAGATTGAAGTGGGTTTCATGAAGGTTTCTACTTATTTCATTATCGAGACTTCATCTATCGATTGATGACTTGCTTGAAGTTATAAAATTTATGATTGGGACTTGGATTATCTAGTTATACCCGATGTAAGGAGTTACATTGAAGTTCTCACGGGTTATAGCTATCACTTCAAGGAGTTACATTGTAGTGCTCAGTGTCACACGCAGATGCAGATGTGGATAGTCTCAAGAGGTGTTGTACTTGCTTTGGCTCTTAGTTGAGTGTATAAGGGTACTTAAGGGTTTTCTTCTGCATCCTTCTTTAATCAACAACAGTGCAAGATTAAGTAACAAATTTGGGGAATTCTTCGTTAGCTTCAAGTTTGGTATATCGGGTTTGCTCCATCAGTTATCACTTCAAATGGCCTACTTAAGGGTTGCTAAAGATAGTCAGAGAGAGTTTTTGTTGACATAAATAATGCCTAAAAACATTATCAATATTTATTCATATCTCTATGTTTTGATGATCACAAAATGTAAACTCATTAAAACATAAACTTATCAAATAAACAAGTATTTAGTTGTAAATATTCATTTCTACAACTTAATCACTTAAGGTATGAATAAACAAGTGCTTAATGCATTATATGATCAAAGGAACATTTTCTTAATAACTAGATTTTTTATAAAACATCAAAAACATTTTATATATTTTTGAAAAACATTTTTGGTATTAAATAAAAATGTTTAATCTTTTATAAAAATATGAATTCAAATTTTTAACCAAAATCAGTTAAAATGTTCCAGAAAAACCTTCCCCACAAAAGGACAAAACTGGCCAACGTTCAGCAGGGGCGGCCCCCTTAATTTTACTAGGCGGCCCCCTTAAAATTAAGGGGACCGCCCCCTATTTAAGGGGGCCGGCCACGCTCCAGTAGGCTACAGCTGTCCAGATTTTTCCCTATAAATACCAGCCTTCCCCTGGATTTTTACTCACCCTTTTGCACTAAAACTTTCTGTTGTAGATCTTATTTCATATCTTAAAAAAACCTTTGATCATGTAATCTTAAGCATTGGTTTCCAAGTGATCCAAGCATCCACCATCCAAGTGCAAAAGAAGAATACTTCTATCAATCAAGATTAGAAGTATTACAACTTAGTATCATCTTGTTACTTAAGTTGTGTGTTTAACAATGTTTGTAAATCATTCATTCATTTGTATGTAAGGTGTGTGTTGTAGATTAGTGTTGTGTGTAAGTAGTGAAGATGTTGTATAAGTAGTTGTGGTATAGAAGTTGTGAGGTCAAAGTGTAGAAGTCGTGAAGCCGTTGTGTAGAAGTCGTGAACCCGTGGTGTAGAAGTTGTGAAGCCGTAGCTTAGAAGACGTGAAGTCCTTGTGTTGAAGTCGTGAAGCCGTAGCGTAGAAGCTGTGAAGCGGTCGTGTTAAAGTTGTGAAGTCCTAGTCGTGAAGTTCTTGTGTTGAAGTCATGAAGCCATAGCATAGAAGCTGTGTAGCGGTCGTGTTGAAGCAATGAAGTCCTAGTGTGAAGTCCTAGTGTTGAAGTCGTGAAGCCGTAGCATAGAAGTTGTGTAGCGGTCGTGTTGAAGCCGTGAAGTCCTAGTCGTGAAGTCCTAGTGTTGAAGTCGTGAAGCCGTAGCATAGAGGTTGTGTAGCGGTCATGTTGAAGTCGTGAAGTCTTAGTCATGAAGACATAGTGTTGAAGTCGTGAAGCCGCATCATAGAGGTTGTGTAGCGGTCGTGTTGAAGTCGTGAAGAAGTCGTGAAGCACGTGAAGCTTGTGAAGTAGTCGTGAATAAGTTGTGAAGAAGTTGTGTTGTGAAGTTGTGAGATTGGTTCTAGCTACGATTAGAACTCGACATTTAGCTTTGTGTCGTTAAACCTGTGTAAGCCAAAGTTGTGTACGGTTTTCTCCGCCATAATGGAGCTTATTAAAGTTGTGAAGAAAACTCTCGAGCAAGGTGCGCTCGGGGAGTGGAGTAGGACAAGGAAGTTGTCCTTGTAGCTGAACCACTATAAATCCCTCGTGTCTCGGTTAGATCTTTCCATCTCTTATTTATTTCTTTATATCGTCTTTACTTTCATACATATAGGCATATATAACTATTAGTATTAAGTAGAAGTTGATTTCACATAAAGATCAATTTAAAACTCCATTCATAAAAAGAAAACTTTTATAACAAATCTAAAAGGATACACATATAATTAATAATATTGTTCAAGTATCATTTTTCATATAAACTCAAATCTAAGGTTTTAAAAAGAAACAAAGTTTTCATAATAAAATTAAAAAGACGTAAAACTATTCAACCCCCCTTCTAGTTTTCCACAGTTTCGGTAGCGGTTGATTCTCACTTGATACATTTAAGCCATTTTTGTTCTCCTCACAAGATGTCAAGTATATGTGCATAAAATGTGTTGCTGATTCTGAGTTACCAAAACCAGCAATGGGGAAGGAGACATACATCTGAACGCACAACGAGTACACGTGATGAACTTTATACTTCTTCTTAATTGAAGTTATTCCGGGAAGACAAATGTCATAACTGCAGAGAAAATCAGTGTTTTAACTCGTGGCCTTTGGTGTATTATTCCAACTACGTGGGGGAAGAGATGTAAGAAACAGTTTCTGATAATTAAAAAGGTAACACAATTGTATGATGATTCCTCTGGTTAGTCGGTATCCTACAGAAGGAAATGTGTTCATCTGGTATTCAGTTGCTTTTGTGGTACTGTCTTGGTGTTATCATTTCGAATACATACGGGATACATTGTTTACACTCGGGACTTAGTTGACTCTGGTGTAACAATTCTCATCTGCAATTTCCTGAAGGGAGAAAAGTGCATTTCCGAGTCTTAATTGATTTTGATGTTACGTTTTCGACTTCATTAATGGGATTGAGTGTGTACTTTGGGTTTTTGAGCTTCATACAATGAGACTGATTGCATCAATTTATCTACTTGGGGGAAGTGGTCTCTGGATACTTTTGGTATGCATTACTTCAAACTTCAGTAGGAAGAAATGTGAGAAGAATTATTCAAGTGTGAGAGGATAATCTACTGATCTATTTGATGATCCCCCGAACGGAGAATCACGATGATCATTCTTAAAAGGGGCAGCAATATTTGATGTGGTTGGCTACGGTTTTCGCTGTACACTTACCTTATGTAAGCTTGAAAGAGAGCTTTGAAACTGCTCAAAAAGAAGATTGTCGGATTGGGGGGAAGCTATCAATGCTTTACATTGAGAAGGCTTAAGTTCAGACGATTATTCAGGAGTCTCGAAAGCTTTGGTGGTGAAAGTCTAAGAGATGTTGACTACAGATTTCTACAACGTACAGAACGTATCCTCATTTTGGTATTCATGTCAACATTTTCTTAAATTGAATAATATACTTTGTACATATCTTATACCAAAATGTAAATCAAAAATTATAAAACCAACAAAATGTATATATCACTCATCAAAAAGAAAATAGAAAATTATAAAACCAACAAAAACCCATAAAAATCAGAAAAATAGAAAATACCAAAAATATTGTTTTTCAAGGCATGTCTTCTGGTATCGATAACATTTACGGTCCTAGAAATGTCATTCAATAATGACACGAGACTTTAAATGAAGCTCGAGCAGAAGTTAAAATGAATTGTTAAAACATGTCATGATGGCTTGCTATTACTTTAGATAGCAACCCGCGTTTCAAAATGGGGAAAGCACGTCGCCAAAAAGACGGTTGTTCCTCCCACTGGGTGAAGTTCACCTGGGCATGGATTACTTTATATCCATGTTTTCCCGATTTGATATACATTTCAGTGCATCATTTCTTGTAAAGGAAGAGAAATCTTCTTTGTATGCAAATAATTTTCCTTCTATGATTCTTCTGAAAATTATTTGTGAGACACATGGTGGTAACGTGTTGTTTGAAATTCTTTCAGTCTTGGATTGTTCATAAAATTTGTCACTCAATCAATGAAAATGGGTCATCGATTGAGGGGGAGAGTGATTTCAAATTTTATATCATCAAACGGGTTCATTGGTTATCTCATAATTGTTAGAAAAGGTTTTGTAGTTAATGGGGTATTAGTTGAAGAGGAACTTACTATACTTTATCTCAAATGGCCAAATGTGTTAGTTGTTAGAAAGATTAGGACATTATGTGCAATTTGCTTATAGTTTCCTAGCTTTATGTAACTATATGGCTCATTTGTGTCACTCTGGAATCCTCGTTTAATCCCCTAAATACTTTAAAAACCAAAATCTAAAAGGAGTTAGAAAACCCATTGTGTTTGATGTTCTTTAATACTCCACTGGCATTTGTATGATCTGAATGAATGAGTTTCAAATGTTGATTGACTTTTGTTAGTCGATAGCTGTTTAATTATTGTTGACGTATTGCTTGTGCACTCAAAATATGCTTACGTGTGTAGCTATCGTGCTAGAATCATGTCCCTAAGATCCTGAGTTGCATGTTGAAATATGAGTGAATTTCCATGTTCATGATTGCTAATTGCTCTTCATGCTAGATAGCGGTTTGATGTGTTTCCTGACTGTGGTTTGATTATGAGATGAATATGGTATTATGAGTTGGCAAGCTGCTACGTGGTAGCTATTAATGAAAAGTGAATCTGTATGTATGTATATCTGTGTTGATATTCTTATGCAGATTCCATGGCCAATATGAATGTGCCAGTTCCCGCTCTAACCATTTGATCAGATGTTCAAACTCTATTGACTGGCTTTGATTTCACCACAACAACAACATCGGCAGCATTTGGGAAATTTTTGTTGGTGGATGGATAATTGATGTTGACTACTGACTCCCTCAGAAAAGCGGATGATCACATCGTCTGCGCAAAAAGGTCAAATATCATTTGTGTCATAACAGTTATCTTGTACATAAAAAGTAGTGAATCTCCCTCATAAATTGAGGGGGAGCAGTTGCATGTTCCATTGTCAGCACATATTAAACCAGACCACATTTTCTCTCACATTTTCTAACTTGTTTAAATCAATTGGGATCAAAAATCTCAGAAGGTTTGAAATTTTTGATCGGGGGAGAGAATGTGATTTAAATATGAAACCTGACAAAAATGTAATTCTCAGTGATTGAATGGAAATTCCTGCCAGGGTTAACATCAAACAGCCCTGAAAGCAGGTCACTTCGATAATTCCTTGTGGATTACGCTTAGTAGTCGCGGTGGTTTCAAATGGTCTACAGTCGTGGAGTGAACTCCAGCGACTCACCTAATCGTTGATTTACTATGGAAGATCTTGTAAGCCCTCTGGGGGTTTCCAATTTAGCACCGGCCTTGGTAAGGATTAGAGAGAGTTTTCACACTATGCTGTTAACAATCTCGAAGTCTGAACCTGTAAGTACCGGACATTTTATTGCTAACTGTCGTATGCAGGAATACCTGGTGGTTGCAGCAGATTGCCGAAAAGATGCCGGTCCATCACCCCATGCTCACACTTCACCATCATCATAATCAAAGAAATCATGATAATTGAAAGGCCCTCAACACCGATTTCGCAACTCTGATGCTGAAAATAACGATCCAGAAAAGTGTGAGCATGTCGGTTCAAAGAGCACAACACCACATGGAAACAATACTGCAACAAGATGGCTTAAAGACGTATGGTGGATGATAACCTCAAAGAATCCACAAAGATCATCCAAGACAGAAGATCAGCCATCAAAAGTTCACTACTGAAAGTACAAAGTGTGCTGAACTTGAAGAATCAAAGGACTACGAGCTAGGAATTCACATCTATGTTTTAGAATGCTAGAATTCAGTATGTAATTTTCGGGGTGACCTCCCTTAGGGGGAGATTGTTAGGAACATAAATATTCATATGAAGACTCGGTCACCCCGAGTAGCTATTTAGCATTTATGTAGCTCGTAGGCCTATTATTATCATTATTATTATTAGTTTAGTTATATCAATATTGGTGGAGTTGGGTCGGGTCTTTACCCACTGTCAGCTCACTCCACAACCCACTAGGGGCAACTTAGCTAGAACTATAAATACCCCTTCCCAAGTGTGGGAAGGGTTGGACCTTTTTATTCTCTTAATCTAATCTCTTCTACTTTCTCTCACTAAAAAGGCTCCCACTCTCATCTCTTTCTCTCTCTATAAATCGGATCTAAACCACAAGAACCATATGAATTATGTGTTAGTATTGCTTACAAAAAGCCTCGATCGTTCAGCTCTGCGACTGCTCCAGTTGAGGCGGAGAATTGGATCGCGCATATTGAGAAGATATTTGAAGTTCTAGGATGTGATGTCGTGTTCAAATCTCGACTTGCTAGCTATAATGTTAGGAATATAAATATTCACATGAAAGACTCGGTCACCCCGAGTATGGATTAGCATTAAGTAGCTCGTAGGTTTAATCATATTAGTTTAGATATCGTTTCACCATGGAGTCGGGTCGGGTTTTTACCCACTGTCAGCCCGGTCCATAGCCTACTAGAGGCGTTTTTGTGTCTTGTATAAATAGCCCTTCCCACCCATGGGAAAGGTTGGAACTTCATTTGCTATCAAGCTAATACATTTACTTTCTCTCTCTAAGAAGTCTCCCATCTCTTACTTTCTCTCTCTAACCATTTGCCCTAACCATCAATCCATACGTGTGTTATGATTTTAAATATGTTACAATTGGTATCAAGAGCCATGGTTTGATTAACGAGATTGTGTGTGCTCGGATTTGTGGCTTGTTTATGTTTTTTTTTCTTTCTTCTTTTTTGTTTGGTTCGAATAGAAAAGAAAGAAAAACTATGGTTTGAGCTTTGTTTGTGGTTAGATTTGCTGTAGGTTGGTACCATCATGATTCAAACAAGCTCTTTCATCGTATCTTGTAGCTCTATTGTTGATTTCATAAGCTTTGTGGTTAGTTGGTAGATTATTCGAAAGTTTTAGAGTTTTTCTTGGTTGCGATTTGTGTTGTTTCTTGGTTACGGTTTGGTTATAAGTGGTATTTCTTGGCTGCGATTTGGGTCAAAAAAGGTTGTTCTCGATTGTGTTTTGGACATTTCCAAAACTACGTTTTGGTTGTTTGCTTGAAAGGGAAAAGGGACAAAACTGGTTGAAAGAGACTTGTGTACTTGACTGAAAGTGACCTGCGTTTTGCCTCTGAAGATTGCGTTTTGCTTCAGAGCATTGCGTTTTGCTCCTTCGGTTTGACTACTGTGTTTTGTCTATAACTTGCGTTTTGTCTCATCTTGCAGGTTATGATTTGTCTCCAAAGAATTGCGTTTTGCTATTGTGATTTGAGGTTGCGAGTTGATACTTGCGATTTGACTTGTTGCGATTTGATTAGCTGTGATTTGACTTGTTGTGATTTGACAAGTTGCGATTTGCTAATTGCGATTTGCTAGTTGCTCTGTTGCGATTTGGCCCTGATTCTTCACTGCGATTTGCTCCAGATTCTTCCATGCGATTTGCTAAACATTCTTTGTTGTGATTTACTCAAGTCTCTACATTGCAACTTGACTCTTGACTTTAACTTGTTCATATCACCAAGTAAACTCAATACAACCAAACCCAATCACAACTTAACAACAATTCACCTAAACTAACAAACAATCATTCATCTTAACACACAATCACTAATCATTATCGATCCAATGTTTCATCATAACACATTCAAGTAATCAAATCACGGTTTATTCTTGATTTTTGTAAAATCCCGCGAAAGAATCTATTTCTCAGTTTAAATCATAGAATTGTAAAATCCCGTGCAAGTTTACATCATGTCAAACACTTCAGATTCAGTCATCTCTGAGGTACTCAAATTGTACGACATGGTTGATGAACATAAGATTCCCAGCAAAGTACAACAGACAAATGTTGTTGAATCAGATGTTGTTGATATGGGAAATAGCGATATTAACCCATATGAACAACATGTGAAACACAACGAAGTGTCTGTTGTACCAAGTAGTGCATCTTCTGTTGTTGATAATGCTTGTGAGTTGCATGAGCACACCGTGTTTATCCCTGATGACACCTTGACCACTAGACTTAACATCTATAAAGATCAGGTGGCCATATATGAACAACGTGCAAAATTTGAGCTAACTGAACGTGAGCAGAAAATGGATAGTTAAATGCGTACATTCATAACAAAACTTAATTTAAGGGAAGAAACATTGAAAAATGAGTTATATTCTTTACGAAAACAACTTGATCAAACTGTTAAACAAAAATAGGAGATCCAAAAAAGTGTAATTACACTAAAACATGATTTCAAAGAAAAAGAAACAAAACTCTTAAATGATTTTTCTAGACTTAAAACGTTAAAGAATAAGATTGAAAACAAGTTGTACACACAAGACCAGACCAGACAAACTGCTCAAATGATTCAAAAGCATAAAAAATTGTGTGATGAAAATAGTGTAAAGGATGTAGATGAACCTAAATCAGTTTTTCTTAGGAGTGTTAAAGTTGCTCAACCTGCATTATATGATGCAAATGTAATGCTTAAGCCTGGTCATACCCCTCCTGATGTGTCATCATTTGAAGAGAGTAATGAGATAGAAGTAATAAATAGAGAAAGATTGGCTGAAAAAATGAAGGATCCCAAATGTATAGCAAATCGAGTCATAATCAAACCCCATGATTACTCTGAGGAGAACCGATTGGCTATTTTTGTACCTCAAACTAAGTTGACTCCAGAACAAATATTTTGGTCCTTAGACTTAGAAAAAACGAAAGCCGAAGAACTTCAAGCCAAAACTCCACCCTTTAGAAAGACAGCTGCAGCAACGGTGTACCCACCCAATACACCCATGCACTTAGTTCCTTTAACTCTTCCCACAGAATGTAAAACTCTAATTAGCATATATGTTCTTTGTCAACTATTTGCTGATTTCGATAAAAGATGTAAGAAGAGAATTACGCCAACGGGAATTACTGAAGGGGAAAGGGGCTTTGAACAAACAAAACGGTGCTACATAACTGAGGTTATTCCGTTCTTTAAACTTCTCAAAGAACATTTTGAGGGCATGCAAAAAACCCTTGAAACTGAATTAAAAGAGATGAAATAAGTGTTTAAAGATATGGAAAACGTGGGGAAACAAAATGCTATTGATCTTAAATGCTGTGAGATTGAAAGAAAGAATATTCTCATCACCAATGAGAATTTGATTGCTAGATGTATTGCACAGGATGTATTTTATACTGCTACTGATTCTGCATTAACTGCTTGTCAATTTCATGAGTTGTCTATTGCATTGAATGTTACCCAGAATCGTGTTGTTGACCTTGAGGGGGAGAATTTAAAATTGCATGAGAAAATCCAAAACGATGAGCATGATAACATGGTTAGGCATTTTCAAAACTAGAGGTTGATAATCTTAATTTGCAATTAAAATATCAACATTTAGAAGAAAGAATTAAAATCTCAAATGCCACGACATCTTTGGATGCTCCTGAATTTGATGCATATTTTGAATTAAGCAAACGAGATGAAAAAATTCAAGCTCACACTAACACGATTCGAAAATTGATGGCCCAAATTGCCCAATTAAAATCTAATAAGAGTGATGTGAATGGCACCCATAAACCATCGTATTTAGATTATCAGAATTTTCACTATCAAGATACCATCAATAAATTACAACATGAAAATGATTGGTTTCAAGCTGAAAATTCAAATGTTAAACAGTGTTACAAAGAGTTATATGATTCGATTAAAATCACACGTGATAAAACCAATGAAAAAATAGCTTCTTTGCTTAATGAGATTGAGAATCTAAAGGCTCAGGTGAAAGGGAAAATGCCAGTCGTCACCAGTGATAATATTGTTCCAAAGGTTTCTGCTGGTAGAAAATATACAATTGATGTTGTGACTATTCCGCTTCCTCTTAGGAACAATAGGTCAGCTCATCATGCTTATCTCACTTATCTTAAGGATAGTCTTGACATTCTTCGTGAGACCGTAGAAGAGGATAGGATAGAGAAGCCACTTGATAGTGCAGTTGTAGATGCCTGCTTCCTCACTAAACAATCTCAGGAACTCTTAGAATACGTCATTGGCACATGTCCTAAAATTGATAACAAGCGAGATAGGTTTATTGCATCGTCTTCGATACCTAAGAACAAGCATGTAACCTTTGAGGTACCCTTGGAAACTTCAGATCCCAACACATCAAAACATGTTCAACAACCGAAAGTGAAAAAGACTAAGATTCCCATCAGTCATTCTACATGAGTTAACATTGACACTAAAGCTAGCGAGTCAAAACCTAGGAGAAATATAAAGAATTATAGGACTTCACCAGCTAAAAGTGTTCCTAAGAAGAAAGTAGAAGACCACATGAGGAACAATAAGTCAGATTTGAACAAAAGAAATCATAATTCAAATCCTAATTCACTTTGCAAAACATGTAATGATTGTTTAATTTCGGGTAATCATGATAAATGTGTTGAGAAATTTTTGAAGTCATCCAACAAACCCCCGTTAAGAAAGTTTGGAGAGCTAGACAAATTAAGCAAACTTGGAAACCTACAGGGAAAATATTTACCAATGTGGGCTTTCAGTGGAAGCCCATGGGCCGAATATTCACACTAGGTGAACATTGCCCTTTAACGAGGATTACCATGCCTAGAGTAGTGCCTGTTAAGGAATAGAAGCCAACTGGTAGAATTATCCCTTTAGATACACAATGCCCTTTAACTAGGTCCATTGCATCTACTAGTGTTGCCCCCATTATTAAAATCAAGGCACCTATGGTTTCAGCAGCTTCAGAGATTGTTTGCACTAACCAACTGGAACCAAACTTAAATTGGGGATCCGGCACTCCAAACTCTCTTCTTTCGTCTGTTTTCAAATGCAGGTCGTACAGATCGTCCTTTGACATTTGGACTCAGGCTGCTCACAACATATGAGCGGAAACGACAAATGACGTTTGAACACATCAGTTCAAGCCTCGTTCTTCTGCGAAATATGACGCTTGAACACATCAGTTTAAGCTTCGTTCTTCAACGACAATGACATTTGAACACATCAGTTCAAGCCTCGTTCTTCAATGATAATGACGTCTATTCACATCAGTTCAGGCCTCGATCTTCAACGACAAATGACGTTTGAACACATCAGTTCAAGCCTCGTTCTTCAATGAAAATGAAGTTTGAACACATCAGTTCAAGCCTCGTTCTTCAATGAAAATGAAGTTTGAACACATCAGTTCAAGCCTCGGGCCTCAATGTCAACATAATGGCGTTTGCTGAAAACACTCCAGGCCCCGTTCCTCAAAGAAAAGAAAGGTGTACGCTTGAGTGCGCTTTATCTTCGGAAGAAGAGAAATCTTCTTGTTTCTGACTATTCTCATCAACAAGCTTCATACTTGTTCCATGCTCGTTCAGTCATCACAAGATCACATTTTATTAGTTTTCATATTTAAATCACATTCTCTCCCCCGATCAAAAATTTTAAACCTTTTGAGATTTGGGATCTCAATTGATTTAAATAAGTTAGAAAATTTGGGAGACAATGTGGTCTGATTCAATGTATTCTGATAATGGAACATTATTATGCTCCCCCTCAATCAATGAGGGAGAATGTTAGTGTCAGGTATGATAAGTTTGAAAGATATTTGAATACAACTTATACACTGACACATAACATTCTCCCTCATTGATTGAGGGGGAGCATAATAATGTTCCATTATCATAATGCATTGAATCAGACCACATTGTCTCCCAAATTTTCTAACTTATTTAAATCAATTGAGATCCAAAATCTCAAAAGGTTTGAAATTTTTGATCGGGGGAGAGAATGTGATTTAAATATGAAAACTGATAAAATGTGATCTTTTGATGACTGAACGAGCGTGGAACAAGTATGAAGCTTGTTGATGAGAATAGTCAGAAACAAGAAGATTTCTCTTCTTCTATCTACTTTCATTAGATTTTATTTTTACTCACTCGATCAAAAATGGCAACCTCAAATGCAATTTTTGTGGGGGAGAAGTGTGAACAGTGGATCAACCTCATATGCAATTGTTCAATCAAAAATGGCAACCTCATATACAATTTTTGAGGGGGAGAAGTGTGAACAGTGGATCGACGTATATTTGATTGTATGTTCACTCACTTGTTAGGCATGTGACTCTAATTGTGACTACGGAGTTGATCAAGTATCACTTATTTGAGATTGAAGTTGACTTTCGCAAAGGCGTGATCTTATTTTATCTTGAAGTCGGGGTTGGTTGGATGCATGACTTTCAATGATAACTTGATCGTGCTTAAGATTTAAGTTGAAGACTTAGTTTATCTAGTTACCAGCAGTCGGGTAAATGTTTGAAGACCTGGTTAATTATCACTTAAAGGAGTTATGTTGTAGTACTCAGTGTCACACGCCGATGACGTTGTGGATAATTGCAAGAGGTGTTAATGTCTCATACTTTGGTTAGGTATTGAGTACTTAGAGATTTTCTTGGAGCATAAATTCTCTACATCGTTCTTCCAACATTAGTGTAAGCTTAAGTCACGAGAACGGGGAATTCTACTTCAGTTTCAAGTTTGGTATATCGGGTTTGCTCCATCAGTTATCACTTCAAATAGCCTACTTAAGGGTTGGTAAAGATAGTCAGAGAGAGTTTCGGTAGCGGTTGATTCTTACTTGATACGTTTGAGCCAATTTTGTTCTTCTCACAAGATTTCAAGTATATGTGCGTGAAATGTGTTGCTGATTCTGAGGCATCAAAACCAGTAAGGGGGAAGGAGACACACATCTGAACGCACAACGAGTACACGTGATGAACTTTATACTTCTTCTTAATTGAAGTTATTCCGGGAAGACAAATATCATAACCGCAGAGAAAATCAGTGTTTTAACTCGTGGCTTTTGGTTTTTGTTCCAACTACGTGGGGGAAGAGATGTAAGAAACAGTTTCTGATGATTAAAGAGGTACACAATTGTATGATTATTCCTCTGGTTAGTCAGTATCCTACAAAAGAAAATGTGTTCATCCGGGACTTATTTGATTTTTACGGTACTGTTTTGGTGTTATCATTTCGAATACATCCGGTACTTAGTTGCTTTTGTGGTACTGTCTTGGTGTTATCATTTCGACTACATATGTGATAAATTGCTTACACTCGGGACTTAGTTGACTTTGGTGTAGTAATTCTCATCTGCAATTTCCTGAAGGGAGAAAAGTGCATTTCCGGGTCTTAATTGATTTTGATGTTACATTTTCGACTTCATTAATGGGATTAAGTGTGTACTTCGAGTTGTTTTTTGAGCTTCATACAATGAGACTGATTGCATCACTTCAACTAATTGGGGGAAGTGGTCTCCTGATACCTTTGGTATGCATTTCTTCAGCCTTCAGTGGAAGAAATATGAGAAGAATTACTCAAGCGTGAGATGATACGTTGCTGATCCCCCGAACGAATAATCACGATGATTATTCTTAAAAGGAGCAGCAATATTTGATGTGGTTTGCTACGGATTCCGCTGTGAACTTAACTAATGTAAGCTTGAAAGAGAGCTTTGAAACTGCTCAAAAAGAAGATTTTCGGTTTCGGGGGAAGCCATCAAAGCTTCACATTGAGAAGGCTCAAGTTCAGACAATTATTCAGGAGCCTCGAAAGCTTTGGTGGTGAAAGTTTAAGAGATGTTGACTACAAACTTCTAAAACGTACAGAACGATATCCTTATTTCGATATTCATGTCACCATCTTCTTAAATTGAATAATATATTTTGTACATATATTAAACCAAAATGTAATTAGAAAAATATAAAACCAACAAAAACCATAAAAATTGAAAATACCAAAAAATAGTTTTTCAAGGCATGTCTTCTGGTATCGATAACATTTACGGTCCTAGAAATGTCATTCAATAATGACACAGGTCTTTAAATGAAGTTCGACTAGAAGTTCAAAAAGTTTTCAAAACATGCCTAAAAGGTTTGCTATTATTTCAGATACGCAACCCGTTCTTCATAATGAGGAAAGCACGTCGCCAAAAAAGACGGCTGTTCCTGTCAACGGGTGATTAATTTCTCCCGGGCGTGGATTACTTTACATCCATGCACCCTCGACTTGATGTACGTCTCAGTGCATCATTTCTCGTATAAAAAGAGAAGTCTTCTTTACATCGCAAATACTTTTCCATCTATGATTCTTCAGGAAAGTATTTGTGCTAAACTTGGTGGTACCATGAATTTTTTTGGAAATCAATCAGACTTGAAGTCTTTCATAAAATTTGTCACTCAATCAATGACTACAACTCTTTAAATAGAAAACGGATCATCGATTGAGGGGGAGAGTGATTTCAAAATTTTATATCATCAAAACACGTCACTTTGTACATAATAAGCAAGTGAATAAAAATTTGTTGTTATGTGTCAGTGTATGAGTTTCATTCAAATATCTTTCAAACTTATCATACCTGACACTAACATTCTCCCTCATTGATTGAGGGGGAGCATAATAATGTTCCATTATCATAATACATTGAATCAGACCACATTTTCTACCAAATTTTCTAACTTATTTAAATCAATTGAGATCCCAAATCTCAAAAGGTTTAAAATTTTTGATCGGGGGAGAGAATGTGATTTAAATATGAAAACTAATAAAATGTGATCTTTTGGACTCAAGTGTAGGCTCTCTCATATGTGCTAAACTCTTTCGTATATCGATGCACATATTGAGAGGGAGCGAATGATTTATGATGGCAATTGTGGAAGAATACCAATGACCGACCATTTTATTTAATGTACTAGAGTTATAAGGATGGTAAGGTTGGGTATCAGTTCCCATGATCCAGCCAGAACTGGAGAGATCTTCCTAAGGACAATCCTCTAGTTAGAATAGAAGTCCTTAGGAACAAAGGAGAAAAGTGATAATAAGGGAAGAGTGCCGACTGAGATGGAACTGGTACTAGAACAAACCCAACAAGGTACTAGTGATGAAGTCTCGGTAAGCTCTGAAAGGGTTGAAGAATGAAAAAGAAATGTAAAGATAAAGGGTTAAAAGAAAGAAACCCTCCTTACAATTTAGGCAAAAACCGGGTCAATACATATGCTGTCAGAATCACTTAATTGATTGCTGACATTGAAGACAAGTATCATGGACCCAGTGATACGCAGCACAACCCTCCTTAGCCACTCAAGGTCCCTCAAAGGACTCTTGTTTCATTTGTTACGGAGATCAATACATTTCTATCGTCTTTCTCTCTCCAAGTTAGACGATATTGAAAAGGTGGCAGTCCTCTCCAGCCTTCGATCATTAAATCAAAACGCACTATTGAGTCCAGAGCCAAGAGATCATCCATAAATCTCATTTGGACACATTTCCAATATGCTTGCTGTTTCATACACCGTGAAAAGTAAGAAAAATATATTAAGAGTCCTACGCATTATCCTTGTGGTATTGCCAGAACATCCGAGTGATACGTAAAGTATTCACAATGAAGATGGAAATCCTTCTAGAGCCAACATCAAACAAGCTCTTGGTGGGTGACATGTGAGATCCTTCAAGGATTAAACTTGTGACAACTGGAAAGAAACGATGGGGCGATTCGCATTTGAATCAAACTTGTTCTAGGAAATGAATTGATGGATACTTTTGGAAAACCTTTCGATGTGCTCAACAATTGTTTTTCGAGCACATTGACTGCGCATAAATTTTCAAACAAAAGTATTAGTGATTGAAACTTGATGTTGTTTATAAAACTTTCGTCGTATTCCAAAAACTCTTTATTCAGTAATACGCGAATGTTATTTTCAAATCAATTTCTAATTAATCAGTGAATCACAATTCACTGGTTCACTCACTCCATGCTTTGTCTACTTTGAGACGCTCCGGTTTGAGAATGGCTAGTGCAGCTGCGAAATCCTGTCAAGGAGATTCTTCAGAATTCTACCTGATCACAGGCAGTATTGATACTGATTAACGGGGAACCGTGGTTCTTGCAACCCTATTCAACGAAAGTGAACAAAGACACTTTCGTTTGTTTATTGCTAACTGTTGTTTGCAAGAACTCCCGACGGTTGCAGCTGATGGCCAATGAGATGTCAATTCATAACCTCATGCTCACTTCACACTCACGTTCAAAGAAATCATGATAGCAGAATGAACTACAACAATGCTTCCGCAACTCTAATGCTACATATCATGATCCAGAAAAGTGTGAGCATGACGGTCCGATGGTCACTACATAACATGGATGCAATACTACTAAGGATGATTTGGAGATTTACTGTGGCTGATGATCTCAAAGCAAACTCAAAGATCACACAAGCCAAAGGAACATTAATCGCAAGATCATTGCATGAAGTATAAAGATTAAAGACCTTGAAGAATCAAAGACTACGAGCTAAAGAATTAAAGTCATAAAATTAAATGCTAGAATTCAAAGTGTAATTTCCGGGGTGACCTCCCTTAGGAGGAGATTGTTAGGAATATAAATATTCACATGAAAGACTCAGTCACCCCGAGTATGGATTAGCATTAAGTAGCTCGTAGGTTTAATCATGTTAATTTAGATATCGTTTCACCATGGAGTCGAGTCGGGTCGGGTTTTTACCCACTGTCAGCCCGGTCCATAGCCTACTAGAGGAGTTTTTGTGTCTTGTATAAATAGCCCTTCCCACCTATGGGAAGGGTTGGAACTTCATTTGCTATCAAGCTAATCCATTTACTTTCTCTCTTTAAGAAGTCTCCCATCTCTTACTTTCGCTGTCTAACCATTCACCTTAACCATCAATCCATACGTGTGTTATGATTTTAAATATGTTACATATAAGTTTGAGGGTGATGCCCTCAACTGGTGGAAAGCATATAAGCTAGCTAAGGGTGGAGATGATTTTGTTGCTAGTTTGTCATGGAACGATTTCCGTGATACTTTCTTCCTTCAGTATTTTTTGAATTCCCAGAAGGAGATGTATGAGAGAGAGTTTTATTCGATTTATCAGTTTGAGAGGGAGACTAGTACTGAGTTCATGAAGAGGTTTCTTCGTTTGGCTGGATTCTTGGGGGCCACGGCAGGAACCCAGGAAGAACAGGCTATGGCTTTCAAGTGGGCACTTTGGAATGATCTTTTGGATGGGATTGTGAATACCCATTTTGATGATGTAGCACAGGTTACTGACGCTGCTCGCAACATTGAGATCATGCAGGAGAGGGCTAGACAGGGTGTTAAGAGAAATCGCGACTGGGATCGTGTGCTACCAGTTCAGGGGAACAATCAGCGGGGTAGTGATTCGAGGGGTAATGATCGTCGGGGTTATGATAGACGGGGTTTTGACAGGCGGGGAAATGAAAAACAGAGGTCATGGTGAGACAGGGAT
Source organism: Artemisia tridentata subsp. tridentata (assembly GCA_021014915.2). Lineage (NCBI taxonomy): Eukaryota > Viridiplantae > Streptophyta > Magnoliopsida > Asterales > Asteraceae > Artemisia > Artemisia tridentata. The sequence continues at coordinate 402,752,752 of CP139507.1, forward strand.
CACCAGTCTCGTGGTTATCAACAGCATCGTTCTTCAGGTTCGTCTGGTCAAAGGGGTTGTACGGATCAGGCTTTCGCTACTGCTTGTGATACCTATGGAAAGTTTCACCCTAGGAGGGCTTGTTATAAGACTACGGGTGCATGTTTCTCATTTGGATTGACTAATCATATTAGGAAGTGTTGTCCTAAGTATGGTGGCAACAACAATAGGAGTGCCAGGGACAACAAACCAGCTGCTACTAAGGGTCGGGTGTACTTTATAACCAGGGATCAGGCAGCTCGTGCTTCAGGTACCGCTTCAGGAATTCTTTATTTACATGATGGCGCTGTATTTGTTTTATTTGATACGGGTGCTACGCATTCGGTGGTTTCTAATTCGTTTGATAAACATATTAATATACCCGCAACACCATTAAAATATTCTCTTTTTGACTCCTATGAAGAATCATGTGGTTATTAATCACAAATTTCTGAGACATCCTTTACGTTTTACCGATAAGATCCGTTCTGCTAATTTGCTTCCGTTGGACATGCATGATTTTGACATTATTCTGGGCATGGACTGGTTATCCGAGCATCGGGCGACTATCGACTGTCATACCAGACGAGTTATATTTGGTAATCTGAGTGCTCCTGAATTTGTTTACCATGGTTCCCAACCTGGTAAGTCTGTTAAGATCATTTCGGCTATGAAAGCTCGTTCGTTACTTTCACATGGTTGTGAAGGATTTTTGGCTTCGATTAAAGGTACTTCGTTGGATGGTCCTCGTATCAAGAGTCATCCAGTTGTTTGTGATTTTCCCGATGTGTTTCCTGATGAACTTCCGGGTATGCCACCCGAGCGCGAAGTCGAATTCAGTATTGATTTATCTCGAAAGCTCCATACCGTATGGAGCCAATTGAGCTGAAAGAATTGAAGGAGCAGCTGCAAGATCTTCCTGCGTGTGGTTTTATTCGTCCGAGTGTCTCTCCGTGGGGTGCTCCTATTTTGTTTCTAAAGATGGCAGTATGAGATTATGTATTGATTACCGTGAGTTGAATCGTATCACCGTTAGAAATCGTTGTCCACTTCCTGGTATCGACGATTTGTTTGATTAGCTTCAGGGAGGAAAATTCTTTTCCAAAATTGATTTGAGATCCGTCTACCATCAGTTGCGAGTGAAGGAACAAGATATTCCTAAGACCGCATTTCACACTCGATATGGTCATTATGAGTTCCTTATGATGCCATTCGGTTTGACTAATGCACCTGCAGTCTTTATGGATTTGATGAACCGTGTATTCCATGAGTATCTGGATAAATTCGTCATTGTGTTTATTGATGACATTCTGGTATATTCTAAGATGAAGGAGGAGCACAAAAATCATCTTCGCATTGTGTTAGAGACTCTGCGTCAAAAGAAGCTTTATGCTAAATTTTTGAAGTGCGAGTTTTGGTTGGGGCAAGTAGTTGGGTCACGTTGTATCCGCTGATGGGATTACCATGGATCCGGCGAAAGTTGAGGCTATTACTAAAATGGTCAATACATCAATTAGATGTTAAAAATGCATTTTTGCAAGGCCGCTTACAAGAAACAGTGTATATGCATCAACCTATGGGCTTTCGTGATCCGATTCATCCCGATTATGTTTGTTTGCTAAAAAAGTCTCTCTATGGCTTAAAACAAGCTCCTCGAGTTAGGTACCAAAGATTTTTAGATTTTGTCTTCGCTATCAGGTTTACTCATAGCCGTTCAGATCATTCTTTATTTATATACAAGAGTGGACGTGATATAGCCTACACTTTATTCTATGTTGGAGATATAATTATCATAACTTCATCGGACTCCCTTAGGTGTTCCATCATGAAAAGTTTGCCTGATGAGTTTGCATTGAAAGATCTTGGCCCTATTAGCTACTTCTTGGGAATTGCTGTTACACGTACATCTACTGGGTTATTTTTAAGTCAATCCAAATATGCTCGCGAGATTCTTGATAAAGCTGGGATGTCATCTTGTAAACCTTCCCACACTCCAGTAAGTACTAAAGGTAAATTAAGTTCAGAGGCTGGTGAATTATACTCAGATCCTACCTATTTTCGAAGCCTTGCAGGGGCTTTACAATACTTAACATTCACTCGACCAGATATCTCGTACGCTGTTCAACAAATCTGTTTACATATGCATGTTCCTTATGAAGGTCATATGGCTGCTCTAAAGCGTATATTACACTATATACAGGGTACTCTTCATTTCAGACTCCATCTCACAAAATCGTCTACCAATAGTCTTGTATCCAACACTGACGCTGATTGGGCCGGCTGTCCAAACACCCGCCGCTCAACCTTTGGTTATTGTGTTTATCTTGGTGACACTTTGGTTTCTTGGTCTTCAAAAAGTCAGCCCACATTATCCTGTTCAAGTGCAGAAGCCGAGTACAAAGGAGTAGCGAATGTCATGTTTGAATCATGTTGGTTACGCAATCTACTGCTTGAACTACATTATCTAATTCACAAACAACCATTATTTATTGTGATAATGTAAGTGCCATTTTTTTGTCAAGTAACCCTATTCAACATCAACGAACCAAGCATATCGAACTCGATATCCACTTTGTTCGTGAAAAGGTAGCTCGTGGTCAGGTTAGAGTGCTACATGTTCCCTCGCGCTATCAAATCGCGGATATATTCACGAAAGGTCTTCCACGAGTACTCTTTGATGACTTCAGGGACAGTCTCAACGTCCGTTTACCTCCCCCTTCGACTGCGGGGGTCTATTAGTCAAACCATATCCGTTATGTATATTTACCAGATATATTATTGTGTTGTATTATTCATAGTTGGTTACAAAGTTGTTAGGATGATACTAGGTTTCCCATACTTGTAGGGCCTGAGCATTGTATATATACTACCCTTCTGGGAATGGAATAAACATCAAAACATTCCATCTTATAAAAACAAACACTCCCAACATTTGAAAACACTCCAACGGTTCACAATTTCTTTTCATTTAATTCGGTCTAAGATTAGACCAAATGAATCAAAAAAAAAAAAAAAAAAAAAGGAGGGGGATTCGTTGGGTACGGTTGGGGTAGAGTGGGGACCGAGTGAATTTGGGTGGACCGACCGAATCACTCTTTCTTACTACGTTTAGTCTTAGGGGATCCCAAATGTGTCGTACCTTTCTATGTAGATCATTCTGCGTATTTAATAAATATCAAATTTGTATTTTTGAGTGTTTAAGTTCTAGCTTTTAACACTTAAATTTGAATTTTTGGCGACAAATCTCTACTATATATAAACAATAAAACTTTTTTTTTCCTTAAAACTTTAAAAATGAGTAAAGTGTAATTACTAATATACTTTTGAAGTTTTGATTAAAAGTAGTAATAACATTCGCTATTAAATTAATTATTTAAATACTTTTTAATCCTCAAACTTTTATTATTTTTATTTCTAACACAAATTTTTTTAAAGTGACTATATATAAATTAAACCTATAAGTGTTGCATCAAATGTCTCATTAGACCCACAAGTTCGCGGATATAATTATTTACCAATATATACCGTCTATACGCAAATGTATTCATCTAGTATTTGAAATACATACTTATCTCATTTATGTTTTTTTTTTGAACAAATCTCATTTATGTTAACCACATAACCTTTTTCAAATACAAAAATAACGGAAGGAATGTCCTATTCTACTATATATAATGGAGCGTCGAGTTTTGCTACAGTTGTTGTAGCAGTGTTGGGCTCACTTTTGGGTTGTGGGCTCCCGCTTTTTCCCTTTCGTTTGTTCCCTCGCTTCTTTTAGCCTTTTTCCGACCGCTAATAGTGCGGTACCTACCTCATTTATTTACCCTTTTTCCGATCGCTAATAATGTGGTACCTACCTCATTTATTCTTGCATCTTCTGGTGTCTTCTGCCGAAACCCTACTTGACTGCCGGTATTGTTTACTTGCGGATCGGTTATGGTAGCTGCTCTTTTAGATGTCTTTTGCTTATGTAGCTGTTTTTTGTGGTAGTTGCTGTTTTTTTGTGGTAAGTTATTTGTTCATCTTTTGCTTATGTACTTGCGGATCGGTTATGGTGCTTTTTTGTGGTGCTTGCTTGCGGATCGGTTATGGTAGCTGGTCTTTTAGATGTCTTTTGCTTATGTAGCTGGTTTTTTTGGTAGTTGCTGTTTTTTTGTGGTACGTTATTTGTTCATCTTTTGCTGTGGCTTATTTGTTCATCTTTTGCTTATGTGGCTGCTTCTTTTGTCGTAATCTGCCGATATTTTGTTTCTTTATGGTTTATGATTTAGATCTATATTATGTATCCGTTTTAAGGTCTGATATTGGGATTTTAGATATATAGATGCTCTTTTAGACGTCTTTTGCTTATGTAACTGTTTTTTGTTCATCTTTTGCTTATGTAGCTGCCTTTTGTGGTACTTGGTGTTTGTTTTTCGTGCCTTATTTGTTCGTCTTTTGCTTATGTGCCTGCTTCATCCGTTTTTAGGTCTGATATTGGAATTTTAGATCTATAGCTGTTTTTATGGTTTATGGTTTAGATCTTTAGATGTTTTGTGTGGGTAAAAAAGTTATGTTGAGATTGGTTTGTGTTACTCTTTTATTTGGTTTAGTTTATAATTTCTTTGTGTATGTTTATGCAGTTACTCTTTCATATTGTGATGCGTTTGTTGAGTCACTTGATATGTCACCTATACCTGTTATTAGTGGAAATAGCAGATATGAGTGTCATATCAAGTGGTGTAACCAACGTTTCATATTTTTTGGCGGGATTCAGTTTACTTATTTGCCTTTTTCTTCTGTGTTGGTTGCACAGTTGCCTTGCAAAGGTATTGGCGACGCAATTCTTGAATGTCATAGTATAAATACTGACTATGTAACTGGATCCGTTTCGCAACTGTCTTCAACTTAGAGCGGCTATTATATAATTAGGTGGTGGCGTGGCAATTACCAGACGACATAGTGTAAACAATAGCTAAGCAACCGGTCTTATTTTGCAGCCACTACCTCTTTTCAGCTGTCTCTGTACAGCGACCGTGATAATTTTCTCAAGTTACATTTTTTGAACGCATGTTGCTTGGCAAGGTAACCAAGATTGTGGTTGCAGCCATGCCGTGTGTTTAGTGTTCCTTGCAAAGGTATCGCCAATGCAGTTCTTAAATATCATGGTATGAATACTGACTATGTAACTGGATCCGTTTTGCGACTGGCCTCAACTTAGAGTGGCTACTGTTGCTACATTTGACATAATAGTCTTGCCCTCAATTTTGAGCTGTGGCCTCACGCTTTTTCCCTTTCGTTTGTTTGCTCGCTTCTTTTAGCCTTTTTTCGATGGCTAACAAATGAGAGAATGCACTGGAGAATGCGGTAACTACCTCATTTATTCTTGCATTATCCTATATATAATGGAGCGTAGAGTTTTGTTACAGTTGTTGTAGCAGTGTTGGGCTCGCTTTTGGGTTGTGGGCTCCCGATTTTTCCCTTTCGTTTGTTCCGTCGCTTCTTTTAGCCTTTTTCCAAACACTAACAAATGATAGAATGCACTGGAGATTTATACGTGTCTCTTCCCTGTGGTTCTCTCGATAGTTGTGCAGATCTTCTTCATGAACTTTCATCGGTTGCTGTAGCGGTTTAACTTTACCGGAGGGCAATACGTTTGTGGTTTGTGTATTTGCTTCTTATGATCTACATGTTGATGTCTTATTAGCTGCTCTTTTAGATGTCTTTTGCTTATGTAGCTTTTTTTATGGTGCTTCCTTTTTTTTGTGGTAGGTTATTTGTTCATGTTTTGCTTATGTGCCTGCCTACTTGACCGCCGATATTGTTTACTTACGAATCTTTTATGGTGGCTAGCTCTTTTAGCTGTATTTTGCTTATGTAGCTGTTCTTTGTCATACTTGCTGTTTTTTGTGGTCACTTATTTGTTAATCTTTTGCTTATGTGGCTGCTTCTTTTGTCGTAATCTGCCGATATTTTGTTTGTTTATGGTTTATGATTTAGATTTATATTTATGGATCCGTTTATCCGTTTTGCGCCTGCCCTCAACTTAGACTGCTATTGTATAATTAGGTTGTGTCGTGACAACTACCAGACAGGATAGTATAAGCAATAGCTAAGCAACTAGTCTTATTTTGCAGCCACTACCTCTTTTCAGTTGTCTGTGTACAGTTACTGTGATAGTTTTCTCAGCTTACATTTTTTTAATGCATGTTGCTTGGCAAGGTAACCAGGATTGTGGTTGCACCCATGACGTGTCTTTAGTATTGACTCCGTGTGCTTTTCTCGGTATCTGTGCAGATCTTCTTTGTAAACTTTTGACGGTTGCTGTAGAAATGTTGTGATTTTCATATCAAATAATGAACTCGCATAGATGTTTGCGCAATAGGATGTGATGAGTCTGTGAGTCTGATTAAAGAAGTGAATCCCTGGCAATTGGCAGGGCAAGCTTTTAGATTTGCAACCGTGCCAGGTGTATTTACTTCTTGCGATCACTTATTAATATCAATCCAATGATATAAAACTCAGAACTTCTTCACAGATCTGAGCTAAAATGTTTAAGTTTGTCGCTTATTGGTTGTGATAGCCTGTCATGAATCTGTCACTCTGATTAAAGAAGTTAATATGTGGCTCTTGGTAAGCCAATCTTTTAGATTTGCACCCGTGGCAGGTGTATTTACTTCTTGCAATCAGTTATTAATATCAATCCAATGATATCAAATTCTGAACTTCTCTACAGATCCAAGTCAGATAACGTAAAACTAAAGATTGTAAAAAAATAGACAGAATATCAGTGATGGATGTATGGCAACCAGTCACGGTTACTGCATATATGCAGCTATACCCAATTTCGTATGGTGTTACATCCATCATTGATACTTTGTTTTTGTTTTTTGTGCTGCACAATTTTTGACACTGAATTGTGTCACTGCATATAATTGCCTCCTTTCAACTACTACTGTATTTACATGGTATTTACACTCACCATTCATACTTTTTAAGTCTTTTCGTAGTGATTGTCTTCATATACATAATTTATTTATATTTTTTTATTGTTCAGGTTTGTGTTCTTACATACGCCAATGACCAGAAGTTAAGGACCGGTTAAATTTTGCAACCTGTTTTTATATTTACTGTATTCATGTACATAGTTTGATCATCTTTTTGTATTCTTCAGGTTACCAGCTCCATTTACATGGTTGTTCTCTGTGGTTTACATGCTGATATAAACTTTGCTTTGCCCCAGTTTCAATACCTAATAGAATGCACTATATATATATATATATATATATATATATATATATATATATATTATAAATATATAATATATATATATATTTTATATTTATATATATTTTATATATATATAACTATGTAAAATAATAAATACATACACACTTTTTTTGGGTGCATATCTTTGTTATTCATTATTCTATTAAAAGGTTTAGACTAACACATTATATATATATATATATATACTTTTTACTAGAAGAATTAATAACAAAGATATGTACCCAAAAAAAAGTGTGCATCTATTTAATACATGTTATATATAACAAAACACGGTCGCTGATAATTGACTGCAATTTTGGGAGATCAGTGCGAAGCGAAATAGTATAGTCTTAGAAATGATTTGGTGCAGATCACTTCTTTACACTATGCTATTTCGCTTCTCATTGATCTTCTAAAATTCAGCCATATTGTTGACCATGAGTTTTGCTCGGAGGAATGCATATCTCGCACAGGGTAAAAAAAAGGCCAAAACACACGTAAGGGAAAAAAAGGGAGCCCACAGCCCAACACTGTACGTCTCCTCCTATCTCTTGCTTCGAACACTAATTTTTCCTGAATACAAGTTATTGCTTTTTCTGACTTTCTAAAATGCCTTTTTCTGAATGGTTTGCAGCCACGGTGTTTAGGCGATGATGATAACTTTGTACATTCCCATTTTTCCAGCTGTGCGTTCGTTGGCAGGGCAACCACGCTATCGGTTGCAGCCACAACGCACATTTCATGCTGATTACAAACGTACATATCTGAGCCTTACTGACATCAAAACGTGTAGCTCCTCACTCAACTGCGGCTCCTGATCTGAGGTATGTTGGATTGATTTATCTAACGGTAACCATTTACTGTCCATCAATCGTTTACTAATATCCTTTATTAAGTTAAAAGAAAAATAACAGTTAATATTCATCATGATTTATCATCGTTTTTCGCCCCAGGAATAGTACCAACTACTAATATGTGATCTTTTTCTATTTGCAGATATTAACATTTGAACTTACGCGGCAATCATAGATAATTTTTTTTTGCATATTCATAACTGTAGTGGCACAAATGGTTCTGGTAAAAAATATAGTTCAATTCGGAAAGAGGGATGAGAAGCCGAAGAGAATGCTTGTGACAAGTAATTTGATCCAAATTTCTTCTTCGTAGCATCCTCTTCCGTTTCCCATCTTTCCTTCGGACTTGAACCATATTCTTGACCAGAACCAATTGTGTCACTACACTTGCGTCTATGCAAAAAAAAAATTACCTTTTACTGGCACATAACATCAACCTTTTGTATCCACCCTTTACCAGGTAAAGAAAATGTTTCCTCCTATCTCTTGCTTCGAACACTAATTTTTCCTGAATACAAGTTATTGCTTTTTGTGACTTTCTAAAATGCCTTTTTCTGAATGGTTTGCAGCCACGGTGTTTAGGCGATGATGATAACTTTGTGCATTCCCATTTTTCCAGCTGTGCGTTCGTTGGCAGGGCAACCACGCTATCGGTTGTAGCCACAACGTACATTACAAGCTGATTACAAACGTACATATCTGAGCCTTACTGACATCAAAACGTGTGGCCCCTCGCTCAACTGAGACTCCTGATCTGAGGTATATTGGATTGATTTATCTAAGGGTAACCATTTGCTGTCCATCAATCGTAAGTTTATAGTCATTTTACCCAGATTTTTTCATGTATCAATATCTGTAACAGGTCATTCATTCAACAACACCGCTACGTGCAGCACATGAATACAGCCAGGATCATTAATCTGACCTTCACCTCGAATTCCTTTTGGTATTTTAATAGTCTATCAATATGTCTGGTGCAGACTATTGTTTAAAGACCATTTGAATAACAAAAGGGGTTTGAGGTGGAGATCAGATTTTCCACCTATATGTCGATAAAAAAAAAACTAAACATAAGAAACAAAGACTATTTAGTACTTTTTTTTTGTTGCTGATACTAACAATTCATGTCATATGTTTACAGTTCTTGAAGAAAGCTGGGAAACCGGAGAGGATGGTGTCCCATGTAGTTTGGCACAAATTACTTCTTTGCACTATCCTCTTTTGTTTCCCATCTTTCTTCGATAATTGACCCATACTGCTGATCAGCATCTTTTCTCCACCTCCAGTTGTGGATATACGACAACAAGTTAACTTTCGGATGCACATGACATCAACTTTTAGTATCGCCAAAAAAAAAGTAATAGATGCCCTTTGTTTCTTATGGTAAAATTTTTTTTTTTATCAAATGCCTCGCAATTAAACCGTCTGTTGATAAGGCAAAACATAAGATGGTCATGCATATGCAGGTATATCATCTACCTTATTTCACATTAGCATAGTTGTTAATCTTCAGAGACTGTAACTTCTAATACCAAACGTTTATTGTAAATTATACTTGCGGATTCTATCAAACCGTTCAAAAAAAAAAAATTTTAAGTAGCAGCCTGTCTGTTGGATATCTACATTACTTAATCGATGAATGCTTTAAGTTAATCAATTAGTCTGGAACTTAAACATAGTTACTCATTCTAAATTCCCATACAGTTCCTTTTGTTCTTTCAACAACCTAGCAACTCGCTTGGTGCAAGCGGTTGCACAAAGGAAGTTGAAACAACAAATGGAACTGTAAGGGGATTTAGAAAGTTTAACTATATTTATTTCATGCTTACATGTTCTTCAAGAATCAGCAAATATTATTCTACGATAAACTTTTTGAATAAATAAATGAGGTAGGTACCGCATTATTAGCGGTCGGAAAAAGGCTAAAAGAAGCGAGGGAACAAACGAAAGGGAAAAAGCGGGAGCCCACAACCCAAAAGCGAGCCCAACACTGCTACAACAACTGTAGCAAAACTCGACGCTCCATTATATATAGGAGAATATATATATATATTATATATATATATATATATATATTATATATATATATATATATATATATATATATATATATATATATATATATATATATATATATATCCATTTCATTAGTTTTATCATAAAAAAAATTCTATACTATATTACATGATACTTAAAAGTAACTATTTTCTTTTATATCCATGTTTCTTCATATGAAATATTGTCACCCGATGGACTTGATGAGTTCTGAACCATCCCCATATTCCCATGATGATCGCATTCAATTCCTGTTCTTCAGGTTCGCATAGCCACTCTCATTATTACATTTGTCTATTTACCACACTTTGGGTTGCAGCCACAAAGTGCATTTAATGCTGATTATAACTTATTCTTTTTTCTGACTTTCTAAAAGCCCTTTTTCTCAATGGTTTGCAGCCACATTGTTTAGGCGATGATGATAACTTTGTACATCTCCATTTTCCCAACTGCATGTTCGTTGGCAGGGCAACCACACTTTGAGTTGCAGCCACAACGTGCATTTAATGCTGATTATATATGTACATATCTGAGCCTTACTGAGATCAGAACATATAGCCCCTCGCTCAACTACGGCTGCTGATCCAAGGTATGTTGCATTTGTAGGATTTCGTGATACAATGTATATTTAGTAATTATATGCTTCTATTGTAAAAACTGTGCATTCGTTTCAGCATAGATGATTATTCTAAGATCCTATGGTACTGGCAATTGCGCAAAGAGATTTGAAACGACAAAAGGACCTGTAGAGGGTCTCAAACCAGTTACCTACATTCCTTTTTTAGTTCTATTCAAGTTACAGGCTCATAAAAAGAAGTTAAATATAAAAAATAGACAGAATATTAGTGATGGATGTACCGACACCGAACACAACTGCTGCCAATTTTGCATGGTGTCTGCATCCATCATTGATATTTTGTTAGTATTTTTGTGCTGTCAGAGTATTCACACTCACATTCTCAGTATATTTTATTGCCTACGACCAAAAGATAAGTATTACTTAGATCACTATCCTAAATTTAAAGTGCAATTGCTGTTCACATGGATAATCTCCTTAAACATTGTAACCATTACTGCTATGAGGCTTAACTTATTTTCCTTTTTTTAATACCAGTGAATGATACACAGATAACTGGACAGACGAAGGTGACGACTTTCGCCTATGTTCAACATAATGTGTGTCAGGTGAACAACAACACTGATTACGATGTTGTTTAAAGGTTACAATTTCTACCTACATAACTGATTATTTGCACAAACATTTGCACCAGCTAAACTTCACGACTAAAGCAACAATAACCGGTATGTGAACGTTTAATTGCAAGAGCCATAGTTGGACAACGCTTATATTGTGCTGATGGAAACCAGTTCGCAGGCTGTTCAACTGCAGTTGCACCTTAAAAGTATTGTATCACTGCAATTGAGGTACTTAACCCTTACCATACTCACTGATTTCACTTGTCAGCTTCTGATATGTACATCTGGTGCAGCACATATTGATTACATGTTAATATGCAGACTTTTACAAGGAAAAACTGAAGTGTGCTATGTATACTACAACTGATCTAAACGATCTAAACTTTAGTCCTAGACGTTGCCAGTGGGGCTACGGATGATCTTATGCAACTGTCAACTGTTGGTAAGCAAAGCATTCAATTATGGCAATTGCATTCAGATGCTACAATACCCATTCATGTTATACAGCGCCTGTCAATATTAGCAATTGAAGACTATTTGGTATTGTTTCGTTCTTGATACTAACATTTGATATACTGTCTCTATAATGCTAAGTTTTTTCCTGCATATTTATGGCTGTGCCTGCACAAAATGTTCTAATCACGAATATGATGCGATTGTAAAAGATAGATGGCAATTACAAGAGAGTGCTGTGATAAGTGCTTTGGGCCAAACCACTTCTTTGCACCATCCTCTTCTGTTTCCCATGTACCTTTTTTAATCGAACCATGTTGTTGATCAGAACTTTTTGTGAAATTCCATGTACAAGTATGCATAAAGAAACTTACCATCGTAGATACAATACGTCAATTTTTAATATGGACAAGTAAACAAAATCAGATATTCTTCATTTGCTAATATTGACAGGCGCTGTACGTCATCTATGTTATCTTCAACCATAAATACAGCCATGAAAAGCTGTTACCAATAATAGAATAGACACTGTTTCTTTTATATGACAATGGCTTTTCAAAATCATGATTATATTAGGCTTTTCTCTTCACTTGATCAGCAGCAACATCATGGAATGGCTGCTTGCAGCCTTACACATCGAACCAGCCTACAAGTAATAACATAACTAAGCAGAAATAAGCCATTTTTATTCCCAAAATAATCATGCTATATAGCTGACTATTTTTGTCTTCACTATCAATCCTTCACATGCAATTACTTTTCATAATATGTGATATGTTTTAATGCTCAGGAAATTCATGCGCTACACGGACGAAATAAAAAAATGGAATCTTGATCAAAGCAAGCTGTATTTAACAAATCTCAAGATGTAAAAGTTCATTGATTAACTTTGTACATTAAATGTAACTTTGTAGATACCTCTATAAATATTCTTAGCTACTATGGTCAAAAAAAGTTTTTTTGCTAAAAAAAATCAATACCACAATACCAACAATACATAACACACACACCAAGCTTTATGTTTCATTTATTTTGTACTACAAAATAGTCGCCCCGCCGCAACGCGGTGGTTCGACGCACTTCTCGTTAAAAAACAAATTGTATTTACTATTCATACGTGGGGCTCATATAAGAAATGATAAAGAAACTTGATTATGTACTTCAAATTTATTATGGCCGAAGCTTCGTTCCCGTGTACTTGACGTAGTCGTCCTCGGTCCCCTTGAAATCAATGAAACTCGTCTATAGAAACCTTCTCACACTTTTTTCTTACCACTACCAACGTACAACCCCCTTTATATGTTTGTACTTTATGTCCTATTATGTTTTGTACTCTTTTTTTTTTTTTTTTTTTTTTTTTTTTTTTTTTTATATATATATATATATATATATATATATATATATATATATATTCACTCAAGTGTGTTTTTTTTTTGGCCTATCTGTTTTTTTTTTAACACTAAGTCCTTTTTCCAGAGTTTTAACACGTTTTTGGCATTCACTTTTGGCATTCACGGGTTTCATTTATCGACATTGGATGCGATGTGAAGGGACAGTAGTCCTTTTGATTCTTTTTTTTTATTTATTTATTTAATTTATTTATTTATTTTTTTATTATTATAAACATCACTTAGATTCACAATAACCAGTTTCACAATAACCAGTTTCACTATAACCAGTTTCACAATAAGATGTTTCACTTAAGCAGTTTGACATAAGTAGTTTTACATAAGGAGTTTCACATAAGCAACAGTTACATATAAGCAGTTTCACATAAGCAGTTTCACATAAGCAGTTTCACATAAGCAGTTTCAAACAAGCAGTTTCACATAAGCAGTTTCACAGAAGCAGTTTCAAACATAAGCAGTTTTATAATGAATACATCACCGTTTTACACGAACGAGGTATAATTTTACGCTATTAGAGTTTCAAACATAAGCAGTTTCAAATAAGCAGTTTCACATAAGCAGTTCAAAAGATGGCTCAGATTTCTTTTTTTTACATACGTATGTGGTGGCAAAATGACCATGACCATCTTCGGAGATCAGTAGACTGGTTACATAATGGATTTGCACCGCAAGACTACTAGATGAGTATGCCAAACACGGGGTTGGTCATTGCTTCAGTGACTAACCGGCTTGTTGTATTTATATCCGAGCGACAAAGTCATACATTTTTTCTGCTTTTTTCCGGTCCAAATCCAATCCAAGGAACTGGCCCCCTTGTGATTGCTCGTGTGGGGAGTGAGGATTGTGGTCACTTCATTCATTTAACGCTAGACGAAAATTCACCAGTTCTGGATATTCACCCACAATGGAGGGCGTTCAGAGTTGCCGATGCATCCGAATGGGCAACTTTATATTACGATCGACTACACCTGTATAATGAGATTAGACAAAGACAAACATAGCAAATGATTATTGATTTATGTTGTAAATAATTATATAGACAAAACATTGTAAATGATTACTGATTTATGTTGTAAATAATTATACCGACAAAACATTGTAAATAATTGCTGATTTATATTGTAAATAATTATACCGACAAAACATAGTGAACGATTACTGTTAATATGTTGTAAATAACAGTTTGTATCATTTAAATTAACAATATATTACTGATTTATGTTGTAAATTATTATACAAATTCTTTGGCCAGGTGGAACAAAATAATCCTTTCTTTTGTCACTGTCAGAGAGGATTGATTATAGAAAGGACATCCCGTAGAGACACTAGTTATGGTCAACCGTATTATGCATGTCCTTTTTCAGTGGTAAATAATCATAAGTTTGCTTGGTTATGTAAATTATTTGTTTGTTAAGAATACATTTCTTATAATTTTCTTAACATGTAACAGCCAGGAACAGATGATTTTGGGTGTGGGTACTTTATGTGGAATGATGCTTTTCAAAACAAGTACTTTAGTCAAGCCTCTTCTTCAACGCAGTGCTCAAATTGCGTAGCTAAAGATAATAAAATTAACAAACAAGATAATAAGATTGACAAGCTTGAAACAAGAAACAAGATGTTAGTGTCTCAAAACAAGATGTTGATGACAAGAATAAAGATGCTCGAGGCATCACTGGAATTGGCAAAGAATCCTGAGGATCACGCATGTCAGTCGAGTGCAATGCTCCATGAGCTTTAGATGACATAAATGTTGATACAAAAGTTGGGCGTTCCTTGTTTCCGTATCAATGAGATCTTAATGCTTGAGACCTGCGCACTAAGAAAACAAAAAGACACCGTTAGGCTTATCGTGGGATTGTCTCCCACGATTATCCTCCTGCGTGAGAGTAAGTAATCGGTTTTAGGGTTTGGTTGAAGAGTTAGGGTTATTAGATCGTACCTTTAATGAGAGTCGAGAGACCTTTTATATACACACGAAATCCTTCTTGGTTTCGTGTTCCTCACTCCTCGGCGTATCCCGCCTAAACCGGTCGTTTGATACTTATCCCATAAATAAGAGATATCCTATATCAAGACCATAAATAACTTCGGGTTTGGGCCTTCGTAAGCCCAACCGTTATCGTGATAGCCCATTCGTGATGGGCTTGAGTGTTAGTAGCGTCCATTGGTCGGGTTCGTGACCCGAATGTGGACTATACGTCATCATGTCCCCCCAGTCTAGTATGCGCAGGGTGGAACCCGCGGATGCTAGACTAACAACTGAAGCAAAAATATTCCTCGATGCGTAGCGAGGAAGTTTCAAATGTTTCCCGCCTAAAAGTCATACAATGAATCTTGTCCAAGTACATCCGTATTTTCTTCGTAAATCGTGAGGGGTGGGTGAAAAAGTGCTTCACCTTTTGGCTTCCCAGCCACACGATTAGAGCAAGTGGGGTACACATGTCATCCATCCACGAATATGTGTAACCCTATATAAGGTTGAGCCGTCTTTTCACTGTGGCTATCCCAGTAAAAACCGTCATTTTCCACCATTGTTAAACCTTTAAACAGCAATAAAAAAATCAACGAAAGCTAAGGTAATAGCGCGTGCGCTGAAAGACTCATTGAAGTTTAACCATGGTTCTTCAATTGTCTGATTTTACATCTGATGTATCCGAGGAAGAACTTCGTCAGTTCACCTCGAATTATTACATTCCGGTCGCGTTTTACCCGGTGGTTCCGGTGGCGACTGCGTCCATGGCGAACTTCCCGGAAGGGAAAGTGGGGGTTTCTAGGGCTGTGAGTGAGTCAGAGGGCGCTGGCTAAGGGGTGAAGCGTAAGAAGGCTGCTGGAGATGATGGCGCTGGTACGTCCAAAAGAAGGCGTCATCTTATCTCTGGTGAGCAATCATCATCAGAGGATGATGCATCGCACCCCGTTGCTATGCAGGATACAATGGAAACTCCTTCCCCTGAGTAAGTAATTAGACTTGTGTCTTTGAAACTTTAACGCATAGTATGCGTTGATATTATAGAATAACTTTAACCCTTGCCTTTTACGTGCAGTGTTGGAGATGCTGGTGATGCTGCAGCGCGCGCTGGGGAATCGCCACCCAAGGCGAGTCCCTCGCCGACTGATCATCTTACGCAGGGGAGCCAAGGATCTGGGGCAAAGGCTTCTGCAGATGTGCCTACGGACCAGTTGATTGAGGAGTTATGCTTGGCTGCTGCGCATCAAGCCTCGTTGGTTGCAGAGCTCAAAGCTAGGCATGCGGGTAAAGGTAGCAGCAGTGCGCAGAAGGATAAGGAAATTGCGCTACTGAAGGCGTAGTTAGCTGATGCTCAGGCTGAAGTAGAGTCAACCACTGTGTATGCTCAGAAGCTTGCTGATGAGAGGCTATCATTGTTTGCTCAAGTGAACCAAGAGCGCGCTGGCGCAAAAGAGTACAAGGCCACTTGCCTTTGGGCCTTGAAGTATATGGAGCAGAACAAGAGCGCTCACTTCGCCAGACTAGATGATTTCCGCAAGGCTGTGGAGGAGTCGCTGGAGAAGCAAGAAATCAAGCTGCGCAAGCTCAGTATTGAGTATGACGAAGAGCTGTACCCACATCTGGTATCTTCTATCGCTGAGCGCAGGTGGCTTATCAGCCATGGGCTACGCCTTGCTGCCTTGGGTACTTTGGAATCCCAAGAGGTGCGGGAGGCTTTTGGGGAAGTTGTGGAGCGTGCGCTTGCACGTGGCAAGGCGCAGGCTATAGAGGAGCTCTCTGAGAGCGGATTGTTGAAGGTGCCTGCCACACAAGTGCCCGATTATAATGCTGATTCTTTCAATGAGCTTGTCGTTGCTATGGAAAAGATGAAGCTGCTAGACCTTCCTCACATTGCTCAACTAGAGCGCGACCAAGATTACCCCATAGGTGTTATTATGGAGGGGTTAACCTTGGCTAGGCATGCAGCGGAGGGCGCAGAGGCACAAGCTGACTATTTTCTCAAGCCAGATGAATCGCAGCTGTAGGTACCTATCTTCGCTCGCCCTCGCAACGTCCTGGATTCTTTTGCCCTTGAAAAGGAAATTTCTCTGAAGGAGTCTTTGGAGGCCCATGCTCTGAGGCTTGCGAAGAAGAAGGGTGTGAAGGGGAAGGCCATCCTTTGCGGTGTCGCTGCTGCGCATATTCCTAGGTCTGATGGAGTGCCCGTTAGCGTACCGACAATGTCGCCCCAAGATAGTGGCCTTCTGAAGGAGCTTGAGGGAACTGGTCGTGCTGCGTACCATGTTGGCGGTTCAGGGCTTTGACGCACCCATAGCTTTTAGATTTTTTGTCTTGGTAATTTTTTGTAATAGATTAACATTTTGTTGCACATGTGCATGTTAAGTCTATATCTTGTATGAACTCGTAGTCCATAATAAAATGTTGATTAGAAAGATACGATTGTATTCATATTTGTATCAAATGTGATTGTGGTTATAATTTTTGTACTTAGTTATTTTTGTCTTTGCGTAAAAGGCGTCTATGTTATGTCTAAGAAACAAACTGTTGTGTACATACTTAAGAAAATTTATAAGAATCCATAATCGTGTATGAAGTTCATAAAATTTACAAGTGTATAGATTGATATGCAGCGTACTGCAGATATCATATCAAGGAGTTAAGTGTCTTAACTCCTAATTTGTTAAACGCGCACAGTGTACGTTGTTGTGTATCCGTCGTGGGATGCACATTGAACTTACTCCAACGTCTTGAGAGTAAGGTGTTTAACAAGGATGCGTGATCCGATGTTGATGGGTTTACAACCCTCTTACTCAACGAGTTATTTAGTAGGTTTACTCATCCTTTTACCATCGTAGGTTTTAATAAGTGCATGCACGCCATGTAGGCAGAAAGTAAAATAACAACAATATTGAGACATAAATAACATGTAAACAATAAAGTGAAATGTGTCGCGGAATTAGCTAGAAACCGCGACATTGAATTAATACTTGCAAGTTTTTGTAAAAAGAAAAACATTTGCCTGGATGAAACAAAAATGTAAATAAACGGATATTTATTGAGCACTTACTAAAGTGCGGAAGTGTCCGTGTGTTGGGTCGTAACCTTTCCTAAAGATAGCATCTCTTGAGATTGCAAACATTCCATGTGCATTGTAGCTCACGGCCATCCATATCACGCAGCTTGTACGCGCCTTTACCTAGTGCTTCAACGACCTCATAGGGTCCCTCCCACTTTGGTCCAAGTTTACCTGTATCTTCTGCATGGCTCGCATCATTAGCGCGATATACAAAGTCGCCTGGTCTGAATGAGGTGCTTCGAACTTTAGCATCGTAGTATCCCTTCATTTTTGACTTGGCTTTTTCTTCACGTATAGCTGCGCGTTCACGCCTTTCTTCTAATAGGTCCAAGTCGATGCATCGTTCATCGTCATTGGTTGCGACATTAACTTCCGTGGTACGAATAGTTGGCATCCCAATTTCAGCTGGTATGATAGCTTCTGTTCCATAGACAAGAGAAAAAGGAGTGTCTCCATTGCTAACTTTGATTGTCGTGCGGTGCGCCCATAAGACATGCGACAATTCATCCACCCATCTTCCTTTGTGTTTGTCCAGGCGCGCTTTAATTCCTTCGCCCAGACTACGATTTGCGTGCTCAACCAGACCATTGGTTTGTGGGTGTTTAACTGACGCGAAGTGTTGTGTAATATTTAGTTCTGCGCACCAGTCTTTGAACGGGTTATCGCGGAATTGTTTTCCGTTGTCTGAAACGATTTCCCCGGGTAATCTAAAGCGGCATACAATATTTTCTCAAACGAATCGTTTTACTTGATTACCTGTGATTGTCGCCACTGCTTTTGCCTCAATGCACTTAGTGAAGTAGTCTATTGCCATAATAAGAAATTTCAGTCCCCCCGCTACAACAGGGAAGGGACCCGCAATGTCGATACCCCTCTTATAGAATGGCCATAGAGAAGTGATAGGCGTTAGCTCTTGTTGTGGTCTGCGTAGGATGGGTCCATGAACTTGGCAGTCTTACATTTCTTTATCACATCACGCGCATCGCGATGCATAGTGGTCCAGTAGTATCCTGACCACAAGGCTCGCGCTACGACAGATCGTGGTCCTGAATGCATACTGCATGAACCGGCGTGGATCTCTCGGAGTACGTAATCTGCCTGAAGAGGTCCAACGCACCGAAGCCATGGTTGTAGGAATGAGCGCCGATATAGGATACCATCTCGAAGTTCGAACCTCTGCGCTGTGCGCCGTATCCGTCGAGCGTCCTTCTGCTCCTCGGGCAATTTGCCCTTGCTTATAAATTCGACAATAGGGGTCATCCGTGTGGGATTCTCCTCTTCTATTACCGTGGATATCTCCATCTCCGAAATGGATTTATTTTTTAGGATCTCCACCAACACTTGTTTTGACAGGTGCGCAAAGCTTGTAGATGCGATCTTGCTTAGCGCATCCGCTTTTTTGTTTTCACCTCTAGGGACTTGTTTAATGGTAAACCTGTCAAAGCCTTGGATTAGTGACTTGGTCTTGTCGAGGTATTGAACAATGTTATCCTCTTTAGCCAAATATTCTCCCAACACATGGTTGGCTACTAATCGGGAATCTACATTTGCTTCTAGGTTGCGTACGCCCATTCGAGTTGCAATGCGTAATCCAGCGATTAGGGCTTCATACTCTGCCTCGTTATTTGTAGCTGTGAATTCAAAACGCAGTGCGTAAGTGAATTCCATTCCTTCTGGATTGGTGAGGATAAGGCCTGCGCCCGACCCATCGACGCATGAAGATCCATCCGTAAACAGGACCCATGGTTCTTGTAATTTGACCTCGCTCTGTGTAGGTGCAACATTGGTGTCTGGTTTTTCGATGATGAAGTCTGCTAGTATTTGCCCCTTAATCGCAGTGCGTGGTCTGTAAGAGATGTTATACTCGCCTAGCAATACACTCCACTTTTGTAATCGCCCTGATGCGTCGGGTTTGGAGATAACTTGCTTGATTGGTTGGTCTGTGATCACCGCTATTGGGTGCGCTTGAAAGTATCTGCGCAATCTTTTGGCGGCGAATACTAATGCCAAGACCAACTTTTCCATTGGGCTATAGTTAATCTGTTTCTTCTTGAGCGCTTTACTTACAAAGTACACCGGTGTTTGTATGGAATTCCTATCTGTTAGTAGCACCGCGCTGACTGCTCCATGAGTCGCAGACAAGTACACAATTAACTCCTTCCCTGGTCGGGGTACAACTAGCTTGGGAAGCGCTGCTATATGTTGCTTAAGCTGTGTGAAAGCTTCTTCCGCTTCTGTAGTCCAACGAAAGTCTCCCTTTTTTGTACACTTCTTGAGTGTTTTAAAGAGGGGGAGTGACTTATCTGCTGATTTAGACAGGAATCTGTTTAACCCGGCCAGTTTTCCATTCAGAGACTGGACTTCTTTCAACGTGCGTGGTGAAGGGAGTTGGATGACAGCCTCTGTTTTTTCTGGGCATGGTTTAATGCCATCAGGTTCGATCAAGTATCCTAGGAACATGCCTTCTGTAGCGCCAAAAGTGCATTCCTTAGGATTTAGCTTCATGTTGATCTTTCGTAGTGTTCTAAATGTTTCTTCAATGTCGCGGACCAATTCGCCTTCGGTATGGCTTTTTATGACAAGGTCGTCAACATAGACCTCTAGATTGCGGCCCACTTACTTTTCAAATGCATTATCTACCAATCGCTGGTAGGTGGCGCCCGCATTCTTTAGGCCAAAAGGCATCTTTGTATAACAATAGACACCTTGGCTTGTGTGGAAGGCTGTTTTTTCCTCGTCCTATTTAGCCATTTGGATTTGGTGGTACCCATTGTATGCATCTAAGAAACATTTAAAGGGGTATCCGCATAACGATTCTACCTTCCAGTCTATCTCTGGTAGTGGGTAGCAGTCTTGTGGACATGCTTTGTTGAGATCGGTGAAATCCACGCACATCCGCCAACTACCATCACTCTTCTTGACCATCACTGGATTGGAGAGCCAGTCATGGTAATAGACCTCTCGCATGATACCTGCGTCAACAAGTTTGTGTACTTCCTCTAGAATGGCTTTTGCGCGCTCTGGAGCCTGGCCGCGCTTTTTCTGCCGTACTGGGGAGTATCCTTGTCGGATTTTCAACTTGTGTTCTGCAATCGAGCGTGGCACACCTGTCATGTACTTTGGTTCCCATGCGAAGATATCCAAATTCTTTTGCAAGAGTGCGCACACGGCAGCTCTTCCTTTATCAGACAGCGATCCCCCGATCGATACTTCTTGTTCCGGGTAATCAGGATGAATTGCGACCTTCCGATTTGGTACTTTATCTGCGCTCTGTTCTGGGGCGTGCGTCGTCTCACATGTAATCGTGTTACACTCTCTTGGTGGCGCATCGTTATTGTAGATGATGACAATGCCGCCTTCTACCGGGAATTTGAGCATCCCATGTGCTGTGGATGGTACTGCGCGTATTGCCGAAATTCCTGGTCTTCCGATAATGCCATTGTATGGCGAAGGAGATCTGATCACAATAAAATTCATCCAGGCTGTCGTGGAGTGTTCCTTATTACCAACAACAACTAGTAGTCGTAGTTGCCCCATGGGCCATATCTTTTCTCCTGTAAAGCCAGTCAACGAAGTCGTGGCTGGGTTTAACTGTCTTTGTATCTCAGGTCGCAATCTCTTGAAACAATGCTCATACATTATGTCCGCTGATGCTCCTCCATCAACATACATGCGGTGGATATCATGACCCCCCGTATTTATCTCGATGGTGAGTGGTTCCGCCTCTGCGTTGTCCGCAGCTAAGGTTGGGAAAGAGATTTCGCTTCCATGAGAAAATTTATGGCTGACCTTTTTCCTAGTCTTTCGCTGCCATGATTGTATCATGTAGATTGTGTCAGCCTTGTCCTTAAGTGCTTCTTTCTTGCCTCCGGTCTTCTATTTGTCTTTCCCATCCTTAATGTTCTTAACTAGATGGTCCAATCTGCCTTCTTTTACTAGCTTCTCAATTAATTGGCGCAATTGGACACACTCATTGGTTATGTGGCCCTTCTGTCCATGATACTCACAGTATCCATTCCCTACGCGCCGATCTTCAGGGGTGCGCATCGGTGGGGGTCTCGGAAAGTTCGCGCCTTCCGTCGCAAATATCTCCTTTGGAGTCTTCGTTAGTGGGGTATACTTGTCATTCTCTCGTCCGCCCCCCTGACTGCGGTAGCTTTTGTTACGATTGCTACTCTGGTCATTGGATTGTCTCCTTGGCTGTTCTTGTGACCTATAGTTTGAGTAGCCTTTCTTACTATCCGCAGCGGCGGCTTCTCCTTGGATGAAGGACCTCGTGCGCTTCATCAGTTCATCAAAGGTTTGGGGAACCCTATCATTTAACTTTTTGATCAGCTCTGGGTTATTGATTCCGTTCATAAACCCTGAGATCTTTAGTATTTCGGGGCATGCCTTGACATGTATGCATTCATCTTTAAAGCGCTCCATAAAAGCGCTTGTGGATTCCCCTTGGCGCTGTTTTACCCTAGCGAGCTCGACAGGGTTCTTGGCGCACTTCTTCCTCTGAGTAAAGTTCAAACGAAACGCCTTCCGCAACTCTTCAAACCCATCGATGCTTCTACGTGGAAGCTTACTGAACCAGTTTCGCGCATTCCCTACTAAAGTAGAGTTAAACATGTGGCACCACACAGGTTGTGGCCAATTTTCGATGGTTGCTGCTGATTCAAAAATTTTTAGGTGGTCATCAGGATCACCTGTCCCATCATAAGTCTTAACATTAGCGGGCATGCGCCGAGTGAATGCGTCAACCTTTTGGCGGCGCCAGGGACGAGACATATCTTCGTCTTCCCGGTCGCGGGATCTTCTCCTGGACTTCCAGTGTCCTGTTTCTTCGTCCTCGTTGTCCGAGGAGTCACTTGAGGATGAGCTTACTCTTTTGCGGCGCTTGCGCCGACTATCCTCAGAGTTCGAGCTTGAAGGGCTTTCGCTTGGAGAGATCCGTCGCCCAAGTCTATCTTGAACCCTGCGACTACCAAGCCTAGTGTGGACATTGGTGCGCCGTCCATCGTCTTCATGCTCCTCCATATGCTGTAAGTCGGCTGCTTCATCATCTGCAACTTTCCTTCCGATCCTAGTAAGCACAGGGTGTCGGCGGCTATCCTTTTCACGCCTTTCCTTTTTGTAACGCGGTGGGGATGCTTCAAGCTCAGGGTCGAAGTTGAGCCTGGCTTGCAGACTCTGACTTGACCTCTTTTTCGCTTCTTCTCGCATCAGTGCAGCCAAGATTTCGTAGTTTTGGGACACGAAATCACTTGGCGCTAGTTCAGGCGCGACTCCTTCTAGCGCGAGGGTGTCTGTTTTCAAATCAGGACCCTTGTTTCGGGTATCCGCATTTGGTGGCTCAGTGAAGTTTAATTCTGGCATGGTGAGAGGAGTGCGCTGTAGATCTACCGCGCTAGTGGTTGTTGTAGTAGCGTGGGTAGTCCTTGTGAGCGGTTCTACGGCAGCAAAGGCCAGATCTGAGTATGATCCTAGGCTCTTGGGCGCACTGGTCGTTCCAGAGGCCTGCTTAGCGGCTGAATCAGTTTGCTGCTTCTGCCCTTGTAGGTCACCATGCATTTTCTTCGCCTGCGGAGTCCGCTGATTTTGGTTTCCGTGCTTCGTCATTCTAGTTCTTAGTAAAGTTCTTAGTGTATGGTCCCACGGATGGCGCCACTTGTTGATACAAAAGTTGGGCGTTCCTTGTTTCCGTATCAATGAGATCTTAATGCTTGAGACCTGCGCACTAAGAAAACAAAAAGACACCGTTAGGCTTATCGTGGGATTGTCTCCCACGATTATCCTCCGGCGTGAGAGTAAGTAATCGGTTTTAGGGTTTGGTTGAAGAGTTAGGGTTATTAGATCGTACCTTTAATGAGAGTCGAGAGACCTTTTATATACACACGAAATCCTTGTTGGTTTCGTGTTCCTCACTCCTCGGCGTATCCCGTCTAAACCGGTCGTTTGATACATATCCCATAAATAAGAGATATCCTATATCAAGACCATAAATAACGTCGGGTTTGGGCCTTCGTAAGCCCAACCGTTATCGTGATAGCCCATTCGTGATGGGCTTGAGCCCATTCGTGATGGGCTTGAGTGTTAGTAGCGTCCATTGGTCGGGTTCGTGACCCGAATGTGGACTATACGTCATCAATAAATAATCTTCACATGTAGTAGGTGTTGTTGTTTTTAAATAATGTGTTAATGTTCTTGTTTAATTGAATAATAACAGTTGTTTTTGTAGTTGTTTAATGTGTTAACGTTAACGTGTTATTGTTGTTGTTTAATTAAATAGAAACACATTAGACGAATACATTGTAGTTGTTTAATGTGTTAACGTTAACGTGTTATTGTTGTTGTTTAATTAAATAGAAGCACATTATACGAATACAAATAACATAACATAAAAAATATAATAAATAAACACTAAAATAAATATTACACAAAATAAATAAAACAAATACATATTAGGATAACACTAGGGGGTGTGTCCTTTGTAAATGTAGGGGGTGTTAGGATAACACACACCTTTTTTCAACAACAAAACACAGAAAAACACACACTTACTAGTTATTATCATCCATTCAACATCATATTCACATCAATGGCAAAGGTACGTATTTATTTTTGTCATAACATTCACTTTTTCTTTGTTTAACATTCATTTGAATCAGTTAATCTCAATTTTTGTATAATTGATTTTTATGCAGCAAAAGATTGTTGTAGAGTGACAATGAACACCGACAAGAAATCTCGTAAGGCTTTGGGGATCGCTGTTAGTCTTAATGGTAAGATCACGTGTCATATATTTTAACTATTGTCATGCTTCTCTAACTTGTTTTTCGAGATATTAATCATACGAGAAAGTTTTCAACTAGCTTAAAGTTATCGAAACAATAATAGAGTTTCAATGAGATTCACGGAGTTATTATTACAATCTTGTTACTGACTTGTAATTTGAAAATAATAAATAGGAGTTGAGTCAGCATCTTTCGTTGGATCAAACCAGATAGCCGTGACAGGGGAAGGTATTGACTCGGTCAAACTAGCAACTTTACTAAGGAAAGGTGTAGGATACACGGAGCTAGTGACTGTTGGTAACGTGGAGGAGAAGAAACCCGAAACAAGGCCAGCTGAGGTGACATTGCAAATTAATCCTTACGAATACTACTATAATAGCTACAGCATGCCGTCTTACTATGTATATTAGATGTAAAAATGAAACAGTGAGTGTTCATAAAACGAAACAGAGGGAAGGAATTCTGTTTCATTTCGTGTATCATTTCATGTTGGGATTAAAGCATCTTGATGTTGGTGCTGCTCATTATCAAGATATTGCTGCTTTATGAGGTTAATACTGCTCTTGGACTTCAAGGATAATGTTCTAAGTGTTTAATGTTGCTAATGCAAAGGTTAAGACTGCTGATGTAAGTTAAGACAGCTCTTAGAAGATTACAACTGTTGTTGAACTTCAAGGAAAATACACTAAGTAGTTAGTGCTGCTAGAACAAAAATTAGTACTGCTAGTACAAAGTTACAACTGCTTAAGAGATATACATTATTATATAGTCGGTTTGATATGTTTAGACTGTTGAGATAGATACGTAATTTTTTATAGAGTTATAGCTTCAAGATTGTATAACCCTAATACTTGTCAGAGTATTCGTATTATAGTCAATAATATTGAAGCGTTGTTTGTTTGTTAATCTTGTGTTCATAACTGTTTCATTATAAAAAGTTCTTCTTAAGATTGAAGTTTAGATTCCGCATAAACTTTAATATATTCAAAGGCATTTTCTACTTAGTTGTGTTGAATTTATTCAATATAACTAAACCTTTACAAGCTAAGGGAATTCGATCAAGTGCATAACTGGGATCAACAATTGGTATTAGAGCTTGTGATCTAGAAGCTGTGATCAAGAACCTATTCCTATACACAAGATCTTGTTAGAAAAGATGGATCAAGACTCTACACATATGGTTGCTACATCTAGGGTTCCAATGGTCAAGCCTGGTGAGTATGAGATCTGGAGAATGAGAATTGAGCAGTATATTCAGATGATTGACTATTCTCTATTGGAGGTCATAGTGACTGGAAATACCTTGCCAAGAACAACAACATCTGATACTTGTGTTGTGACTGTGTTGCCTGTTAAAACTGCTGAAGACAAGGCACAAAGAAGATTGGAGGTAAAGGCAAGAAGCACTCTCATGATGGGCATTCCTAATGAACATCAGTTGACATTTAATTCTATCAAGGATGCTAAGTCATTGTTAGAAGCTATTGAGAAGAGATCTGGAGGGAATGCTGCTACTAAGAAAACCAAGAAGAATCTCTTGAAGCAACAGTATGAGAACTTTTCTGCTCCAACCACTGAGATGGTTGATCAAACCTTTGACAGGCTTCAGAAGCTTGTGAGTCAATTAGAGCTTTTGGGTGAGAAGATTTCCCAAGAAGATGTGAATCAGAAGTTGCTAAGAAGTTTGACACCAGAGTGGAATACACATGTTGTGGTATGGAGAAACAAGGATGATCTGGACACAATGAGCATGGATGATCTTTACAACAATCTCAAGGTGTATGAACCTGAAGTCAAAGGGACATGTAGCTTACATTCAAGCACACAAAACATGGCTTTTGTGTCCTCCTCCAATAACAGTTCTAGTAGTCCTAGTGAAGCAGTTAATACTGCTCATGAAGTTACTACTGCTAGCACTCAAGTTAATGCTGCTAGTTCTACAAACATTGACAACTTGAGTGATGCTGTTATCTGTGCATTCCTGGCTAGTCAACCTAACAGTCCTCAACTGATACATGAGGACTTGGAAAAAATTCCTCCAGATGATGTAGAAGAAATGGACTTGAGGTGGCAAATGGCCATGTTGACCATGAGGGCTTAAAGATTCTTGAAGAAAATAGGGAGGAAGCTGAATGTCAATAGTCATGAGCATATTGGGTTTGATAAGTCCAAGGTAGAGTGTTACAACTATCACAGGAAGTGACACTTTGCTAGAGAATGCAGAGCTCAAAGGAACCAAGACAACATGATTAAGGAAGGCTCAAGAAGGAGTGTACCAGTGGAAACACCTTCTTCAATAGCCTTGGTGTCATGTGATGGTCTTGGTGGCTATGATTGGAGTGATCAAGCTGAAGAATGACCCAACTATGCACTTATGGCTTATTCATCTTCATCCTCAATTTCTGACTCTGAGGTATCAAATGATTTTGATTGTTCTTATAAATCTTGTTTTGATATTGTTGAGTCACTTAAAGTTTAGAATAATAAACTAGTAGAAGATTTACATAAATCTGAGTTACATGTTTTAGGTTATAAGAAAGGATTAGAGTCAGTGGAGGAAAGACGTGAATTCTTTAAGAAGAAAGAGTTTGAGTACATAGATAAGATTAATGTCTTAAAAGGTGAACTTTTAGTAAAAGAAAACATTATTGAAGAGCTTAGGAAGAGGCTTGGAACAGCTCAAAAAGAAAAGGATGTAGTTCAAAAGGAAAAAAAGAAAGCATTCAGCTTATAGTAAATAGGTTTGAACATGCATCTAAAATTATGAACAAGATCATAGAATGTCAAATAGTTGATAAGTGCAAGAAAGGTAGTGGTTTAGGCTATAATGAAGTTCCACCTCCCATTACAGGAAAGTTTGTACCTCCAACTGCTGATTTATCTTTTACTCGTCTAGATGAGTTCACTAATGAGTCTGTAGTTGGTAAGAGTGGAGTTAAGTCTAGTATAGAAGAGCCTAAGGTTGTTAGGAAGTATAATGATGCACCAATTATTGAAGATTGGATGTCTGATTATGAGGATCAGAATGTAGCTCAACCTAAGGTTGAAAAGAAAGTGGTTAGGCCTAGCATTGCAAAGGTAGAGTCTGTTAAATCTAATACTGCTAGGAAAACTACTAATCATGTTGAGCAACCTAGGAACAACACACAGTCCTAAAGGTAATCAGAAGAACTGGAATAACTTGATGCCTCAAAGATTAGGTTGTAATTTTGAGATGTTCAATAAAGCTTGTTATGTGTGTCGTAGTTTTGATCATCTGCAGTATAATTGTTGTTACCATCAAAACAAATTTCAAAATCAAAAGATGGTACAACCTGTTTGGAACAATGCTAAAAGGGTAAATCACCAAAATTTTGCTAAAGAGACTCACCCCAATGCTAAAAGGAACGTTGTTCCAAGAGCAGTACTAATGAGGTCTGGTTTAGTATCACTTAATACTGGTAGACAAAAAATTTCAAAACCAGCAGTATTGGTTAATACTGCCAGACAATTTAATAGTGCTCACACCAAAACAACAATGAATGTTGCTGAATCAATGTCCCATTTTTCAAACAACACAATCAACAGTGAAAAGGCCCATTCAAAAAGAAAACATGATTTAATACTGCTAAGCCAAAAGCAGTAGTTACTACTGCTAAGGCAAAAGCAGTAATTAATATTGTTAAGGGAAATCATTTTTATGCTGTTAAGGCCTCAGCTTGTTGGGTTTGAAAACCAAAGATTAAAGTTTTAGACCATGTTTCCAAACATGACATTGCATCAATCATCCTAAAGAAATTTGATTATGTTGATGCACAAGGCAGATCCAAGTCAGTGATGGCTTGGGTAAAAAAAAAACTGATTTTCTTACTTTATGTGCAGGGCAATCCAAAGGTGGATTTACAGGATCAAGAAGTGATTGATAGTGGATGCTCAAGGTACATGACATGAAACATGTCTTATCTTACTAATTATGAACAAATTGATTAGGGATATGTTGCTTTTGGGAGTAATCCCAAAGGAGGGAAAATCACATGCAGAGGTACAATCAAAACTGGTAAACTCAATTTTGAGAATGTGTATTTTGTAAAAGAGTTAATGTTTAATCTATTTAGTGTCTCACAAATGTGTGACAAAAAGAACATTGTTCTTTTTACTAACACTGAATGTGTTATTTTATCTCCAAGCTTTAAGCTAATTGATGAAAGTCAAGTTTTACTTAAAGTTCCTAGAAAGAACAACATGTACAGTGTTGATTTAAAGAACATAGTTCAGAAAGGAGGTTTAACTTGTCTTTTTGCAAAAGCCACATCTGATGAATCTAAACTTTGGCATAGAAGTCTAGGTCACTTGAATTTTAAAACAATGAAAAACTTGGTTAAGGGAAATCTTGTAAGAGGTTTACCTTCAAAACTTTTTGAACATGATGAAACCTATGTTGTTTGTCAAAAGGGAAAGCAACACAGAGCCTCCTTTAAGTCCAAAACACAGAACTCTATCAGTCAACCTTTACATATGTTGCATATGGATTTGTTTGGTCCAACATTTGTAAAAAGCTTAATGAAAAAATATGTATTGCCTAGTTGTCACAGATGATTTTAGAAGGTTTACTTGGGTTTTCTTTCTAGCAACTAAGGATGAGACTAGTGACATTCTTAAGTCTTTTATAACTAGGATAGAAAATCTAGTAGATCACAAGGTTAAGGTGATATGATGTGACAATGGAACTAAGTTCAAGAATAGATATATGAATCAGTTTTGTGAGATGAAGGGTATTTTGAGACAATATAGTGTAACTAGAACTCCTTACCAAAATGGTGTAGCTGAGAGGAGAAATAGGACACTAATTGAGGCTGCTAGGACTATGCTAGCTGATTCTAAGTTGCCAACTACCTTTTGGGCTGAAGCAGTTAGTGTTGCTTGCTATGTGCAAAATAGAGTGTTAGTTGTTAAGCCTTATGACAAGACCCTATATGAACTTTTTCATGGTAGAACACCAACTTTAAGGTTTATGAAACCATTTGTGTGTCCTGTTACTATTCTCAATACCATAGATCACTTAGGCAAATTTGATGGTAAGGCAGATGAAGGTTTCTTTGTTGGTTACTCTTTGAATAGTAAAGCATTTAGAGTGTTTAATAGTAGAACAAGGATAGTGGAAGAGAACTTGCATGTTAGGTTTAGTGAGAGTACACCTAATGTTGTATGTAGTGGACCATATTGGCTTTTTTGATATTGATGCACTAACAAAGACAATGAATTATGAGCCAGTTGTTGCAGGTACACAGTCTAATGGTTTTGCAGGTATGAAAGCTAATACCGATGCAGGTCAAGCTAGAAAGGAGAAAGAACCTGCAAAACATTACATTCTGGTACGATTATGGACTGCTGATCCATCATTCTCAACCAAAGATCCAAAGAGTTCTCAAGATAATGAAGTCAAATCTTCAAGTGATAACGAAGATTCAAGTGATGATGAAAAGAAGGTTGATGATGAACCAAGGAAAGAGACTCAATGTGATGATAAAGAGAAGGATGATACAGTTAACAGTACTAACAATGTTAATATTGCTAGTGATGGAAACAGCGCTAACAGTATTAATACTGGTGGTTCAACTGTTAATACTGGTGGCATGGGAGTTAATACTGCTGATGGAAATAAAAGCAATGAATTTCCATGGGATTCAGACATGCCAACAACTAGAGTTCTTAAAAATCATCGTATGACTCAAGTGATTGGAGATGTGCATTCAACTGTACAAACAAGGAAGATGTCACAGGATTTGCACGAACAAGGGTTGTTTGTCAGAACTCTTAAACAAAGAAACAGTCATAAAGATCTTCAAAATTGTTTGTTTGCTTGTTCCTTATCACAAGTAGAACCCAAAAAGGTGATTCAAGCATTGAATGATCCAAGCTGGATAGAGGCTATGTAAGAAGAGCTTCTACAGTTTTAGTTACAAGAAGTTTAGACTTTGGTGGAATTACCAAAATGAAAAAGGGCTATTGGTACAAAATGGGTTTTTAGGAACAAGAAAGATGAAAGAGGAATTGTGGTAAGAAATAAAGCAAGATTGGTAGCTCAAGGGTACACACAAGAAGAAGGGATTAATTATGATGAAGTCATTGCCCTAGTTGCAAGAATTAAAGCAATTAGGCTATTCCTAGCCTATGCTTCTTTTAAAGACTTTGTGGTGTATGAGATAGATGTCAAGAGTGCTTTTCTCTATAGGAAGATTGAAGAAGAGGTGTATGTGTGTCAAGCACCAGGGTTTGAAGATCCAGACTTTCCTGATAGAGTTTACAAGGTTGAAAAAGCATTATATGTGCTACATCAAGCTCCTAGACCATGGTATGAAACCTTGTCAACCTATCTGTTAGACAATGGGTTTCACAGAGGAAAGATTGACAAGAATTTGTTCATTAGAAGATATAAGGGTGATATTCTACTGGTTCAAGTGTATGTGGATTATATCATCTTTCGTTCAACTAACAAGGAGTTATGCATTGAGTTTGAGAAGTTGATGCATGAAAAGTTTCAGATAAGTTCTATAGGAGAACTTACATTCTTCTTAGGATTACAAATGAAGTAGAAGAAGGATGGTACATTTATTAGTCAAGATAAGTATGTTGCTGAGATTTTGAAGAAGTTTGGGTTTACAGATGTAAAGACTGTAAGCACACCAATGGAAACTGGAAAGCCTCTGCTCAAGGATAAAGATGGTGAAGAAGTGGATGTTCATTTGTATAGATCAATGATTGGTTCATTGATGTACCTCACATCTTCAAGACCAGATATTATGTTTGCAGTGTGTGCATGTGGAAGATACCAAGTCATTTCAAATGTTTCACATCTTCATGCTGATAGTGATTATGCTGGAGGAAGCTTGGATAGGAAATCTATAACAGAAGGTTGTCAATTCCTAGGATATAGATTGATCTCATGGCAGTGCAAGAAATAGACTGTGGTTGCAAATTCCAAAACAGAAGCTGAATATGTGGCTGCTTCAAGTTGCTGTGGACAAGTGCTTTGGATTCAGAATCATTGATTATGGGTACAATTCTATGCATACCAAGATTTTTATTGACAATAATAGTACTATGTGCATAATTACAAAATCCTGTTTTTCATTCAAAAACAAAGCATATAGAGACCAGACATCATTTTATAAGAGATTTTAATGAAATGAAATAGATTCAAATAGTTAAAATCCATACTGACAAGAATGTTGCAGATTTGCTTACAAAAGCTTTTGATGTAAGTAGATTTCAATATTTGATTGCCAGTATTGGAATGTTAAATCTTTAAAGTTTTTGATCTCTTTATGTTTTTGTAAAGTTTTATAAGGATTAGTATTGTTGTTTAAGTCATTAAATGTTTCTGCTGTTAAGTATAATTAGTACTGCTAGTTATACTTAAAACTGCTAAGTTTGTGCTACTGGTTATACTTAATACTGCTGTTAAGTATGATCTTGTAATCATTGTAAATATGGTTATTGCTTGTGTTTGTTTGGTGTTTGGACTAACTTTTTGCAGGAAAAGCAAAAGAAAAGTGTTAAATTGGTGTGGAATTGGAGTTAGTGCTGGTGCCTCAAAGATACTACTGCTAGGCACAAGTTAATGCTGCTAGGTATACTTAGTGCTGCTGAGGTTACTACTGCTGCTTTGTTCGAGCGACTGTTTTGTAACTTATTCGATTAAGGGTTTAAATCCCTAAATCATTCACTTAATTGATTTCATTCGCACATAATTCTCTCTTAAAGCAAACCCTAACAAACTCTTATCATCTAATCGCAAAAACCCACCAAATCACAACAATCTCGAATCTTCAATTCGCTGATACTCATAACATGATCGCCTTTTTGCAAAAAACCCAAAGAAAGTGAAGGATTTACAGAGATTATCGATTTCTTGAATGCAAATCCTATACGGTATGCATTAACTGTAAGTCCTACTATATACGTTTCCCACATTGAACAATTTTGGTCTACTTGTAACACCCCCATCCGAGAACGGTCAAATGTCACATTTATGGCGTCAAACAGAACATATGCAAGCAGAAGACTTTAATAATACAATGTTTACAAGGTATTCTAAGGAAAAGATAAAGTACTAAATTTGAACATTACAACTTCCATATTAAAATACAAACTAAGTCCAAAAAAAAACTCTACATGCATCTCTAATCCATGGGGACCTATCAATAGTGCAGTCCTCTAAGACCTCCTAAGCACTCTTCACTCAAAACCCAGCTTCCCTCTTAAAACCTGCCGCAGGAAAAGAAAATGCGGCTGAGCTTAAAAAGCCCAGTGAACAGATATATATAATGAAAGATAATAAGCAAACGAATGAGAGAAACGAAACTAAGAAAACCTGCTAAACAATATACCATAAGTCATGAGAAAATAAATGAATGAACAAGGAATCAGAAATAATAAAGGAATGCCCACGAGTCCTAAATAGATATGTCTAGACATGATACATGAATAGACCCAAAACAGATAAACATAATCATAACCATAGCAAGGTCATAGCAAAGTGTACATGGAGTAGCTAGCTTACAATGTACTAGAATGTGATATGGGGTGTATGGAACACACACAATCCATTCACTAAATAACTTAACTGAATAAAGTACCTAGGATGCATCCATACGCTCCCTGCAAAATAGATATACATATACAAGTTCGAGACTGTGCATACATACGTTAATATAATAATAATAAGTTTGGCGGCCATGGTTGCTATATAGCATAAGTGGGAATGCTATGGACAAAAACCCACCTCCACAGATAGTGTCAATACCATTGGTGCATCAATGGCACGGACTCCCCATGACTGGCTACAAATATGGGCAACATAATGGGCATAGTACATGCAATTTAATGATAAGGGATAATTATAAACTATCCAACTCAGATAATAGCTATATGAATATAATAGAACATGAAACGAATACTGAACAAATATGGATCAAAGCATATCAAATAACAAATATCAGGAAATCAATGAGTCATGAGAAATCTTTAAGGAATAGATAGAGTACAAATAGGTTAAGTAATTGTGAAAATCATTTAAACACTGTTTTCATAAACGTATTCTTTTAAAAGCAGTTTTCATAAAAGTCATTAAACCTTCATATAAAAGTGGTATCGCCTCGGTTTCATAGCAACCATTTTAAAGCAGTTTTTCTCAAAACATTATCATGATATATTTAAGAAAGGTTTTCACGCGAAGTTATAATATTAAAAGGGTTACAAAGTATCAAAGGATTCTAATACAGATACTAAAGTCACAAGAGAGAACGGATGAATCAAACCATATCAAATAGAATAACCAATGAATATCAAATGAATCATAACTCAGAATAGAAAATATCAAGGAATCAAAAGTCATGAGATACCCTTACTGAAAAAGGGCGGAATATCTGTACCTTAACGCGTAGGAAAGGAAAGCAAATGAATGAATGAACACAAGGAAACAACATTGCACCTCTTCAAATGATCTACACGAAATAGGGATCACTTAATACTTATATGTTTATTTAATAAGTTACAAATGGTTTTTAATGGTTTATACTTATAGTTATACTCATAACTTATTTTAGGTTTCTTTTACAAATCTGGGTCCGTTTCTTATGAATTTTAAGACACATCAAATAAACTCCAGATACTCTTCTAATTTTTTTTGAGGTTCCCACATGAGTTAAGTAGTTACTCAATTTTTTTCAAATTTTATTAATAAGTGTAAGTACCCTTTAAAAATTCATCTTTCCAGACCTAACCAGAAAAATAACTGCACAGACACCCAGAAAGTTTGCCCTTGACTAACCCATTTCAACCTTTTAGAAAAATCCATAAAAATTTCATTAAGTCATATACATCTTAAAAATTATCAATGTCAAATGATACCTCTTAATTCCTTATGGTTTAAAAACTAAAAATCGAAAACACCAATTGATTTTCTGATATCCAGAATGCAGTTTTGACACTTAATCTTGTAAAAATCAAAAGACCATCCTCCCGACCTCTAATGGCTATAAAACTTAATATCCAGAGAGTACACATCCTAAAATAAGTTTTAGACTAAAAAATCAGGTTAAAGCTCATTGTTATCATCACATTAGACTCTCTTGAACCCGACTCAATTTCTGGACAGCATGCAGTGAGACAGAAAACAAACCTAAAACCCTTTAACAGGACTTTATAGATTAGGTGTATTCGACAAAACAAACCCAACAAAAAACACACTCTTTAAACTAGCTTGATCGTACATGCTATATAGATTTAGGAATTCAACCACCCCTCAACTAAACCCACACCACAATTATCAAACTTAATACTAGGTTTCTTATATTATTGCTACTATTTCTAGAATAATTAACCTCGATATATACTATACTAGTCCCCTATTAATTAATAGATTCGTAAGGGGTTGCATTGTATTTAATTGACGACAAAGAAGTTAATGTAGGGATTACTATAGGCTGAATATAGAGCTAGATTCGATAAGGCCAAGAAACCACAACACAATAAACTGGGTTCCTATGAAATAAGGAGGCTCACAGGAAAAGAAACAAAGATTGATTCCAAGGCACATTGACAAGATGATGCCAAGGCTGCCAAGAAAAACCAACTCGATCACCAAACCTTCAAAACTTTGTCTTCTCTTAATCCTTGGTAGCAACTGATTGGAACTGCTATTGTTTTCTGGTTTTCGGTTTAGAGAAGGGAGAAGAGGCCGAGTAATATCAAAAGGGAAAGGGGAGCATGTTTTATATTTTAGGGAGCAAATAAATGAGATTGATATGATTAATACAGAGGGCGTGATTTTAGGCTGTGTTGGAGTTCTTATCTTATTATGTGTCGTGACTTTTGGGCCAAAGTGAGACAAATGAGATCTTTTAACAACTTAGGAATATACACATTAGTTTAGTACTTACCCTTTTGTTTGATTTTGTGTCGAGTGAACTTAGAGGCAAAAGAAAAACGTATAGCGGAATTTGTACAAAGAAAATAAGTCGTGTGATGTGTAGAACAAATTAGGAGAGGTAACAATTTTATTAGTTAACTTAGTTTTAATACATATTAGGTTTAATCATTGTATAATATATAGTGTAAGTCTTTTACTAATTAATTCACGACTTAGGTTAAAATTTCAAATTAGACGGAAAATGAGAATTCAGAATTTAGGGTTTTACAACTCTTCCCCTCTAAAAAGAAAATTTTCGTCCTAGAAAATTAAAATGAATGATTAAACGGAAACGTACCAGATTACGAAAGGAAATGAAAACGATTTTAACGAACGGGAAGGTGTGTTTCTCATGACTCGATCCTGACGGTCCAAAATAGTCTCAGGCTCTCTCAACAGAACAAATCATAACAAATCTGATCAAACGGATTCGAAACCACATGGGACGGATGATAACTGAGACATCTCAAATGAGATACATGAACTGAAGCATGATATGAACATGAGATAAATATGGAGGCAATGCTAAACGGTAGGAATTTTCTCAATCCTATTCTAAAATCGCGATGAATCAAGGAAACGTACAAACGATCAACGAAGTAATCATCGAATTATCGAACGTATAAAATACATAAGGATAAGGGTAGAATATCCGTAATGATAAGGACGAACTTATGGACTAATGAATCACTGAATAAATCTCTATATTATGCCATAACGTTTAACCCTTCTGTACGGAGATACCCCAAGAACACACAACCCCGGGTCTAAAATTACAAAGTTCCTCTACCACGATAACTATTCTTCCAGTCACTATAATCAACTCCAGATCTTCAATAAGCAGCTATCTAACCTCCTTCCAACAAAAGATGTTCTATACTTCCATCCCCACCAAAGTACAGGATCCTAACATATCCTCTAAGGTCCGAATAGTTCATTCCTTCTGTCCATTTATTTGAGGGTGAAAAGAAATCTTAACTTGAGTCTGATTCCTCAAGCCTTCTCTAGTTCCCCTTGAAACTGTGAAGTAAAACACAAATCTCTGACACGATCACTGCTGCCAACTCCAAGTTATGTGTTGGATATTCCGCCTCCTACGGTTCTAGTTGTCTTGATGCATAAGCGATATCCTTCTCGTGCTACACAAGTGTATAACTAAGTCTCTTCTTGAAATCATTCCCAAAATTGGTACCCGCCTAAAAGCTAATTCCTGTTTCAGTTCTTCAAACTTAGTTCCCATTCCTCATCCCAACTAAACTTCTCCTCTCTTCTCATACGCTTCATCAACGATAACGCCAGTCGTGAACATCTTCGACAATCCTTCTACAAGACTCAAAGTACTAACCCCAGTAACTGTCGTCGGTCTTGACCATATAGTGATAATCCCAATCTTCGCAGGATCCAAAATGACACTATCTGCTAAGAACATCTCTTGTCCCAACCACAATATCACCCTTCGAGAATATTGTTTAAAGCTTCTTCTAACACAACATTTCTAACACAATACGAAAATGATCCTCATGCTTCTCCTTCGTCTCTGAATACACCAAGATGTCATACTATGACAAGTGTTAGGAATATAAATATTCATGTGAAAGACTCGGTCACCCCGAGTGTCTATTAGCATTAAGTAGCTCGTAGGATTATTAGTATTAGTTTATTTATCGTAGTATTCGTGGAGTTGGGTCGGGTCTTTACCCACTGTCAGCTCACTCCACAGCCCACATGGGGCATTTATGCTTGTTGTATAAATACCCTCTCCAACCAAAGGAGAGGGTTGGACCTTCTCATTTCACCTAATCTAATATTCTCTCATTTTCTCTTACAAGGTTCCATACTCTCTCTTTTTCTTCTCTCTAGATTCGGCCAAAACACAAAACCATACGTGTTATGATTAATGAGTAACTTACAATTGGTATCAAGAGCCTTGGTTAGATCACTTGGATTGTGGATGCTCGGATTTTAGTTTGGTTCGACTTGTTTTTCTTGAAAACACCTTGGTTTGATCTTGTTTGTGGTTAGACTTGTGATATGTTTGTACTCTCATGATTAAGGTTGTTGTATGAGCTTAGCTTAGTGCTTAGATAGCTTGTTTCATCCGTCTATTGGTGTGTTTGAGTCAATTCGAATGTTGTTTTGAAGGTGTTCTTAGTTGCGATTTGTGTCTCGGTAAGGATTTTGGTGTTGCGATTTGGGTATTGTTTGTTCTGCGATTTGGCGTTTTACTTAAAAGGGGAAAGAAGACAAATCGCAAGATAGTGACAGTTTTGTCCGGTTGTGAATTGCGATTTGATATTGTGATTTGAACCTGCGATTTGAGTCTTTGCGATTTGAGTCTCTGCGATTTGAGTTACTGCTATTTTACTAGTTGTGATTTGATTAGTTGCGAATTGACAAGTTACGATTTGGCTAGTTGGGACTTAACTGATTGCGATTTGACCAGTTGCGATTTGACATTGCGAGTTGATACTTGCGATTTGACTTATTACGATTTGGTTAATTACGATTTGACTTGTCGCGATTTGACCAATTGTGACTTGACTTGTTGCGATTTGATCAGTTGTGACTTGACTTCTGTGACTTCATTTTTTGAAGACCAGTATTGCAATTTAGCTTTGGTTATTCATTGTGATTTGCAAACCTTATCATATCACACTCAAGTAATCAGTATCTTACAGTTTCTTTTGTTGATTTTATAAAATCCCGTAAAAGATTCGATTTCTCGGTTTAAATCACAAGAGTTGTAAAATCCCATGTAAGTTTACATCATGGTAAGCACTTCTTCTGATGACATTCAAGCTACCGGGTCCGATACCCACCCTCCTATGCTTGATAGGACAGACTATGAATCATGGGCACAAAGAATATGACTTTATTGCTTGGGAAAAGAGAATGGATTCAACATTCTTAAATCCGTTGATGAAGGACCGTTTCGAATGGGCACCACCAGAGATGCTGTCACTACTGCTGAGGATGGATCTGTCACTCTTGGATGACAGGCCACATACTTACAACAATCTTAATGAAGAAGAAAAGAAGCATTATGATGCAGACATTAGAGCTTCTAACATTGTGATTCAAGGACTTCCCAAAGACGTTTACAAGCTTATCAACTTCAACACTGAAGCCAAAGCTGTTTGGGACAATGTCAAAATGCTTCTGGCTGGATCTGAACTGACTAAAGAAGATCATGAATCTCAGTTGTATGATGAGTTTGAGCACTTCAAGATGAATCCTGGTGAAAACATCACTGACTATTATGTGAGGTTTCACAAGCTTGTGAATGACATGAGGATCATCAGGATGACAATGCCAAATATCCAGCTCAATTCTAAGTTTGTGAACAACATGTCACCCGAGTGGGATAGATTTGTTACAGCTGTGAAGCTCAACAAAGGATTGAGACAGACCAATTATGAACAGTTGTATGCTTACTTACAACAACATGAAAAGCATGCTGTCTATGATCGTCAACTGAGGGAAAAACTTAATCCAATAACAACAAATGATCCACTTGCTTTTATTTCAAATGTTCAGTCGATCAATCAATCATCACATGATCAAGTTTATTACCATCCCTCTTCATCACATAATCATACATCATTTGTCCAATCATCTTTGCACCCACCATCTATTGTGAACACCCATCTGGATTCAGGATACTCTCACACTGACAAGATGATTGATAATCTCTCCAACCAAGTTTATCTACTTGTCCAACAGTTCAGAGCAACACTCCCTCAAACCAACAATCAACTTCGAACTTCATCAAATCCACATAACCTTGTAACTGTGGAAGATGGAAGGGCTGTGATTCAGAATGTTCAGGGAAGGCAGAATGTGAATCAAAGGAATGTTGCTCGAGGGAATACACAGAACGGAGTTGGAAATGCTAATCAGGGACAGGGAAGGCAAACCAAGTGTTACAACTGTGGTGGACTAGGACACATAGCAAGGAATTGCACTCAACCAAAGTGTCCACAGAACTCTGACTACTTCAAAGATAAAGATGCTGTTGATGCAAGCTTAAGAGAATGGAGCAGCTTTGAACAAAGAAGAGTTATTGTTCCATGCTGGTGATGAGGGGAACACATTTAACGATGATGTGGATGATCAACCAGTTCAGGACTTGGCACTGAATGATCCCAATATCTTCCAAGCTGATGACTACGATGCTTTTGACTCAGAATTTGATGATGAACCCACTGCTCAAACCATTTTCATGGCTAATCTATCTTCTGCAGTCTCATCACCTCAACAAGCTGGTTCTTCCAATGCATCTATCACATCTGAGGTACTAAAGCTTTATGACACATATAACATGGTAGATCAACAGAAGATTGCCAACAAAGTACAACAGACAGATGTT
The DNA here is from genome assembly GCA_021014915.2 of Artemisia tridentata subsp. tridentata. Lineage (NCBI taxonomy): Eukaryota > Viridiplantae > Streptophyta > Magnoliopsida > Asterales > Asteraceae > Artemisia > Artemisia tridentata. The sequence continues at coordinate 402,793,136 of CP139507.1, forward strand.
GTTGAATCAGATACTGTCGATATGGGAAATAGTAATGTTATCCCATATGAACAATATGTGAATCACAATGCCGTGTCTGTTGTACCAAGTAGTGCATCTTCTGTTGTTGATAAAGCTTGTGAGTTGCATGAGAACACTATGTTTATTCCTAATGACACCCTGACCACTAGACTTAACATCTATAAAGATCAGGTGGCCATATATGAACAACGTGCAAAATTTGAGCTGTCTGAACGTGAGCAGAAAATGGATAGTCAAATGCGTACATTCATAACAGAACATAATTTAAGGGAAGAAACATTGAAAAAGTAGTTATATTCTTTACGAAAACAACTTGATCAAACTGTTAAACAAAAACAGGAGATCCAAGAAAGTGTAATTACACTAAAACATGATTTCAAAGAAAAAGAAACAAAACTCTTAAATGACTTTTCCAGACTTAAAACGTTAAAGAATAAGATTGAAAACAAGTTGTACGCACAAGGCCAGACTAGATAAACTGCTCAAATGATTCAAAAGCATAAAAATTTGTGTGATGAACACAGTGAAAAGAATATAGGTGAACCTAAATCAGCTTTTCTTATGAGTGCAAAAGTAGCCCAACCTTCTTTATATGATGGAAATGTACTGCTTAAGCCTGGTCATGCCCCTCCTGATGTGTCATCATTTGAAGAGACTAATGAGATAGAAGTAATAAATAGAGAGAAATTGGCTGAAAAAATGAAGGATCCCAAATGTATAGCAAATCGAGTCATAATCAAACCCCATAATTACTATGAGGAGAACCGATTGACTGTTTTTGCACCTCAAACTAAGTTGACGCTAGAACAAATATTTTGGTCTTTGGTCGTTGAAAAGAGAAAGGCCGAAGAACTTAAAGCCAAAACTCCACCCTTTAGAAAGATAGATGCAGCAACGGTGTACCCACCCAATACAACCTTGCACTTAGTTCCTTTAACTTTTCCCACAGAATGTAAAACTCTAATTAGCATATATGTTCTTTGTCAACTATTTGCTTATTTTAATAAAACGTACAAGAAGAGAATTACGCCAACAAGAATTACTAAAGGGGAAAGGGGTTTTGAACTAACAAAACAGTGCTACTTAACTGAGGTTATTCCATTTTTTAAACTACTCAAACAACATTTTGAGGGCATGCAAAAAACCCTTGAAACAGAAGTAAAAGAAATGAAAGAAGTGTTTAAAGAAATGAAAAACACGGGAAAACAAAATGCTATTGATTTTAAATGCTGTGAGATTGAAAGAAAGAATGTTCTCATCACCAATGAGAATTTGATTGCTAGATGTATTGCACAGGATGTGTTTTATACTGCTACTGATTCTGCATTAACTGCTTGTCAATTTCATGAGTTGTCTATGGCATTAAATGTTACCTAGAATCGTGTTGTTGAGCTTGAGGGGGAGAATTTAAAATTGCATGAGAAAATCCAAAACGATGACCAGGATAACATGGTTAGGCATTTTTCAAAACTAGAGGTTGATAATCTTAATTTGCAATTAAAATATCAACATTTAGAAGAAAGAATGAAAATTTCAAATGCCAAGACATCTTTGGATGCTCCTGAATTTGATGCATATTTTGAATTAAGCAAACGTGATGCAAAAATTCAAGCTCACACTAACATGATTCAAAAATTGAGGGCCCAAATTACCCAGTTAAAATCGAATAAGAGTGATGTGAGTAGCACCCATAAACTATCGTCTTTAGATTTTTAGAATTTTCACTATCAAGACACCATCAATAAATTACAACATGAAAATGATTGTTTTCAAGCTGAAAATTCAAAAATCAAACAGCATTACAAAGAGTTATATGATTCGATTAAAATCACACGTGATAAAACCAATGAAAAAATAGATTCTTTGCTTAATAAGATTGAGAATCTAAAAGCTCAGGTGAAAGGGAAAATGCCAGTCATCACCAGTGATAATGTTGTTCCAAAGGTTTCTACTTGTAGTAAGTACGCAATTGATGTTGTGCCTATTCCACTTCCCCTTAGGAACAATAGGTCTGCTTATCAAGTATATCTCTCTCACCTTAAGGATTGCCTTGATACCCTTCGTGAGATCATAGAAGAGGATAGGATAGATAAACCACTTGATAGTGCAGTCATAGATGCCTGCTTCCTCACTAAACGATCTCAGAAACTCTTAGAATACCTCATCGGCACATGTCCTAAGATTGATAACAAGTGAGATAGGTTTATTGTATTATCCTCAATGACTAAGAACAAGCATGTAACCTTTTATGTACCACTGAAAACATCTGAACCCAGCACATCAAAACCAGAAAAACAAATGGTAGTGAAACAAACTAATGTTCCTATCATTGCTTCTACAGGAGTAAATAGTGACACTAAAGCTAGCGGGTCAAAGCCTAGTCGCAATACAAAGAAAGATAGGACTGCGCCAGCTAAGATTGCTCATGAGAAGAAAGTAGAAGTCCACCTTAGGAACAATAAGTTTGATTTGATCAAATAGAATCGTGTTGATTCTAGTATTAGCTATAAGCATACTGTAATTATTTCGAATTCTAATGCTATTTGTAAGACATGTAATGAATGCTTAATTTCTGGTAATCATGATGAATATGTTGTGTCATTCTTGATTTCTTCTCGACAATCCCCAGTTAAGAATGTTAGGAAACCTAAACTGAGTAAGCAAATTTGGAAAACAACAGGAAAAATGTTTCCTCATGTCGGTTATCAATGGAGACCCACTGGAAGAAAATTCACTTTAAGAGATCAGTGCCCCTTAACTAGAATGACTAATCATAAAGTAGTGACTGTTAAGGAATATATTTGGGATTATATTAGTTATTATGTTTGGCTCAAACACATGGACTGAAACCGTCAATATTGTAAAGTCATGTGTTTGATGCCCTATTTAAACCCTCCTAGCCTTCACTAGGAGGTTGAAGCTTGTGTGTGTAATTTCCCTTTTTCTGATTATCAATAAACACCGGGTTTTCCATCTCTCTCACTCTACACTTTCTCTCTCTAACTCTAACCATGAAGATGATGTTCTTTCATCTTCCAAGACCTCCCGATTCACAATAAGTTAACCAAAATACGATCCGTCAATTGGTATCAAGAGCCTTGGTATTAGTTTTGGTTGATTTGTGTGATATTTTCTTGTCATAATCATATTTAGTTGTGAATCTGATCTGGTGTTGAATCTGTTTTTTGCAATAATAGTCAATACATTTATCAGTCCATTTATCAGTCCACATACTACTTATATCGTTACTGAGTGTCTTGTCGAACGAGGTTAATCGAATGGGAAATTCATCGAACGACAATCATCGAAGGAGCTTTCATCGAACGAGAAAAGGGTAGTCGAGTCAGACTTACTCTTCCAAATTGATCGAATGACATAGTCGAACGACCTAGTCGAAAGACCTAGTCGAACGACCTAGTCGAACGACCAAGTCGAACGACCTAGTCGAACGACCAAGTCGAACGACCAAGTCGAACGACTTAGTCGAACGAGCAGAATGATCGAAGGAGACATTTGATCGAAGGAGATGATGGTGAATAAAACCAGACCACTAAGACCACAACAATAAACCAGTCAACAGTCAAAATGGTCTTACTTATAGAAATCAAAAAGAATAATAGAATGAAGATGAAGCAGACCAAGACCAGAAACCACTCTATCCTATACCTCATCTCTATCAATGACACCAATCACTGCCTAAAAAATGATTCGAATCACAACTCCAATCCACTTTCATCCTACTTTCAATCCCATCTATACATATCTAAACCAAGATACAAACACGACTCGAACATAAAACGTACAATAATTTTATTAACAACAGAAGATCTCAGTTTAGTTCTAACACTATCACAGATCTTTTAAGATCTTTGGTGCTTGAACTAACACCATCATTGATCTAATTTATGAAGCATAGCTTCAATAATTATCCGAACTCACAAGAACTGAAATGTAACAATCGGGTTACACTCACTTCTTTTGTTCGATTCAATGACAAACATAACAATAGTACCTACCTGAGACGTTAATGGAAAAGATCTTGTGCCAAGGTCTTTGTTCGATTCGAATAACATGAGGAGTAAAAGGTTATGGTTATTGTTTGTGTGAGAGACGGTTGTGTGGTGCCTGAGTTTTATTTTAGAGATTGTGTAGTGTGAGATGAAAGGGAGCGGATTTTTTTTGAGAGTGGCGGATTACAATGTGATTAGGGTTAGAGAAGAAATGGAGTGATAGGCTGAGGTTATATTGTGTGTGTGATTAGGTCACAAAGTATAAGTAGAGGTGGATCATGGATTGCTTATGGGATCGGATTGGTGTACATACATCCGATTGGGCCAAAACAATTTATCATAAGAGATTGGGCCAAATTTTTTTTGGAGCTGAATGTTTAATATGTCCGAATTAATTTAAAATTTTTGGATCAAAATTAATTATCAAATGTATTCTTTATACATTATGATAATTTATTTTTGTTACAATTGTTGGTTAAAAAGGTGTGGTATTTCAGTTATAAATTTTCACGGGGATACAATTTTTGACAAGATCGGGATAAAATAGGGATGAGCATTTCGAACCGAATCCCGGAACCGAACCGAGACCGTACCGGTACCGTACCGAAACGGTACCGATTCCCAATATACGGTACGGTACCGGTACCACGAAATAAGGCAAAAAAAAATTCGGTACCTTTCGGGAACGGTACGGGACTAATTCGGGAAATCCCGATTCGGTACCGAATACAAAAGTTTTTTTTTTCCCCGTCCTTAAGTTAAGGTAAACCAGAGGTTTGATACACATAATATAGACAATCTTATATCACCTGAATGTTTTTAGGATTATTCTAAACTAGTCTCGCTTTTGTAAGCGTATAGAATTTTCTTTTTAAGTCCAAGAAAGAAGATTCACACTTAAAGGCTACAGATTTTGGTCTATCAGACTTTATAAGGCCAGGTTAGCATTTAGATTTCTGAACCATCATAATCGATTGTTTACTTTTTATGATGTAAATGTAAACATATGGAGTAGTTGTGGGAATATAAACATAACACTAATGTTTCAAATCTTCGTGTTTTTGTCCATTCTTGTAGAAAAAACGGGAAGTACCGAATAGGTACCGATTTCCCGGTACCGAGTACCGGTACCGGTATCGGTACCGAAATCCCGTACGGTACGGTACCGGTACCCCTTTTCATGCTCGGGAAAAAAACGGTACCACTAATTCGGTACGGGTTCGGTACCATTCTGGTACCGTGCTCATCCCTAGGATAAAACCATTATCATAGTTCACTTAAACCGTCAAAAGGCTAGTGTTGGGTATTGAACCGCAAGATGTGACTACGGGGTTAATTCTTTATTATTTATTTGAGGTTGAAGTGGGATATCACGGGTGAGTGTACTTAGTATCTTGAAGATATCGGGGTTGGTTGGATGCATGATTCTTCGAGATCCTTGTTCGAGCTTATAACAGTTAAAATGATTAAGTCTTGGTTTATCTAGTTTTTCATAGGTCAAGGGGTGGATGGACGAAGACCTAGTTAACTATCACTTTAAAGGAGTTACGTTGTAGTGCTCAAGTGTCACACAAAGATGTGGATAATTCAAGATGAGTTCATATACAATTAAGGATGGCTGGATGGGTATATGAACCGACCTATGCTTAAAGGAGTTACGTTGTAGTGCTCAGTATAGGTTCTTAGTCAGACAATAGTGCAAGTTTAAGTCACAAGCTTGGGTTATTTTACTTCAGTCACAAGTTCGTAATACTGGATTTTCTCCATCAGTGGTCACTACAAAAAGCCGTCAGAATGATAATGGGGTCAGTAAAGAGTTAGATGAGAAGAGTATATAAGAGTAGTGATTTTATCAGCAGTTGATTCTCATGGGCTATTTATGGTACTTCACACATCTTCGCTTAATTGGACATACAGGGTGTACGCTGCCTCTGTTTCCATCGTAACCATAGTGTGTATGCTTCCGATTCCGCGAAGACATCGTGGGGGAAGAGAGAGTAGATGTGCTTTGACTTTCTTTGCATTTTTTTGCGAAAACACTCTTTTTCCAGATGGATCTGCATTCAGGGGGAAGAAATGTGCACATCGGGGACACATAACAGACTCACGTGATCGAGCTTACAACTTTATTACTACCGGAAGACGTCCGCAGAGATGATCAGTAGTTCAGTTTTGTGATTTTGGTGTACTCGTTTCAACTTTCGCAGGTTGTGAAGTGCGAAGTAGCCTACTTATGTGAGAAGATCTTGCTAATTTCTTGCATGTTACCCCCGAACGGGACTTCCACATTAAGCATAATCGTTACTGAGTACTAGTCAGATTTCCTTGGTGTGGTTTAACGATGTCATCTACAAATTCCGCTGCGTACTTACAACCTTCAAAAGTTAGATGACATGTTAACTGCATCAAAGTTTCGAATCTGCTGAAGACGGTTGTCAGTTTGGGGGGAAGCTGATTCAGAAACTTCGCCAAAAGGAAGTATATGAAGAAGCAGTTAAAGACATGTAGCATGAATTGGGGGGAAGTTAATCCAATTCATGTATATTACATCATTTGGCTACAAGTTAAGAAAAGTTCTCAAGCCGAGGTACAAGATGAAGACAAAGAGCGTCAACTGTAGTCATCCTCAGCACATGAAGAGCTTATGAAGACCTTCCTTTATTTGTATTTGTACTTGTAGGAAATGATGTAAGTAATCCCATATGTTGCCACATTGGGGGAAGATTGTTGGGAATGCTTCTCGCACTAAAATGTGACAACATATTTGGGATTATATTAGTTATTATGTTTGGCTCATACACATGGACTGAAACCGTCAATATTGTAAAGTCATGTGTTTGATGCCCTATTTAAACCCTCCTAGCCTTCACTAGGAGGTTGAAGCTTGTGTGTGTAATTTCCCTTTTTCTGATTATCAATAAACACCAGGTTTTCCATCTCTCTCACTCTACACTTTCTCTCTCTAACTGTAACCATGAAGATGATGTTCTTTCATCTTCCAAGACCTCCCGATTCACAATAAGTTAACCAAAATACGATCCGTCAGAATGGAAGCCAACTGGTCGAACTTTCCCTTTAGAGACACAATGCCCTGTAACTAGGTCAATTGCTGCTACTAGTGAAGTTTCCACTGTGAATACCATGGCATCTATGAATCCTGTAGTTCCAGAGTTTGTTTGTGCTAACCAAACGGACCCCAGTTGCACGTGAGGATCCACCTTTTTCAGTTATCCATCGTTTTTTGTTTTCAAATGCAGGTCGTACAAATCATCCTTTGGTATTTGGACTCAGGCTGCTCAAAACATATGACCGGGGATCGCTCACGGCTCAAGAATTTCGTGAAAAAGTTTATCGGGACAGTTAGATTCGGGAACGACCATTTTGGGGCAATTATGGGTTATGGAGATTATGTGTTTGGTGACAGTATAATTTCCAGGGTATACTACGTGGAAGGACTTGGGCACAATTTGTTCTCTGTTGGTCAATTTTGTGATTCCGATCTTGAAGTTGCTTTCAGAAAATACACATGTTTCGTTAGAGAATTGGATGGTATTGATCTCCTTAAAGGCAGTCGTGGCACTAATCTATACACCATCTCTATTGAAGACAAGATGCGGTGCTCTCCTATTTGCTTGCTGTCAAAGGCCTCAAAGAACAAATCATGGCTTTGGCACCGTTGTTTAAATCACTTAAACTTCGGCACCATAAATGAACTTACTCGCAAGGATCTTGTTCGAGGTATGCCCAGATTGAAGTTTGAAAAGGATCATCTTTGTTCTGCTTGTCAACTGGGCAAAAGCAAGAAGCATACTCACAAACCCAAAACTGTCAACACCATCATGGAAGTTCTTCACACCCTTCACATGGATCTATGCGGACCAATGAGAGTGCAGACTATAAATGGGAATAAATATGTTCTTGTGGTGGTCGACGACTACTCACGATTTACATGGGTGAAGTTTTTGAGAACCAAGGACGAGACTCCAGAGGTTATCATCAAACTTTTCAAACAGCTACAGGTAAGACTCAACAAAACCGTCAGAATCATCCGGACAGACAATGGAACTGAGTTTGTTAACAAACAACTCATTCAATTTTATGAAAGTATTGGCATAACTCACCAGAAAAGTGTTCCACGCACTCCTCAGCAGAACGGGGTTGTTGAAAGACGAAATCATACTCTTGTGGAAGCTGCACGAACCATGCTGATATTTTCCAAGGCACCGATTTTTCTTTGGGCGAAAGCAATTGCTACAGCCTGTTACACCAAAAACCGATCCTTGATACATACTCTTCAGAACAAAACTCCCTATGAGCTGATACATGGAAAGAAACCAGATCTTTCTTTTCTGCGAGTGTTTGGTGCTCTGTGTTACCCGAAAAATGACAGTCAGGATCTGGGAAAACTAAAGGCTAAAGCAGACATTGGATTCTTCATTGGGTATGCACCAGATCACAAGGGATACCGAATCTACAACAAACGAACCCGAAAAATTATGGAAACCATTCACGTGACATTTGATGAGCTGACTGAGCAAACGGTTCCTGGATACACAAGTTCTGGACCCGCACCTAATATTTTGTCTCCTGGACCAATTAGTTCAGGTCTTGTACAGCATCCAACTCCTGTAGTTCCTTATGTACCCCCTACGAGTGATGAGTTGACGAATTTATTTGATGAATACTTTGAGCCATCAACTGTTGATACTACAACAGAAGCTTCACCTGTACCTCCAGTTGTTGATGCTCTAATTCCACACAACTCAGATGGTCCATCGGTATCTGTCTCAATTAGTCAAGAAGCACCATCTGCTAGTCACTCACCATCATCATCGAATATTCAATCTCCTTCGGTACAGCAAGGCTCTGCAGTTGACCATTCTTTTGAAGTGAATCCTTTTGCCCCTGCTGATGATGCTCCATTCGAGAATATATTTGCTCCTGAATCTTCTACTGAGACGTCTTCTTCAGGGGATCCTAACACGGCAACATCAGTTCCCTACCCTCAACCACATGAACATCTCAAGAAATGGACCAATGATCATCCGATTGACAACTGATGACATCAAATAACGACATATTATTAGCATCATTTATCCTATATTATTGACTTGTTTTATATCACTTTATATGAGAATTGATACTTAATCGTTTACTTTTGTAATTCTCAGTTATAAACAAGCATTTGGTAAAAGTTAGTGATTTTGGACGAAATATGGAGATAAATGATCAAGACGGAAAAAGTCTACTAAACTCAAGGAGATACGCCGTATCATTCTAGACAGATACGCCGTATCATCATACTTAGATGAATACGAAGACCATTGCCTGACTTTGAAGTATACTATTCGAGACCACCATAATAAGTATTATTTTATATAATTGGAATGACTTGTTTAAATTGGTAAATTTCTAGGATTACACCCAAATAGCCTTTATATGTTATGTGATATTAGCTAACTACACTGGTTAGTTAACCCCCGTATAAACCCTTTTGTTACTCTCATTTTTAGAGTAAGATACCCCTAGAAAAACACTCAGAGCCATTCCTTTCGTTTCTTACACCTTTGTTAAAATGTTTCGTTACACCCTTACACCTTAGCCTACCCTATAGATTAAAATCCGTGGTTGGTTAATTGCTTTAGGCAAAGTGTGTTTCCTTACATTACCTGTGTTCGCGTGCGTAATTCATTATCTATGGTTAGGTCGGGAAATTGCACAATGCAATTGGAGTAAAAGTAAATATTGTATATCTTTGAGTTTATTTTTCGTGTGTTTACTACTTTCACTATTACCGTTATTTCTGAAGTTATGAAAAATATGGAAAAATTATCCAGAATTATCATTATAGTGATGTGGTGAAATTTTACACATCTTTGTTTATGTATGAAAAAAAAAAAAAAAAAAAAAAAAAAAAAAAAAAAAAAAAAAAAAAGGAAGAGTTGGATGTTTGTTTTAACCAACTTATGTAAAGTTTTGTATTAAGTGGTCGATATCACCACTATTTGTTGTATATTATATTTATGGATTGAATGGGAGTTGGCCGTTATGGGAACGCCAACTAAGGTTTATTCTTTGATTGAGATTTTATTGAGTATAATTCGTGTCTACCTAAATCGTGTGTTTCAAGTGTTAAAGCGTGAGTTATTCAATGATATGAGTCTTATTCATGGGATGGTTGGGAAAGTGATTAACCACACTTAGGATTTTAATTTATTTGTTTTGTTTATTTTTCATTTTACACCAATTTGTATCCCAAGTATTATCCATACCCTATATTATTCTTTATCCAAACCTTTGATTTATTGAGATTAGGGATTTGAGCAATCTTAAGTATCGTAGTCGTGGATTCGGCTATGTATTTATGATTTTGTCGCCCTTTTTGATATAATATTATTGGTAAAGATTACTTGATCCTATCTTTAGCCAATTCGAGTTAAGGATTTGAGCAATTGCAAGTATCGTGTTCGTGGATTCGATCATGTATTTGTGATTTTGTCGCCTTTTCTGTAATTTGAGATCGATAGAGATTAAGAAGAATGATTAACCCTTAACCAACAAACCCTTTTTACCGCTTTAGACTTGTTATTCCTTGGCTTTAGTGGGGGAGATGCGTATACTTGCCAAGCTTATGATAGAATATTCGTCACGACTGGACAGTTAAACGATTAGATTTGCTTTTATCGAAATATTTTATTTTGTTTTTAATTCGTTAAGTGTTTGGTTGTGCAATTATGATAAAACGAATAAATGCTTAATTGTAAAAATACATCCTATTTAGGATACATTTTCATAAGTTTAATCTAAGGTTTACTTGAGGACAAGTAAAGTTCAAGTGGGGGGATATTTGATGACATCAAATAACGACATATTATTAGCATCATTTATCCTATATTATTGACTTGTTTTATATCACTTTATATGAGAATTGATACTTAATCGTTTACTTTTGTAATTCTCAGTTATAAACAAGCATTTGGTGAAAGTTAGTGATTTTGGACGAAATATGGAGATAAATGATCAAGATGGAAAAAGTCTACTAAACTCAAGGAGATACGCCGTATCATTCTAGACAGATACGCCGTATCATCATACTTAGATGAATTCGAAGACCATTGCCTGACTTTGAAGAATGCGCCGCATGTAATTATACCATGTGCCGCATATGAAACTTTGGTCAACGAAGAACCAACTTGTTCCACTCCAGATACGCCGCATTACATTTCTGACATACGGCATATCACTCTCAAGACTTCGCCAAAGATTATCCAAGATATTGAAGGACTTGCGCCGCATAGAAGATTCAAGATACGCCGCATCTGAATACGGTGTACGAATATTCCAGAATATTATAATCTTGGACCCCACGCGAAGTTACCTTGATACGCCGCATCGGACCAATCCGATGCGCCGTATCGGCCGTATACAACCCTTATCTTTAATTGCTTTCTAGGATAGAATAGTTAGATTAATAATTAGAATACCTTTAGATCATTTTAGCTTCACTCCTAGTGAACGACCCTTGCTTACCTAAAAACTATCTACATTGATCGGGTACACTGCTCGTGAGTGTTTAGAGTCTATAGGTTAGTTCGGCAATAAATAAATTTAAAACTTGGTAGTTAATTATAGACTATAAAAAACACATCAACAACATCATTGGAAATCCTTCTCGTCCGGTATCCATACGAAGGCAACTTGCCACCGATGCATTGTGGTGCTTCTTTAATTCTGTACTATCCAAAGTTGAACCCAAAGATTTCAAAGATGCTTTGTCTAAAGACTACTGGTTTACTGCAATGCATGAAGAAATTCATGAGTTTGATCGACTTGAAGTATGGGAATTAGTGCCTCATCCAGATAGTGCAATGATTATCGCTCTTAAGTGGATCTTCAAAGTGAAACTTGATGAGCATGGCGACGTTCTGAAAAATGAGGCACGGCTTGTTGCAAAGGGATATCGTCAAGAAGAGGGCATAGACTTTTAAAGAATCATTCGCACCTATTACTCGAATTGAAGCCATAAGAATCTTTCTCGCGAATGCTGCCAGTCAGAATATGATTGTCTACCAAATGGATGTTAAGACAACATTCTTGAATGGTGATTTGAAAGAGGTAGTCTATGTCAGTCAACCAGAAGGATTTGTGGATCCTGAACACCCTACTCACGTCTATCATTTGAAGAAGGCTTTCTATGGCCTAAAGCAGGCACCTAGGGTGTAGTATGACACTTTGTCTAAGTTCCTTCTGGCAAACAAATTCTCCAAAGGTGTTGTTGATCCTACGATATTCACTAGGAAAACAGGCAAACATCTACTTCATGTTCAGATCTACGTAGATGACATTATCTTTGCCTCCTCTGATCCAATGGAATGTGATCGTTTTTCTAAAAAGATGAGTTCCAGGTTCTAAATGTCTATAATGGGACAAATGTCGTTCTTCTTGGGTTTACAAATTTCTCAAAGTCCCGGAGGCATATTCATTAATCAATCCAAGTATGCAAATGAAATATTGAAGAAATTTGGATTTGATTCAAGTGATTCTGTTGACACTCCAATGGTTGAGAGATCGAAGTTGGATGAAGACCTCTCTGGGATCCCTGTTGATCAAACCAAGTTTTGAAGCATGATTGGATCCCTAATGTATCTCACCGCTAGTAGGCCAGATCTCTTGTTCGCAGTATGCATGTGCGCCAGGTACCAGATCTCTTGTTACAGGAAGATAATACGGCGCATCTATTGTCTGTTAGATACGGTGTATTAACTTGTGTCGTATACGGCGTATCCATTGTCTGTTGGATACGGCGCATCGATCTTCTGTGACCCCAAAAATATTTTTCTCTTTTATTTTTTTTGTGTTTATTTAATTTTCATTACTTTAGGTTTTATTTTTTTTGTGTTTGTACTGCTGTTCTTGGTTGTTTGTCTTTCAGGTAATAATGAAGATGGACGATCCGGACATCACTATCACCCGAACTTGATTTCAAGTGGGGGGAAAACACCCTATTACACAGTAAATAAGGGTGGAGTCAGGCTCGTGACTTGAACAAAAACAAGCGCTTCGTGGGAGGCAACCCATGCTTATCTATTAATTTATGTCAATTTAATTTTCTGTCGAGTCTGTCCCAGGCCTTCGATGCGGCGTATCCAACCCCTATGGATACGGCGTATCGAATCATCTGGAATACTTTAGTCCGAACTGTTTTGCTGACATCAATGCGGCGTATCTATCTTTTTAGATACGGCGTATCGACCTGCCAGAATTGAATACAGTTCTTTGTTTTTCTTTTGTTTATCGTTTTCTAACCGATGATTAATGAGATGTTTCTCGAGATTTGTTTTTCCTGTGGTCTCTATATTTTTACAGATCCGGAATATTGAAGATGTTGATGGACTCCCGCATTTTATATGCTCGCACACTTACATTGGAAGATCATACCGAGCAAATCTCAGGGGAGTTCTCCGTTCTAATTCTTTCTATCTCTTGTTTTTAATTTCAAATACAAACAACGAGGACGTTGTTTAACTTAAGTGGGGGATGGAGAATTAGAACGTTTACTTGTCCTAAATTTTCAAAAATATGCTTTAATCTATGCTTAATTATCAAAATTTAATTTTTTTTAGCATGTTTTTGTTTAATCTAAGTTGCATAGCTGCACACATGACGTTATTTTCAAAAATTGTGATTTTTCAAAATTCACAAATCTATGAGTGTGCCGGTGACTTGTAAACTTTAGAACTTGGCTTGTATACTATTCGAGACCACCATAATAAGTATTATTTTATATAATTGGAATGACTTGTTTAAATTGGTAAATTTCTAGGATTACACTCAAATAGCCTTTATATGTTATGTGATATTAGCTAACTACACTGGTTAGTTAATCCCCGTATAAACCCTTTTGTTACTCTCATTTTTAGAGTAAGATACCCCTAGAAAAACACTCAGAGCCATTCCTTTCGTTTCTTACACCTTTGTTAAAATGTTTCGTTACACCCTTACACCTTAGCCTACCCTATAGATTAAAATCCGTGGTTGGTTAATTGCTTTAGGCAAAGTGTGTTTCCTTACATTACCTGTGTTCGCGTGCGTAATTCATTATCTATGGTTAGGTCGGGAAATTGCACAATGCAATTGGAGTAAAAGTAAATATTGTATATCTTTGAGTTTATTTTTCGTGTGTTTACTACTTTCACTATTACCGTTATTTCTGAAGTTATGAAAAATATGGAAAAATTATCCAGAATTATCATTATAGTGATGTGGTGAAATTTTACACATCTTTGTTTATGTATGAAAAAAAAAAAAAAAAAAAAAAAAAAAAAAAAAAAAAAAGGAAGAGTTGGATGTTTGTTTTAACCAACTTGTGTAAAGTTTTGTATTAAGTGGTCGATATCACCACTATTTGTTGTATATTATATTTATGGATTGAATGGGAGTTGGCCGTTATGGGAACGCCAACTAAGGTTTATTCTTTGATTGAGATTTTATTGAGTATAATTCGTGTCTACCTAAAGCGTGTGTTTCAAGTGTTAAAGCGTGAGTTATTCAATGATATGAGTCTTATTCATGGGATGGTTGGGAAAGTGATTAACCACACTTAGGATTTTAATTTATTTGTTTTGTTTATTTTTCATTTTAACACCAATTTGTATCCCAAGTATTATCCATACCCTATATTATTCTTTATCCAAACCTTTGATTTATTGAGATTAGGGATTTGAGCAATCTTAAGTATCGTAGTCGTGGATTCGGCTATGTATTTATGATTTTGTCGCCCTTTTTGATATAATATTATTGGTAAAGATTACTTGATCCTATCTTTAGCCAATTCGAGTTAAGGATTTGAGCAATTGCAAGTATCGTGTTCGTGGATTCGATCATGTATTTGTGATTTTGTCGCCTTTTCTGTAATTTGAGATCGATAGAGATTAAGAAGAATGATTAACCCTTAACCAACAAACCCTTTTTACCGCTTTAGACTTGTTATTCCTTGGCTTTAGTGGGGGAGATGCGTATACTTGCCAAGCTTATGATAGAATATTCGTCACGACTGGACAGTTAAACGATTAGATTTGCTTCCATCGAAATATTTTATTTTGTTTTTAATTCGTTAAGTGTTTGGTTGTGCAATTATGATAAAACGAATAAATGCTTAATTGTAAAAATACATCCTATTTAGGATACATTTTCATAAGTTTAATCTAAGATTTACTTGAGGACAAGTAAAGTTCAAGTGGGGGGATATTTGATGACATCAAATAACGACATATTATTAGCATCATTTATCCTATATTATTGACTTGTTTTATATCACTTTATATGAGAATTGATACTTAATCGTTTACTTTTGTAATTCTCAGTTATAAACAAGCATTTGGTGAAAGTTAGTGATTTTGGACGAAATATGGAGATAAATGATCAAGATGGAAAAAGTCTACTAAACTCAAGGAGATACGCCGTATCATTCTAGACAGATACGCCGTATCATCATACTTAGATGAATTCGAAGACCATTGCCTGACTTTGAAGAATGCGCCGCATGTAATTATACCATGTGCCGCATATGAAACTTTGGTCAACGAAGAACCAACTTGTTCCACTCCAGATACGCCGCATTACATTTCTGACATACGGCATATCACTCTCAAGACTTCACCAAAGATTATCCAAGATATTGAAGGACATGCGCCGCATAGAAGATTCAAGATACGCCGCATCTGAATACGGTGTACGAATATTCCAGAATATTATAATCTTGGACCCCACGCGAAGTTACCTTGATACGCCGCATCGGACCAATCCGATGCGCCGTATCGGCCGTATACAACCCTTATCTTTAATTGCTTTCTAGGATATAATAGTTAGATTAATAATTAGAATACCTTTAGATCATTTTAGCTTCACTCCTAGTGAACGACCCTTGCTTACCTAAAAACTATCTACATTGATCGGGTACACTGCTCGTGAGTGTTTAGAGTCTATAGGTTAGTTCGGCAATAAATAAATTTAAAACTTGGTAGTTAATTATAGACTATAAAAAACACATCAACAACATCATTGGAAATCCTTCTCGTCCGGTATCCATACGAAGGCAACTTGCCACCGATGCATTGTGGTGCTTCTTTAATTCTGTACTATCCAAAGTTGAACCCAAAGATTTCAAAGATGCTTTGTCTAAAGACTACTGGTTTACTGCAATGCATGAAGAAATTCATGAGTTTGATCGACTTGAAGTATGGGAATTAGTGCCTCATCCAGATAGTGCAATGATTATCGCTCTTAAGTGGATCTTCAAAGTGAAACTTGATGAGCATGGCGACGTTCTGAAAAATGAGGCACGGCTTGTTGCAAAGGGATATCGTCAAGAAGAGGGCATAGACTTTGAAGAATCATTCGCACCTATTGCTCGAATTGAAGCCATAAGAATCTTTCTCGCGAATGCTGCCAGTCAGAATATGATTGTCTACCAAATGGATGTTAAGACAACATTCTTGAATGGTGATTTGAAAGAGGTAGTCTATGTCAGTCAACCAGAAGGATTTGTGGATCCTGAACACCCTACTCACGTCTATCATTTGAAGAAGGCTTTCTATGGCCTAAAGCAGGCACCTAGGGTGTAGTATGACACTTTGTCTAAGTTCCTTCTGGCAAACAAATTCTCCAAAGGTGTTGTTGATCCTACGATATTCACTAGGAAAACAGGCAAACATCTACTTCATGTTCAGATCTACGTAGATGACATTATCTTTGCCTCCTCTGATCCAATGGAATGTGATCGTTTTTCTAACAAGATGAGTTCCAGGTTCTAAATGTCTATAATGGGACAAATGTCGTTCTTCTTGGGTTTACAAATTTCTCAAAGTCCCGGAGGCATATTCATTAATCAATCCAAGTATGCAAATGAAATATTGAAGAAATTTGGATTTGATTCAAGTGATTCTGTTGACACTCCAATGGTTGAGAGATCGAAGTTAGATGAAGACCTCTCTGGGATCCCTGTTGATCAAACCAAGTTTTGAAGCATGATTGGATCCCTAATGTATCTCACCGCTAGTAGGCCAGATCTCTTGTTCGCAGTATGCATGTGCGCTAGGTACCAGTCTAAGCCTACCAAAAGGCATTTGGAAGCGGTAAAGCGGGTCTTTCGATACCTTCAAGGGACTATTCACATGGGTCTCTGGTATCCTAAGGACACCGCCATGGCGCTCACGGCCTATGCAGATGTAGACCGTGCGGGGTGTCAAGATAGTCGTCGAAGTACGTCGGGAGGTGCTCAGTTTCAGGGAGAAAAGTTAGTAAGCTGGTCATCTAAGAGGCAAATGAGTACATCTATATCTTCCACAGAGGATGAATACATTGCCATGTTTGCGTGCTGTGCTCAAATCCTATGGATGAGATCTCAACTATCAGACTATAGCTTTGCATACAACAAGATTCCTCTGTATTGTGATAACAAAAGTGCTATAGCTCTTTGCTGCAACAATGTCCAACACTCCTGATCAAAGCACATCGATATCCGGCATCACTTTATAAGGGAACAGGTTGAGAAAGGGATTGTTGAACTTTACTTTGTGAGAACTGAGTTTCAATTTGCTGATATCTTCACTAAGGCACACCCAAGAGAACGGTTCCAATTTATTCTCCCGCGACTTGGCATGAAGAGTTTGACGCTAGAAACCCTCAAGAGTCTTCAAGAAGAGAATGAGGAGTAATGGATTTGCTTCATATATCCTTGTATATATTTTAAACCAAAAAGAAAATAGAAAAATATAAAACCTATAAAACCATAAAAATCAGAAAAACACAAAAATACCAAAAATAGTTCCTCTAGGCATGTCTTCTGTTTATCGATAACATTTACGGTCCTAGAAATGTCATTCAATAATGACACGGGACTTTAAATGAAGCTCGAGCAGAAGTTAAAATAAATTGTTAAAACATGTCATGTCGGCTTGTAGTTACTTCAGACTATAAACCGTTCCTTATTATGGGGAAAGCACGTTGCCAAAAAGACGGTTGTTCCTCCCACTAGGTGAGGTTCACCCAGCCATGGATTACTTTATATCCATGTTTCTTCGATTTGATGTACGTTTCAGTGCATCATTTCTCGTATAAGAAGAGAAGTCTTCTTTACATCACAGATACTTTTCCATCTATGATTCTTCAGGAAAGTATTTGTGCTAAACTTGGTGGTACCATGATTTTTGAATATCAATCAGAATTGAACTTTTCATAAAAATCTATCACTCAATCAATGACTACAGCTCTTTAAATAGAAAATGGGTCATCGATTGAGGGGGAGAGTGATTTCAAAAATGTTTATATCATCAAAACAAGTCACTTTGTACATAATATGTAGTGAATTTAATGATACCTATTGTTATGTGTCAGTGTATGATTTTTTTAAGTCAAATATCTTCCAAACTTATCATACCTGACACTAACATTCTCCCTCATTGATTGAGGGGGAGCATCAGTATGTTCCATTATCAGCACATATTAAACCTGACCACATTTTCTCCCATATTTTCTAAACTTATTTAAATCAATTGGGATCACAAAATCTCAAAAGGTTTGAAATTTCTGATCGGGGGAGAGAATGTGATTTAAATATGCAATCTGATAAAAATGTGATGTTTTGAACTCAAATGTAAGCTCTCCCATATGTGCTAAACTCTTTTGTATATCAATGCACATATTTAGGGGGAGCAAAAGGTTTGTGGTGACAAAATGAATGTGGCATCTCATGTGAGCGCGAGTCAGACTTCACAAATGAATGGACTAAAAGAAAAACTATCATTAATCGAAAAGACTTGTCCTGGCCGGGTAATAATTTCAAGCTGGTCTAACCAGTGATGTAAGCGTGTCTCGAAGAGGACTTGTCTGAGTAGAGTGTACCATTTCGAGAAACTTTCTTTGGACGTGACCAGGCCGGGTAATAATTTCAAGCTAGTCTAACTAGTGATGTAAGCGTGTCTCGAATCGGTCATGTTCACTGAAAGTGGATCAATTCAAAAAGTGCAAGCTCTACCCAACATGTGCAAATTTATAATAAAGACATCTGAGCACATGTTAAGGGGGAGCATTTGAAAAGTTCAAAACTCTCAAAGTGTTAGCAAAACGTGTTTCTTAATTATAAACACTTTGAGAGATTTTTTTCAAATAAATGGTTTACGGCATCATAGGATAGTCATGGTGTTATAAGGTGGTTAAGGTTAGGAAAACCGTCTTATGATCTGCTAGAGCCGGAGGGATCTACCCAAGGACAATACCGAATAGTTAGTATTAGAAAGTCCTTAGGTATGATTATGAAAAAAGGAGTAATATGAGAAAGGAGAAAGAAGGGGTTGAAGAATTAAAAAGAAATGTAATGAGAAAGGGTGAAAAGAAATAGCCCTCCAATTTTTCAACCTTAGGGCAGAAACCGGGTTCAATTCATATACTACTGGTGGTTACTAAGGTAACACCGGTATTGAAGACAAGACGTCATGGACCCAGTGACGTACTGCACTAACCCTTCTAGCCACTCAAGTTCTCTTAAAAGAACTTGTTTCATTCTCACGGGGAACCATGCATAATCTATCGACCGCTCATTACGAGTTATGTTGATATTGAAACAGGAGACACTGCTCCAGTATCCGACTACCAAAATTGCACTTATCGAGTCTAGAGCCGCGAGATACATCATAAGATCTCATAGGAACACTTGATACATCTACACTGGTTGTTCAACATTAAGGACACCAGTTGTAAACTTATGAGTCCTACGCAGATCTTAGCAATCTGCCAGAACATACATGAGGGAACTTACAAATGTAATTCTCAGTGATTGAATGGAAATTCCTGCCAGGGTCAACATCAAATAGCCCTGAAAGCAGGTCACTTCGGTAATTCCTTGTGGATTACGCTTAGTGGTCGCGGCGGTTTCAAACGGTCTACAGTTGTGGAGTGAACTCCAGCGACTCACCTAATCATTGATGTACTTCGGTAGATCTTGTAAGCCCTCTCGGAGGTATCCGATTTAGGAACGGCCTTGGTAAGGATTAGAGAAAGTTTTCACACTATGCTGTTAACAATCTCGAAGTCCGAACCTGTAAGTACCAGACATTTTATTGCTAACTGTCGTATGCAGGAATCCCTGGCGGTTGTAGATGATTGCTAAAATGATGCCGATTCATCACCCCATGCTCACACTTCATCATCATAATCCAAGAAATCATGATAAATGAAAGAATTTCAACACTGCTTCCGCAACTCTGATGCTGAAAATCATGATCCAGAAAAGTGTGAGCATGTCGGTCCAAAGATCACAACATCACATGTAGACGATACTGCAAAAAGATGACTTGGAGACATACATTGGATGATGTCCTCAAAGAATCCTCAAAGATCATCCAAGACGAAAGAACAATCATCAAAAGTTCACTGCTGAAAGTACAAAGATTAAAGACTTAGAAGAATCAAATACTACAAGCTAGGAACTCTAATCTATGTATTAGAATGCTTGAATTCGATGTGTAATTTCCGGGGTGACCTCACTTAGGGGGAGATTGTTAGGAATATAAATATTCATGTGAAAGACTCGGTTACCCCGAGTGTCTATTAGCATTAAGTAGCTCATAGGATTATTAGTATTAGTTTAGTTATCGTAGTATTCGTGGAGTTGGGTCGGGTCTTTACCCACTGTCAGCTCACTCCACAGCCCACATGGGTCGGGCCTGAAATCTGAAACATAGAGCGTATATTTCCCAATTTGTCTTGCAGATCTGATTGTAGTGCGCGAGGAGTACCACTCTTCAGCTCTTTCAAGGTCTTCTTTGGTCTGTCAAAAGGAACACAAATAAGTTATAACTTCCCTTAGTTCTTGATTCGATTGTAAGTAGAGGGCAGTTTTAATATGTGTATTCCCGTTAGAACCAAAGTCACTTGAGGACAAATGACAATTCGATCTTCCGGAGTCGTATTCCACGGCGAGATTTGAATTGAAAATCACGTTATGTCTTTTGTTTAATGCTTGATTGTCAAATATTTTTGGTGTTTTATAAAAGATTTTAAAAGCTAGATAGATAAATAAAAGAAACTACAAGCAAAAATAATAATAAAAGATCTAAAATATGATACAAGGTATATGCTTGTCAAGTGAGGCGAAAAGATCGTTAAGTGTGAATTATCGTTTCAAGTGGTGAATTAATACCCGTTTTAAAACCTATTTTCTCACAACGTTGGTTTATATTGAAAACAATCTTTAATCTTGGTAATAATCACTAGATTTAAATGATTGATTATCGTAACGGCTTTTACCCGTTAAAACAACCAAGTAAATAAATCTAAAATAAATCCGGAAATTATTACTTAACAACCTTTGATACCCGTTTAAAAAGAAATATTTTCTCACAACGTTGGTTTATATTGAAAACAATTCTTTATATCTAGGTAAAATTACTAGATTTAATTAATCACCCTGACAGCTTTTGCCCCTTAAAACAACCAAATTAAATCCAAGTAACCAAAGGTTATTGACCAACAATTTCTAAGTTTTTCACACTTAATTTCTCAAATCACCAACACTTAACAAGCATATATAAAATCTACTCACTACACATATTAACTAAGCTAATAATAACAAATAAAACATTAATAAGCATATTAAACTAGTAAACCAAGAGTAAAAGGATAAGAAAATAGAACCCGATCTATAAAATGAAACGAATACAACCACCCGATTTTATAAACTAAACAAACCATAAAGTTTACCTCTTAATAAGCTTTAATATGACCAAGTAGTTAATAAAGTTTGTGACTTTATTAACTAATTAACTTTATCAAGACTAAAAAGCAATAAACTTTAGTAATAAGCTAGCTTATAAAAGCCTTAAGTTCCTCGCCTTAGATGAGATGATGAGAAACTAAGAAAAGATCAAAACTTTACAAAGGATTAGAACAAATAAGTAATAATATGAATCAAGTAAGCTATGCAAAAGCTTATTGATTTAAAAAGTGCTAAACTTTATTATTAATAAGCTAAGAATAAGCAATCTAAATAAATAAACTAGATCAAATAAGCTATAGAAAAGCTAACTAATCTAATCTACTAGATTTAAATCTAATAAGCTAAAAAGCAAATAGATCTAAACTAGTAAAAGAAAAATAAGCTAAAAGATAGCTTATTTGAGTAGAAACACATAAAGTTTAAAGCTTTTTGCATTAAATAAACAAAAACTAACTAGATCTAAGAAAATAAAGAAGTTTTGAAAAGAAGTAAAGAAAGAAAAAGGTGCCTATTGAATAAGCTATGTGAAAAACTTATCCAAAAAAATCTAGTCTAAATAAACCACAAAAAGCTAATAACATATTATGGCTTATTAGATAAAGAAAAAGAATAGAAAATAAAATAAAAGAGAGAGGAGTAGAAGAAGAAATAAGCTCAAGATGTAACCACAATAACCTTTGTCTTCATTAAG
The DNA here is from genome assembly GCA_021014915.2 of Artemisia tridentata subsp. tridentata. NCBI lineage: Eukaryota > Viridiplantae > Streptophyta > Magnoliopsida > Asterales > Asteraceae > Artemisia > Artemisia tridentata. Next base: position 402,815,631 of record CP139507.1, read on the forward strand.
TAATAAAAAGTTGGTACACAGAGCACTTGAAATAAACTATCTATTACAATGAAATAAGCTAAAAATACTAATACTCCTACTCTAAATAAACTACTCCTATTCCTATACTAATTTTTATTCTACTCTGCTGAAAAATATGTGAAGAATGAATGAAATATGCCTCGGATCTGGTGTCTTCTTTAAATAGCCCCAATCATTCTTTTTGGATATTCCCATGACAGCTCAAGATTACCACGTGGCCGCTTCTCTTTGGCTGCTGTCATTGGAATGCTTTTAGCCAAACACGTGGCTCATTATGGATGGATGAACTTTGATAGCGCATGTGAGTGATACCACCAATAAAAAGGGCATGTTATCCTGACACCCCCTTATAGGGGGTGTTTGCAATCATTGGATGCATCAGACTGTTGTACTGTCTGCATTACGGGTTGTACATTTGACTAATATAGTGTAGGTCCCACATAGTAGGGGGTGTTAGGATAACAAAAAGGGTTGTGTTATGCAAACACCCCCTATGGTCAACCGTACAAACCCGTGAAACAGACAGTACAACAATCTGATGCATCCAATGATTGCAAACACCCCCTATAGGGGGTGTCAGGATAACATGCCCTCTTTAGTATTAGTAATAAAGAGAGCCACGTGTCGATCTTGGATTCGCTGAATATTAGTTAGTGGGTGAGAGTGGGGAGCCACGCGCCTGAGATGATTTAATTTGGGCAAGTTGTCTTCACGTGAAGGCATAAAAGAAATACGGAGTATATATCAATGCAAAATTTCCTTGTTCTCTTTGTCGCATGTGGAGATAGAGAAATCACTTGATTCTTCTTCTTTTCATTCTTGACTCTACAACGTAGGCCACAAAGAGGAAATTGCATCCATATTATTTTTCATTTGTCGTTATGAGAGGATAAAGAGCAGATCATTAGTAGCTTGTCTTCATTTTAATATATTGAGGGCAATAAAAACTTGGGCTTCAATCTTTAATAAAATTTGGGCTTTAATTTTTCATCTTGTTGCATTTAATACTTGGGCTTCATGTAGTCTTTCACTTTTTCAATCTTTTGCTTTGATGCTCCAAATAAAATTAACGATAGACCCATAGTTCCATTCTCTTTCCAATGGAGTGTCCGGGTAATTTCTGTTTTTGCTTTGTTTTCAAACCTTTGTACCTGCAAGACATAATAAAAAAAACCAAACATATTTGCAATATAATTTCACATGTTTTATTGTTATTAGCCTGTTTTAGCGTGTTTTTTGGGTATAAAAACGATGTGTGTTTAAGCACACGTCAGTTCTAAAATGAATTTTTTAACCTCAAAAAGCCAAAATGAATTTCTCATTAGAATCTATAATATAAACATGTTGCAGAAAATGGGCGTAGTTTCTAAGAGGCAATGGGTAACGACATTCATTTTTTTGTATCTCCTTCAAAGTTTTCCCTTTGAAGTATACCCAAAAGATTAAACTTGTAAAAGGATAAATGTCAATCACAGGTTAGTTAGCGGCTGATATTCATTTGAAGACTACAAAGTTTTAAAATTATGACATTGAAAAATAGTATGTAGAAGATTATAATTTATAAGTTTAATTTTGAAATACGCACAACCATAATCAAATCAACCACAATTCTATGACGACAAAAGAGGCAGATCATAAATAACAAAAGGAAGAGACATATTCGAGGTAGAGCAAAGGCCCACATATGTGGCTGGGCCATTTTTTTCTCGCATATTGTAAAGATGCCTAACAGGCTGAGGTTTCACCACAGCTAAAAGCAGTGAAGACAAAACCCTTTTTATTCATTAAAGATTCGTGGATATTAACATTTCGGTATATATTTCAAGAATTTTCACTCTACTGTCACAATTAGGAAGCAAGATCTAGAAAAGGGGTACTTCATGCTAGTAATAATATCATAAACACGAACCTACAGATCAGTGACTTTATGGCAAAAGGGAGAAGGTATATGGAAAACACTTTCATAGCCCTGAACTGCAGCATCAAAGGATACCAAATGGGGGCCATAAGAAGCGAACTACTCTTTTCAATGTCTATTTGATCGATATACTGCCCACATTTGAGGAAACAAATGGTCTGCTCTTAAGCTTGTTACCACAACACCTGTGTTGCCTATTAACCATAGCTCAACAAACTGCGTTATAAAAGTCCAGCTTAGTTACCTGAAGCACCAATCCAGGACGATCTAGGTGGTTTTTTCTTTGTCCTAACAAAAATTAAAAAAAGAAAATAAAAAAAAAAAAAAAAAAAAAAAAAAAAAAGAAAAAGAAGTAACAGGTGTTTTGGACAGATTTTGTACAAAATCACTCATTAATTTAAAAAGGATTTTGGTGCAGAGATGGAAATTTTAGCCATATGTTTATAAGTAAACTTGATGTAAACACCGTTTCAACGACCACCTACTTTTAAGTTTCTTATGCATTTATGCTAAACTGCAGCAGATCAGCATTTTAAAGTGTTTGTGCCATTCTTTTGCTTATGTTCTTTATTTTAAAATAAGAAAGAAAATTTGTGTCACAGCTTACATACCCATCCTCCCGCCTGGCCTAATATCCATGGCACTTACAAATTTTTAGGCTCACTTCTGCCTAAATCTCTCCCGCATAATTTAATAAATAAGTACATCTGATAAGAAGCTTAAATCTATATAACAGAAGAACAAGAAATAAAAGTAAATCGGAAAAGCTCGAGACTACTTACCAATCATCACCATGAGGCTGAAAGCTGGCATTGTGTTTGGCTAGCCTGGTTTCAATATGCTGAACACGCAATTGCTGCAATATAACACAATTGGTACCTTAAGCAACCATCACTATGAATATAAATTGTTGGGAATTAAATATTCTGAAGAATAATATCGGGAATTAAAGGATTACAAGATCAGTTCTACTCAAAGAAATACTCTAAGTATCATTCTACTGCTAGTGCATTTAATTCTACTGCTAGCTTTAAACATTCTACTGCTGAATGATGCTGCTGCTAGTGAAGAAGATTCTACTGCTGAGTGGATAACTATTGAAGTATTCTACTGCTGGTTGGATAAGTATTCAAAGATATTATGTGTATAATAGTCAACAATACACGGTAGATAATATCTTTAGACAAAGTGTTCAGTAACAAGTTGTAAACACAGATACATGTTGTATCTTAATGACTGACACTCTCAAGCATGTGTTCGATTAGACTTGGCAATATTGTAAAGATGTCTCTTGGACTATAAAAGAGAAATCATAGGCTTAGATATTATATGCATGAATTAGATCATAACTGTTAAGAACATAGAACAAACACAACAATATCATAAGTCATAGAAACATAAGATTCAAGGTTTTGTAACCCTAGTGATAGTGAAGATCACTCGTATTATCTTGAATAATATTGAATCGTTTGGTGATAAACTTTCTTTGTTCATTATTCTTTAACAAACATAACTGTTCCATTTCCATAACCAAATAACCTTCTAAGTGTGATTAAGTACATTCCGCATACTTAATCATATTAACTCAATATATCATATACACAAATCAACAAAGGTCTAACAACCTTATAGTGTATCGAACCCTATCCTCATAAATTATACACAATTGTACTCACAGGTTGAACCCAAAAAAATAAAAATAAATAAATAAATAAATAAATAAGGCTTTGCACACACAGGTTTTAAAGCAGATATGTTCCGTTGCATATCAACTAAGAAATATGTGATTGAACAACTGAGTGTTTGGATCATATAACATATACCTGTTGATATTTCTTTTCCAATATATTGATTTAATCACTGAAATGAAATCTAGTTTCATTAGCCATTCTGAGTACCTGTGTAGCCAAACCATTTAAACTGTAAAGATTGCGTTAATTACATACTCATGAAGATTCTTAAGATGCGTAATTCTTTTACTATGAGGATATACAAAAACTTTTTAAGTCCATTCAACTATTATATTTATAGATAATTAAGACCACAACTTAGTTATATAAACATATAGTTATAGTCAATTGAAATCCAATTGTTTTACTTTGAAAATAAGCATATCCTTAGTTTTTTAAAACTTTCTTTGGTGGATCCTAGATGTAAATATATACAGTTGTGCAAGTTATGCAGTATACATGAACGATCTTAGGCCCTACGCTATAATCTTGTTACCGCATTTTTAAACACTCCCACACTAACATTAACATATGTGGACCAAGCTGATGACTCCTAGCAAGAGGAACCTGTACCGCCAATAACTTCCAATGCAAGGCTATTCTATTCCTAAAGTCATATCCCTTGCTCTTATAGCAATATGTCGGAACAATTAAAGCATGCTCGTACCATTCAATTCTTATTGTCGTTTAAAAAGATAGAAAATATTTAGGCTAGAAGGTAAATTATTTATTAATTAATACAACTATGCCATTATTGTATCGAAGGCACCTTACCCTACACGTTGTGGGTCATTAATGGCATTTGAACACTTGACACTACCTCTGCGATCATATACTCACCTGTTTGTTAAAAAATTTATGAGCATTAGCAATAAGAAAGACAATGACATTAATCTTAGATGTATAAACAAACAATTTCCAATTTGCTCACCCATGAAACTTATTTTTGCTCCAGGCTATGATCCTATGATATATACCATTTGAATTTGGATCTAAAGCTTGCTGAGATATCTCTAAACCTTCTACTATAAGAATATTGAGAGGAATTCGACACACGATTAAGGTGGTTAAACCTTGTATACTTTGTTTATAATGATATATTGAGTTTATATGATTAAGTATGCGGAATTTACTTAATCACACTTAGAAGGTTATGTATGTTATGGAAATGGAAGAATTATGTTTGTTTCTTAACAATGAACAAAGAAAGTTTATCACCAAATGATTTAATATTATTCAAAATAATACGAGTGATCTTGTGTTTATCACTAGGGTTACAAAGACCTTGAATCTTGTGTTTCTAGATTTGTGATATATGTTTTTATTTGTTCTATGTCTTAACAGATATGAGTTCGTATATTTTCACATGTACATAATCACTAATTTAAGATCTCTTTTATAGTCCAAGAGATCTATTACAATATTACTTTAAGTCTAATCAACACTTGTCTTACAAAAGATCAAGTCGAGCTAGCGTATGGAAGTTTATATCTCACAAGTTGTTCAAATGAATTAATGCAAGCACATGCATCAACTTGTTGACTGAGAATATATCTTGATATTATTTTTGCATAAGAGTGACTCATACAAATAATATCTTCTTCGATCTTATCCTTGTAGCAGCTCTATGACTCACTGATCAGCAGTACCATTCTCTACTAGCAGTACCTTCTACTTGAACTAGCAGTACCTTATTGTTCTTAGCAGTACCTTGATGTACTAGCAGTACCTTGATCATGAACCAGCAGTACCTTCTCCTTAAAGTATTATTCAATACTCTAACTTCAGAATATTTAATTCCCAACAATCCTCCCCTAAACATGTGAATCATTTCAAACATGTTTTCTAAATTAAATGAGGACTTGAGAAGATCTTTCAAACACTTCATGAATCTGAACTATTCTTCTTATTCTGAACTGATATGCTTTGTTCTTCTTTGACTTCAGTAATATCAAAACATTGTACCAAAAGATGGTGCAATTTCCTTGGATGGAGGAATTGTAAGAGGCAATGATGCTGTGTATCTTGGATGCTTGTTTCAACAAGTGAAATCATCTAACCAGCATTTCTTTGAAATGAAATTGAAACTTTTCTTCGTTTGATCTAGATAGAACTTTCTCCTTTAGGAATGCTTCATCCCTTCTAGATATTTGATCTATTCTTGTCATTTTCAACCTCTACGTCATCATCTTGTATGCTCTTATCTTCTCCTTCCATATATTGGTTTTATTCTTCCTTTTCTGGGCCATTATTTCCTTCCCTGAGATTGTTACCTCCCCTGAAGCAAATAACTTTTGTTTCCTCCCCTTGTTTGGAAGATCTCACTATGTACCTTTGACTGATCTATCAATGTAAACTTGTTGTCAGACAATTTTGTACATGAAGCCATCAATTCCTTAAGAATTTAAGTTGCTGTCCTCATCACTTCTAGGTGTGTTAACTCCTATGAGAGGTGAATCAGTGGACATTTGATTCATAATCCATCAATGGATGGTTTTTGTGAATCTCTTGAAAATCCTTTTAAGAAATCATTTTGACTTAGTAGTATGTTCATGATTTTAGAATTGAAAAATCATACTACTTTCAACCATTTTGAAGGAATCAAGTGTATAACAGACACTTAATTAGCATTTCGGTTTAAAGCAACCTCTGGTTGTGTGAGAACCAATGTTTTTCAGTTATAAATAACTGCCTGTGTAAAGATAAATCTATTCAAAAGATTTTCTTGACAGGGTTTCCAGCTCATAGCAATTGTTGCCTCTAACACAAGCGTTAGATTCACTTTTACTAGCTGTTCTTCCTATCAGATGTCCTTAGACTAGCTCATTGTACTTGAAAGTATAAAATGATAGAAAGTGAGTTGCATCAGTTACTAACTGATCAACTAAGTCATCAATTCAATGTGAAACATCATAACTAGGTTTCAAGAAAGAAGTTTTAAGGAGGTTAAATTCCTAAACTCAGTCCATCATAAACCTATTATGGTCAGCAATTTGATAAGCATTCTGCTATTCCCATTTCACTTGAAATATCCTTTGTGTTCACATATTCATACCTGAAATAGTTAGTCTAAAACCAAAAGAACAAAGTACAAAGTACTTGTCTTGCATTAGAATAATCATAGAACCAACTGTATGAATAACACAATTCAAATTTTATACTGGCAGCACCTTGTGTGCTTTAGCAGTACCTTATGATATAATAGCAGTACCTTATAAATCATCAGCAACAACAAAAATTTATTTACAAAAACACATCATATTGAAAAATTAAAGATTAAGCATCCCAATACTTGCTACCAAGTACTGAAACCTTGAAACATCAAAAGCTTTTGTTAGCAGATCTGCAAAATTATGCTCTGAAGCAATTTTAAGAACTTGAATTAATCTTTTCTCATTGCAGTCTCTTATAAAGTGATGTCTAATTTCAATGTGTTTTGTTTTAGAGTGTTGTACTGGATTTTTAATAATACAAATTGTACTACTATTATCAATATAAATAACAGTGTTTAAGAAATTGTACCCATAATCAAGGAGTTGGTTTTGAAGCCATAGAACTTAACTAGAGCAACTTGCAGCAGCTATATATTCAGCTTCAGTTGTTGAATTTGCCACACTTGTTTGCTTCTTACACTGCCATGAGACAAGTCTACACCCAAGGAATTGACATCCTCCAGTTGTTGACTTTCTGTCCAAGCTAGCACCAGCATAATCACTATCCGAATATGCTACCAAGTCAAAAGGAGATTCTCTAGAATACCATATACCCAACCTTGGTTGACTTTTAAGGTATCTAAAAATTCTCTTGACTGCAGTTAAATGAGAAACCTTTGGAGTAACTTGAAATCTTGCACATACACAAACAGGAAACATGATATCAGGTCTAGATGATGTAAGGTACATCAAAGAGCCTATCATAGATCTGTAACTGTGTACATCTACATTTTCTCCATCTTCATCTTTCATAAGGTGCTTCTCAGAGTCCATTGGTGTGCTTGCTATTTTTGAATCAGCAAATTGAAATTTTCTTAGTATCTCTGCAACATATTTGTCTTGACTAATAAATATGCCTTCAGATGATTGCTTAACTTGCAAACCCAAAAAGAATGTAAGTTCTCCCATAGAACTCATCAGAAACTTATCTTTCATAAGCTTCTCAAATTCTAAACACATTTCTTTCCTAGTAGATCCAAAGATAATGTCATCCACATACACCTGCACTAACAGAAGATCCTTCTTGTGCTGTTTGATGAAAAGTGTCTGATCAATCTTTCCTCTTTGAAATCCATTTTCTAATAAGTAGGAAGCTAGTGTTGCATACCAAGCTCTTGGTGCCTGATGAAGACCATATAGAGCTTTCACTACTCTGTACACTTTGTTTGGATGTAATGGATCAATGAAACCAGGAGGTTGTGAAACATACACCTCTCTTCCAATTTCACCATATAAAAATGCACTTTTGACATCCATTTGGTAGACTGTGAAGCCTAAAAATGAAGCATAAGCTAGAAACAGCCTAATTGCCTCAATCCTTGCTACTGGAGCATAAACTTCATCATAATCTATCCCTTCTTCTTGTGTGTACCCTTGTGCTACTAATCTAGCCTTATTCTTGATCACAATTCCTCTTTCATCCCTTTTGTTCTTAAAAACCCATCTAGTTCCAATTACCTTTTCATTCCTAGGTAAATCAACTAGCACCCAAACCTTTTGAATCTTGAACTGAAGAAGCTCTTCTTGCATAGCCTCTAACCAGCTTGAATCATCTAGGGCTGTAAGAATAGTCTTTTGTTCCTTTTGAGAGAGAAAACATACAAATAAGCAAGAGTTTGAAAGCTCATGCTGTTTTGAAGCATAAAGGGCATCAAGAATCCCTTGTTGGTCTGAAGAGACCAGTTGTCTTCTTATTTTCACACCAGATTGTATATCTCCAATCACATTATCCAGGGAGTGAACTTTGTGAATCCTTGTGTGTGGGGTAGTATGAACATGATAAGATGGTGGAAGATTACTCAAATCCACTTCATCTTCTTGGAACTCTGCATCTTTTGAGTGTGAAGGACCAACAGTATCTTCAAATGAACTAACAGTTCCTTCAAATGAACTACCAGTACCTTTAAAAGTACTAGCAGTACCTTGCTCTGTCTCGGTAGTACCATCAATATTTGAAATATTGTGTTGTTCCTCTGTTCCAATATCTTTTCTTTGAGCCTCAACATCTTCTTTTGCTTTACCAGAAGAAGATTCATCATTGTTTGAAGCTAATTCCACACTTGTACTTGACCACAATGGCATAATAACATCAGATTGATCTTTATCTAACTCCACCTCATTTGTTGCTTGTGAACCTGAAAAGTTATTAGTTTCTGCAACAACAGGTATATAATTCATAGAATTTGTTAGATAATCAAGATCAAATATCCATTTTGGTCCTTGACCTACTACATTGGACTTGTTTTCCAAAAACTCCACATGTAGTTCTTCTTGTACTTTCTCAGTTCTTAAGTTGTAAACTCTAAAAGCTTTGCTAACAAGAGAATATCCAACTAAGAAACCTTCATCTGCTTTATCATCGAATTTTCCTAAATGGTCTAAGGTATTGAGAATTTGTCACATGACATCCAAAAGGTCTAAGAAATCCTATTGAAGGAGTTCTACCATTAAAGAGTTCATATGATGTCTTATTGTGAGGCTGCACAACTAAAACTCTATTTTGAACATAGCAAGCAGTGTTAATTGCCTCTGCCCAAAAGATTATAGGTAGCTTAGAATCAGCTAACATTGTTCTAGCAGCTTCAATTAGTGTTCTATTCTTTCTTTCAACCACACCATTCTGTTGTGGTGTTCTAGCAACACTATATTCTCTCCTAATACCTTTTTCTTTGCAGAAATCATACATAACTCTATTTTTGAATTCTGTCCTATTATCACACCTAATGACTTTTACTTTCTTGCTTACTTGGTTTTCTATCAGTGTAATGAAGTCCTTAAGGATTCTTGATGTCTCATCCTTAGTGGCTAAAAAGAAAACCCATGTAAATCTGCTATAGTCATCAGTTATAAAAAGACAATATTTTTTATGTTGCATACTCCTTACTGAAACAGGTCCAAATAAGTCCATATGAAGCAAAAACAATGACTGATTGATAGAGTTAAAAATCTTGGGCTTACAAGTGGCTTTGTGTTGTTTTCATTTTAGACAAGCAATGTGTAACACCCCAACCCGACAAGGGTAGAAGTATCACAATAATGGATTCCTATCAGATCAAAACAAAGCATACATCTACAGTAATACAAAATCTCAAAGGATTACAAATGAAATACTGAATCTACATGGTTACAAATGAGAAACTTCCAAGAACACTAATTCTAAAATATATTATCTTCTAGTCAACTCTAATCCAGAATAGCTATCCAATCTTCTAAGTCCAAAGGTACACTCTTCACTCATTCCCAGCTTCCTACTAAAACCTGCCGCAGGAAAAGAAATGCGGCTGAGCTACGAGAGCTCAGTGAACAGATATAACGATAACAAAGCAGTAGGAGAGAAAGTACAAAATGACAGAAATAAAGGTCATGCAGATATAATATGAGTTCAGGGATAAGTAACAGAATCAGGATAAAGGAAAAGAAAAGTAAAGGTTATAAGATAAGGAACCAGTAATCCACCACGAGCCCAGAAAACAGAGATATCATAACCATATTGCCATATCAGTAATCCAGAGGGGATGCCTCTCAAGTAACCAGATAATATGAGGGGTGTCCTCATGTATCAAATATATATATGGAGTGATCAGCTCTCAGAGATTGTGAAAGACGTGTATCGCACACACCATCAGTCACCAGAGGTATAGATGTAAACAGTAAATAATAACAGATAACAGAGACAGAACAAATCTAGGATGCATCCATACGCCCCAGGTGGCCAGAGTCTACCAATACACACCAGATAAAATAAAGTCAGGGACGGGATAGGTCATCTCTCTCCTACCCTAGAGTCAAGCCATCGGTGCATCAATGACAAGGACATGAACACCTCATGCCTGGTGAGTTGGCTCGGGTATCAAACCGTGGTCAGAGTCAGATATCATATCAGGGGGTCATAAATAAAGGTTCATAATCAAAAGGTTTATGGGTTCATAGAAAAGATTTTAATTCAAAGGTTTCATATTTAACTTGTATTTAAATAATCTTTCAGTGACTTTCATGAAATGGTGTTTGGTAAAACCTTTTTATACAGATAGTCCTTAAAAAGGAATTTTCATAAAACCATTAGTACAATTTCATTTAGAAGAGGTATAACCTCGTTTTAAGATAGTCTTTCTCAAAACATTTTCAGATATAATTAAGAAAGGTTTTCCCATTTCAGTTTCAATATCAAAGGGTCCACATCAGAAGTTCATATCAGAGGGTTCAATATCAGAAGGTCCATTATCAGAAGGTTCAATATCAGAAGGTTCAATATCAGAAGATTATAACAAAGGGGATCATAGCAAAGGCATAAATACTGGAACTGACAGATCAGAAATTGAAAGAGATCATGAGAAACCTGTGAGAAGGTTCAGAATATCTGTACCTTATTAGCAGTGCAGAAAATAGACAAGCAAATAAATACTGAACAGATCAAGGCTTCTCCTTCTTCGCACCTAAAGGAGTAGAAGACGGAATTACAACGGATTCCAATTCAGATTATTACTTTTAGTTTACCTTTCCATTTTAAGTAACTTTCTATTTTTAGTAACTTTCCAGATTTAGTAACTTTCCATAATTAGCAGGTTTCCAGAATTAACAGATATTATCATTTCAGATTAGATTAAGTCCTTACTCAGAGATTATAATGGAATAAAGGTATATTTTAACAAGTTACAGAAGTCTAAGGTTAATTATGACAAGTTCACAAAGTTCATGTTTTTAATTGTAATTTCATCAATTTCAAGGGTATCAAGTGAAAATACTTCAAGTTACTGATTTAATACACATTTTATTCAGAATGACATCATAATCCCTTTAGTTTCATAATTTTACAGTTTACACCCTTCTAGTTTTAATATTTACAAAACAACCTTATATTTACATAATTCATGATTTAATCCCTCTAATATCCATATTTACCAAACAAGCATGTTATTTTACCAAAATTCAGAATGTCACATCAGAGTTTACATATAGTAATATTCAGCCCCTCATATTTTAGAATTTACACAATTAGTCCCTTAAGTTTACAAAACATATAAATTAAATCATAATTCCATAATAATTACACATTAGGCCCATAAATACTCAAAATTACACAAATCACTCTTAACATTATTATTTACTCAAAATAACTTTAAGTTTCCAGAATTTACATTTTTAGTCCTTCTAGTTTAATTATTTGTAAATCGAATTATATTTCATTTAATTAACCAAAATAAATCTCTTAAATACCAAATTTACACATGACACCCTTATGTTAATATTTTTACACTTTAGTACTGATCTAAATAAAATTCTAAAAATACCCCACAAGTTTTATAAATTACAAAACAGCCCCTATACTTATTTTATTCAAATCGTTAATTAACAAAACAACTTAAAAACCCTAACATTAATTCCAATCATTGCACCATCATCATGACAAACCTTAAACCATAATTAATGACCAGAATTTTTCACCAAAACCCTAATCCTAGGTCGAATTATTTAGGGTTTCTATTTTTTTATTTATTTATATGTAGCGACTAGAAAATAAATTCACAAGACATGATCCAAGCCTCAAAAATTCGAATTAGTATTTTTTTGAGATCTTATATATTATATAGAGTCCACGTAAAATAGTGCTCATGCTCAGAAAATTCGTATATAATTATTTAGAGTTTTATCACGTTTTTAAGGTTTAATTCACAAATAATACCAGACCAGATCTGGAACGACTAGAATAGGCTGTACGAATTTACACCTCTCGAATTGAATAATATGACACCAAAAATTCCCACGAGCACAAACGCGACCAACAAACCTTGTAATCAATTTTCACAGATCATATAGGATGTAAGGAACTCAGGAAAAATGGAAAACGAATTTATAAGAGGTCTGATGAAGCGAAAAGTGTACCGCTTTTAAGGGGTCATTTAAGCCCTAAATCGTATTTATTTGATCAAATATTGCCCTAAATCGTTCCTTTTGTCATTTTAGGTACTTTTGAGAAGAAATCTGGAAAAGGAGGTATTTTGGACGTTTTTGGAGCATAAAAGTGAAGAAAACGACAAAGTCTCAAAAATCGGCTGGAAGTTACCTTTAACGGCGTCAGGATTATGCCTGGACGGCGTCATGGCTTGGCAAAAGTGGTGGATGTGAAATTTACTCATGATAAGCCAGTGAAAATTGCATGGGAATTCTGACGGCGTCACCCTTTAATTTGATCAAGGTCATCACGTTATAATTTAAAGAGGGACGGCGTCACGTTCATAGTCTGAGGGCGTCAAGCCTTGATAGGCCAGAACGGATTTTGGAGAGCTAAAGAGGGACGGCGTCAAGAAGGTCATCCGGGAACCCTAAAAGCGGCGAGGTGACGGCGTCACACTCCATAACGTGACGCCGTCAGATCTAAAAATCTATATATAGTTTTGCAATTCTTTGTCATTAGTGTGGAACTTATTGGGGAACTTTGTGTGTGAAAACCCTAGGACGAATTTGGCAGCTCTTTCAAGGCTTTTTGCCTTGAGATCTTCCATGTTACATTGAAGATAAGTTATCAATTAATCATTCAATATGTCTATGTGTTGTTTGATTCTATCTTGTTCTTGTCTTTTGTTTAACATGCTAGGCTAGATTTATCTTGTGTTTGCTTAGATCTAATGAAACCTAGCTATTAATTATTGGTTATTAGTGTGTTATTAGTTGTATTGGATGATTGTTTATCTATGTTAGGCTTAAGAAAACTGGCTAACTTCCTAATCGGTAACTTGCTTGAACGTCTTAAGAAACATGAACCAATGCGTACTAAAGGTTTTTATGGTTGTATTTAATGCACAAGCGAATTCTAGTGATCCCATGTTAGGAGCTTCCTAGCCGGCTCGACATAGGAGTGAAGTAGGAGCTTGTAGAGTTGGGGAAGTACGTACGCCACCCCACGAATGGTATTAAGGAATACACCCGTCATCCACGCAACTAATACACACTAATCAACCGGTAAAAGATAGTTAGGGAGCAAGGAAATCTAAGTAAACACATTTCCCTCCACATAAGTTTTCACCAACCTTTTCATTTTCTGTTATTTTATTTTATTTGCATTCGTAGTAATTTGGGTTAGTTGATTAGCGACTAATTCCGCCCACTCTTTCAAACCCGAGATTTTACTTGCTTTCATAAAAATATAAAAACACAAAAAGAATCTTCTCTCACCCTTAGACCTATTAGAGTAATTTTTCATACCTAACGAACACTATTCCCTGTGGAGAACGATCAATCCCCCGTACTTACCACTACACTATACTACATCGGTCAGGTACACTGCCTGGTGGGGTTGTAAGCCTCTTGAGATCCCTCGAGAGGTAAAACCTGTTGTAAGGTTGCAAAACCACGCATCAAGTTTTTGGCGCCGCTGCCGGGGAATAGTTATTGTTTAGGTTGAATTTTTATTTTATAGGTCTACTCACTAGATTCCTTTCTAGTGAGATTTTTATTTTCTTTTTCTAGGTTTTCTTTAGTCTATCTATTTTCTTCGTTTCTTTGTTCGTAACCATTACCATTCGACATCATGGAAGATGGTAATATCCTTAATCCCAACAACCCACCACCACAACAACCACCATCACCTCCTAGAGCCCGTACTTTAGGAGAGTACTCCCGTCCTAGCCACCATGGCTATCGAAACACCATTGAGCTCACTCAAGGAGCCAATGTCACTCCCTTGCGATCCGACACCATCCGGTTGGTGCAAAGCGGATGCGCATTCCATGGACTTCGTTCTGAAGATCCTAATCAACATCTCAAGGACTTTCTCAAAATCGTTGATTCTATAGACCTTGATGTTGCCACTCGAGAGACGACCCGACTACGTCTCTTTCAATTCTCTCTGCGGGATCAAGCTAGTCAATGGCTAGAGCGTCAACCCGCAGGATCCATTACCTCTTGGGATGATCTCACCACTCGTTTCCTTGCTCAGTTTTTCCCACCGGGAAGAACTACCAAGCTAAGGAAGGATATCTTGACGTTTGAACAACGTCGAGGCGAAACCCTCTACGGGGCATGGATTCGATTCAAGGACTTACTCCAAAAAGTCCCTCATCATGGCATAAATCTATGGCTTCAAATCCAAATCTTCTATGACCATGTTGATTACCACACCAAGCGTGCCATCGATCGAGCCGCCGGGGGCAGATTGCGCGACAAAAGCACCGAGGAATCATGGGAGATCATTGATGAGCTTGCATCCGACGATGATGAATTGTGGCAAGTTTCCCACGACGTACGCTCGGCGGTCAAGACATATTCATCGCCCGATATAGCCAATCAAATCACTGAGGAAAGCGTTAGTGAACTTGAGAAAAGGGTTGCATATCTTATGGAAAAGCAAAAGAGACCCTTAAGTCCACAAAAAGTAACAATTAACTCGGTCTCAAGCGTTAAGCAAATACCATTATCCGAATCACCCCGTAGGGAAAATACTAAACCCTTCCATAAGCACGCTCAACCCAACTCCCCACCTCAGGAACTTAGTCCAACATTCGAAGCTCGAATGAGAGAATACATGTCAAAACACTCCGAACGGTTGGCGAAATTTGAGGAAGCCGTCTACAAACAGAAGGAGGAAATGGAAGAAAAGATGGCGGAGATGATGAACCTTTTGAAAGAATACACCAATGCAAAAGCTCCTAAAAATGTGCTAGTGCGAAAAGATGTTGAAGTTCCCAACACTAAATGTGTTAATGCCGTCTCCGTCGCCCAAGAGGGCGAAAGTGATGGAAGAGAGAATTTGATAACTATGGAAGTTAACAAAATTGACCTCGTCCCACTTAATGACGGAAACACCAATGCCTACACATGCGATTCCGACAAGGGAAAGGAGGCGCCCACTGAGGAGCGCCAATTGGAAGAACCACCAAAGTCACAACAAGTGAGGCATTATTTGAAGCACGAAATAAACAAGGAAACCATAAACGATTGGGTAGGAAACTATCGACGTACTCATCTACCCAACAAGGAGTCAAAGAGGATGGAACCGGATGATGAATCCGACACATTACCCGGGGGGCAATTGTATGAGTGCCTCATAAGACAAAAGTTAGTGGAAAAGCAGGAATTCTACGGGGTCTTCGAAATACCATGCAGCATTGGAAAACTCAAGTATCTGGATGCGGTAGCTGACCAAGGTTCCGACGTAAATTTGATGCCTTTATCCGTTTATGTCCAGTTAACCGACGAACTGCCATCCATCACCCGTACTAAACTCTCCTTTGCAAAACATTCTTACGAGTACCCGTTAGGAATTGCGGAAGATGTGTTGGTCAACGTTGCCGGATTCCTATATCCGGTCGACTTCATGATTATTGAAAGAAATGACATGAATATGCCAATAATCCTTGGGGCACCCTTTCTCGCGACCACTAGGGCACAAATCAATTACGAAAAAAGCACCATCCAAATGAAGAAGGGGAAGAAGACGATAAACTTCCCGACGATTCCACGTCATATACGAGATGTTGCTCTACAAAAGAAGATGGAGGCTAACCCCAATGTAATCCGTGGTAATGTTCGAGAGAAAATCCTTGCATGGGAGGCAAGGATTAAGAATTACAATGAAAATGAGATTAGAGAATGTAAGGGTGGAAATAACGATTATATTGAGGCTGGTGAGCAGCCTAATAACCCCGCTGAATTTACAAAAGGAGACTCAGTGCTTCTAAGGCATTCAGAAACAAAAGCACCTACCGATGAACCAAGTCCCTGGTGGTACGGACCATTCACAATTAAAAGTCTACACCATGATGGGGTAGTAAGCTTGACCAGCAAGGGAGGAGGTGATGTGACTGTGAATGTCAAGCGATTGAGACACCACCACCCTGATAACAAGGATTATATCTATCAAGGATACGTCATTATGAATGATGGAGTCACGTAATGTACGTGACTTTGAGTCTAGCTACAAGACTCGTTAATAAAGAAAAGCGCTTCTTGGGAGGCAACCCAAGCTTTATTTGCTTTGTGTGTTTATTTATTTGTTTGTTTGATTTTATTTGTTTCCGTATGTGTGTTTAAGTTTTATTATTATTGATTCATGTTCAAAAGTAATTTGTAAAAATGCTTTATTTTGTTTTTAACTTCGTCTTAACTACATATAAAGGTATTTTGCAAAAGTTAAGTGTAAGGGAAATCTAAATCGGTTTATTAGAACACAAATGAACATGAATCGTAATAATAATAAATTAACATACATATTAGTAATTGTTTGAGTCAAATGCTTGTATCGAGTCATAATGATGTTTTGCAGGATTTCCAGGAAGTAAGGTATAGGTTTTTCCAAAAATTTTCCGGAAACGTAACATGAGAATTTTGTCAGATCATATCTGACGGCGTCAGGCTTTACAACCTGACGGCGTCAGGTTTAATTTTCTGAAAATTTTTGAAAGTTTTGTTTTCATAAAAAGTTTTTATTAAATCTGTAACTTATAATCTCCAGGAATCTGCAAAATTATCATTCCACAAGCATTATATCCTTATATATAGATTTTATCCCGCCGATGTTATGCAGGTTTTCGTGTTTGTTTTCTCAGGTTTAACAGGTTATTTTGGACAAGGAAATGTTTTTGGAATCAAGCTTATGGCGATGCATTAGCCATGGAGCTTCAACATTCTCTTTGGAAGAAGATCTAACCGTGTTACTTCATTATCCACCGAGCGAATCAGGGGAGTATTTGATTTCATTCTTTTACTTTATGCTTTTACATTTGTTATTTGAACATTGGGGACAATGTTCATCTTAAGTGTAAGGGGGTAAAAGTACGATTAGAGAATACAATTGCACTTGATTTTCGTTTGTTTAATGGTAGATGTGTAATAAAACTGAGATAAATACCTGTTAGGGCAATTTTAGTGCCAAATTTAAAATTTTTTACAACATATAGGAGTGAAACTTTGATCTTAATGAGCGTCTCACGGATAGGAGTTATATAACTAGCACAAAAACCGTACCACTAAAAAATTTTCCACCCCCAAATATGTGAGGTTCGCCCCTAGAATTGGTAGGAAAAGCATTTATGCTATGATGTGTGTACCGGTAGCACTTAGATTCTAGAACTTGCGTTAGGACCATTCCGAGGCCACAAGTGAGACTACATTCGTGTAGTTAGATTTACTACATGATAAGAGGCATTAGGATTAACCCATTGTTTTACACCTGTGTTTTTGTTATAATTACTTTGGCTACATTGGTCAAGTAATTCTCCCACACCCTTTGCGTTGTACTCATTTTTAGTACACGATACCCCTAGTACACCCCTTAGAGCCTATCTTTTCGTTTCGACCTTTAAGCATTTTACTTAAAGGAAGAATTTGTTTACACCCCACTTAAATGTACACCCAAATCGCCTTAGCCTACCTTGTATGCACTCATCTTTAGTGCATTATTGTTACAACATTTGTTTAAACCCAAGTTAATTATCTAGTTGATTACATGGTTGCTAAGTCGAGTCATATCCTTGTACATATTGTTTTGGGACGATTGGGACTCATGGGTAAAGTACTAGTGTAATGAAGTAATGGGGAAGAACATCATTTATTACCCCCATATGTGCTAAATATTTTTAAAAAAGTACTCCAAGTTTTTCAATTATCTTAATTCGAGTCATTAGAATAGTTATTTGTAAAGTTATGTAAAAATTCAAGTGTAAGGGGAATGCAATGCCCCTATGATGTATTATTTTGGATGGTAGGGCAAAAGTGTATGCAAAAAAAAAAAAAAAAAAAAATCGAAAAAAAATCAAGAAAAATACAAAAAAATGAGAAAAAGAAAAAGTAGAAAAAACATACGGACTACCATCCCGTTTCATTTTATGTTTGTTTTATGTTTTTGTTATTTTCTTTCATTAGCTTAAGATTGAGTCGAGTCTTGGCTTAGCAACATTTTATAGTACATGTAATTGATCAAGATCTTTAACTCGCCACCAGTAAAATATCCTTTATCCAACAATACCGTGTTTTCCTTTTCCCTACACCTAACGTTATAACCCATTTAAAAGCCCTCTTTGATAGTTTATCTTAGGTGCTTACGCCTAGTGGAGGAGGTTTTCGATCCTTTCCCAAGCCTATGGTAATCTATTTGCTATGACAGGTAGTGAGAGATATTATCCGTTTTCATTTATGAGATTTATTTTGATGACACTTGAGAGATGTGAGTATCTAAACACTACTTGTGAGGTGCTAGTTTGTAATCTCCGTGCTTATTATGATTAAAGTGGAACGATTATTTGTTGTAATTACTTTTATGTTAACATTAAATGACCCCTAACTTGTATTTTGATTAGAATAAAAGCGCATTTGCTTGAGGACAAGCAAATCTCAAGTGTAAGGGTATTTGATGAAGCGAAAAGTGTACCGCTTTAAAGGGGTCATTTAAGCCCTAAATCGTATTTATTTGATCAAATATTGCCCTAAATCGTTCCTTTTGTCATTTTAGGTACTTTTGAGAAGAAATCTGGAAAAGGAGGCATTTTGGACGTTTTTGGAGCATAAAAGTGAAGAAAACGACAAAGTCTCAAAAATCGGCTGGAAGTTACCTTTGACGGCGTCAGGATTATGCCTGGACGGCGTCATGGCTTGGCAAAAGTGGTGGATGTGAAATTTACTCATGATAAGCCAGTGAAAATTGCATGGGAATTCTGACGGCGTCACCCTTTAATTTGATCAAGGTCGTCATGTTATAATTTAAAGAGGGACGGCGTCACGTTCATAGTCTGAGGGCGTCAAGCCTTGATAGGCCAGAACGGATTTTGGAGAGCTAAAGAGGGACGGCGTCAAGAAGGTCATCCGGGAACCCTAAAAGCGGCGAGGTGACGGCGTCACACTCCATAACGTGACGCCGTCAGATCTAAAAATCTATAGATAGTTTTGCAATTCTTTGTCATTAGTGTGGAACTTATTGGGGAACTTTGTGTGTGAAAACCCTAGGACGAATTTGGCAGCTCTTTCAAGGCTTTTTGCCTTGAGATCTTCCATGTTACATTGAAGATAAGTTATCAATTAATCATTCAATATGTCTATGTGTTGTTTGATTCTATCTTGTTCTTGTCTTTTGTTTAACATGCTAGGCTAGATTTATCTTGTGTTTGCTTAGATCTAATGAAACCTAGCTATTAATTATTGGTTATTAGTGTGTTATTAGTTGTATTGGATGATTGTTTATCTATGTTAGGCTTAAGAAAACTGGCTAACTTCCTAATCGGTAACTTGCTTGAACGTCTTAAGAAACATGAACCAATGCGTACTAAAGGTTTTTATGGTTGTATTTAATGCACAAGCGAATTCTAGTGATCCCATGTTAGGAGCTTCCTAGCCGGCTCGACATAGGAGTGAAGTAGGAGCTTGTAGAGTTGGGGAAGTACGTACGCCACCCCACGAATGGTATTAAGGAATACACCCGTCATCCACGCAACTAATACACACTAATCAACCGGTAAAAGATAGTTAGGGAGCAAGGAAATCTAAGTAAACACATTTCCCTCCACATAAGTTTTCACCAACCTTTTCATTTTCTGTTATTTTATTTTATTTGCATTCGTAGTAATTTGGGTTAGTTGATTAGCGACTAATTCCGCCCACTCTTTCAAACCCGAGATTTTACTTGCTTTCATAAAAATATAAAAACACAAAAAGAATCTTCTCTCACCCTTAGACCTATTAGAGTAATTTTTCATACCTAACGAACACTATTCCCTGTGGAGAACGATCAATCCCCCCTACTTACCACTACACTATACTACATCGGTCAGGTACACTGCCTGGTGGGGTTGTAAGCCTCTTGAGATCCCTCGAGAGGTAAAACCTGTTGTAAGGTTGCAAAACCACGCATCAAGGTCGTATGAATCAGAATGAATTTTTACCTTACTTTTGAACAAAATTCGACAACAAAGAAACCAGGCCTTTATAAATCGAAGTACTATTTTTCATGGCTTCCTAGCAATATAATGAACTCAGGAAAAATACTCTTGGACCTCCAGAAATTCACAGGAATGATGCATGATTTGTTTTGTGTTTTTTTTTTTTTGTTTCTCTCGGTATGAAAAATAGGAAGGATAATGGAATAAAAATTATATAGAATGAAGATCCGGTCCTAGGGGGAGGGATAGCTTAAGTTTCGGCCCATATTTGTTAAAAAGATCAGATTTTGATTTTTGTAGATCATCTTCATAATTATTTGAGCTTATCTACACTTTTAATTCAATTTAATATATACCGAATTAATAAGAATAATGTATATTCGGTTTTTAATTTTTTGTAAGGTAAAATGGTAATTATTTGGACATTCAAAAATTATTAAAAGTCTTGTCTTAATTTTATTTTGCTTTATATGTAATTTATTTAATATAATTCGGATTTATTTAGCTTAATATAGCTTTTAATTAAATTTTAGAAGTCGTGAGGGCATTTTGGTCATTATACATATTATCTGAATTTCAGGTATTACAACTTCTTCCCCACTAACAAAAGAAATTTCGTCCTCGAAATTTGCAGAAAGCAGAAAGAAAAGAGAGCAGAAAACGTAACAGAGACATACCAGACTAAGACGAGAATTGAGGTGAAACGAAACAGAAACACGACTGACGGTGAACAGACATATGAAAGATTTGTTTCTCATGACTCGAACTTGTAGATTCCAAAATTGTTTCAGATCCTCAGAACAGACATAACATACTGAATCCAGATCAGAAGAATAACATACCAAACGTAGAAGATGAAAATCAGATCCTCTCGGAAGAGACAAAGAAATACATAGGATTTTGTCGGATATGCCGTTCACAGAAATTGATTAGACAAATCAGATTAGATCGTACATGAAATAGATTATTGATAACATCAATTGGCATAAAGTTCTACAATGGAACCGAAGATAGTTATCAGAAGTACAGAGGTCAGCGAAACGCGTGACGAGAATCCAGACGTATCAATTCGCATAACGGTGAAAGCAGATTACGCGTATAGGTAGAATGAGCTTAAAGTCTCACTAACGCAGACTATCTCAAACAGTTATCAGAACTTCTAAAGCTTCTAAGGCACTTCTCGAAATATCCTATGCCCACAACAAGTGCACGTTATATGATGTAAGTATTATCACGTTGGCCAGACGTCATAATACTGGCATCATATAAATATGCCCTCATGATGGTCATACTTTATCTCAAGTCATGAACAGAACAACTTATCTTAATCCACCTAATCCAACTACAGTCTCAGAGGTCATCAGAATCAACATCATAACTAAAAGGAGAAACGAACTACTTGAAAGAGTTAACGGAACAGGTCTAAAATGTCTATCAGAACCGGATACGTCGCCAATAGCGTCAATCCTTCATCACTCATCAGAATCAACTCAGACAATACCAGAGGTTGCTTCAAAATCCTCATAACAAACCATCGGCCTACATACGCAGAATGAATGCATAACGGAATTATTAACAGAGGGTCAAAATCATTCAAAGTATCTTATCATCTGGTAACGGAAATTTAAGTAAGTTTGTGAGACACTAAAAAGATTATACTTTAGCTCTTGTACATAGTACACATTTTCAAAATCTAAATTTCCAGTTTTAATAGTACCTTTACCAGAAATTTTGCCACGAAAACCACCTCCAAAGGTAACATATCCTCCATTGAATTCTTGAAATCTGAAAGATAAGACATGTTGCCTGTCATGTGATTGGAACATCCACTATCTGAGTATCCTTGATCTTGATGATCAATAGAATGTTCCTGCACACAAATAAGAGTGTTAGTTTTCTTTGGGGATCCAAGCCATTACTGACTTGGATCTCCCTCTTGCATCAATGTAATTTAATCTTTTAAGGACTGTTGATGCAACATTGGATTTTTGAATCCAACATGCTGAGGCCTTAACAGCATTTGCCCTATTACCCTTAGCAGCAAAGTGAATAACATGCTTAGCAGCAGAGTCTGCTAGCTTTGTAGTTGAACTCTTTGGTCTCCAAATTTGTTTGTGGACCACTGCTTTTGTTTGAATGGGCCTTAGAACAGTTGTAGATGCATGTTTGAAAATTGTTTTTGCATCCTTAGCTGTTGATTTTGGGTTAACAGTCATCAAAGGTCTAACAGTACCATTTGTTCTACCCGTACCTTTAATTTGTACTGGCAGTACCTTTTTGTATGTATTAGCAGGACCTTTTTGTCTATCAGGACCTTTTGGTCCAGACTTGTTTGAGACTGTTCTGGGTTTTTTCCTATGAGTGTTAGAGTGAAAGTGAGTTTGAGGAGATTGCCTTTTGTAGTTCACCCTATTGTTTTCATACCCAGTTACCCTTTGGTTGCAGAAAGCTGCAAGATGGTCAAAACTACCACATGTATAACAAGCTTTATTATAAAATGCAAAGTCATCACCTAATTGGTTAGACTTGAGGTTGTTCCAATTCCTTTGGTTACCTCTGGGCTTGTTTGTAGTTCTATATTGTTCACAATATCTAACTGGTTTCCTAACAGTCTTAACATTTGACTTAGGCCTGTTAGTGTTGTGATTGACTATCTTAGGAACACCTGTTCCTCCTTTCTTAACCGATACAGGTTTAGACATAACCTGTTCTTTTTCATCATCATCACTATCAGTTGTACAATCTTCAACAACTATAGCATCTCCTTTCTTAACAAAGGACACCTTGTCCTGATAAGATAAAGTTTTATCTAAACTTTTTACTTACCTTTTTCTATCTTTGGACTCTTAGTGGCCTTAGAACCATATTCCATGATTGGTTCTTGAAACTCAGCTAACCCTGTGTGTGCTAAATCAATACCTGGAGGTGAATGAACACCTCTGTATGGTGGGGGGACAGACTTAAATCCAACACCAGAATTAACCTTATCAATAACTTGAGCTTCCCAAAGTTTATTGAATCCATCTGAGGCATGAGCCAAAACATCCACAGATATCTTAACATTTTCTCTTTCATTTTTGTGTTTAGCTAATGAATCATTCAACTCAACAATACACTCATCTCTGATCTTAATGTCATTTTTTAGTATATTGATGTCATTAGTAAAATGAGATTCATTACTTTTAAAATGTAAGACTTGTTTTTCTAAAACACCTAGACCTCTTTTGTGATTAGCCAAATTAAAAAGAGAATTAAGTAGCTCTTCTCTATGAGCATCAAATCTCTTACTAAGGTCTTCATAAGCTTTAAGATTAGGACATGATTCAGTACAAGATGTAATATTGTTTACCTCTGAATCAGAATGAGCCATTAGAGCAAATTCATTGGCCACAAGAGCAGCATTTGGTGGTGCTTCCTCTTCAATAGCCATAGAGCTCCAATCATAACCAATACCATCAATAGCCAACATAGCCTTTGGCTCTTCAACAGTAACTTCCTTTCTCCTATCTTGCTTATACCATGTGTTTCTATTCTCCTGCTTTCTTGGGCTTCTACACTCCTTAGCAAAGTGTCCTAACCTATGACAGTTGAAACACTCCACTTTCTTCTTATCAAACCCAGCAGTGTCATTACCATTTATGGTAATCTGCTTCCCAGTTCTTTGCCAATACTTCTTAGCTCTCATGCTAAGCAAAGCAACCTGCCATTTAATATCCATAGCTTCCAAATCATCACCATCTACCTGTTCAAGGTCTTCATGGTTGAGAGGAGAGCCACTAGATTGACTGGTAATAAAAGCATAGAATGTTGAATCTCCAAGACCAGCAACATCCTTTTGAGAACTTGTAGAAGGAGCACCATAACTTGCATTAGAAACACTTTCACCTTCATCTACCTCTTCACTCTTATTAATACTAGGAACTGATAAGAGTGCAACATTCCCAGAACTAGTACCATAGTGACCAGATTTCTTTAGACTTTGTTCAACAATTTTGAAGTTGTTGTACAAATCATTGAGCTTCATGGTTTCAATTTCTGGTTTGTTCATCCAGACAATAACATGAGTATGGAACTCATCAGGTAGACTTCTCAAAAACTTCATGTTGAGATCTTCCTTCTCTGTCTCAACACCCAACACAGCCAACTGACTGACAAGCTTGTGTAACCTTGAGAATAGCTTATCAAGAGACTCATTACTAAAAGCAGTAAAGTTTTCAAATTGTTGGTTTAGTAATGTCTTCTGTGTCTTTTTGGTAGTCTCATTACCACCAAGATATGCACAAATCTCTTCAAAAAGAGTTTTTGCATCAAGATACTTGTTAAAAGATAGCATCTGTTCACTAGGAATGGTCATAAGCAATAAATTTCTTGCTTTCTGATCATTTCTCTTCAGTATCTTCTCTTCATTAGAAACTGGTCCAGTATTTCTTTTCCTAATTGATTTACCTTCTAGGACAACCTCTGAGTAGCTTGGTGAAAAAGAATCACCATATATAATGATATCCCAAAGAGTGTAATCTTGGACCATGAAATATTGCTCAATTCTCATCCTCCATAACTCAAACTCATTTGGTTTGATCATGGGCAACTTTGCAGCAACATTTGTTTGAGCATCATGTGCATCCATTTTTGTTTCTTCTAATTCAATTATATCAACCTGGCTCTGATACCAACTGAGAGGAATTCGACACACGATTAAGGTGGTTAAACCTTGTATACTTTGTGTGTAATGATATATTAAGTTTATATGATTAAGTACGCGGAATTTACTTAATCACACTTAGAAGGTTATGTATGTTATGGAAATGGAAGAATTATGTTTGTTACTTAACAATGAACAAAGAAAGTTTATCACCAAACGATTCAATATTATTCAAAATAATACGAGTGATCTTGTGTTTATCACTAGGGTTACAAAGACCTTGAATCTTGTGTTTCTAGATTTGTGATATATGTTTTTGTTTGTTCTATGTCTTAACAGATATGAGTTCGTATATTTTCACATGTACATAATCACTAATCTAAGATCTCTTTTATAGTCTAAGAGATCTATTACAATATTACTTTAAGTCTAATCAACACTTGTCTTACAAAAGATCAAGTCGAGCTAGCGTATGGAAGTTTATATCTCACAAGTTGTTCAAATGAATTAATGCAAGCACATGCATCAACTTGTTGACTGAGAATATATCTAGATATTATTTTTGCATAAGAGTGACTCATACAAATAATATCTTCTTCGATCTTATCCTTGTAGCAGCTCTATGACTCACTGATCAGCAGTACCATTCTCTACTAGCAGTACCTTCTACTTGAACTAGCAGTACCTTATTGTTCTTAGCAGTACCATGATGTACTAGCAGTACCTTGATCATGAACCAGCAGTACCTTCTCCTTAAAGTATTATTCAATACTCTAACTTCAGAATATTTAATTCCCAACAAATATCTAAACATCTGCAAGTAAAATAGAATTCAATAATGATAAATTTACAATCAGTAGCAAATATGAATCCGTACTCGTAAATGGGATTGAAATGTTGGATACCTTGTAGGATTAAAATGGTACACTCCCAGGTTTTCATCCGAAAGAAATATGCAATCATAAATAGACACAAAATAAGAATGCAGAACTTTTTGAAAACTACCTTTAATACAAATTTTTAGATTCTTTGGTGGGTCCATATCTCTAGGCTCAAATTTCCGGTTTTACCCAAGAAGTGTTCCACCTGAAAGGATTTAACTAGTCATCCAAATTTAAGTAAGTTAAGTGAAGTACGTCATCCATAGTTTCATCCTTCACAGAATCAACTCTTCCAAACGTAAACATTTGCTTCAGAATTATCATTCCTTCAATACATGATCTTCTTCCAAGTCCATGCAGTTTGTCGTATGATCATAGGGTGAAAAGGAATTATAAACCTGAGTCTGGCCCCTCAAGCCTTCGACACTTCTTCTGGACATTGTGGTGACGTGAACCTCTGACATGGTCATTGTGCATCTTCCCTTCGCGAGTCTGCTTCTGCTCTCAATTCATGTTAGTACAACTAAAACGAATAGAGAACAAGACGGTGTGTTTCTGATAGGTCTTCCGGCACAGTTCGAAATTCGCCAACTCAAACTGTTGTCATTACAGGATACGGAGTAGTGATACAATTAGGTTTACGATAGTTGACACGCTGACGTAGGATTTTCTCTTTCTTCTTCATAAATTAATAGGGTATTCAAAAGAAACACTGAGGTGAACAACATCATAATCCATCAACTTCTTCAATCTCTCAACTTCTATAGCACCATGTGTCGTTGATTAAGGTTGGTTCAAAGTTAATTCTACCTTGCAACAGGAGGGGAAAACTCAAGATTTTCATCAGAAAACATCATAATATTTGTGCAATAAAACTTCCAATGCCCATAACTTCTAAGGGTGGATATTAATGGTGTCAGGAGAAATTCGACAATCAAATGAGATCGGAGTATGTGCTTCCATAGCAACATTAATCTTAACAGATTCAAGCGGCTGTGAGTCATTATAATAAAAGTAAAACAGATTTGTTAAGAGTCATATTTCAGATACGGTAGTCTATGGTAGCTTTATGAAGAGTCAGCCAATCCATAACCAAAGACCTCAAAATCAAATATACCCAGAGTAAACGGATTCGTAGGATGAGAACGGTCGCCAAACCAGACGGATAGTTCATATATCAAGGTCAAGTACGTGGTTCATCAAAGTGTGGAAATGGATAAACGAACAATTAAAGGTGTTGGAGTCTTGTTCAGCTATTTAGCATAAGTGGCAGGTAGGTTGGATCAGCGTATAATTGTCAAAAATGAAGCGTATAGAATATCGGTTATCCTGCTCAGTTAACAACTTCATAACGAGACAGAAATTATCATCATATCATTGCAAAAGGAACTAGTTGGCGGCAAGATTCATTATTCAGAAGGGGGAAATAAACTTCCTATATCCGTGTTTAATAATCACCAGAGTTCTCATAGGAGTAGTAATGGGTTTTGCAAGACAGAGTAGTATCAGATGATACATTTATATCCAGCATGGGAAATAAATTCAGAGAATGCGTCAAACACATTAGGGTTAAATGACTTTCCAGGATAGTCGAAGAAGTATCAAACTGTTTATCAGACAGGTCGGAAGTGAAGGTCAAAATCAATAAGGGGAACACTCCCAGAAGATATACTTAAACGGCTCATTTCCTGGTCTTCGGTTGTTGCTCTTTCTGGTTGTTCACGTCAACTGGTATGATCCGAAGGACATCTTCGCTTGGCAGCTAGAAAATCTCTCGGTATCATGTCAAATCCTACTTCACAGTCCGATGGAAAAACTTGATGGTTCAACTAGGAATCATCTTCGGAAAATCTCAGGGTGCCATTTAATTTTCAAGACAAGGTTCATTCAGTGGTGTACGAAATGGTTTCTAGGAAAACTTCATAACCGCGAAAGTAGCACACGAGTCTCCAGAGTAATAGTGATACCAAGGAGTTTAACAAGCGGTAATCATGGTAGGAAGTTCAAAATTGTTTCAAATGCCAAAGGTGAGACATAGGAGGGTAGTTGTCGATATTTTGAAGGTTCAATCAATCTCTTATCCGAATAAAATCAAAGTTAACTATCCAAGGAAGACGGGTCAACAAAGCAAATCTTACTGTTTTGAATAAGAGGGAAAACATTTTTATACTTGTGGTTAAACACCACAAGACTTCTCATGGGAACAGAGGTGGTTAAGACTAAATCAAATAGTGTCAGAAGATTCATAGATGATTATCAGAAGGAAGAAACAACTAACAGATTGTATCAGGTATATCATCTTCATGGAAATTATCAGAATTGCCCGAAGAGATCAGAATGATTAACAGAAGGTACAGGGGTTAGAGTCGGAATCTGAAGACAAGGATCAAAGAGTGTCAGGAAATTACTATGCAGGTCTCAATGCTTTCAAGGTTTCAAATCTTAGGTGGTGCAAGACATACGTTTTA
Organism: Artemisia tridentata subsp. tridentata; assembly: GCA_021014915.2. NCBI lineage: Eukaryota > Viridiplantae > Streptophyta > Magnoliopsida > Asterales > Asteraceae > Artemisia > Artemisia tridentata. Next base: position 402,844,365 of record CP139507.1, read on the forward strand.
AATCTCCAAGAGTGATTTAAACAGGCTTTAATCAAAAGAAAGGCACGAATCAGAGTGATGCGAAAGCAATGCTACTTCAACAAATGCCTTATAGTCTACCCATTCCTCACCGATCAGAACTTAGGGAAATCCTAAAGCAAATCCTTACAGGTTGTCCTACGAGCGCCTACAGTGGAAACTTAGTGGTCCAAACTTCGCAGGTCAAGGGTAAATGCATTACGAGTCGCAGCCTGTCACTCTGATACCATAAATTGTAACACCCCAACCCGAAAAGGGTAGAAGTATCACAATAATGGATTCATATCAGATCAAAACAAAGCATACATCTACAGTAATACAAAATCTCAAAGGATTACAAATAAAATACTGAATCTACATGGTTACAAATGAGAAACTTCCAAGAACACTAATTCTAAAATATATTATCTTCTAGTCAACTCTAATCCAGAATAGCTATCCAATCTTCTAAGTCCAAAGGTACACTCTTTACTCATTCCCAACTTCCAACTAAAACCTGCCGCAGGAAAAGAAATGCGGCTAAGCTACGAGAGCTCAGTAAACAGATATAACGATAAAAAAGCAGTAGGAGAGAAAGTACGAAATGACAAAAATAAAGGTAGTGTAGATGTAATATGAGTTCAGGGATAAGTAACAGAATCAGGATAAAGGAAAAGAAAAGTAAAGGTTATAAGATAAGGAACCAGTAATCCACCACGAGCCCAGAAAACAGAGATATCATAACCATATTGCCATATCAGTAATCCAGAGGGGATGCCTCTCAAGTAACCAGATAATATGAGGGGTGTCCTCCTGTATCAAATATATATATGGAGTGATCAGCTCCCAGAGATTGTGAAAGACGTGTATCGCACACACCATTAGTCACCAGAGGTATACATGTAAATAGTAAATAATAACAGATAACAGAGACAGAACAAATCTAGGAAGCATCCATACGCCCCAGGTGGCCAGAGTCTACCAATACACACCAGATAAAATAAAGTCAGGGACGGGATAGGTCATCTCTCTCCTACCCTAGAGTCAAGTCATCGGTGCATCAATGACAAGGACATGAACACCTCATGCCTGGTGAGTTGGCTCGGGTATCAAACCGTGGTCAGAGTCAGATATCATATCAGAGGGTCATAAATAAAGGTTCATAATCAAAAGGTTTATGGGTTCACAGAAAAGATTTTAATTCAAATGTTTCATATTTAACTTGTATTTAAATAATCTTTCAGTGACTTTCATGAAATGGTGTTTGGTAAAACCTTTTTATACAGATAGTCCTTAAAAAGGAATTTTCATAAAACCATTAGTACAATTTCATTTAGAAGAGGTATAACCTCGTTTTAAGATAGTTTTTCTCAAAACATTTTCAGATATAATTAAGAAAGGTTTTCCCATTTCAGTTTCAATATCAAAGGGTCCACATCAGAAGTTCATATCAGAGGGTTCAATATCAGAAGGTCCATTATCAGAAGGTTCAATATTAGAAGGTTCAATATCAGAAGATTATAACAAAGGGGATCATAGCAAAGGCATAAATACTGGAACTGACAGATCAGAAATTGAAAGAGATCATGAGAAACCTGTGAGATGGTTCAGAATATCTGTACCTTATTAGCAGTGCAGAAAATAGACAAGCAAATAAATACTGAACAGATCAAGGCTTCTCCTTCTTCGCACCTAAAGGAGTAGAAGACGGAATTACAATGGATTCCAATTCAGATTATTACTTTTAGTTTACCTTTCCATTTTAAGTAACTTTCTATTTTTAGTAACTTTCCAGATTTAGTAACTTTCCACAATTAGCAGGTTTCCAGAATTAACAGATATTATCATTTCAGATTAGATTAAGTCCTTACTCAGAGATTATAATGGAATAAAGGTATATTTTAACAAGTTACAGAAGTCTAAGGTTAATTATGACAAGTTCACAAAGTTCAGGGTTTTAATTGTAATTTCATCAATTTCAAGGGTATCAAGTGAAAATACTTCAAGTTACTGATTTAATACACATTTTATTCAGAATGACATCATAATCCCTTTAGTTTCATAATTTTACAGTTTACACCCTTCTAGTTTTAATATTTACAAAACAACCTTATATTTACATAATTCATGATTTAATCCCTCTAATATCCATATTTACCAAACAAGCATATTATTTTACCAAAATTCAGAATGTCACATCAGAGTTTACATATAGTACTATTCAGCCCCTCATATTTCAGAATTTACACAATTAGTCCCTTAAGTTTACAAAACTTATAAATTAAATCATAATTCCATAATAATTACACATTAGGCCCATAAATACTCAAAATTACACAAATCACTCTTAACATTATTATTTACTCAAAATAACTTCAAGTTTCCAGAATTTACATTTTTAGTCCTTCTAGTTTAATTATTTGTAAATCGAATTATATGTCATTTAATTAACCAAAATAAATCTCTTAAATACCAAATTTACACATGACACCCTTATGTTAATATTTTTACACTTTAGTACTGATCTAAATAACATTCTAAAAATACCCCACAAGTTTTATAAATTACAAAACAGCCCCTATACTTATTTTATTCAAATCGTTAATTAACAAAACAACTTAAAAACCCTAACATTAATTCCAATCATTGCACCATCATCATGAAAAACCTTAAACCATAATTAATGACCAGAATTTTTCACCAAAACCCTAATCCTAGGTCGAATTATTTAGGGTTTCTATTTTTTATTTATTTATATGTAGCGACTAGAAAATAAATTCACAAGACATGATCCAAGCCTCAACAATTCGAATTAGTATTTTTATGAGATCTTATATATTATATAGAGTCCACGTAAAATAGTGCTCATGCCCAGAAAATTCGTATATAATTATTAAGAGTTTTATCACGTTTTTAAGGTTTAATTCACAAATAAATTATAGATCATGCATGGTTCATGTTTATCATTTTATTTGAGACTTATATGATGTAAGAGACGTGAGAAAAATACCAGATCAGATCTGGAACGACTAGAATAGGCTGTACGAATTTACACCTCTCGAATTGAATAATATGACACCAAAAATTCCCACGAGCACAAACGCGACCAACAAACCTTTTAATCAATTTTCACAGATCATATAGGATGTAAGGAACTCAGGAAAAATGGAAAACGAATTTATAAGAGGTCGTATGAATCAAAATGAATTTTTACCTTACTTTTGAACAAAATTCGAAAACAAAGAAACCAGGCCTTTATAAATTGAAGTACTATTTTTCATGGCTTCCTAGCAATATAATGAACTTAGGAAAAATACTCTTGGACCTCCAGAAATTCACAGGAATGATGCATGATTTGTTTTGTGTTTTTTTTTTTGTTTCTCTCGGTATGAAAAATAGGAAGGATAATGGAATAAAAATTATATAGAATGAAGATCCGGTCCTAGGGGGAGGGATAGCTTAAGTTTCGGCCCATATTTGTTAAAAAGATCAGATTTTGATTTTTGTAGATCATCTCCATAATTATTTGAGCTTATCTACACTTTTAATTCAATTTAATATATACCGAATTAATAAGAATAATGTATATTCGGTTTTTAATTTTTTGTAAGGTAAAATGGTAATTATTTGGACATTCAAAAATTATTAAAATTCTTGTCTTAATTTTATTTTGCTTTATATGTAATTTATTTAATATAATTCGGATTTATTTAGCTTAATATAGCTTTTAATTAAATTTTAGAAGTCGTGAGGGCATTTTGGTCATTATACATATTATCTGAATTTCAGGTATTACACAATGCATGTTTGATCATTTTCAAATCTTTTGTGATGTAAACCTCTTACCAAACCATTCTTAACAATTTTATTTATGGTTTTGAAGTTAATATGACCAAGCCTTCTATGCCATAACATTGATTCATCCAATGTGGCCTTTGATACAGGACAAGTTAAATCCTTTTTAGGAATAATGTTCTTCATATCAACACTATACATATTGGCCTTTCTAGGAATTCTAAGAAGCACTTGATTTTCATCAGGCATCTTGAAATCCTTAGATAGAACAAGACATTCAGTGCCAGTAAAAAGGACATTGTTCTTTTTGTCACACATTTGTGAGACACTAAAAAGATTATACTTTAGCTCTTGTACATAGTACACATTTTCAAAATCTAAATTTTCAGTTTTAATAGTACCTTTACCAGAAATTTTGCGACGAAAACCACCTCCAAAGGTAACATATCCTCCATTGAATTCTTGAAAATCTGAAAGATAAGACATGTTGCCTGTCATGTGATTGGAATATCCACTATCTGAGTATCCTTGATCTTGATGATCAATAGAATGTTCCTGCACACAAATAAGAGTGTTAGTTTTCTTTAGGGATCCAAGCCATTACTGACTTGGATCTCCCTCTTGCATCAATGTAATTTAATCTTTTAAGGACTGTTGATGCAACATTGGATTTTTGAATCCAACATGCTGAGGCCTTAACAGCATTTTCCCTATTACCCTTAGCAGCAAAGTGAATAACATGCTTAGCAGCAGAGTCTGCTAGCTTTGTAGTTGAACTCTTTGGTTCCAAATTTGTTTGTGGACTACTGCTTTTGTTTGAATGGGCCTTAGAACAGTTGTAGATGCATGTTTGAAAATTGTTTTTGCATCCTTATCTGTTGATTTTGGGTTAACAGTCATCAAAGGTCTAACAGTACCATTTGTTCTACCCGTACCTTTAATTTGTACTGGCAGTACCTTTTTGTATGTATTAGCAGGACCTTTTTGTCTATCAAGACCTTTTGGTCCAGACTTGTTTGAGACTGTTCTGGGTTTTTTTCTATGAGTGTTAGAGTGAAAGTGAGTTTGAAGAGATTGCCTTTTGTAGTTCACCCTATTGTTTTCATACCCAGTTACCCTTTGGTTGCAGAAAGCTGCAAGATGGTCAAAACTACCACATGTATAACAAGCTTTATTATAAAATGCAAAGTCATCACCTAATTGGTTAGACTTGAGGTTGTTCCAATTCCTTTGGTTACCTCTGGGCTTGTTTGTAGTTCTATATTGTTCACAATATCTAACTGGTTTCCTAACAGTCTTAACATTTGACTTAGGCCTGTTAGTGTTGTGATTGACTATCTTAGGAACACTTGTTCCTCCTTTCTTAACCGATACAGGTTTAGACATAACCTGTTCTTTTTCATCATCATCACTATCAGTTGTACAATCTTCAACAACTATAGCATCTCCTTTCTTAACAAAGGACACCTTGTCCTGATAAGATAAAGTTTTATCTAAACTTTTACTTACCTTTTCTATCTTTGGACTCTTAGTGGCCTTAGAACCATATTCCATGATTGGTTCTTGAAACTCAGCTAACCCTGTGTGTGCTAAATCAATACCTGGAGGTGAATGAACACCTCTGTATGGTGGGGGGACAGACTTAAATCCAACACCAGAATTAACCTTATCAATAACTTGAGCTTCCCAAAGTTTATTGAATCCATCTGAGGCATGAGCCAAAACATCCACAGATATCTTAACATTTTCTCTTTCATTTTTGTGTTTAGCTAATGAATCATTCAACTCAGCAATACACTCATCTCTGATCTTAATGTCATTTTTTAGTATATTGATGTCATTAGTAAAATGAGATTCATTACTTTTAAAATGTAAGACTTGTTTTTCTAAAACACCTAGACCTCTTTTGTGATTAGCCAAATTAAAAAGAGAATTAAGTAGCTCTTCTCTATGAGCATCAAATCTCTTACTAAGGTCTTCATAAGCTTTAAGATTAGGACATGATTCAGTACAAGATGTAATATTGTTTACCTCTGAATCAGAATGGGCCATTAGAGCAAATTCATTGGCCATAAGAGCAGCATTTGGTGGTGCTTCCTCTTCAATAGCCATAGAGCTCCAATCATAACCAATACCATCAATAGCCAACATAGCCTTTGGCTCTTCAACAGTAACTTCCTTTCTCCTATCTTGCTTATACCATGTGTTTCTATTCTCCTGCTTTCTTGGGCTTCTACACTCCTTAGCAAAGTGTCCTAACCTATGACAGTTGAAACACTCCACTTTCTTCTTAACAAACCCAGCAGTGTCATTACCATTTATGGTAATCTGCTTCCCAGTTCTTTGCCAATACTTCTTAGCTCTCATGCTAAGCAAAGCAACCTGCCATTTAATATCCATAGCTTCCAAATCATCACCATCTACCTGTTCAAGGTCTTCATGGTTGAGAGGAGAGCCACTAGATTGACTGGTAATAAAAGCATAGAATGTTGAATCTCCAAGACCAGCAACATCCTTTTGAGAACTTGTAGAAGGAGCACCATAACTTGCATTAGAAACACTTTCACCTTCATCTACCTCTTCACTCTTATTAATACTAGGAACTGATAAGAGTGCAACATTCCCAGAACTAGTACCATAGTGACCAGATTTCTTTTGACTTTGTTCAACAATTTTGAAGTTGTTGTAAAAATCATTGAGCTTCATGGTTTCAATTTCTGGTTTGTTCATCCAGACAATAACATGAGTATGGAACTCATCAGGTAGACTTCTCAAAAACTTCATGTTGAGATCTTCCTTCTCTGTCTCAACACCCAACACAGCCAACTGACTGACAAGCTTGTGTAACCTTGAGAATAGCTTATCAAGAGACTCATTACTAAAAGCAGTAAAGTTTTCAAATTGTTGCTTTAGTAATGTCTTCTGTGTCTTTTTGGTAGTCTCATTACCACCAAGATATGCACAAATCTCTTCAAAAAGAGTTTTTGCATCAAGATACTTGTTAAAAGATAGCATCTGTTCACTAGGAATGGTCATAAGCAATAAATTTCTTGCTTTCTGATCATTTCTCTTCAGTATCTTCTCTTCATTAGAAACTGGTCCAGTATTTCTTTTCCTAATTGATTTACCTTCTAGGACAACCTCTGAATAGCTTGGTGAAAAAGAATCACCATATATAATGATATCCCAAAGAGTGTAATCTTGGACCATGAAATATTGCTCAATTCTCATCCTCCATAACTCAAACTCATTTGGTTTGATCATGGGCAACTTTGCAGCAACATTTGTTTGAGCATCATGTGCATCCATTTTTGTTTCTTCTAATTCAATTATATCAACCTGGCTCTAATACCAACTGAGTGGAATTCGACACATGATTAAGGTGGTTAAACCTTGTATACTTTGTGTGTAATGATATATTAAGTTTATATGATTAAGTACGCGGAATTTACTTAATCACACTTAGAAGGTTATGTATGTTATGGAAATGGAAGAATTATGTTTGTTACTTAACAATGAACAAAGAAAGTTTATCACCAAACGATTCAATATTATTCAAAATAATACTAGTGATCTTGTGTTTATCACTAGGGTTTCAAAGACCTTGAATCTTGTGTTTCTAGATTTGTGATATATGTTTTTGTTTGTTCTATGTCTTAACAGATATGAGTTCGTATATTTTCACATGTACATAATCACTAATCTAAGATCTCTTTTATAGTCCAAGAGATCTATTACAATATTACTTTAAGTCTAATCAACACTTGTCTTACAAAAGATCAAGTCGAGCTAGCGTATGGAAGTTTATATCTCACAAGTTGTTCAAATGAATTAATGCAAGCACATGCATCAACTTGTTGACTGAGAATATATCTAGATATTATTTTTGCATAAGAGTGACTCATACAAATAATATCTTCTTCGATCTTATCCTTGTAGCAGCTCTATGACTCACTGATCAGCAGTACCATTCTCTACTAGCAGTACCTTCTACTTGAACTAGCAGTACCTTATTGTTCTTAGCAGTACCATGATGTACTAGCAGTACCTTGATCATGAACCAGCAGTACCTTCTCCTTAAAGTATTATTCAATACTCTAACTTCAGAATATTTAATTCCCAACAAATATCTAAACATCTGCAAGTATAAATAGAATTCAATAATGATAAATTTACAATCAGTAGCAAATATGAATCCGTACTCGTAAATGGGATTGAAATGTTGGATACCTTGTAAGATTTAAATGGTACACTCCCAGGTTTTCATCCGAAAGAAATATGCAATCATAAATAGACACAAAATAAGAATGCAGAACTTTTTGAAAAGTACCTTTAATACAAATTTTTAGATTCTTTGGTGGGTCCATATCGCTAGGCTCAGATTTCCGGTTTTACCCAAGAAGTGTTCCACCTGAAAGGATTTAACTAGTCATCCAAATTTGAATTGTCGCAATCACGAACACCAAAACTCACTAAACGAATACACTACATGGTGATCCATTATTCAAAAACAAAAATGGGTGTACCTTCCATTTGGTGATGGGTTCCTCACAAAATTGAAGTACCACAAAGTTATTTCATGTTGCATAAAACCAACTGTCACCATCCATTTCAATGTCAAATCATAATTTAACTCCTATAACGAATAATATAAAAAAAAATATATCTAACACATTCCAAAACATTACATATTTTCTGCATTCGAAAAAAGCATTTGGACTAAAAAAAACATATTCATCATTAATAAATAACACTTGCAAACACCTCTCTTAACACAAGATTAAACTTTACATCAACGATGCATCCACAAATCAAAATAAAATCAATCAATCAGTCACGAATCTAAAATTATAACCTAAACCCACAGCATTATACCTTCAACAGTAGAGAACATATCTGAATTCAACCAAAAAAAAAAAAAAAAAAAAAAAAACATTGTTTTCAGCAGTGGCTTCAAATTTCTGCTACAAATCATTGGCTGAGAATGAATTAGAGCTGGAAAAAGTAAACCAATTGTATATTTTATCAAAAACCCAACACATGATTAAAAAAAACCCCCAAAATCACAGATCCTTAATCACAACAAGCTATTAAAAATTAAAAAGAAATACACCTCTTTTCAAAGCCAACATACAACTCTAAACTACTCAAGATTCAAAGAAAATATCCTCTTTTCCTTCAAAGTGGGAAGCCATCATTGTCATACCTCTACGACTACAACCACAACTGCTGTGATGCATGATTTCTAACCAGGTTTTATATTTATAAAGTTCTCGTCCACCTATGGTCTATCTAATGCACTAACGGGCAATGTACCTGGTCGTGTGTAGTGTAGTATTCGGTAAAGCCGAGGTCGTCCCAAGAGCTATGCGTGTAGATCTAATTTAAGTTCTAGTGTCACTAGTTTTAAAGTGGGTTTTATAGATTGATTAATTAAACTACGAAATGAAAGTAAAATAAAAGCAATTAAAACGTGGAAAGATATCAATTGGGAGAAATGTGATAGCCTAATTACTAATCTTGTTAAGCTATGATTACGTTTTCTAATTAATGTTTCTTATCGCTCCACATGGGGGTTTAAGTCAACCAGACTCAGTTGGTCAATTCGTCTAGTCCTATCTTCCATAACGTCCTAGTCCGTAACCTAATGATTACAAGAGTTCGAGGGTTTACGAAATGGAAGAGTCATTAAGTTCTAATGTCCCCCTAACTTCTTAAGCTTTTCCGTTTGAAAGGTGCTCGTTTAGTATAATTCACACGCAAGGTAGTGGTCATCCTATGATCAATTCTTTCCACTACTCGCAACCTGATTCACTAGGGTCCTATGGTCAATTCTACTAGCTTCCTAGATACTACCCAAACTTCCAAGCTACCAAAACAAGGGTGTCCCAAAATAAGCAAAGAAAGTATTCATATAAAGCGATAAAGAACGAGAAAACTACATCATAACATTAACAATTTCATAACTAGGCTAACACAAAAGGTGTTTAGCCAATCATATTAATTATGCAAAAAATTCAATGTAAATAATTATAATTAAAGACATCGAATGAATTACAAAAGTTAGATATGAAATAACTAAAGGCTTATTGATAATAAAGCGATTCCTCCCTTGGAAAATGGTCTCTTGCTGCTGAAAATCGCCCTGGAATGATGCCCTAGTCGACCCCTAGGAGAGGGGAAAAAACGATACTAAAAAATGCTGAATAAGGGCTGTATTTATAGGCCTCGACAAAGTTACGACGTAACCAAATGTGAGTTACGCCGTAACTAGTTTAATAATAAAGAAATTCACCAGATCTCGAATAGTTACGTAGTAACAAAATGTTACGCCGTAACAATTGTTTCAGTTATGGCGTAACTCGTCTCGTACTTTTATTTGCAATCATATCTGAAACTTCCATGAACTTGTCCGCATTTAACCCCTGAAGTTCCATTATGTTTCGTTTCAAGTCCTTGTGCCATTATAAGTATAATACTTATAAGATATATACGGTTTTAGCCCCTTATCGTTCTTGACATTTTTATACTTGGTGCTTATGACATAGTTAAACTTCATTTGAATTGTCACCTTCAATCCCTGATCGTTTTTGTTATTTTTATAACAAGTCCTTGTGATAATTAATTCTTCATACGATTTGCCCAGCTTTAGTCCTCCATCGTACTTGTTAATTTTACTTTTAGTCCCTGGACTTTAACTCCTTGGTGCCCAACTTTGATAGTTACGGCATAACTATAAGATTGGTTACGCCATAACCTTCGTGTCTCAGACGATCTTATCCATAGTAGTAAATTTATGTCGTAACCTAAAGATAGGTTACGATCATAGAACTTTCGTTAACGAGTTTACGCCGTAACCATTAAAATGGTTACGTCGTAACTTCTTGAACCATGAAATTCTTCTAAGTCTTGGAAATATATATACGGCGTAACCTATGTATGAGTTACGTCGTAACCTTGATCAGCATTGACTTTGGTCTTCTAGTGTAAATCCTTGTTACGACGTAAGTATAGTAGGGATTTACGCTGTAACTCTTGTCTAGTCAGCATACTCTTGTGTATTTGCATTAATAACCTTCTAAATCCGCGTCTCTTTGTTCATATGCTCATTATTTACCTGAAAATGAAATATAAACAAATAAGAGTATATATTCAAGTAAAATGATACAAATGATGAGCATATTAGGGGAAAATTGACACTAAAAAATCAGGACTATTTAATGTTATCATGCTGCACCGAAAAACTATATCAAATTATATGGTTTAGTTTATACCAGATCGTAATCAAGATTCTCCTTCCCCAAATCACAAATTTTCTAACAAAACAACCTAATTAAACAAAAAACCCTTTCACCTAATCATCTATTAAAACATATAATATGATTAAAATTAAAAAAAGATTAGCGTAACTGATACTTACGAACGAAATAGAATTATCAGCACTTGAATCAAAAATACCTACCCTTCTAGTTCCCTCTTATGACGTTATTTTTTTTACCATTGTAAGATGATTTCACAGATGGCTTCTGAGAAACTCTCTCTAGAACCCGTGCTTAACCCGATGGCTTCAAATTACAACAGATTAGGACCCGAGCTTAACACTAAGACTTCTGGATACATCAGTTCAGGACTCGTGCCTAAAGAAGCTCAAACAACAAATTGTGATAAGCCTAAAGATCAAGAACTGGAAAATTTCTTTGAGTTAATGTTTGATGAATATCAAGGTGGAAATTCGACAAATGCATCAAAACATCGTTCCGTTGCACCCACTCAACAAAATCGACAACCACAACCGTGAAGAGGAAGCACCAACTACAACAAACTCATCTACATCAACTACACAAACACCAATCATTGAAATCATTCTACCATAAAATGTTGCACAAGAGCAGAACCAACAATCTCAAGATGACCAAACACCAATCCATAAAGTTGAACTGTTAGAAGAATTCAACAATCCATTTGCTACTCAATCAACTGGATCTGCTGAATCATCTTCAAGAGCTAACAACATGAATTTGGTAATTCCACGGTATCCTTCAGAACTAAAATGGACAAGAGACCATCCAATCCACCAAGTGCTCGGTGATTTACAACAGCCAGTAATGACGAGAAGTAGACTAGCAACAGATCCAGAACTTGGTATCTTTGCACTTGCTATATGCATAGATGAAGAACCAAAGAACATTCGTGAAGCAATGGCGAATGAAAGCTGGATTGAAGCGATGCAGGAAGAACTTCTACAATACGAAATACATGACTCTTGGGAAAAAGTTGAACGACCGATCGACAAACGGGTTATCAATCTCAAGTGGTTATGGAAGAACAAACGAGATGAAGAAATGACTGTAATTCGCAACAAAGGTCGTCTAGTGGCTAAAGGATATTCTCAAGAAGAAGGGATAGATTTTGAAGAATCATACACGCCAGTGGCAAGACTAGAAGCGGTTCGGATATTTCTTGCCTAAGCAGCTCACGAGAACATCACGGTCTATCAAATAGATATCAAGACATCGTTCTTGAATGACACTATTAAGGAAGAGGTTTATTAATACAAATATAGTCTAAAAACCATTAATTATATTTTACGATCTTTGCTATATTTTGTTAACGACAATAATAAACTTTATTTTAGCAAAGTATAAATTTTGTCGAGTCTTTTTATATATAGCTACAAGTTTTACTTAAACATAAATAGATTTCATTATATGGTACAAATTATTTGCTCATAATTAATATTTTAGTCATTTTAAGAAAAGTGCCACATTAGGTATTAAAAAAAAATAAAGTGCCACATTAGGTGTCAAAGTAAAATTAATATATTTTACAAATAATAAAAATGTGTCTTATGATAACATAAGTAATCAAACATTTTTAGTAACTCGTTAACTAACTTATTACTTCTTAAACAACATCATTTAGCTAGCTACTATTTATATTATACAAGTTTACTTTGTTAAACTTTTTAATCAAAATTAAAATGCATTTCTACATCATTGCATGGATCATCCTACTCTAGATTTATCTGAGATATCAAATCTAATAAGATCATAGAAAATATTTCCGAATGATATGAACTAGATTTGCAAGATTTTGGAAGATCCCATGTCATGGATCGGCGGAACCAAAATCATACACGGACGGAACCAATTTTTTGGTTCCGCCGGATCCGTGGCTTGCTGAAGGCTTTTGCCTATAAATAGCAAGCCACACTTAGTTGTTTTCTTACACAGTTACATACATAAACATTGTATACTCTCTCTCTCACTCATAATTCCCTATATCTAGCTCACTCATATTCATTTTAGTGAACTTCTTATATAGCAAGAAGATCAAAGCATCAAGTACAGACTTACAAGCTTCAAGTTTTTATTACAAGTCTTCATTCATTCATCATAGTATGTTGTATATTCATACAAACATCATTGTTTGTACCAAACCGTCATAAACCTATGTTGTGATCGGTTAGTATTTTAGTCCTCAAAATACGTAGTGTGACGGGAGTGGTTGTGCCTTAGTAAAAGAACTCGACATATAGCTTTCTGTTGGAAATATTGTGTAAGCGACGTGTAAAGGTTTTCTCCGCCGGTTAAAGGATCTTGTTGATTAGTGAAGCATAATGAGGAGAATCGATACGCTATAAGGTTATTAGACCTTTGTTGCTTTGTGTATATGATATATTGAGTTAATATGATTAAGTATGTGGAATCTACTTAATCACACTTAAAAGGTTTATTTGGTTATGAAAATGGAACAGTGATGTTTGTTATAGAATAATGAACAAAGAAAGTTTATCACCAAACGATTCAATATTATTCAAGATAATACGAGTGATCTTCACTATCACTAGGGTTACAAAACCTTGAATCTTATGTTTCTAAGACTTATGATATTGTTGAGTTTGTTCTATGTTCTTAACAGTTATGATCTGATCAATGCATATAATATCTAAGCCTATGATTTCTCTTTTATAGTCCAAGAGAGATCTTTACAATATTGTCAAGTCTAATCGAACACATGCTTGAGAGTGTCAGTCATTAAGATACAACATGTATCTGTGTTTACAACTTGTTACTGAACACTTTGTCTAAAGATATTATCTACCGTGTATTGTTGACTATTATACACATAATATCTTTGAATACTTATCCAACCAGCAGTAGAATACTTCAATAGTTATCCACTCAGCAGTAGAATCTTCTTCACTAGCAGCAGCATCATTCAGCAGTAGAATGTTTAACGCTAGCAGTAGAATCAAATGCACTAGCAGTAGAATGATACTTAGAGTATTTATTTGAGTAGAACTGATCTTGTAATCCTTTAATTCCCGATATTAATCTTCAGAATATTTAATTCCCAACAATCCTCCCCTAAACATGCGAATCCTTTTCAACATGTTTCTGAATTAAATTATGGATTGTGAAGATCTTTCAAACACTTCTGTAGTCAGATTCATGATCTGAGCTATCTTCTATTCTTCAAGATTAAATATCTTTCTAGTAACTCTTCTGCCATTTTCTTTTGACTTCGACAAACTTAGAACCTATCTTCAAGCCTTAAACAAAGCCTAAAAGATGGTGCAATTTCCTTGGATGAAGGAATTATAAGAGGCAACGGTGCTGTGTATCTTGGATGCTTGTTTCAACAAGTGAAATCATCTCTCAGCATGCCTTTGCAAGTGATGAACAAACGTACTGAACTGTAATTGACCTAGATAGAACTTTCTCCTTTGGAATGCTTCATCCATTCTGAATATATATAATACTCCAGAATCAGCTCTGTTCTTGTCATTTTCAACCTCCATGTCATCATCTTGTATGCTCTTGTCTTTTCCTCTCTTACATTTGGTTAATCTTCCTTGGGCTTTATTTCCTCTCCTGAGATATTACCTCCCCTGAGATGTAAATAACATTTTATCCTCCCCTGTTTGGAAGATCTCTTACCATCATCCCATCATCATCTGATCTACCAATGTGAACTTGTTTTCAGACAATGTTGTACATGAAGCCATCAATTCCTTAAGAGTTTATGTGCTGCCCTCATCACTTCTAGGTGTGTTAACTCCTATGAGAGGTGATTCATGGGGCATTGACTCATTATCCATCAATGGATGGTTTTACTGAGTCCCTTTGAAAATCCTTTTTAATAAACTTTTGACTTAACAGTATGTTCATGATTTTATTATAGAAAAATCATACTGCTTTCAACCATTTTAAAGCGATTAAGTGTGTAACAGACACTTAATCTAGAATTCAGTTTAAAGCAACCTCTGGTTGTGTGAGAACCAATGTTTTTCAGTTATAAATAACTACCTGTATAAAGATAAACCTATTCAAAAGGCTTTCTTGACAGGTTTTCCAGCTCATAGCAATTGTTGCCTCTAACATAAGTGTTAGATTCACTTTTACTAGTTGTTCTTTCTATCAGTTGTCCTTAGACTTGCTCATTATACTTAAAAGTATAAAATGATAGAAAGTGAGTTGAGTCAGTTACTATCTGACCAACTGAGCCATCAAGTCAATGTAAAACATGATAACTAGGTTTCAAGAAAGAAGTTTTAAAGAATCAATTGACTTAGGTGTTAACCTTTGTTAATGAATTGCCAAACTCAGTCCATCATAAACCTATTATTTTAGCAACTAGAATCATTCTGCTGCTTCCATTTCACTTGAAACTTCCTTTTTGTTCAATGTTCATACCTAAAAATGTTAGTCCAAAACTAAGAAACAAAATGCAAAGCATATGTCTTATAGCAGTATCATAGTATGACTTAACAAATATGAACATAACAAACAAAAATTTGTACCAGCAGCACAAACTTTTCACTAACAGTAGTATGTTATAAATCCAGCAGTACAATCAAAAATTTATATACAAAAACACATAGTTTTAAATCATTAAGGATTAAGCATTCCAATACTTGCTACCAAGTACTGAAACCTTCCAACATCAAAAGCTTTTGTAAGAAGATCTGAAATGTTGTGATCAGAATCAATTTTAAAAACTTGAATCAACTTTTTCTCATTACAATCTCTAATAAAATGATGTCTTATTTCAATGTGTTTTGTTTTAGAATGTTGCACTGGATTTTTAATTATGCAAATTGTACTACTATTATCAATATGTATGACAGTGTTCATGAAATTATACCCATAGTCAAGAAGTTGGTTTTGAAGCCATAGGACTTGACCACAGCAACTTGCAGCAGCTACATGTTCAGCTTCAGTTGTTGAAGTAGTCACAATTGTTTGCTTCTTACACTACCATGAGATAAGTCTACACCCAAGGAATTGACATCCTCCAGTTGTTGACTTTCTGTCCAAGCTAGCACCAGCATAATCACTATCCGAAAATGCTACCAAGTCAAAAGGTGATTCCCTTGAATACCATAGACCCAACCTAGGTTGACCCTTGAGATATCTAAAAATCCTCTTGATTGCTGTTAAATGAGAAACCTTTGGAGTTACTTGAAATCTTTCACAAGCACAAACAGAAAACATGATGTCAGGTCTTGATGATGTAAGATACATCAGAGAACCTATCATAGATCTGTATGTGTGTACATCTACACTGTCTCCATCTAAATCTTTAAGAAGAGGCTTCTCAGAGTCCATTGGTGTGCTTGCCATTTTTGAATCAGCAAAGTTGAACTTCCTAAGTATCTCAGCAACATATTTATCTTGACTAATAAATATGCCTTCATATGATTGTTTAACTTGCAAACCCAAAAAGAATGTAAGTTCCCCCATGGAACTCATCTGAAACTTATCATGCATAAGCTTCTCAAACTCCAAACACATCTCCTTCCTTGTAGATCCAAAGATGATATCATCCACATACACCTGAACTAGCAAAAGATCACTCTTGTGCTTCTTGATGAATAATGTCTGATCAATCTTGCCTCTTTGAAATTATTTTCAATTATTTCGGAAGCTAGTGTTTCATACCATGCTCTTGGTGCCTGATGAAGGCCATAAAGAGCCTTAACAACTCTATACACTTTTTCTGGATGGTCAGGATCAATGAACCCTGGAGGTTGTGAGACATACACCTCTTCTTCAATAGTACCATATAAAAATGCACTCTTGACATCCATTTGATAAACTGTGAAGCCTATAAATGAAGCATAAGCTAAGAAAAGCCTAATTGCCTCAAGTCTTGCTACTGGAGCAAAAACCTCATCATAGTCTATACCTTCTTGTTGTGTGTACCCTTGGGCTACTAATCTAGCCTTATTCCTAATCACTATGCCCCTTTCATCCCTTTTATTCTTGAAAACCCATCTAGTGCCAATTACCTTTTCATCCTTAGGTAAAATCTTATGAATCTTAAACTGAAGAAGCTCCTCTTGCATAGCTTCCACCCAGCTTGAATCATCTAGGGCTTTAAGAATGTTCTTTGGTTCTGCCTGAGAGAGAAAACATACAAACAAGCAAGAGTTTGAAAACTCATGCTGCTTTGAAGCATAAAGGGCATCAAGAAGCCCTTGTTGGTCTGAAGACATCAGTTGTTGTCTTGTCTTCACACCTGATTGTACATCTCCAATCACATTTTCTAGGGAGTGGACTTTGTGAATCCTGGTGTGTGGGGTTGAAGGAACATGATAGTTGGGTGAGATATTGCTCAAATCCACCTCTTTATCTGAGAAATCTGCTTCATTTGAGTCTGAAGGGCCATCAGTAGAATCATTTGGCCTAGCAGCAGAAAAATTAAGCCTAGCAGTAGAATGCTCTGTCTCAGCAGTACTATCATCAGTAGAAACATTCTCTTGTTCCTTGGTTCCATCTTCCTTGTGTTCATCTTCAACATCTTCTTTAGCTTTACCAGAAGAAGATTCATCATTTGTTGAAGTTGAAGCCACACTGGTACTTATTAGCATCCATACATGATCTTGATTTGTCTCCTTGTCTAACCCTGCCTCATTTGTTGTTTGTGAACCTGAAAAATCATTAGTTTCTGCAACAACAGGCACATAATTCATAGAATGGGTTAGTGACTCAAGATCAAATAGCCAATTAGGACCTTGACCTGCTACATTGGATTTATTCTCTAAAAATTCCACATGCTGGTTCTCATCTACTCTTCTAGTTCTCAAGTTGTATACTCTAAAAGCTTTGCTATTAAGAGAATATCCAACTAAGAGTCCTTCATCTGCTTTGCTATCAAACTTTCCAAGATGGTCTAAGGTATTTAGAATTGACACATGACATCCAAAAGGTCTAAGAAATCCTATTGCAGGAGTTCTACCTCTAAAAAGCTCATTTGATGTCTTATTGTGAGATTTGACAACCAAAACCCTATTTTGAACATAGCAAGCAGTGTTGACTGCTTCTGCCCAAAAAGTGATAGGCAACTTAGAGTCGGCTAACATGGTTCTAGCAGCTTCTACGAGTGTTCTATTTCTCCTTTCAGCAACTCCATTTTGCTGAGGAGTTTTAGCTACACTAAATTCTCTCCTAATACCTTTTTCTTTGCAGAAATCATCCATAACTCTATTTTTGAATTCTGTCCCATTATCACATCTAATGACTTTTACTCTTTTGCTTACTAGGTTTTCAATCTCTGTAATGAATGTCTTAAGGATGCTAGAAGTCTCATCCTTAGTAGCTAAAAAGAAAACCCATGTAAATCTACTATAGTCATCAGTAATAACTAGACAATAACTTTTATGCTTTAGGCTCCTAACAGAAGTAGGTCCAAATAAATCCATATG
The DNA here is from genome assembly GCA_021014915.2 of Artemisia tridentata subsp. tridentata. NCBI lineage: Eukaryota > Viridiplantae > Streptophyta > Magnoliopsida > Asterales > Asteraceae > Artemisia > Artemisia tridentata. The sequence continues at coordinate 402,862,870 of CP139507.1, forward strand.
AAGCATAAACAAAGATTGATCATTAGAGTTAAAAATTTTGGGCTTACAAGTGGCTTTGTGTTGTTTGCCTTTAAGACAAGCAATGCATGTTTGGTCATTTTCAAATCGTTTTTGAGGTAAACCTCTTACTAAACCATTCTTAACAATCTGATTTATGGTTTTGAGGTTAATGTGACCAAGCCTTCTATGCCATAACATTGATTCATACAATGTGGCCTTTGCTACAAGACAAGTTAAAGCCTTTTTAGGAACAATGTTCTTCATATCAACACTGTACGTATTGCCCTTTCTAGGAATTTTAAGAAGTACTTGATTTTCATCAGGCATCTTAAAATCAGAAGAAAGTACAAGACATTCAGTGTCTCAGAAAAGAACTTTGTTCTTTTTATCACACATTTGTGAGACACTAAAAAGATTATACTTAAGCTCTTGCACATAGAACACATCTTCAAAATCTAAATTTTTAGTTTTAATTGTACCTTGACCAGAAATTTTGCCACCAATACCTCCTCCAAAGGTAACAAAGCCTCCATCTATTGATTGAAAATCTGAGAGATAAGACTTGTTGCCTGTCATGTGCCTTGAACATCCACTATCTGAGTATCCTTGATCCTCTTGTTTATAAGATGAATGTTCCTGCACAGAAATAAGGAGTATTAGTTTCCTTTGGGGACCCAAGCCATTACTGACTTGGATCTGCCTCTTGCATCAATGAAATGTAATCTTTTGAGAACAGTTGATGCAACATTGGATTTAAGAACATAACATGCTGAGGCCTTAACAACATTTGCCCTATTTTCCCTAGCAGTAGTATGAACTACATGCTTAGCAGTAGAAACTGCTAGCTTTGTAGTTGTTCCCTTTGGTTTCCAAACTTGTTTTAGGACCACTGCTTTTGATTGAATGGGTCTTTTAACAGTTTTTTATGCATTTTTGAAAGTTGATTTTGCATTTTTAACTGTTGGTCTTGGGTTAACAGTCATGAATGGTCTAGCAGTAGAAACTGCTTTTGAAACTGCTCTGGGTTTTGTTCTCTTAGAATTAGAGTGAAAGTGAAATTGAGGAGTTTGCCTTTTGTAATTCACCCTATTGTTTGCATACCCAGATACCCATTGGTTGCAGAAAGCTGCAAGATGGTCAAAACTACCACATGTGTAACAAGCTTTGTTATAAAAAGCAAAGTCATCACCTAGTTGGTGAGACTTGAGGTTATTCCAACTCCTTTGGTTACCTCTGGGCTTGTTGTTGGTTCTGTATTGTTCACAATACTTAACTGGTTGCCTAACATGTTTAACATTGTTTTTAGGCTTATGAGTATCATGTTTGACTATCTTAGGAACACTTGTTCCTGCTTTCTTAACCACTTCAGGTTTAGACATAACCTGATCATCTTCATCACTATCAGATACCCAATCTTCAATGACTACTCTATCTGATCTTCTATTAGAGGACACCTTGTCCTTAGGAAGTGAAGTATTACTTATACTTTCACCTACTTTCTCTACATTAGGACTCTCAGTAGACTTAGAACCATATTCCATTATTGGTTCTTGAAACTCAACAAATCCTATGTGTGCTAAGTCAATTCCTGGAGGTGAAGGAACACCTCTGTATGGTGGAGGAACAGATTTGTATCCTACACCAGATCTAGCTTTGTTGATTACTTTAGCTTTCCAAATTTTATTAATTCCCTCTGAGGCATGAGCTAAAACATCTACTGTTATCTTAACATTTTCACTTTTATTTTTGGCATTAGCTAATGATGCATTTTGCAAACAAATTATTTCATCTCTGAACTCTAAGTTTCTTTTTAGGGCATTCATGTCATCAGTAAACTTAGATTCATTTCCTTGAAAGTGTAAGATTTGTTTTTCAAGAACAACCAGACCACTTTTATGATTAGCTAAATTAGCAAGAGTGTCAAATAGTTCTTCTAGTTGAGCATCAAATTTCTTTTTAAGGTCTTCATAAGATTTAAGAGAAAGGCAAGATTCAGTACATTTGATTATAGAATTTACCTCTGAATCAGAAAAGACCATTAGAGCAATCTCAGTGGCCACCATTACAGCTTCTTTTGGTGCTTCTTCCTCATCAGCCATGAAGCTCCGATCATAGTTAACACCATCTATGGCTAGCATAGCCCGTGGTTCTTCCACTGCAACTTCCTTCTTCTTCTCTTGCTTATACCATGTGTTTCTATTATCCTGCTTCCTTAGGTTTCTACACTCTTTAGCAAAATGTCCCAGCCTGTGACAGTTGAAACACTCTATTTTCTTCTTATCAAACCCAACAGTTTCATTACCAGTGATGGTAATCTGCTTTCCAGTTCTTTGCCAAAACTTCTTAGCCCTCGTGCTTAGTAAAGCAACCTGCCATTTGATATCCATCTCTTCTAAATCATTATCATCTAACTGATCAAGATCTTCATGAGTTAGAGGAGAACCACTAGTTTGACTAGACATGAATACATAGAATGATGGATCTCCAAGTCCAGCAGCATTCTTTTGTGAACTAGTAGTAGGACCACCATAGTTAGCACTAGAAACACCTGCATCTTCGTCTACCTCTTCTGACTTACTAATACTAGGAGATGACAAGAGTGCCACATTCCCAGAACTAGTATTGTAGTTTCCAGACTTTTTCAGACTTTGTTCAACAATTTTGAAGTTGTTGTACAAATTTCATGGTTTCAATGTCTTGCTTATTCATCCAGACAACCACATGAGTATGGAATTCATCAGATAAACTTCTCAAAAACTTCATGTTGAGATCTTCCTTTGCTATCTCAACCCCTAACACAGCTAATTAACTGACAAGCTTGTGTAATCTAGAGAACAGCTTATCAAGTGATTACATGCTATTTGAACGAAAATTTTCAAATTGTTGTTTCAGTAATGTCTTCTGTGTTTTCTTGGTAGTTTCATTACCACCAAACCATGCACAAATCTCTTCAAAAATAGTTTTTGCATCAAGATACTTGCTAAAAGATAGCATCTGTTCACCAGGAATGGTCATGAGCAACAAGTTTCTTGCTTTTTGATCATTTCTCTTCTGTATCCTTTCTTCACCAGTAACTGGTCCAGTATTTCTTTTCCTATATGTTTTTCCTTCAAGAATGACATCTGTATAACCTAGTGTAAAAGAATCACCATACATAATGATATCCCAAAGAGCATAATCTTGAACCATAAAATATTGCTCAATGCTTAACCTCCACAACTCAAACTCATTATGTTTGATCATGGGCAACTTTACAGCAATATTTGTAGCCTGAGTATCTTGTACGACCATTTCTGTTTCTTTTTTTAAATCAACTATATCAGCCTTGCTTTGATACCAATTGAGGAGAATCGATACACTATAAGGTTGTTAGACCTTTGTTGCTTTGTGTATATGATATATTGAGTTAATATGATTAAGTATACGGAATCTACTTAATCACACTTAGAAGGTTTATTTGGTTATAGAAATGGAACAATGATGTTTGTTATAGAACAATGAACAAAGAAAGTTTATCACCAAACGATTCAATATTATTCAAGATAATACGAGTGATCTTCACTATCACTAGGGTTACAAAACCTTGAATCTTATGTTTCAAAGACTTATGATATTGTTGAGTTTGTTCTATGTTCTTAACAGTTATGATCTAATCAATGCATATAATATCTAAGCCTATGATTTCTCTTTTATAGTCCAAGAGATGTCTTTACAATATTGTCAAGTCTAATCGAACACATGCTTGAGAGTGTCAGTCATTAAGATACAACATGTATCTGTGTTTACAACTTGTTACTGAACACTTTGTCTAAATATATTATCTACCGTGTATTGTTGACTATTATACACGTAATATATTTGAATACTTATCCAACCAGCAGTAGAATACTTCAATAGTTATCCACTCAGCAGTAGAATCTTCTTCACTAGCAGCAGCATCATTCAGTAGTAGAATATTTTACGCTAGCAGTAGAATCAAATGCACTAGCAGTAGAATGATACTTAGAGTATTTCTTTGAGTAGAACTGATCTTGTAATCCTTTAATTCCCGATGTTAATCTTCAGAATATTTAATTCCCAACAAATACTCTCGATTTGAGACTCGGGGAAGGGTAAGGAAAAAGAGTCCTTGTAGACCGAACCACTGTAAACCCTCGTGTTGTGGTTTGATCGTGTCTATCCTTTCTTGCATTATACTTATTTTTATTTTGGTTGATTTCACATAAACATAACAAAGAAAAGAATTTAAAAACGGCAAAACTATTCAACCCCCTTCTAGTTTTCCACAATTGGCATCAAGAGCTACGTTACTCAAGATTTTTAAATTTTATTTTATTTTAAAACTTGAAACGATCCATGGATTTTAAAATTTTTAAAGAAGGGCAATCTATGCAAATACCACTAGTATTTGAACCAAATGGATTTATCTATTGCAAAAGCCGTTTTGAAACATATGTGAAATCAAAAGATTTAGATTTATGGTATATAATTATAGAAGGTGATCACAAAGCTATTATAAAAGATATCGTAAGTGGTCGGATTGAGGATACTTCACTTACTCATCATAGTGATGAGCAAAAGAAGTTAATTTCAAAAAATAATGAAGCAAAAATGATGTTTTACAACGCTCTAACTAAAAAGGAATTTGAAAGCGTCTTTATGTACAAAACCACTAAAGAAATTTGGCGATCTTTAATAATCACTCATCAAAGAAATTCACAAGCCAAGGATAACAAAATTGATCTTCTTGTTCAACAATATGAACAATTTAGTATTCCTGAAGATGAAATCATTGATAGTGCATTTGCTCGTTTTAATACTATCATTACTTCTCTCAAAGCACTTGATGAATCCTTTTGTAGTAAGAACTTTGTCAGAAAATTCCTTAGAGCACTTCATCCAAAATGGAGAGCAAAAGTGACGGCTATTGAAGAATCCAACAATCTCTCAAAGTTGTCACTTGACGAACTAATTGGAAACCTCAAGGTTCATGAAATGGTGATGGTGAATGATTCAGAGATTGTTAATGGTAAAAAGGAAAAAGTCAAGTCCATTGCCTTAAAGGCAAAAACGGAGTCAAGTGATGAAGGAGAATCTAGCTCAGACAGTGAAGATGAAGAGTATGCCATGGCCATAAGAGACTTCAAAAAGTTCTTTAGAAGACAAGGAAAGTTTGTAAGACAACCTCGAGAAGACAAGAAACCTTTCCGAAAAGATCATGACGATAAGAAAGGAAAAGGCATAAGAAAATGCTTTAGACGTGGAGACACAAGCCATCTTATAGGAGATTGCCCCAAGCCACCTAAAAACAAGAATCAAAGGGCGTTTGTAAGTGGTGCTTGGAGTGATAGTGAAGATGATGACGAGGATCCAAAGAATGACCAAATTGCTCTCATGGCTCAGGACTCAAATGAGGTACATTCTGACTCATCCTACTCTTCTATTGATGATGATACATTGCAAAAAGAGTATAACAAACTGTGTGAACTTAGCTTGAAAGTCATAAATAAAAACAATTTTTTAAAGACTAAAAAGGAATTTTTAGAAATTAAAGTTTATGAATTAAAAGAAAAAGCTAAACATTTAGAAAAGAGTAAAGCCATTGACAAGGTATGTATATCATCTCAAGAACTTGGACTTGAAATTGAGAAACTTAAACTCACACAAGATGTGCTCATTAAACAAAATTCTAATTTTAAAAGGTTAGATAAAAACATTTCTTGTGCGGATGAAATAATGAAAATCCATAAATTACCATATGATAAAACTGGACTAGGATTTATGAAATTAGGAGATTTATGTAGTCTAACGAAACAAGCCGAAAAAGAACAAGAAACTGTTCCAACCACCTCAGGAAGTCACAGAACAGACAGAACAAAAAATTTGGTTCCGTCCGTTGAACCTTTTGGTTCCGTGGGTTCCTCAGGAGAACAGAAGGATAGCAAATCGGCTCATACTGAATTTGTTAAAGTCACAAAGAAATCTAAAGTTGTTACAAATGAAACTAAACAAAAACGAGCTGTTACAATAGGAGTAGGACTTGCTAAAAATGAGTTTAGATCTAAAACAATTCAACAAAGGCCTAAAACACCTATTCCCAAACGCCCCTTTCCAAAAAGTAACTACAACGGACAACCCAACTATCAACATAACGGTTGGAATCATAACTTCCCTAGACATTATCAAACTCCTAACTACATGCCATGGAACTCATATCCACCATTCCCATACATGAATCAAGTTAATGGGATGTTTAACCAAAATGGACCCATGAGATATTGGGGACCAAATGCTTGAGTTTTTATATTACTTAGGTATGCTTGAAAGTCGGATTGGAACCAGACGAGTGGATAAAAGATAGCGGTTGTTCAAGGCCTATGACAGGAGATAAGAGCCTCTTCTCAACCTACCAAGAATATGAGGGAGGTAATCTCACTTTTTGTAGCAAATTGAAAAGCAAAATCATCGGAAAATGTACTATCTCTCATGACTCTCTCTCGATTGATGATGTTGCTCATGTTGATAATCTAGGATTCAACCTACTTAGTATTAGTCAACTATGCCATAAAAAGTATAATGTCCTATTTAGTGAAAACGAAAGTAAAATACTAAATGATGGAATAACCATAGCTAAAGGTGTTTTGAAAAACAACATATACGTCATAAAAATTGATAAAACATCTAGAGATAAACTTTGTCTCACTTCGTTAGATGATTCCTCAAATCTTTGGCATAGACGCTTAGGCTACGCTAATATGAGACTTATCGAATCTCTATCCTCAAAAGATCTTGTTAGGAACTTACCCAAGTTGAAATATGACCAACACTTTTGTGATGCTTGGAAAATTGGAAAACAAGTTCATAGTAGCCATAAGGCTAAAAATATGGTGTCTACATCTAGGTGTCTAGAACTTCTATATATGGATTTATTTGGTCCATCTGCTATACTAAGTTATAGAGGCAACTTCTACACTTTGGTCATATTAGATGATTATTCAAGATACACTTGGACAAAGTTTTTGAAAAATAAAAATGAAGCCGAATACGTATCAGCCGGAAAAGCATGTCAACAAGCTCTTTACATGAAGCAAGCTCTTGTCGACTATGGAATTCAAACAACGAAATCTCTATTATTTGCGACAACAAAGGAGCTATCGACATCAGTAAAAATCCAGTTCAACATGCTCGAACTAAGCATATTGAAATCCGTCATCACTTCCTTCGCGACAATGTACAAAAAGGAAACATCTCAATCGAGAAAGTATCCTCGGAAGATAACATTACCGATATCCTAACAAAACCTCTTAAACGAGAACTATTTAATCTCCTTAGACTTGGACTAGGACCAATGGAACCTAATTTGTAGTTTTAAGTAATTTAGATCTTAGCTCGAACCTTCGTTTGATCAAAAACGACAAAGGATGACAAAGTCGAAATCTGACCCAAGGTACCCTACGATAACAAGGACGAAACCAAAAATTTGGTTCCGCCTAATCCGTGGGGTATTGTGGTCCAATATTCAACTTAAAACAAACATCTCCCTCTCCAAATTAAAAATACCCAACGACCTAAACTCACTCCACATCACACTAAACTCACTATTAAGGCAATTCCTTCAACTAATCTCTTCTCCAATCAACATTGTAAGTTTCCTTACTACCTTTCTTCTCTCAATTCTTAGTCTTGGGTTTCTAATTTATGCACAAAACCAAACTTGGGGTTTATGCATTTTCTTAGGTAGATCCTGAAATACATTTGTATATTTAACAACTAATCATATTCCCCTTAGTTAGGAATTGCATCATTAAGTAAATAAAATCAATTTGTTAAAAACCCTATGTCAAATTTTTGTAAAGCTTCTCACCTTTAGGACAAACAATTTCTCATTGTTAATACAAATAAAAACGTATTTGAACATCACTTGCATAATGTCTCTTGAATGCTAAAGGAAGTACATAATTAATATGTATTTTTGGGTACATTCAATCGAAGCTACATTGAATTAGGAGTGTTTGGGTTATCTATAGGTGATGAAGAATATGAAAAACATAAAAAAATAATCAAACGCAGCGGAAACATCACCTAGAGACGGATCCATAAAGCCATATGATCAATCAATGATAAATATAACAATTATATACCTTTGTAGCATGAATCGGGAGTCTCTAACAATTACCAACCCACGAATGGCACAAGAAACCCAAATGATCGATGAGGTTGATCACTTCTATGAGAGAAACACACTACACGTCACCGATTACCACCCGATGCTAGTCTGGACCTCGTAACACTTGTTCTTGCAACAACCTACAATAGATTAAGCAAAGAAGCAATCAAAAACACAAACCCTAAGGGGGTTATGTTTTTGTGCCGTAGGTTTAAGAGAGGAAAAGAGGGAGAGAAAATTGGAAAGTGGTTAATATGATTGATTATACTTAATGACAAAATCAATAGGTTGTTATGAGATATAATGTTACACTTAACCCCTTGCACTTTTCCCTCTTGTTCTTCCCACCATGGCCGGCCACATGGGGCCTTAAATGGGCTTGCCCATTTGTTGGTCCAATCCAATAAACTAAGTACTAGCTTAGTTATTAGTGGCCCGTTATTGATCCCAAGTTACGTAGTCTTGTATATAGTGTAAATACGATAAATACAATATATAAAATGGTATTTCTGTGTATAAGTGTGTGAATCCATAGGCTCACATGTGTCTAGTCATAGAATTATTTATTATGACACGAGCATACCCCAACAGCTCCCACTTGCGACGTCAAAATAATCAAGTAATTATACAAGCAAAGGTTAGCGTCTAGCAACACACCAATACCCCTAGAAATATGTGAGGATGGTTTCTTAAACGTCTCATTTGAATGGTTTATATGTCATCTATCCTTTTGTTACAGATACCATGTTGAACATTAGACATGGATCAAATGTCATTCTAATTGTTCAACTATAATGTTTCTCGATATAGAGATTGAACATGATTACCAAGTCAATTAAGATTCATCTTAATCTCATTTGGGGATGGCCATACAAACATCTGTTCAATTCATCGAGGGGCCTAATAGTATCTAACTCCATAACATGTGGATGAACAAATCCTATTTTGACTGCACGTGTCATTCATGTGTTTCATATCACTCATGAAGATGGTTTTTATAACTACCTTATTCAGGACATCATTTAACCATATCAAGGAATGAAATTCCACGCATGCAAGACCTACTTACATCTCAAGTCTAAGGATAAGAGACATAACCAATTGCGATATTTACTCTTGACGCCAATCCATGCAGTGAATACTCGTAGGTTGGGTCATTCCAATGTTCATCACAATGAACAAAATGTGAGTTTAGTGGAATCATCAATTAATATCTATTCTTAATAAATATCACCAACACGCTCACATTTGCCTTAATTCGATGATACTCCCGTATCGTTAACTGGCAATGGACAATTTTAGAATAAATAAATTATTCATGGATTAAACATGCAAATATAGAACACAGTAGTATAAATGAAGATGATCATACCAGGTATATCAATTCATTATATAATACGACTGCTTACATTTCCATTATCCAAATACTAAAAACAGATATGCATAAGACTACTCATAGGTCTGAATCCGATGTTCCTACCATGATCAAATTATGTTGTACAAGACAACAAGTAGTCATCTGAGTAAAATTTGAGAATACTTGTTTCAAAACTCATGAAAGGTTTAAATGATGATTGTCCTTTTTATGTGTGCATTCAAGTACAATACGAGTATTGCAACAATGCATTCCATGGGGAGTTTGAAGCTAGCAAAACACCTACTTTAGACAGTCATCTGAATAGTTTCTCAAACTGTAAAGTATTCTTATTCTTTTAATGTATAACGCATTAATGCCCTCAGTCGAGCACATCTAGTCAGCAATGTCATCATTCATGATGACATCTTACCACGACTAGGGTTGAGCATCATCTCAGTTGAATAAGCATCAGTGTATGCAAAAAAAACAGAGCTCCTCAAATATCCGTAAACGTTTGAACATATCTTTGGTCATTTGTAGGTCCATTATAATGTTCGTTTAACAATTATCTAATGACTTTCACTTAGATATTTGTTGTTATCAACTCATCTTGCATTCATGCAAATGATGTAAATAGTCCAATGCATAATACGACTTACATAATGAATCCTTCAGTTAAACTTAAGGTTTCCATTCATGTGTTCAATCTCATCAACTAAGATTGATCATTGAGACTCCCCTCAATAACGTATCATATTGTGTTTAGACTTAATAACCGCTTATGTTTATTCTAATAAACATACATATAATAGTCTTATTTTATAAATCCCTTAAGAGAAACTTCATTCCAAGCTAAGGATTAAAGTCTAGCTTAGATGGAATATTGTTTCTAATATGTTAATGACATATGAGATTTAAGAAAATAAATATAGTGCTCCAACTTGCTCTCAGTGTACTTAGGAGTAATCTTATTAATCAAAATCAAATTAATGATTTTATAATTAACTTAAGATCTCTGCTCCTAGATGCATGATCTAATCCACATATGGATTCTTTTATCTTGTATACATAATAAAGATTATATGGATTCATAAACCCTTTTGATTACTCATCGTCCTCGCAAAGGTAATCAACAAGAAAAGTGTTTTGATATCCTATTGTCATATTTTATTTACATGAAAACAAGTATGACAATTAATCATCTTTATACATTTAATGTTTGTAGGTAGGAAGATTTAATCATAGTCAATTTCTTGAGTACGAGTAAACTCCTTTTACTACGCGTGCATTAAATGTGTGTACAAGTTTGTCATTTTGAGTCTTCTCATCAAGAAACTCATTATTAACCTTACAGTCTAACTGATTGGTAAGAGATCAATCAAGCTCCATGAGTGATTGCATTATACTTATTGTTATTTTGGTTGATTTCACATAAACATAACAAAGAAAAAAATTTAAAAATGGTAAAACTATTCAACCCCCCTTCTAGTTTTCCACAAGGTTTATGTGAGTCAACCCGAAGGCTTTGTTGATATGGAACATCCAGACCACGTATACAAGCTAAAGAAGGCCATCTACGGTATAAAACAGGCTCCACGAGCATGGTATGATGAACTATCTTCATTTCTACTTCAGAACAACTTCACAAAAGATATTGTTGATCCAACTCTTTTTACACGAAAATACCACAATGACATCTTGATCGTTCAGATTTATGTGGATGACATCATTTTTGGCTCCACTAATCCAAAACTTTCAAAAGAATTTTCAAATCTAATAAAAAGCAGATTTGAGATGTCAATGTTGGGGGAACTAAAATATTTTCTTGTACTTCAAATTCATCAAACCCCAACTGGTATCTTTCTGAATCAACACAAATATACCTTAGAAATCCTTAAGAAATATGGAATGGACAAATGTGATCCTTCTAGTACCCCAATGGCTACTAGAACGAAACTGGATTTTGATTTACACGGGAAACCAGTTGATCCGAAATTATATCGGATTATGATTGGTTCTCTCATGTATCTAACAGCCAGTCGACCCAACATTCATTTTGTTGTATGTTTATTAGCGCGATTTCAGGCAAAGCCTACAGAGAATCACCTCAAAGAGATAAAAATAATCATTCGATACCTTCGTATGTACGTCGACATGGGTATTTGGTATCCGAAAGGATCCGGATTCGATCTCATGGCCTTTTCAGATGCTGACCATGTAGGTTCTAGAGACACAGCAAAAAGTACGTCAGGAGGAGCTCAATTTTTAGGAGAAAAACGAGTAAGCTGGTCTTCAAAGAAACAAGACTGTATCGCACTTTCCACTGTAGACGCTGAGTATGTATCTCTATCGGCATGTTGTGCTCAAGTACTTTGGATGCGCACACAGCTCAGAGATTATGGCTTTAACTTCAACAAAATACCTACGTATTGTGATTCGAAGAGCGCCATCACCATCTCATGCAATTCTATACTACACTCACGTACAAAACACATTACAGTTCGTTACCATTTCATCAAGGAGCATGTGGAACAAGGTACTGTCAAATTATATTTCGTGAAGACTGAATACCAACTTGCGGATCTATTTACTAAAGCCCTTCCAAAAGAAAGGTTCAAGTATTTAGTTCATCGAATTGGAATGCAAAGCCTAACTCCATAAAAGTTAGAGAGTATTCTCGAATCATCTTAAATATTTTCAAAGTCACAAAGACTTCGCTTATCTGTAAATATTTTTGAAAAACAAAATACAAAAATTGAAAACCCCATAAAAACTAAATAAAAAAAATAGAAAACTTTGAAAAATCCAAAAACAATATAAAACAACAAAAATACCAAAACATCAAAAAAATTCGAAAAATCAAAAACAATTTTTATTATTTTTTTTTTTTCATTTTTTCTTCATTATGACTTATACACACATAACAGTGTATGACTCGCACTTCAACGTGAAATCTTTAAAAGAAAGTCCAGGTACATCACCTCACAAAGATTTCAAAACAAGGACTTCAAAATGACTTGTAGTTAAATGACAGACTGTAACTCGTACTTCAAAACAGCAAATTTTGTACTTATTTAGTGCATTCTTTGCTAAAAAGAAATTGAAGATAAATCTTCTTGATTTCTGAAAAATTTACTCAAATTTTTTAGATTGTCAAAATCTTTTAAATTTTTCAAAATTCAAATGACTTTTAAGTAATTCAGCTTAGAACTCGTACTTCAAGAAAAAATCTTTTTTCAAATATGTTAGAGTATAAACATACAAAAAGATTTTAGAACCAAAACTCATTTTTATCCAACGACTTGTGTATACATTGGTACACAACTTAAGCTTTTAACAAAAGAAATTATTTTCTAGTGAAAAACATTCTTTCACAAAAGAAAAGATTTCAAAACAAATATACCATCTTTACCACCTATTTTTAAACAAACGTTTACCACAAAGAACTTTTTTAGTCTCTAAGTGTGAAACAAAAATCTTATTATGCTTAAAGATAACTCTCTTCAAAACCTTACAAACGATAAACTTTCGATAAAATCATTTCGTTAGTTATATCAGAATGCTTTTATGAAAAAGGGAGTATAAACTTTTTAAACAAATTTTTCATGCTTAAAAAATCCGTTAGACTCTCAAAATGCTTTCCAAAAACAACGTTCATATTTATAAAAAAAATCATGACATGCTATTTTTTAGGGGGAGAAAAAAGTAATTGAAAAGTGATTTTATGAATTTGTGATATGATATGAATCTTAAAAAATTCATTGAGCTCGACTCAAATGTGATTATCTCGAATAGACTTGCACCGTGACGGGTAATAACTTCAAGTTAGTTATTAGAGCCAGTCATCACCTAGAAGCTGATGATGTATCTCTTTAACTAGTCCACGTAAACGTGTCTCGCAAAGTTTAGTCTTATTTGAATAATTCACAAATTTAAAGGTGTTTCTACTCAAACCACCATGTGCAAAAACTTAACAAGTGGTACAAGAGCCTTATGTGTATCGTGAAGCATTTGTTCACAAAATCTTTCAAAAGCACATGTGTAGGGGGAGTAGTTCTTCAAAAAGAAAACTTTCGATGTGTGATCAAAACTAGTTTTCATAAACACATTGATTGACTTTCAAATTGATTTATGGCTGTGAAATTTTCAACAAACCAAAACCAACTCTAATGCTTATGAAGATTTAGGAAGATATAAGGAGGTTAAGTTTAGGGTTAATCCCATGATCCAGCCAGAGCAGGAAGGATCTACCTATGGACAATCCACTAGTTAGTGTAGAAGTCCTTAGGTATGAGAAAAAAAGGAGTAATTGAGAAAACGGGAAAGAAAGGGTTGAAGAATTAAAAAGAAAAGTTAATGAAAGGGTGAAAAGAAATAGCCTTACATAAACTTAGGACAGAAACCGGGTCAATACATAATCTATCTATAATCACAAAGATGATTAAGATATTGAAGACAAGACATCATGGATCTAGTGATGCAATGCATAACCCTTCCCAGCCACTCAAGTTTCTCTTAAAAGATACTTGTTTCATTTCTCACGGAGATAAACACGTAATCAATTGACCTCTCACTTCGAGATGTGTTAATATTGAAAAGGTGGCACTCTGCTCCAGCCTCCGCTCACTAAATCAAAACGCACAAATTGATTCTAGAGCAAGTTGAGATTCAATCTATTAAATCTCTTACGACACATTCCAAAACCTACATTTGTTGTTCAAAATTGAGAACGCAAAATGTATATCTTTAGAGTCCTTCGCAGATCTTAGTAATCTTGCCAGAACATTCATGAGTGGTATTACTTATGTGAATCCACAATGATCGAATGGAAACCCTGCCAGTGTCAACATCAAGCAGCGCAGACAGGAGGTCGCTTCGTTAATTCTTCATGAATTAAGCTTAGTGGTTAACAATTGAAGTGAATTCTCAAAGAAGAAGTTCACTATAATCAATTGGAGTTACACGATTATGAACTAACCTGTGTATGCAGGTACAAAAGATGACACCACATGACGTGAATAACCACTTACATCAACATCTTTTACCATCATAAAGTTATACATATGCAACAAACAACATCATCATCAAAGCTCAAATCAGGAAAGTTCAAGACAAAGAAATCAAGATAAAGACAACGTTTATTCAAAGTCAAAGATCTAATCAAACAAAGTCAAGAACATATCCAAGAAATCAGGAAAGTTCAAGACAAAGAAATCAAGATAAAGACAATGAATCATCAAAGTCGAATATCTAATCAAACAAAGTCAAGAACATATCCAAGCAAATGAGGAAAGCTCATGGATGAAGATCAAAGCTATACAAGACGTATGAGTATGACGAAAAGACAAAGACAAAGTTGAATATGAAGATTATCGATCAAGGCAAGAAAAGACAAGAAAAGACGACAACTCTACATCACAAGATCACAAAGCATGCAAAAGAATGAAGAATAAAGACTCGTCTTACACAACGTAAAAAGTTCAAAGAAGAAGAGTAAAGAAGACCAATTCGCAAAAACTCATCCAAGACAACTCAGGAATGACTTCAGAATGACATCCCTTAGGGGGAGATTGTTAGCATTACTTTTAGTAGAAAGTAATAGAAGTGATGGTCATTCTATATTTAGGAACTGTGTAACGTTTATATGTAATATGTAAGAGTCTAGTAACGGGCTATAAGAAGTAATCTAATAGGCTACTAGTTTAGTCTAAATAGGTTAAGTCTTATATAGTCAAGCCCAAGAGAACCAAAGCCCATCCCAAGTCCATAAGGTGTTGGAGGCTATATGTAACCAAACAAGTCTCACTTTTTTGTGTGCTTGTGTAGATGGGCTTAATCCGAGGGTTTGGTTAGTGGGCTTGAGCACTAATATTGATACGTTATCAATTTGTTTTATTGGATTATATTAAATGAATGTATGAATTTTATTTTGGTCACACATGTTTGGAAATAATTAGATAAGAAGAGATTTGTGGCTTAAAATATTTGTTGGGTCTGATAAATCAACCCAATTGTCTCCGACAAGTATTAAAACATAAAATAGGCTAATTCACCTTCTGAAGGTCAGTAAACATCAAGTCTCTGATAACAAGCAGAAAGTATGTCACTTCATAACTATCAAAGTGAACCTGATAGTTATCAGAAGAGACTTACTCCCTGAGAGTTATCAGAGAACATGTCTTTTTGATTATTATTCAGAAAATGACTCACTGATAAAGAAATTAGTGAGTGTTGTATAAAGCTCAGAAATCCTGAATGGCTTCAGGGAAGTCGAAGACCAACTGAAGAAGGCAACCTCATAAACTGATGCAGAGTCAGGGAGTGAAGTTACAAGGAGCTAAAGACTTGATTCTGATTACAACCTAGACCTGCATGCAACCACTGTTTCCCTTCCTATATAAACCGAGGTTGTAATCAAAGTTAAGTAGAGATTCCTACAAAGAAAATAATACAAAGTATTATGGTTAGAATCCTCCTCTCCTAGGAAAAACAAAGCAGCTAGCAGTCTTTTGTTGTTTGGTTTTGGAGAGTTTTTAATTGTCAAAAAACCGGGATAGTTTTCCGTAGGCTACTCTTTGTAAATCTTGTGGATTTATTCATTAATAAAGATTTATAATAGGTGAAAATGACAATGGTGTTATTAGCATGTCTGTGTCATTCTCAAGCAAACCCTACCTCCAAGATTTTGATGTTCATCAGTTTTCCTCACTTGCTAAAACTGATGTTCGTATCATTCATGGTTTACATGAACAACCAAGCGGACCCAAAAAATGGTATCAGAGCGAGTGGGTTTTTCTTAATCCATATCCATTCTTGATTGACCGCTAGTAACATCAAACGGGTTTGAGTATTGGCATATACCATCCAAACCCGATCCTCAACAAAGACCCTACCAAACTTGTTCTCCCCAAATCTTCATCCTTCTTCTTGTCTACATGATTGAATGCCTTCACACTCCCTAGTATAGCAAAAAGCTCCAAATTCTTCTTTTTCAGCTCACTCAACCACACTTCAAAGTACAACTTGCTTGCAAATCCCATAGTTCAGAAACCAAATTCACTAGGACACCTTGTCCTGAGTAAATTTTTTCATCTTGAAAACTTCTGAACTCTAGGGGCTTGAAAAAATATGCAGATTAAGACACACAAGCCATAAGTTTAGCTATGGTTACTCTCAGGAGCAACCAATGGAGAGAAAGAAGCATGAAGCACAAAGTGCAACATTGGAGCAAAAAGAAGAAAATTGAAGAAGGGGGCATTCGAGGCAGAGGAGATGTCTTCAAGGAATGTTCATCAAGCTTATTTGGAAGTGTCAGTAAACAAGACAGTCCCTGATCTTTTAGAAATTTCACCTAAAGACACCAACAACAAAGAATCAAGCTGTTGGGTTTTAGAGATGCTGCTGCTTGTTTGGATTAAGAATGCCAATGGAAATTGCTCTAAGACATTGTTGCTACTAGTACAAATTGTTACAACTGCTTGTATATCTTACTACTGCTAAGTGTTGCTGAAGGTATTCAAGAAAATATACAAGTGCTTACTACTGCTAGACAACATGTTACTACTGCTAGTTCAACATTACAACTGCTTTCACTGCTAATGAACTTGAAGAAAAATACTCTAAGTGTTTAGTGCTGCTAGAAAAAAAGTTTGTACTAAAAAAAAGTTTGTACTGCTAGTACAAACTTACAACTGTTGAAGAGTTAGAGTTAAGACTGCTAGAGTGTATAGTTAGTATTGCTTATGAGATAAACATATATAGTCGGTTAGATAATCATAGAAAAGATTCTTTTAAGATTTATCTTGTATAGCAAGCAATTGTAAGCCGACTAGGACTCCTTAGTCTATAAAAGGAGGACCTAGGGCATAGAGATGGACACTATTTTGTTAGAAAACTTTAAGGTTGTAAACCCTAATACTTTAGAGTAATCGTATTATTAATAATATTGAAGTGATTTATTTGAGATTGTTTGTTTAATTCTTCTTAAGATTAAAGTTTATATTCCGCATAAACTTTAATACAAATCAAAGACAGTATCTACATAAGTTATATTGGATCTATTCAATATTAAATTAACCTTTACAAGCTAAAGGAAATCGATCAAGTGCTCAACTGGGATCAACCAGTGGTATCAAAGCTTGTGATCAAGAGATTGTGAATCAAGATGAACCTGTTTAAACTCATCTCACTCAAGAAGGAAGACATGGACTCAGAATCTACTCACATGATTACTGCATCAAAGGTGCCCATGCTCAAGTCTGAAGAGTATGAGCTATGGAGAATGAACATAGAGTAGTACATTCAGATGGTTGATTACTCTATGTGGGAGGTCATAGAAAATGGCAATCAACTACCTAAGACATAAACTTCTGCTGAGGGTGTTACCATTACTTTTCCTATCAAGAGTGCTGAAGACAAGGCACAAAGATGGCTGGAAGTAAAGGCTTGAAGCACTCTTATGATGGGGATTCCTAATGACCATCAGTTAACCTTCAATAAAATCAAGGATGCTAAATTGTTGCTACAAGCAATTGAGAAAAGGTTTGAAGGGAATGCTACTACCAAGAAGACTAAGAAGAACCCATTAAAGCAATAATATGAGAATTTTGCTGCTACAAGTTCTGAAAATCTTGATCAGACTTTTGACAGACGTCAAAAACTCATCAGTCAACTAGCACTTATGGAAGTCTCAATTCCTCAAGAAGATGTCAATCAAAAGTTTCTGAGAAGCTTGGCACCAGAGTGGAATACACACACTGTGGTTCGGAGAAACAAGGATGATCTTGATACCATGAGTTTAGATGATCTGTACAACAATCTTAAAGTCTATGAACCTGAATTCAAAGGATCATCAAGCTCATCAACAAGCACACAAAATTTAGCTTTTGTGTCCTCCTCCAATAACAGTTCTAGCAGTACTAATGAAGCAGTTAATACTGCTCATGGAGTGAGTACTGCTAGCACACAAGTTAATGCTGCTGGGTCTTCAACCCTTGATAACTTGAGTGATGATGTTATCTATGCTTTCTTGGTTGGTCAGTCTACTAGTCCTCAGATTATGCATGAAGATTTGGAACAGATCCGTCCAGATGATCTTGAAGAGATGAATTTGAAGTGGCAGATGGCAATGTTGACCATGAGGGCAAGAAGATTTTTGAAGAAGGCTGAAAGGAATCTCAAGGTCAATGGGTAGGATAACTTGGGTTTTGATAAATCCAAGATTGAATGCTGCAACTGTCATAGGAAGGGTCACTTTGCAAGAGAATGCAGGGCTCCAAGAAGCCAAGATTACAAGACTGGAGATAGCTCAAGGAAAGCTGGGGAAACAACAACTTCTACAGATTTGGTGTCTCAATGTGATGGTCTTGGAGGATATGACTGGAGTGACCAAGCAGCTGAAGGACCTAACTTTGCACTTATGGCCTACTCTTCTTCATCAAGTTCTGATTCTGAGGTATCTAATGATTCTGGTTATTCATTTAAATCTTGTTTAGATACTATTGAGGAACTTAAGGCTAGGAATGAAAAGCTAATGGAAGTGGTAAAAATGTTAAAATTAGACAATTTAGGCTATAAAGTAGGTATAAAATCTGTTGAGGAAAGACTTGACTTTTTCAAACAAAATGAGTTAGAATATGTAAAAAAAGTGAATGTTCTTGAAGGTAAGCTTTTTGTTAAAGAACATGAAGTTATGGGGCTTACTAAAAGGTTAGAAAAGGCTGAAAAAGAAAAAGATGCAGCTTATCAGGAATTAGAAAAACATCAAGTTAAGGTTAATAAGCTTGAGTTTGCATCTGAAAGTGTAAATAAGACAATTGAGTGTCAGTTAATGAGGAGAGGTAGTGGTATAGGGTATAATGAAGTTCCTCCCTCAATAACAGGAAAGTATGTACCCCCTATTCCTGAATTGTCTTGTTTAGGTGAGTCTAATGCTAAGCCTTTAGGAGAAAGTAGTGAGTCTAATGAGGAAAAACCTAAGGCTGAAAAGAAATATTCTAATGCACCTATCATTGAAGATTGGGTGTCTGATGATGATGAGGATCAGGTCAAGGCCAAACCTAAGGTTGATAATTTAACAGTTAAACCTAGTGTTGAACAGATTAAATTTGTTAAACCTATGTTTGGTATTAAGGTGTCTAGGAAAATTGTTAAATACACTAAGCAACCTAGGGAGAACACAAACAGGCCTATAGAGGTAATTAGAGGAGTTGGAATGGAATGATATCTCAAAGGTTAGGAAGTGACTTTGAGATGATCAATAAGGCTTGTTATCATTGTGGTAGTTTTGAACATTTACAAGATAATTGTTTTTACTATGAAAAACTAGTGTGGAACTATGCAAGGAGGGTGAATCATAAAAGTTTTTCAAAAAGTACTCACCTACATGCAAAAAGAAACATGGTTCCAACAGCAGTACAAACAAAATCTGGTTTATTCTCAGTTACAACTGCTAAGCAAAATATTTCTAAACCAGCAGTAGTAACTAATACTACTAGATCAGTTAGTAATGCTAACACCAAAAGAACAGTGAAAGGTGCAAATAAATTTACAAAATTTTCAAACAAAGTACATTACACTGTAAAGAAGCCCATTCAAAATACAACAGCAATTAGTTCTGCTAAGGCAAAAGCAGTAGTTACTACTGCTAAGCCAAAAGCAATAACTGATACTGTTTTGGAAAATCATTTTTATGCTGTTAAGGCCTCAGCTTATTGGGTCTGGAAACCAAAAGTCAAAGTTTTAGATCATGTTTCCAGAAACAGCAGTGCATCTATAGTTTTAAAGAAAATTGATTATGTAGATGCACAAGGCAGATCCAAGTTAGTATTGGCTTGGGTCCCCAAAATGAACTGATTTTCTTACTTTATGTGCAGGGCAATCCACATGTAGAATTAGAAGATAAAGGAGTATTTGACAGTGGATGCTCAAGGCACATGACTGGAAACATGTCCTATCTTAAAGATTTTAAAGCTATTGATGGAGGATATGTTGCTTTTGGGAGTAATCCCAAAGGAGGGAAGATCACTGGTAAAGGTACTAAAAAACTGGTAAATTGGATTTTGATAATGTGAACTTTGTCAAAGAGCTAAAGTTTAATCTCTTTAGTGTCTCACAAATGTGTGACAAAAAGAACAGTGTTCTTTTTACTGAAACTGAATGTTTTGTCTTATCTCCTGACTTTAAGTTGAGTGATGAAAGTCATGTTCTACTTAAAGTTCCTAGAACAGACAACATATACAATGTTGATTTAAAGAATATGGTTCCCAAAGGAAGTTTGACTTGTCTCTTTGCAAAAGCCACATCAGATGAATCCAAGCGTTGGCATAGAAGACTTGGACATTTAAATTTCAAAACTATGAATAAATTGGTTAAGGGAAACCTTGTAAGAGGTTTACCTTCAAAAGTTTTTGAAAATACTGAAACCTGTGTTGCTTGTCAGAAAGGAAAACAACATAGAGCTTCTTGTAAGACCAAAGTCGTGAACTCTATAAGTCAGCCATTATATATGTTGCACATGGATTTATTTGGACCAACATTTGTAAAGAGTTTAATGAAAAAGTTGTATTGCCTAGTTGTCACAGATGACTATAGTAGGTTTACTTTGGTGTTCTTTTTAGCAACTGAGGATGAAACCAGTAACATTCTTAAGGCTTTTATAACCAAGGTAGAAAACCTAGTTAACCATAAGAATAGGGAGATGAACTAGTTTTGTGAGATGGAAGGTATTGAAAGAAATTATAGTGTAGCTAGAACTCCTCAATGAATAGCAAAGCTTTTAGAGTGTTCAATAGTAGGACGAGGAAAGTGGAAGAGAACTTGCATGTTAGGTTTAGTGAGAATACACCTAATGTTGCAGGGAGTGGACCAAACTGGCTTTTTGATATTGATTCTCTAACCAAAACTATGAATTATGAGCCAGTTGTTGCAGGTATAGAGTCTAACAATTTTGCAGGTACAAAAGCAAGTAATCATGTAGGTCAAGCTGGAAAGGAGACAAGACCTGACAAAGATTATATTTGCTGCCTATTTGGACTGCTGATCCAACCTTTCCAACACTAGAGTCAAAGAGTTCACAAGGAGATGATCTTGCTGAAGATCCACGTGATGATAAAGAAGATGGTCCAAAATCTTCTAATGATGATAAAGAGGTTAATGAAGAAAAGCAGAATGATGAAAAGGATGATGTATCAGATGATATTAACACTAGCAATACTACATCAATTAATACTGCTAAGCCAAGTGTTGATGTCGCCAATGAAGAAATTAACAGTAGCAGTACTAATTTTGTTAATACTGCTGAGCCAAGTGTTAATGTTGCTGACAAGGAAGGCATATCTTTTCATAATGATGACTATCCAAATGATCCAGACATGCCTGAATTGGAAGAAATCTATCCTGATACTGATGAAGATGTACTTGGTGCAGAGGCTGGCCTAACCAATATGGAAGATGAGGTACCTATCAGTCCTATTCCAACTACAAGAGTTCACAAGAATCATCCCAAGTAACAAATCATTGGAGAGCCAAAATCTGCTGTTCAAACAAGGAAGATGATAAAAGATTTTAAGGAACAAGGTTTCTTTGCTAGATCCCTTCATCAAAGAAACATTCACAAACACCTTCAAAACTGTTTGTTTGTATGTTTTCTATCACAAATATTACCCAAGAATGCTTATAAACTATTACAAGATCCAAGCTGGGTGGAAGCTATGCAAGAAGAACTTCTACAATTCAAGCTTCAAGAAGTTTGGATACTGGTAGATTTGCCTAATGGGAAGAGAGCAATTGGTAATAAATGGGTTTTTAGATGCAAAAAGGATGAAAGAGGCATTGTGATTAGAAACAAGGAAAGGTTAGTAGCTCAAGGATACACACAAGAAGAAGGTATTGATTATGATGAAGTATTTGCTCCAGTTGCAAGAATTGAAGCCATCGGATTATTCTAGGCTTATGCTTCTTAAAAAGATTTTGTGTGTTTTATTGATAAGTCGGCTAAATATAAATTTAAAACTTGAGTAGGCATTAATACTGCTAAAACCACAACGACATCACGCGCGCACCAAGTCTTTGGCGCTGCTACCGTGGATATAAAAGAATTAGAGCAATACACACGCACATCAGATGTCTGCATCAGAGACTAAGGAGACTGATCTTCAGCTTCAAGTTCAGCACTTAGAGGAGATTGTGGTTGCTATGACTAGAGATCTCCAAAGGATTAGTCGTCGACTAGATGGAGCACCAGGGGGTGCCTAGTGTTAGACTGTTATCATGTAGCTTGTACTATTATTTTCCTAGTCCTGGGGTATGGGACATAGTTTAGAACTTGTTGTCCTTTGCTTGTAGTACAAACAAATATATCAAGTGTGACTCTACTATGCAGGATTTGTTGTGCTATTTTATGATATCGGTTCGCGTAGACCGAAATTTTAATGTATTATATTCATGTGCGTTGTGATTATATTTATGATAACCACGAAATATCATGCTATGATTGTTTCTGATTGTGATTTCATTATATTTATACATGTTGTGGTTGTATTTATACATGTTGTAGATGTATATACATGTTGTGGTTGTATATATTGTGTATGATGATCGTTTCTATTGTGAGTTCTCACTGTGTTGTCTTTTGTGATTGTGAAGAATCATGCCACCCAAAAGAGCTACTACCGCTACGACGCCCGCTGAGATCAGAAAGCTTGTTGCCGACAGTATAGAGGCAGCATTAGTGACTGAAAGAGCTGCTATAGCTGCAGCCACTGCTGAAGCCGCTTCTCGGGTATAAACTAAAGAAGCTACCAATGGTACTAATGGACGTAAATGTACGTACAAGGACTTCAAGAGTGGAGATCCACCAAAATTCAAAGGCACTGAAGGGGCCACTGCCATGATTCGTCGGTTCGAGAAGATAGAGTCTGTGTTTCTCCTATGCAACTGTCCAGAGGAGTGCAAAGTAAAGTTTGCTACTAGTACACTTGTTGAGGAAGCCATGTCGTGGTGGAATTCGTATGCAAAGCCCATGGGAATGAAAAATGCTCACAAGCTTACATGGGATGAGTTCAAGAAGTTGTTAACTAAGAATTTTTTTCCACGCACGGAAGTAAAGAAATTGGAGACAGAGTTTTATGAGCTAGTGACAGCAGGAAATGAGATCGAGACATATATCAGGAGGTTTCAGGAGTTAGCTGCATTATGTCCGACTATGGTTCCAGACAATGAGAAGCTGTTAGAAAATTTCATTGGTGGACTACCCAACAACATCCATGGAGATGTGATTTCTTTTGACCCGCAAACATTGGACGAGGCAATCAGAATGTCTCAGAAACTTATGGCTCAGATAGTAAAGAAAGGAACTACTTCAAACAACAATAACAGCAACACCAACAGTAACCGTAACTACAACAACAATTCCAACAACTACCGAAACAACAACTATACCAGTAACAGAAACAATTCCAATAATAACAACAACAACAAAACGCATTGGGACAACAATCAAAGTGGAAACACTACTCAATCACCACCCAAGAGACAAGAAACTGCAAAGGCATATGCTGCAAGTTCAGCTGAGAAAAGAGGTTACAATGGTACTTTACCCAAGTGTAACAAATGTCAAACCCATCATAACCCTGGAAATTGTCCAAATCCGTGTGGTAACTGCAAGAAGGTTGGTCATTCGACCAGAGATTGCAAGGTTCCATTTGTGGTTGATAATCAGAAACCCCCAGTAACATGTTTTGGTTGTGGAGAAGTAGGACACTTCAAGAATAAATGTCCAAAAGGAAAGAATCAGGGAAACAGTAACCAAGGTGGAACAGCTAGAGGAAGAGCTTATGTCCTTGGAGGTGAAGATGTCGGGGAGGACCCAAATGTCGTTATGGGTACGTTCCTCGTCAATAATCGTTATGAATCCATTTTATTTGATTCAGGAGCCGATAGAAGTTTTGTTTCTACTGCATTTTTACCTTTACTCAACATTGAACCAACCACATTAGACACTCCTTATCACATCGAACTAGCTAATGGTTCTTTAGTTGGCACCAACACCATCGTCCGTGGTTGCACTCTCAACTTTCTAAACCACCCATTCAATATAGATCTCATGCCCGTAGAACTTGAAAGTTTCGACATCGTTATCGGTATGGATTGGTTATCCAGGCATCATGCAAGAATCATTTGTGATGAAAAAGTTGTTCATCTTCCTTACGACGGCAAAACATTGGTCATTCGTGGTGAACGAAGTGGAACTAGACTCAGTATCATTTCATGCATCAAAACCGAGAAGTACATAAAGAAAGGCTATTATGCTTTCTTGGCTCATATCACAGAAAAGAAGTCGGATGAGAAGCGACTTGAAGACGTACCAACTGTTAGAGATTTTCCAGAAGTCTTTCCTGAAGACTTACAGGACTTCCACCTACTCGCAAAGTAGAATTTTAGATTGACTTAATGCCAGGAGCTGCACCAGTTGCGCGAGCACCTTATCGACTCGCACCTTCAGAAATGCAAGAGTTGTCTAACCAATTGCAAGAACTCTTGGACAAAGGATTCATTAGGCCGAGTTCCTCGCCTTGGGGAGCACCGGTCTTGTTTGTAAAGAAGAAAGATGGATCTTTCAGAATGTGTATCGACTATCGAGAGTTAAACAAGTTAATGGTAAAGAATCGTTATCCACTTCCCAGGATCGACGATTTGTTTGATCAATTGCAAGGTTCCAGTTATTACTCCAAGATCGATTTAAGATCAGGTTACCATCAGCTTAGAGTTCGGGAGGATGATATCCCAAAGACAGCATTTAGAACTCGGTATGGTCATTATGAGTTTTAGGTAATGCCGTTCGGACTAACCAACGCACCAGCTGTGTTCATGGATCTCATGAACAGGGTGTGCAATCCATATCTGGATAAGTTCATGATTGTGTTCATTGACGATATCTTGATCTACTCGAAAAGTGAAGAAGAGCACCGAGAACACCTCAGAACGATCTTAGAACTGCTCAGGCAGGAGAATTTGTATGCCAAATTTTCGAAGTGTGATTTTTGGATCCGAAGAGTACAATTCCTTGGTCATGTCATTGATAGTAAAGGACTACAGGTTGATCCTACAAAGATCGAGGCTATTAAAGATTGGGCGACGCCCAAGACCCCCACAGAAATTCATCAATTTTTAGGACTTGCCGGATATTATAGAAGGTTCATTGAAGGGTTTTCTAAGATAGCTAAGCCATTGACCAAGTTGACGCAAAAGAACCAAAAGTACGAATGGGGAAAGAAACAAGAGACCACTTTTCAGTTATTGAAGCAGAAGCTTTGCAGCGCGCCAGTTTTGGCACTACCAGAAGGGATTGAAAACTTCGTGGTATATTGTGATGCTTCACATAAAGGACTTGGAGCAGTGTTAATACAGAATGAGAAGGTGATAGCTTATGCATCTCGATAGCTTAAGACACATGAGAAGAATTACACCACACACGACTTAGAGTTGGGTTCAGTGGTTTTGGCACTCAAGATTTGGAGGCACTATCTTTATGGAACTAAGTGTGTAGTATTCACAGACCATACGAGCTTACAATATATACTTGATCAGAAGGAATCAATATGAGGCAACATCGTTGGTTGGAACTGCTTAGTGATTACGGCTGTGAGATTCGATATCACCCGGGAAAAGCCAATGTAGTGGCAGATGCACTTAGCCGGAAAGAAAGACTCAAGCCTTTGAGAGTCAGATCATTGGGAATGACAATCATTTCACCACTACCATCAAAAATCCTAGAGGCTCAAGTCGAGGCACTCAAAGAAGAAAACCTACCAATTAAGTCACTCAAAGGAATGCAAGAGAATGCAAACGGTTTAGTAAGAAGATCAGACGGAATATTATGCTTCAAGGATAGAAGTTGGATACCTCTCTATGGTGGAATACGAGAGTTGATCATGCACGAATCGCACAAGTCAAAGTACTCCATTCACCCAGGTTCTGATAAGATGTATCAGGATCTCAAGAAGCTGTATTGGTGGCCGAATATGAAAGTAGAGATAGCTACGTATGTCAGCAAATGTCTTACTTGTGCTAAAGTAAAAGCCGAGTACCAGAAGCCATCAGGATTACTCCAGCAACCGGAAATTCCACAATGGAAATGGGAACGCATTACAATGGACTTCGTCAGTAAACTTCCCAAGACAACAGGCGGTTACGATGCTATTTGGGTAATTGTTGATCGTCTCACAAAATCAGCCCATTTCATTCCAATCAAAGAGACTTATTCCATGGATCAGCTCACCAGACTTTACGTCAAGGAGATAGTCTCAAGGCACGGAGCACCAATTTCCATCATTTTCGACCGAGACAGTCGCTTTACTTCAAACTTCTGGCAATCATTGCAAGATTCATTTGGGACTAAATTAGACACGAGCACTGCCTACCATCCTCAGACCGATAGTCAGAGTGAGAGAACAATTCAAACATTGGAAGACATGCTCAGGGCGTATGTGATTGATTTCGGAAATGGTTGGGCTAACCATTTGCCATTGATCGAGTTCACTTACAATAACAGCTATCACACGAGCATAAAAGCAGCACCATTCGAGGCACTCTATGGTCGCAAGTTCCGGTCCCCAGTTTGTTGGGCCGAAGTGGGTGATGTACAACTCACTGGTCCAGAGTTGGTCAGAGAAACAACAGAAAAGATAATTCAGATTCGAGAACGACTCCAAACAGCCAGAAGCCGACAGAAAAGTTACGGCGATGTTTGACGCAAACCATTAGAATTTCAGGTTGGAGACAACGTCATGTTGAAAGTCTCGCCTTGGAAAGGCGTGATACGATTCAGAAAATGCGGGAAGTTGAACCCGAGATACATTAGGCCGTTCAAGATTCTGGAAAGAATTGGTCCGGTAGCTTACAGGCTGGAAATTCCATCAGAGCTCAGCAGTGTACATAACACGTTTCATGTCTCAAACCTCAAGAAATGTCTTTCAGACGAAACACTCGTGATTCCATTGGAAGAAATTCAGCTCGACGATAGGCTTAACTTTTTGGAAGAGCCCACAGAAATCATGGACAGCGAGGTCAAACAGTTGAAACAAAGCAGAATTCCTATCGTCAAAGTTCGCTGGAATTCTCGAAGAGGTCCTGAGTTTACTTGGGAACGGGAAGACCAGATGCGACTCAAGTACCCATATCTTTTCACCGAGTCCACTCCAGAGACCAACACCAGCTAAATTCAGGGACTGAATTCCTTTTTGGGTGGGCGATTGTGACAAATCACAATTTCAGGTCATTTTCCAAACCTCGACAATTTACTATTTATGAGTTACTATTCATCAATTACTATTCACCGATCACTATTCATCGTTTTTGAAGTCAGTTTGAGATTTTGAGAAGTTTGTAAAAAATTTACTATTCATAAAATACTATTCATTCCCGGAGGGAAACCACTATTCATGATTTTCATTCATCATTACGTAAACTAGGTTTACGGGTATTCAAATGCGCGTAACCAGTATGGTTTAGCTGCGTATTCATGCATCATCAGTAAGGACACATCATATAGACTAGAGTAGTCTAAATATCATCAGTAACATCATTATCATGTTAGGTCATGCACGGGTTTGTGTGATTTTCATTAACGTAGCTTAATTATTTAATAAACGTTACCACTCAGTTATTACTACTAACATTATACCCGATACTCCCGTCAGTGATCATAACATATTTTCATACTCAGTATAATGATATAAAGATTATATTATTACTTTACCCGGTGTTTTTAAATCAATTGCTATATTTTTCGTTAGGAGCTTATAACTCCGTCGGTTTGCGATATTTCAACCCGATAATCATTCTAACACCCGATTCATGCAAGGAATATGATTTTATAATTTTTACAACTTCGTCGTATTTTATTTTACCTCGTCATGATTTATTTCTAGTTAACTCGGTACCCGACAACACCTAATGTATACACTAAACTAACTAATACTAATAAAATGGAAGACATGATCTTTAATTAGCCCATTTTTCTCTTCCATTTCCCACATATGCCGCCCCCCCCCCCTAAACCCCCTAATTCTTCCACTTCACTTGATTAAGAAGACTAAAATTAATGCAAAGATCCTATATGTTTCTTGATTTAATTAGACAAACACATACAACACAAAATCAACTAGCTAAATTTCACCATATTCTCTCTTTTCTCTCCTCTTTGTTCGGCCAAACCAAGAACACCAACAATCATCCATCAATTTTTGAAGATCAAGTATTAAACAAGTTCCATTTACATTCCTTGTTAGGGTTTTGAGATAAAAATCCCAAGGTTTCTGTTAGGAATATAAATATTCAGTTGAAGACTCGGTCACCCCGAGTACTTAATAGCTCATAGGTTTATTAGTAATATTAGCAGTAAATTAGTTAGTATTAATATTGTGGAGTGGGTCGGGTCTTTTACCAACTGTCAGCTCGCTCCACAGCCCACTAGGGGCACCCTATGTAGTACTATATAAAGCCCTATCCACCAAAGGAGAGGGTTGGACCTCATTTACAATCTAATCTAATATCTCTCTTGTTTCTCTCACTACAAGGTTCCCATTTCTCTCTCTAAATTCTTCTTCTATTCGATCCATCAAATAGTCCCAATCTTGTGTTTCTTTGATTGTGAATATACTATAATTGGTATCAAGAGCCATGGTTAGGTTCATGTATGGTTATATTCACGGATTTGTGTAGATTTGGGGCACTTTTGGTTCGAATAGAAAGTTTCTTAAAAATCTCTTTTGCGCTTCATTTTGGAATCATCATTTTCGGCTTTGTGTGGTGATTTTTGGTCGATTTGTGGGTTTGTAAAAAGGTGTTCATAGTAGCGTTTTGTCCCTCTGTGAAAGTTTCATAGTAGCGACTTGTGTATTGTTGGGTAAGTGCAAGTTGCGTTTTGTGGTTTCTCGAAGTTGCGATTTGGCTTATTACCGTTTTTGGTAAAAGACGACAAATTGCTAAGAAAGGGACGTGTTTGGCGTTTTGTGTTTTGCGTTTTGACAAAGATAGCGACAGTTTTATTTTCTAGTGACTTGCGATTTGTGGGTTGCGACTTGTATCGTTCGGGGTTGTGACTTGTTAGAGTTGCGATTTGCTTGTTTCGGTCTGTAGATTCAGGGTTGCGATTTGTCTGTTGCGACTTGATTTTGGTGAGTTGCGACTTGAGCACTTGCGAGTTGAACTTTGCGTTTTGACTCATAGTTAACAAATTGTGATTTGATTGTCTGCGATTTGACAAGTTGCTACTTGACTCATTGCGATTTGATAGTTGCGAGTTGATCTATTGCGATTTGACGTTGCAAGCTAACACTTGTGACTTGACTTATTGTGATTTGATAAGCTTGCGATTTTTCTTGTTGCGATTTGTCAAGCTGTGTCTTGAATCTTTGCGATTTGATCAATTGAGATTTGTGTTTCCTTGAGTTAGGACTTAAAATTCTATTTTGCAAGATACTCATTAGTTTACGGTTTGTGTCTTGGTGATTTTAGAAAGTTCTGCGAAAGAGTAAATTTCTCGGTTAAATCACAAGAACTGTAAAATCCCGTATACATTATGGCCAGCATTACAAGCACCGCATCCGATGACATTCAAGCAGCAGGGTCCGATACCTGATGCGTGGGATTGCGCCCTCGCAACAGGTTTTACCTCTCGAGGGATCTCAAGAGGCTTGCAATCCCCACCAGGCAGTGTACCTGACCAATGTAGTATAGTGTAGTGGCAAGTACCGGGGGATTGATCATTCTCTAGGGGAATAGTGTCGTTAGGATTGAAAAACTACTCTAATAGGTCTAAGGGTGAGGGAAGATTCTTTTTGTATTTGTATATTTTTTATGAAAGCAAGTAAAATATCGGGTTTGAAGGAGTGGGCGGAATTAGTTGCTAGTCAACTAACCCAAATAACTACAATTGCAAATAAAATAAAATAACTGGAAATGAAAAGGTTGTGGAACTTATATGGAGAGAAATGTGTTTACTTAGATTTCCTTACTCCCTAACTATCTTTTACCGGTTGATTAGTGTGTATTAATTGCGTGGATGACGGGTGTATTCCTTAATACCAATCGTGGGGTGGCGTACGTACTTCCCCAACTCTATAAGCTCCTACTTCACTCCTATGTCGAGCCGGCTAAGAATCTCCTAACATGGGATCACTAGAATTCGCTCATGCATTAAATACAACCATAAAAACCTTAGTACGCATTGGTTCATGTTTCTTAAGACGTTCAAGCAAGTTACCGTATAGGAGGTTAGCCAGTTTTCTTAAGCTAACATCGATAAACAATCATCCAATACAATTGATAACACACCAACAACCAATAATCAATAGTTAGGTTTCATTAGATCTAAGCAAACACAAGATAAATCTAGCCTAACATGTTAATTAAAAGACAAGAACAAGATATAATCAAACAACACATAGACATATTGAATGATTAATTGATTACTTATCTTCAATTAAACATGGGAGATCCAAGGGTATAAAACCCTTAAAAATGGCAGAAAATTCGTCTTAGGGTTTCTCCTCACAAAGTTGCACACTAATGACTAAAAATTGCAAAACTATATATAGAATTTAGGGGCTGACGGCGTCACGTTGTAGGAGGTGACGCCGTCACCTCGCCGCGGCTAGGGTTCCCGGATGGTCTTCCTGACGCCGTCCCTCTTTAATCCTCCAAAATCTACTCTGGCGCGTCAAGGGTTGACGCCGTCACAATTGTGCTTGACGCCGTCTCTCTTTAACTTAAACCGTGACGGCCTTGATCACCTTAAAGGGTGACGCCGTCAGACTTCCATTGTAAAACTTTCTGGCGCGTCACGTGTATTTGTCATATCCACCTCTTTTGCCAAGCCGTGACGCCGTCAGGAGCAATCCTTGACGCCGTCACGTGTACTTTTCCAGCAGCTTTGGAGACTTTGTCGTTTTCTTCACTTTTATGCTCCAAAAACGTCCAAAATGCTTCCTTTTCCAGATTTCTTCTCCAAAGTACCTAAAATGACAAAAGGAACGATTTAGGGCAATATTTGATCAAATAAATACGATTTAGGGCTTAAATGACCCCCTAAAAGCGGTACACTTTTCGCTTCATCAAATACCCTTACACTTGAGATTTGCTTGTCCTCAAGCAAATGCGCTTTTATTCTAATCAAAATACAAGTTAGGGGTCATTTAACGCTAATATAAAAGTAATTACAACAAATAGTCGTTCCACTTTAATCATAATAAGCACGGAGATTACAAACTAGCACCTCACAAGTAGTGTTTAGATACTCACATCTCTCAAGTGTCATAAAAGTATATCTCATAAATGAAAATGGATAATATCTCTCACTACCTGTCATAGCAAATAGATTACCATAGGCTTGGGAAAGGGTCAAAAACCTCCTCCACTAGGCGTAAGCACCTAAGATAAACTATCAAAGAGGGCTTTTAAACGGGTTATAACGTTAGGTGTAGGGATATGATAAACACGGATTTGTTGGATAAAGGATATTTTACTGGTGGCGAGTTAAAGATCTTGATTAATTACATGTACAATATGGCGTTGCTAAGCCAAGACTAGACTCGACTTAAGCTAATGAAAGAAAATAACAAAAAGATAAAATAAACATAAAATGAAACGGGATGGTAGTCCGTATGTTTTTTTCTACTTTTCTTTTTCTCATTTTTTTGTATTTTTCTTGATTTTTTCGATTTTTTTTTTTTTTTTTTTTTTTCATACACTCTTGCCCTACCATCCAAAATAATACATCGTAGGGGCGTCGCATTCCCCTTACACTTGAACTTTTACATAACTTTACAATTACTATTCTAATGACTCGAATTAAGATAATCGAAACACTTGGAGTACTTTTAAAATATTTAGCACATATGGGGGTAATAATGTTGTTCTTCCCCATTACTCCATTACACTAGTACTTTACCCATGAGTCCCAATCGTCCCAAAACAATATGTACAAGGATATGACTCGACTTAGCAACCATGTAATCAATTAGATAATTAACTTGGGGTTTAAACAAATGTTGTCACAATAATGCACTAAAAATGAGTGCATACACGGTAGGCTAAGGCGATTTAGGTGTACATTTAAGTGGGGTGTAAACAAATTCTTCCTTTAAGTAAAATGCTTAAAGTTAGAAACGAAAAGATAGGCTCTGAGGGGTGTACTAGGGGTATCGTGTACTAAAAATGAGTACAACGCAAAGGGTGTGGGAGAATTACTTGACCAATGTAGCCAATGTAATTATAACAAAAACACAGGTGTAAAACAATGGGTTAATCCTAATGCCTCTTATCATGTAGTAAATCTAACTACACGAATGTAGTCTCACTTGTGGCCTCGGAATGGTCCTAACGCAAGTTCTAGAATCTAAGTGCTACCGGTACACACATCATAGCATAAATGCTTTTCCTACCAATTCTAGGGGCGAACCTCACATATTTGGGGGTGGAAAATTTTTTAGTGGTACGGTTTTGTGCTAGTCATATAACTCCTATCCGTGAGACGCTCATTAAGATCAAAGTTTCACTCCTATATGTTGTAAAAAATTTTAAATTTGGCACTAAAATTGCCCTAACAGGTATTTCTCTCAGTTTTATTACACATCTACCATTAAACAAACAAAAATCAAGCGTAATAGCATTCTCTAAAGTATCGTATTTTACCCCCCCTTACACTTAAGATGAACATTGTCCCCAATGTTCAAATAACAAGATGTAAAAGTAAATAAGGTAAAAGAATGAAATCAAATACTCCCCTGATTCGTTTGGTGGATAAAGAGGTAACATGGTTAGATCTTCTTCCAAGGTAATGTTGAAGCTCCAAGACTAATGCATCGCCAAAAGCTAGATTCCACATACATCTCCTTGTCCAAAATAACCTGTTAAACCTGAGAAAACAAACACGAAAACCTGCATAACATCGGCGGGATAAATCTATATAAGGATATAATGCTTGTGGAATGATTATTTTGCAGATTCCTGGAGTTTATAAGTTAGAGATTTAATAAAAACCTTTTATGATTCCGGTAGAAAAACAAAACTTTCAAAAATTTCAGAAAATTAAAACCTGACGCCGTCATGTTGTAATGCCTGACGCCGTCAGAAATGATCTGACAGAATTC
This sequence comes from Artemisia tridentata subsp. tridentata, assembly GCA_021014915.2. Classification (NCBI taxonomy): domain Eukaryota; kingdom Viridiplantae; phylum Streptophyta; class Magnoliopsida; order Asterales; family Asteraceae; genus Artemisia; species Artemisia tridentata. The sequence continues at coordinate 402,896,546 of CP139507.1, forward strand.
TCATGTTAAGTTTCCGGAAAATTTCTGGAAAAACCTATACCTTACTTCCTGGAAATCCTGCAAAATATCATTATGACTCGATACAAGCATTTGACTCAAACAATTACTAATATGTATGTTAATTTATTATTGTTACGATTCATGTTCATTTGTTCTAATAAACCGATTTGGATTTCCCTTACACTTATCTTTTGCAAAATACCTTTATATGTAGTTAAGACGAAGTTAAAAACAAGATAAAGCATTTTCACAATTTAGTTTCGAACATGAATCAATAATAATAAAAATTAAACATACATACGGAAGCAAATAAAATCAAACGAACAAATAAATAAATACACAAAGCAAATAAAGCTTGGGTTGCCTCCCAAGAAGCGCTTTTCTTTATTAACGAGTCTTGTAGCTAGACTCAAAGTCACGGGTTATCTAGTGTCGCTTATGCTCACGTATCCGAGTGTGAGCCATCTAATTGTTGCCTCATCTTTCTTGTATTCATCATTCAGCTCCAGACATCCATGATAATATCTCTTATTTTTCTCATGTGGATATTTGAGCCCCTTTTTCTTATCATTCTCACTTAACAAGTCAATAGGCAAAAGTCTATTGCAAGATTCAATGGAGAAGTTCTTAAACCTAGGATGTGATCGGGGCATTAGGTAAACAAAATCTTCATCCCCATCCGAGAATGTAATTAACCCGTCCACAAGTTTTTCGTCAAGGTTGGTCAACCTTTTGAAGGGTTCTCCAAAAATGACTTGGGTTAATTTGTTATCAATAAATTCTCCTAAGTTCTCCATAACCATAAAATCCACCAAATACACAAAACTTCCTACGAATACGTGTAGTGGCTTAATCCTAGCAACAATGTTATCTCCTTGATATTCTAGCTCATCTACCATGATTTTATTATAATTAGCGCGAGAGATAATGTTCATAGGAAAAGATAAGTTAAGATAAGCATGAAAACTATGATAACCAATCTTACACGGAAATTGCATGTTAAAGAGGCTATCCTTTTCGATCTTAGTCCTAGGGTCAACATACTTAAAGGGATCAATTTCCTCTTTTCTCCATTCCTCGTTAACTACTTCTCCATTACCAGCATCCTCATCGGAGTCTGAGTTGTAAAATGGACTAACTGCATAGTCATTCTCATGGTCAGACTCCTCCATCTCAGAATTGTTACCAAAGTGGTGGTCGGGTGAAAGGTTGTTGTTTTCTACGATGGGGGCGGGAACGGGTAGTTGGAAGTTTGCACGGCGGAAAATACGAGTAACAGGGATCAAGCGATCACTATTACTCATGAGGTAGGTGGAAGGTGTCACAAACAAAAGTACAAAGAAATAAGATAGACTAAAGAAAAACCTAGAAAAATAAAAATAAAAATCTCACTAGAAAGGAATCTAGTGAGTAGACCTAATAAAATAAAAATTCAACCTAAACAATAACTATTCCCCGGGCTGCAGCGCCAAAAACTTGATGCGTGGGATTGCGCCCTCGCAACAGGTTTTACCTCTCGAGGGATCTCAAGAGGCTTGCAATCCCCACCAGGCAGTGTACCTGACCGATGTAGTATAGTGTAGTGGCAAGTACCGGGGGATTGATCATTCTCTAGGGGAATAGTGTCGTTAGGATTGAAAAACTACTCTAATAGGTCTAAGGGTGAGGGAAGATTCTTTTTGTATTTTTATATTTTTTATGAAAGCAAGTAAAATATCGGGTTTGAAGGAGTGGGCGGAATTAGTTGCTAGTCAACTAACCCAAATAACTACAATTGCAAATAAAATAAAATAACTGAAAATGAAAAGGTTGTGGAACTTATATGGAGAGAAATGTGTTTACTTAGATTTACTTACTCCCTAACTATCTTTTACCGGTTGATTAGTGTGTATTAATTGCGTGGATGACGGGTGTATTCCTTAATACCAATCGTAGGGTGGCGTACGTACTTCCCCAACTCTATAAGCTCCTACTTCACTCCTATGTCGAGCCGGCTAAGAAGCTCCTAACATGGGATCACTAGAATTCGCTCATGCATTAAATACAACCATAAAAACCTTAGTACGCATTGGTTCATGTTTCTTAAGACGTTCAAGCAAGTTACCGTATAGGAGGTTAGCCAGTTTTCTTAAGCCTAACATCGATAAACAATCATCCAATACAATTGATAACACACCAACAACCAATAATCAATAGTTAGGTTTCATTAGATCTAAGCAAACACAAGATAAATCTAGCCTAACATGTTAATTAAAAGACAAGAACAAGATATAATCAAACAACACATAGACATATTGAATGATTAATTGATTACTTATCTTCAATTAAACATGGGAGATCCAAGGGTATAAAACCCTTAAAAATGGTCGAAAATTCGTCTTAGGGTTTCTCCTCACAAAGTTGCACACTAATGACTAAAAATTGCAAAACTATATATAGAATTTAGGGGCTGACGGCGTCACGTTGTAGGAGGTGACGCCGTCACCTCGCCGCGGCTAGAGTTCCCGGATGGTCTTCCTGACGCCGTCCCTCTTTAATCCTCCAAAATCCACTCTGGCGCGTCAAGGGTTGACGCCGTCACAATTGTGCTTGACGCCGTCTCTCTTTAACTTAAACCGTGACGGCCTTGATCACCTTAAAGGGTGACGCCGTCATACTTCCTTTGTAAAACTTTCTGGCGCGTCACGTGTATTTGTCATATCCACCTCTTTTGCCAAGCCGTGACGCCGTCAGGAGCAATCCTTGACGCCGTCACGTGTACTTTTCCAGCAGCTTTGGAGACTTTGTCGTTTTCTTCACTTTTATGCTCCAAAAACGTCCAAAATGCTTCCTTTTCCAGATTTCTTCTCCAATGTACCTAAAATGACAAAAGGAACGATTTAGGGCAATATTTGATCAAATAAATACGATTTAGGGCTTAAATGACCCCCTAAAAGCGGTACACTTTTCGCTTCATCAATACTCGTCCGCCTATGCTAGATAGGACGGACTATGAGTCGTGGGCACAACGAATACGGCTTTACTGCTTGGGAAAAGAGAATGGAGCAAACATCCTTAAGTCCATTGATGAAGGACCATTTCAGATGGGTACCACCAGAGATGCTGTTACTACTGGTGAAGATGGCACAGTCACCTTTGGAATTGACAGACCACGCACTTACAATAACCTTAATGAGGCAGAAAAGAAGAGGTATGATGCTGACATTAGGGCCTCAAACATTGTTATTCAAGGTTTGCCAAAGGATGTCTACAAACTCATCAATTTCAACACTGAAGCTAAAGCAGTGTGGGACAATGTAAAGATGTTGCTAGCTGGGTCAGAACTCACAAAAGAAGACCGTGAATCACAATTGTATGATGAGTTTGAACACTTCAAAATGAACCCAGGAGAGAATGTCACAGATTACTATATGAGATTCCATAAGTTGGTGAATGACATGAGGATGATAAGAATGACTATGCCCAACATCCAATTTAACTCAAAGTTTGTGAACAACATGACTCCAGAATGGGACAGATTTGTTACTGCTGTCAAACTCAACAAAGATCTGAGAGACACTAACTATGAACAGTTGTATGCCTACCTACAACAACATGAGAAGCATGCTGCCTATGATCGGGTGCTGAGAGAAAAGCTCAATCCTTTAACTCCTAATGACCCACTGTCATTTATGGCAAGTGCTTTACCAAACACCCAACCATCACCTAACCAAGGTTATCATCAACTTCACTCACCATACTCTGCTATGAGCTCACAACTCGACTCAGACTATTCTCAGACCGACAAAATGATTGATAACCTCACCAACCAAGTATCATTACTGGTTCAACAATTTAAAGCATCTCTCCCTCAGACCAACAATCAGTTAAGAAACTCATCCAACCCACGCAATCTAGCAATGCTGGAGGATGGGAAAATTGTGGTTCAGAATGTGCAAGGGAGAGCAGGAAGAAACATGGGTCGAGGTAATGTGCAGAACAGAGCGGGGAATGCCAATCAGGGGCAGGGGAAACAGCTCAAGTGTTATAATTGTGGAGGACTGGGACACATTGCCAGGAATTGCAATCAACCGAAACGTCCTCAGAACTCAGATTACTTCAAGGATAAGATGTTGTTGATGCAGGCTCAAGAGAATGGAGCTGTATTGGATGAGGAAGAATTGTTGTTTTTGGCTGGTGATGGGGGAAATATTTTTGATGAAGATGTGGATGAGCAACCAGTTCAGGATCTAGCACTCAACGATCCCAACATCTTCAAAGCTGATGATTGTGATGCATTTGACTCTGATGTGGATGATGAACCAACGGCTCAAACAGTCTTCATGGCTAACTTGTCATCCTTGGCTTCATCACCTCGACAAGCTGGTTCTTCAAATGCATCTGTGATTTCTGAGGTACTAAAACTTTATGACACATATGAAGTAGTTGATGAACAAAAGATTCCTAACGAAGTAAAACAGGGAGATGTTTCTTACTCAAATAATGTTGACATGGAAAATAGAGATATGATTCCATATGAAAAATATTTGACTCACAACAACGTGCCTGATGTACAAGATGGAGAATCTTCTGTTGATAATAATGCTTGTGTTGTTAATAACGTGTGTGCCTTAGAAAATACATGTAACATTGATAATGCATATGAGTGGCATGAAAACACTGTACTTGCTCCTAATGATAATTTGATCACTAGACTAAACATCTATAAGGAACAAGTAGCTATGTATGAACAGGGTGCTAAGTTTGAACTAACTGAACGTGAGCAGAAAATGGAAGGTCAGTTGCGTACACTTATAAAAGACTCTAGAGTGAGAGAAGAAACATTAAAACAAGAGCTGAATTCTTTGAAAAGCCAACTAGATATGTCTGTTAAACAAAAATAGGAAGTACAGAATTGTGTGAATAGGCTTAAGCTAGAATTCAAAGAAAAAGAATCTAAAATCTTAGATGATTTCTCTAGACTCAAAACATTAAAGAATAAACTTGAAGATAAGTTGTACACACAAGATCAAACCAGACAGACTGCTCAAATGATTCAGAAGCACAGAAAGCTGAGTGATAAGCATAGTGAAAGTAATGTAGGTGAACCTAAATTAGCTCTCCTTAGGATTGCTAAAGTAGCCCAACCTGCCTTATATGATGCCAATGTGATGCTTATGCCTAGTCATGCCCCACCTGAGGTTTTATCTTTGAAAGAGAGTGATGAAATAGAAGTGAGAAATAGAGAAAGAATGAATGAGAAAATGAAAGATCCCATATGCATAGACAAGCGAGTAATAGTCAAACCCCCTGATTATTATGAGGAGAATCGCTTGACTGTGTTTGCACCTCAAAAGAAGTTAACGCCTGAACAAATATTTTGGAAGTATGATACTGAGAAATTAAAAGCTGATGAACTTATAGCCAACACCCCATCCTTTAGAAAAGTCGCGTCCATAACGGTGTATCCTCCCAATACACCTAGGAATTTGGTTCCTTTGTCTCTTCCCACTGAATGCAAAACCTTAATTAGCTTATACGTGCTTTGGCAACTATTTGTTGATTTTGATAAAACATGTAAGATGAGAATCACACCAACCGGAATTATTGAGGGGGAAAGGTGTTTTGAGCATGCAAAAAGGTGTTACTTGACTGAGGTCATGCCATTCTTTAAACTACTTAAAGAACATTTTGAAAGGATGCAAACTGCCCTTAATACCGAAATAAATGAAATGAAAGTAGTGTTTAAAGATATGGAAAATGAGGTAACTCAATGTGCAATAGAACTTAAGAGTCATGAAATTGAAAGGAAAAACATACTCATCGCCAATGACAACTTGATTGCTAGATGTATTGCGCAAGATGTATTTTATACAGCTACTGATTCTGTAAAACCCTAAAATCTCAAACAATTGAAATTCCTAAAATGCCCCTATAACTTTGAAATCTTTGAGATCATTATATAATTAAACCCAAGTTACTAATTACATAAAACATTATAAGACTACTAAAACTATTACATTGTAACTTATATAACCTAAATACTTAACTTGGAAATAAAAGCTACAACCTAAGGTCATATCACACGCCTATAAGTTCCATTTGGGCCGAAATCTTTGTCACAACACATTAACTTAATCCTTGGGCCTCTTTCATTTTAAAAATAACTAAACTCAAGCCCATACTACAACCAGGATATTAAGAAACGAATCTGTATTTGTGCAATCCCATAAATCACGGCATATTGATCACTTTCCAACATATTTACACGCTCCTCATCCATTTTTTTTATCTCACAAATATACGGTTCTTTCTCACCAAAATATTTCTCACACAAAAACCCTAGAGCACTACTTGGCGGCTGTTCTTTCTTTCCTTTTTTTTCGAATCCAAGAGGTGAAAAAGGAAATTCGATTGTGGTAAAAGGGTGGTGTTTGATCGTGGTTAAGCTGGTATGAGTGGGGGTTGGTTTTTGCCTTGGGTTCGGTTTGTTTGGAGACTTGATTCGCTGGTTCTCTTTTTCCGTTCGATCATCACAAGGGTAACTAGTATTAACCATTGATCAATTCCTCTCTTTTAATCTTTTATATATGTTTGTTTTCATGGGTCAGTTTGCTAAAAGAATCGACTAAAAGATGCACATGTTATACGAATTAACTTCATAAGAAAGTCATGAAATTGGATATTTAAAAATGTATCGATCTCGGTTCCGTTTTGCTTTTCGAATAAGTCTAACATATATACGCCATTAAATCGAATATAAGAACAGTTGTGCGATCTTATTAATACGTCTTAACCGATTATAAGTTTTAAAGAACTAACGTGAGGCACATGTGTTGTAAATGTATAAAATGGAAACATGAATTGGTAACATGCATGTTAAAACTGGTTATAACTTAACGTATGGGTAGAGTTTGCATGAAATATTGTTTCTAAAGCGAGCCGCATGAAATAACGATTGAAAGCTAATCTAATCGACTAATAATTGTTGGTTCGAATCTGTTTTAGTGTGCATGTTTGGACCCCTCATATGCCTTAAAGTATATCACATAAAATAATGAGAATGAGCTTGTGTGCATGCATATTTTAACGGAATGAATGGTCACATGTAACTAAGGGTCTGGTCATATTAACATGCAAGTTTACGATTTAGAACTCCCATGAAATCATGATGATAGCTCGCATAAAATGATAGAAGATGAACATGGAATAACGATTTTTCTAAAACTTGATCTGATTGACCAGAACATGTGGTTTCGACATGGGTCATTAAAGGTGTAGCATGTGAAACATTCTATCTTTTGTTTTGAATATAAACTATTATAATAAACCTTATGCAAGCTAGGATATATAAAGAAGATGTGCATGTTTTGTTTTAGACGAATTGTAAATGTGTAAATTGGTTATAATTGCATCTTTAATCCCTAAACTTGTCATATTTGCATAATAAACCTTAAAGCTTGTGAAAACTTACATTATTAATCTTAAACTTATATTATTGTCATAATGAACCCTAAGCTATAAATATTGTCGCATTTGATACTTAAATTGATTAAATGATAACTTTGAATATTAATGACTAATATTTCTAATTATGGAAACTTTCTAAATATAGAAACCTGCTATTTATGGGAACTTTCTAAATAAGGAAACCTTCTAAAAATGAAAAGCCGACTAAAATGAGAAATCAGAATTGGATAAGTTATTAATAATAAGCCGATCATTGATTCGTGTAGATTCGCTGAAGATGGAGTTTGCCCCCGACTTTGATATTTTCTGTTGTGTTTTCGTTTGCGGTATAAGGTACAGATATTCTGCTCTTTGTATAAGGAGCCTTCGGTCTCTATTTTGATTCATATTAGGGTGTCCCTATACCATTGCTATGTTCCCTACACTTTGATATGAACCTTGATTTCTGAACCTCTTATATGAACCTTTGGCATTTGAACTTTGACATATGAACCTTGAGATTTGGACTATGATTATGACATATGAACCTTTGCTTTGATTTGGACCTTTGACCTTTGACCCCAGTTTGATGCTACGAGCCAAATTTGTTTCCTAGCCATGAAGGTAACATGGCCATGTCATTGATGCACCAATGACATGACTCTAGTGTGTTCGAGTGATGTTACACACCGTCCCCATTTGATATGATATGCGCGCTTTATGATTTGTTATGGCCAATATGATTTGTTTGGGGGGCGTATGGATGCATCCTAGATTTGATTTGATTTTTGAATTTGATATATTTGTATTTGGTGACTGATGATGGGTGCAATCCACGTCTTTCACAAGATTTGGGAGCTCGCTACTCCATTTGAAGAATGAGGACACCCCTCATATTATCTGATTATCTGAGAGGCCTCCCCTCTATATGATTTGAAGATTATGGTTACGATATGATATGATTTGATTTGTTTGGGCTCGTGGTGGATTACTGTCCTAAACCTTTATTCTTTAAACCTTTTCTTATATCTTATTCATTATGCTATATCTGTTCAATTCCATTTGTTTTCATTTCCGTTTATTATATATCTGTTCACTGGGCTTTTTAAGCTCAGCCGCACGTTTCTTTTCGTGTGCGGCAGGTTTTAGTTGGAAGCTGGGTATGAGTGAAGAGACGGTTGGACTTAGAAGACCTTGATAGTTATCCTGAAGTAGAAGCCATTAGAAGGATTGCATTTGTATACTTAGTATTTAGTTTTGTTTCCCTTTATATCCTGGTGTATTCAATATTACATTTGTAACCTTTGAGAATCTTTGTATTACTATTGAATGTATGCTTTGTTTGATCTAATATGAAGCCATTAGTGTAATACTTCTACCCTTGCCGGGTTGGGGTGTTACAATTATGGTATCAGAGAGACAGGCTGCGATTCGTAATGCATTTACCCTTGGCCTGTTTAAGTTGGGACTACTAAGTTTCCCTGTAAGCGCTCTTAGGACAACCTCTGGAAAATTGCTTTAGGATTTCCTTATAGGAACGTAAATTTTGACCAGTGAGGAATGGGTAGACTATAAGGCATTTGTTTAAGTATCATTGCTTCCGCATCACTCTGATTCGTGCCTTGCTTTTGGTTAGATCCTGTTGATATCACTTTTGGAAATTGAAAGCTCACACCTTGCACCACCTGAAAATTTGAATCTGATTAAATCTGTAAGGCTTTGAGAACTGCATAGTAATTGTCTGGCACTAATTGATCCTTATCTTCGATATTGACTCTGACCTCTGATCCTTTCGATTAATCATTTTGATGCCTCTTCGATCATTCTGAGAATCCCCATGGCAATGACGTACTTGATGTATTCTCTTATATGTCTCTTGCTTGTGATAAGTATCTATAAATCTCCCGACACTATTAAATTTCGTTCCACCCATCTCTGTCCCTATGAGAAGCCTTGTGGTGTGTAACCACGAGTATAAGAATGTTTTACCTCACTTTTGAATGATAACGATTTGATTTGTGATCCGTCTATCTTGAGACAGTTAACTTCAATATTATCCTGACAAGGAATTGGTTGATTGATCATTTAAATATTGACAATTTTCTTTCGATATCTCACCTTTAACGTTTGCAACAAGTTTGAACTCCCTACCATGATTAACGGTTGTTAGACCCTCTGCTATCGCTATTACTCTGGAAACTCGTGTGTTAATGTCGCGGTTATGAAGTTTCTCTAGAACCCATTTCGTACACCAATGAACGAACCTCATCTTGAGAGCTCTTTGGCACTTTGAGTCTTCTGAACATGAACCTTATCTTGAATGTTATTTGGCACCCTAGATCTTGAATATGATTCCTGATCAAACTACCAAAATTTTCCATCGGAGCGTGAAGTAGGATTTGACTTGACACCGAGAGATTGTCTAGTCATCAAGCGAAGGTGTTTTTCAGATGTGTCCGGGATCATATAAATTGATTTGAGCAACCGGGAAGAGCTGCAACTGAAGACCAGGAAATGAGTTTACCTAAGTGTATTTTCTGGGTGTGTTTTAGTTTTGTTCGCTATAAAGAAGGATGCTGACTGGAGATATGTATTGATTACAGGAAGCTGAACTGTAATACCGTTAGGAGCCAATATTCCTCTACCCTGAAATGATTATGTGTTTGTTTAATTTCAGAGCACGAAGTTTCCTTCTGATGAATTGATTTTATTCTTGGAATCGCTTACAGTATGAGTAAAAGGCTGCTATGACAATTTGTGACGCTAATAGTATTAGCTAAAGCTCTGGTTGTTTCACGAATTTGATAAATGATATCTTCTCGTGAGTGCTTGGACAAATGGTCATTGTATGACTTAATAGTACGTTCAGAGACGAGGAAGAGCATGAAAATCATCTTTGCGCTTCATTAGAAAATTCGTCGATCAATCGTACATTCTGAGAGAGTGATATTTGCAGAGACGACGATGTTCGTAATCGAGGATACCTCTTTATATCCCGCAAGTTTTGAAAACCATCACCATGTGGTCAAGACCGACCACAGAATGGAGAACTGAAACCCTTTGAACTTTGCAGAAGAATTCTGGAAGATGTTTGCAACTTATGATACCATTAAGAAATTTCGTGAACAGAGAGAAACAACTTAGTTTGATTTAGAATGGAGTTTTAGAAAAGTTGAAGAAGGATTAGCTTCCACACCCTCGGGCGGAGCAAATTTTTGGGATAAATCGGAAAGAGAATCGGTTATACTCCCTTACAGCACAGAAGGCTTTTCGTATGCAGCAGGACAACTAGAAGCACGTCAGAAGAGTTACTTCACTGCCTGACCTGGAGTTGACAACAACGGTGGCTACCTGGAGAGTGAAGACATTACTTACAAGGTAGAAGTGTTGGCGATAATGAAGATCTAGTCAAGACGGCGAACCCGGAGCTGATGAAGACGCGCAGTCTCACTTCCCTATTCATCTTGGTTGTACTAAGATGAATTGAGAGCGGAAGCAGACTGAATGATGAAGAGCATGACAGGAATTCACATTACTCCATCGTATTCCAAGAAGAACTGCAGGAGGCTTAACGAACCAGACACAAGTTCAAGATTTTGTTTCACTTCTAGATTTATGGACAAACGAAGACAGATTAACCGGACTTGAAGAGATTGAATGTGTTGAATGAACGGATTTTGAAACAGACCTTTCATGGTTGGAAGAATTGATTCTGTGAAGACCGAAGATTTTGACGACTAACTTTCACTTCCTTTGACTCACTTAAGCTTCGTTATATAGTAATAAGATCCTCTGATGATTTAAGTTTCCTAGAAGCATTTCAGTTCGTGTTCATTTTTCGTATGTTCGGTGATGGCTTTGTTTGAGAGATTTTGGCGAGTTGTGGAAGATATGATGCTAGTGACGGCGTACCTCACTTCTGCTAGGCAATCTGGGATTTTGATACTCTTGCGAATAGTTTTGTTTTCCCGCTTGACTACGACATTTGATCTTGTTGACCTTTGAGACTATAGAAGGACTAGGTGGATTAAGATAGGTGGTTTTGCTCACGACTCGAGATAAATTATGATCATCATGAAGGCATAATTATGTGGTGCTAGTATTATGACGCCTGATCAACGTGATAATATTTACACCATATAACGTGCACTCATTGTGGACATAGGATATCTTGGGAAGTACCTAAGAAGTTTAGAATTTGATCTCCGTTGGATTACCCGTGATTAGTGAGACTTTAGGTTCATTCTACCTATGCGTATACTCTGTTTTCGTTCGTTAGATATCGTGATGACCTTGGACTCTCGTTTTACATTCCGTTAACCTCAGTTATAAATCTTGAACTATTTGTAGAGCTCTCTACTGTTGAAACAGTAAATCTGATTTGAAATCTTGTTCGTATTCCACATGAGCTTTCCTGAAGATTCTCCTATCATCCATTTTATGTTGCATGGACCTTTTGATCAGAATCAACCCAATTGGTCTCCTTCTAAGGAATTTTGAACCCACTTTGTTTGTGATTGAGTCATGAGAAACCTTCGGTCTGAAGATCTTTTGGAAGAGCCTCCTCGGGCATGAGAATATTACGATGATCGGTTGCGATTTGTTACGATTCCGTTTCACCTTGCGAGTTCAAATTTCGAGGTCGAAATTTTTCTGTTAGAGGGGAAGAGTTGTAAAACCCTAAAATCTCAAACAATTGAAATTCCTAAAATGCCCCTATAACTTTGAAATCTTTGAGATCATTATATAATTAAACCCAAGTTACTAATTACATAAAACATTATAAGACTACTAAAACTATTACATTGTAACTTATATAACCTAAATACTTAACTTGGAAATAAAAGCTACAACCTAAGGTCATATCACATGCCTACAAGTTCCATTTGGGCCGAAATCTTTGTCACAACACATTAACTTAATCCTTGGGCCTCTTTCATTTTAAAAATAACTAAACTCAAGCCCATACTACAACCAGGATATTAAGAAACGAATCTGTATTTGTGCAATCCCATAAATCACGGCATATTGATCACTTTCCAACATATTTACACGCTCCTCATCCATTTTTTTTTATCTCACAAATATACGGTTCTTTCTCACCAAAATATTTCTCACACAAAAACCCTAGAGCACTACTTGGCGGCTGTTCTTTCTTTCCTTTTTTTTTCGAATCCAAGAGGTGAAAAAGGAAGTTCGATTGTGGTAAAAGGGTGGTGTTTGATCGTGGTTAAGCTGGTACGAGTGGGGGTTGGTTTTTGCCTTGGGTTCGGTTTGTTTGGAGACTTGATTCGCTGGTTCTCTTTTTCCGTTCGATCATCACAAGGGTAACTAGTATTAACCTTTGATCAATTCCTCTCTTTTAATCTTTTATATACGTTTGTTTTCATGGGTCAGTTTGCTAAAAGAATCGACTAAAAGATGCACATGTTATACGAATTAACTTCATAAGAAAGTCATGAAATTGGATATTTAAAAATGTATCGATCTCGGTTCCGTTTTGCTTTTCGAATAAGTCTAATATATATACGCCATTAAATCGAATATAAGAACAGTTGTGCGATCTTATTAATACGTCTTAACCGATTATAAGTTTTAAAGAACTAACGTGAGGCACATGTGTTGTAATGTATAAAATGGAAACATGAATTGGTAACATGCATGTTAAAACTGGTTATAACTTAACGTATGGGTAGAGTTTGCATGAAATATTGTTTCTAAAGCGAGCCGCATGAAATAACGATTGAAAGCTAATCTAATCGACTAATAATTGTTGGTTCGAATCTGTTTTAGTGTGCATGTTTGGACCCCTCATATGCCTTAAAGTATATCACATAAAATAATGAGAATGAGCTTGTGTGCATGCATATTTTAACGGAATGAATGGTCACATGTAACTAAGGGTCTGGTCATATTAACATGCAAGTTTACGATTTAGAACTCCCATGAAATCATGATGATAGCTCGCATAAAATGATAGAAGATGAACATGGAATAACGATTTTTCTAAAACTTGATCTGATTGACCAGAACATGTGGTTTCGACATGGGTCATTAAAGGTGTAGCATGTGAAACATTCTATCTTTTGTTTTGAATATAAACTATTATAATAAACCTTATGCAAGCTAGGATATATAAAGAAGATGTGCATGTTTTGTTTTAGACGAATTGTAAATGTGTAAATTGGTTATAATTGCATCTTTAATCCCTAAACTTGTCATATTTGCATAATAAACCTTAAAGCTTGTGAAAACTTACATTATTAATCTTAAACTTATATTATTGTCATAATGAACCCTAAGCTATAAATATTGTCGCAATTGATACTTAAATTGATTAAATGATAACTTTGAATATTAATGACTAATATTTCTAATTATGAAAACTTTCTAAATATAGAAACCTGCTATTTATGGGAACTTTCTAAATAAGGAAACCTTCTAAAAATGAAAAGCCGACTAAAATGAGAAATCAGAATTGGATAAGTTATTAATAATAAGCCGATCATTGATTCGTGTAGATTCGCTGAAGATGGAGTTTGCCCCCGACTTTGATATTTTCTGTTGTGTTTTCGTTTGCGGTATAAGGTACAGATATTCTGCTCTTTGTATAAGGAGCCTTCGGTCTCTATTTTGATTCGTATTAGGGTGTCCCTATACCATTGCTATGTTCCCTACACTTTGATATGAACCTTGATTTCTGAACCTCTTATATGAACCTTTGGCATTTGAACTTTGACATATGAACCTTGAGATTTGGACTATGATTATGACATATGAACCTTTGCTTTGATTTGGACCTTTGACCTTTGACCCCAGTTTGATGCTACGAGCCAAATTTGTTTCCTAGCCATGAAGGTAACATGGCCATGTCATTGATGCACCAATGACATGACTCTAGTGTGTTCGAGTGATGTTACACACCGTCCCCATTTGATATGATATGCGCGCTTTATGATTTGTTATGGCCAATATGATTTGTTTGGGGGGCGTATGGATGCATCCTAGATTTGATTTGATTTTTGAATTTGATATATTTGTATTTGGTGACTGATGATGGGTGCAATCCACGTCTTTCACAAGATTTGGGAGCTCGCTACTCCATTTGAAGAATGAGGACACCCCTCATATTATCTGATTATCTGAGAGGCCTCCCCTCTATATGATTTGAAGATTATGGTTACGATATGATATGATTTGATTTGTTTGGGCTCGTGGTGGATTACTGTCCTAAACCTTTATTCTTTAAACCTTTTCTTATATCTTATTCATTATGCTATATCTGTTCAATTCCATTTGTTTTCATTTCCGTTTATTATATATCTGTTCACTGGGCTTTTTAAGCTCAGCCGCACGTTTCTTTTCGTGTGCGGCAGGTTTTAGTTGGAAGTTGGGTATGAGTGAAGAGACGGTTGGACTTAGAAGACCTTGATAGTTATCCTGAAGTAGAAGCCATTAGAAGGATTGCATTTGTATACTTAGTATTTAGTTTTGTTTCCCTTTATATCCTGGTGTATTCAATATTACATTTGTAACCTTTGAGAATCTTTGTATTACTATTGAATGTATGCTTTGTTTGATCTGATATGAAGCCATTAGTGTAATACTTCTACCCTTGCCGGGTTGGGGTGTTACAATTTCTGCTTTATCTGCTTGTCAATTTCATGAGTATGCTATTGCTTTAAATGTTACCCAGAATCGTGTTGTTGAGCTTGAGGGGGAGAATGTGAAATTGCTTGACAAAATTCAAAATGATGACCATGATAACAAGGTTAAACGTTTTTCAAAATTAGAGGTTGATTATCTAAATCTGCAGCTAAAATATCAACATTTAGAAGAAAAATGCAAAATATCAGATGACAAGACATCCTTGGATGCTGTTTGATACATATTTTGAATTAAGCAAACGAGATGAAAAGATTCAAGCTCACAAAAACACGATTCGACTGTTGAGGGCCCAAATTGCCCAATTGAAATCCAACAAGTGTGATATATATGGCAACAATAAACCTTCGTCTTCAGATTCTCAGAATTTTCAATATCAAGACACCATCAATAAGTTACTTTATGAAAACGAGTGTTTTCGAGAAGAAAATTCTAAGATTAAACAGCATTACAAAGAGTTATATGACTCAATTAAAGTTACAAGAAATAGTCATAATGAAAAGATAACTTCTTTGTTAAATGAAATTGAGAATCTTAAGACTCAGGTGAAAGGAAAAATGCCATGCACCTCTTGTAATTGTGTTGCATCAAAGGTCTCTCCTTGTAAAATGTATGATGTTGATGTGGGGCCTATTCCATTTCCCATGAGAAACAACAGACCTGTCCATCATATGTATCTCTATCACCTTAGGGATGGACTTGACACTCTTCGTGAGGTTGTGGAAGAGGACAGAATAGAAAAACCACTTGATAAGGCAGTAGGTTATGCCTGCGTCCTCACAAAAAGGATCCAGGAACAGTTAGAATATGCCATTGGCACGGGTCCCAAGTCTAGCAACCAAAGAGATAGATTAGGTGCATCATCATCCACTATTAAAAACAAGCATGTAACCTTTGATTTGCCATCAAGAACATCAGAACCCAGCACATCAAAATCAGGAAAGCATGTGACCGTGAAACAAACTAATTTTCCTATCATTACTTCTACAGGAGTGAAATGTGACACCCAAGCTAGCGAGTCAAAGCCTAGAGGCAATGCAAGGAAAGATAGGACTGCGCCAGCTAATAGTGATCACAAGAAGAGTGTAGAAGCCCAACCTAGGAACAATAAGTTTGTAATGATTAGATTGAATCGTGTTGATTCTAGTATCAAAAGTACTGTAATTAATTCGAATTCTAATGCGGTCTGTAAAACATGTGACAAATGCTTAATTTCAGCTAATCATGATGATTGTGTTGTGTCATTTCTGATATCTCATGCACCACCCCAAGTTAAGTATGTTAGGAAAACTGAAAGAAGTAAGAAAGTTTGGAAAGCAACAGGAAAAACTTTTGCTACTGTTGGGTATCAATGGAGACCCACTGGAAGAAAATTCATTTTAGGAAATAAAAGTCCATTGTCTAAGTTGAATGATCATAGGTTTGTGAAAGTTAAAGAATGGAGGCCAACAGGTCGAATTTTGACTCTAGGAACACAATGCCTTCCAAATAGGCCATCCGCTGACTCTAGAATTGTTCCCACTGTAGAGACTTCAGTATTAGCAAACTCTGTTGCTCCTGAATTTGTGAAAGCTAGCCAAATGGACCCCAGCTACACGTGGGGATCTACATATTTCAGTTATCCACCTTTGTATGTCTTCAAATGCAGGTCGTACAAATCGTCCTTTGGTATTTGGATTCAGGCTGCTCAAAACATATGACTGGGGATCGCTCACGGCTCAAGAACTTCGTGAAAAAGTTTATCGGGACAGTTAGATTCGGGAACGACCATTTTGGTGCAATTATGGGTTATGGAGATTATGTGTTCGGTGACAGTGTAATCTCACAGGTATATTATGTGGAAGGATTAAGGCACAATCTGTTCTCTGTGGGTCAATTTTGTGATTCAGATCTAGAAGTGGCTTTCAGAAAACACACATGTTTCGTCAGGGAATTGGATGGTGTAGACCTTCTAAAAGGCAGTCGGGGCACAAATCTATACACCATATCGATTGAAGAAATGTTGAGGTCCTCTCCCTTTTTCTTACTTTCTAAAGCCTCCAAGACAAAATCATGGCTGTGGCATCGTCGTCTGAACCATCTAAACTTCGGTACCATAAATAATCTTTCCCGCAAAGATCTTGTACGAGGCATGCCCAGACTAAAATTTGAGAAAGATCATCTATGCTCCGCATGTCAACTGGGCAAAAGCAAGAAACAAACCCACAAACCCAAAACCGTCAACACCAACCTGGAAGTTCTTCACACCCTTCACATGGATCTGTGCGGCCCAATGAGAGTACAAACCATAAATGGAAAGAAATATGTTCTTGTGATAGTAGATGATTACTCTCGGTTTACATGGGTAAAGTTTTTGAGAACAAAGGATGAAACTCCAGAGGTTATCATCAAACTGATAAAACAGCTGCAAGTAAGGCTCGACAAAACTGTCAGAATCATCCGCACTGACAATGGAACTGAGTTTGTTAATCATCAACTCAGAAATTTCAATGAAAATATTGGCATCACGCATCAGAAAAGTATCCCTCGCACTCCTCAGCAGAACGGAGTTGTTGAACGAAGGAACCGTACTCTGGTGGAAGCTGCGAGAACCATGCTTATATTTTCAAAGGCACCGATGTTTCTCTGGGCAGAGGCTATTGCAACAGCATGCTACACCCAAAACCGATCTCTGATTCATCCTGTTCATGACAAGACTCCCTATGAGTTAATTCATAACAAGAAACCAGATCTTTCCTTTCTTCGTGTGTTTGGCGCCCTTTGCTATCCGACTAATGATAGTCAAGACTTGGGAAAGTTAAGAGCTAAAGCAGACGTAGGTATTTTTGTTGGTTACACACCAGATCGCAAGGGGTACAGAATCTACAACAAGAGAACCCAACAAATCATGGACTCCATCCACGTCACGTTCGACGAGCTGAGTGAGCAACCTGCTTCAGGACAAAATAGTTCTGGACCCGATCTTAATCTTTTGACACCTGGACCAATCAGTTCAGGGCTTGTACAGAATCCCACGCCTGCAGAGTCTTATGTACCACCAACTAGTGAGGAGTTGAAGAAGTTATTTGATCCTATGTTTGACGAATATTTTGAGCCAACAAATGAAACGAACTCAAATGCTGCAGTTGTTCTTCCTAATGCTGATGCTCAAGTTCCGCAAGGCTCTGAAGGCCCATCAGCATCTGTCTCAATCAGTTTCAATGCACCAGTTGCCAGTCAATCACCCTCATCATCAAATACTCAATCCTCTCCGGTGCAACAAGAATTTGTAGATGAACATTCTTTGGAAGTTAATCCGTTTGCTCCTATAGATGATGTTCCTTTTGAGAATATATTTGCTCCTGAATCTTCAACTCACACATCCTCTTTCGAAGAACACAGCACGGCAACATCAGTTCAAAACCCTCAACCTCGTGATCATCTCAGAAAATGGACCAACGATCATCCTATTGACAACATCATTGGCAATCCCGCTCGTCCTGTATCCACACGTAAACAACTGGCCACTGATGCACTGTAGTGCTTCTTCAATTCCGTACTATCCAAAGTCGAACCAAAAGATGCCAAAGAAGCAATGACTAAAGATTGTTGGTTCGAGGCTATGCAAGACGAAATCCATGAATTTGATCGGCTTGAAGTATGGGAATTGGTGCCTCCTCCAGAGTGTGCTATGATTATTGCTCTCAAGTAGATTTTCAAGGTGAAACTCGATGAGCATGGTGATGTTCTAAAGAACAAGGCACGGTTAGTTGCAAAAGGATACAGACAAGAAGAGGGCATTGATTTTGAAGAATCGTTTGCTCCAGTTGCTAGAATTGAAGCCATTAGAATCTTCCTTGCCAATGCTGCTAGTCGGAATATGATAGTCTACCAAATGGATATCAAAACAGCATTCCTAAATGGTGATTTAAAGGAAGAAGTTTATGTGAGCCAACCAGAAGGATTTGTGAATGCTGAACATCCTACTCATGTCTACCGCTTGAAGAAGGCTCTCTACGGTTTAAAGCAGGCACCAAGGGCATGGTATGATACATTTTCCAAGTTCCTTCTAGCAAACGGGTTCTCGAAGGGTGTTGTTGATCCCACATTATTCACTAGGAAGTCGAGCAAACATCTGCTTCATGTTCAGATATACGTAGATGATATTATTTTTGCTTCATCTGATCCTAGTGAATGTGATAGATTTTCAAAGGAGATGAGTTACAAGTTTCAAATGTTAATGATGGGACAAATTTCATTCTTCCTAGGATTACAAATCTCACAAAGTCCCGGAGGCATTTTCATAAATCAATCCAAATATGCCCATGAGATCTTGAAAAAGTTTGGATTTGATTCGAGTGAGCCAGTTGACACTCCCATGGTTGATAGATCAAGACTAGATGAAGATCCTTCGGGGATTCTAGTTGACCAAACAAAGTATAGAAGCATGATTGGATCCTTGATGTATATCACTGCTAGTAGACCAGATCTTCTGTTCGCCGTATGCATGTGTGCTCGTATCAATCCAAGCCTACTAAGAAACATCTAGAAGCAGTAAAAAGGGTATTCAGATATCTTCAAGGCACAGTTCATATGAGTCTCTGGTATCGAAGGACACAGCAATGGAGTTAACTATGTACGCTGATGCTGATCACGCGGGATGTCAAGACACTCGTTGAAGTACTTCGGGGGGAGCTCAGTTTTTAGGGGAAAAGTTGGTGAGTTGGTCTTCTAAGAAGCAAATGAGTACGTCGATATCGTCTACAGAGGCCGAATACATCGCTATGTCTGGTTGCTGTGCATAAATTCTATGGATGAGATCACAGCTTTCAGACTATGGCTTTTCATACAACAAGATTCCTCTATATTGTAACAACAGGAGCGCTATAGCTCTTTGTTGTAACAATGTCCAACACTCCCGGTCAAAACACATCGACATCAGGTATCACTTCATTAGGGAACAAGTTGAGAAAGGAATTGTGGAGCTATACTTCGTGAGGACATAGTTTCAGTTAGCAGACATCTTTACCAAGGCTCTTCTGAGAGAAAGGTTTCAGTTTATTCTCCCACGTCTTGGAATGAAGAGCTTGACACCTGAAACCCTCAAGTGTCTTCAAGAAGAAAAGGAGGAGTAAAGGATTGACTTCTCATATCCTTGTATATAGTTGTATATATCTTAAATCAAAAAGAAAATAGAAAAATATAAAACCTATAAAAACCATAAAAAATCAAAAAATTAGAAAATACCAAAAATAGATTCACCTAGGCATGTCTTTTGTTTATCGATAACATTTACGGACCTAGAAATGTCATTCAATAATGACACGGGTCTTTAAATGAAGCTCGAGCAGAAGTTATACTAATTGGTTAAAACATGTCTTAATGGCTTGCTATTACTTTAGATAACAACCCGCATTTCAAAATGGGGAAAGCACGTCGCCAAAAAGACGGCTGTTCCTCTCACTGGGTGATGTTCACCCGGGCATGGATTACTTTATATCCATGTTCTTCCTGATTTGATGTACGTTTCAGTGCGTCATTTCGTGTATAAGAAGAGAAGTCTTCTTTACATCAGACTCTTTATCTTCTTTGATTCTTCAAGAGAGTTTTGATGTTACACAAGGTGGTAAATTAAATTAAATTTTCACAAATACTCATCGCTCAATTGAATGACTACAGCTCTTTAAATAGAAAACGGGTCATTAATTGAGGGGGAGAATATTTGTTCAAATTTCTAACACCTTGCCAAATTTGTGCAACATCAGCAGTGACACTCTCTCGTGGTTTAAGGGGGAGCATAGTATGCTCCATAATCAGAACACAGTATAACCTGACCACATTTTCTCCCAAAATTTCTCACTTAATTAAATCAATTGGGATCACAAATCTCAAGTGGTTTGAAATTTTTGATCGGGGGAGAGAATGTGATTTAAATATGGAATTCTGATAAAAAATGTGATCTTTTGAAACTCAAGTGTAGGCTCTCCCATATGTGCCAAACCTTTTCGTATATCGATGCACATATTGAGGGGGTGAAAACGATTTGGGATGGCAATTGTGAAAGAATACCAAAGACCGACCATTTTACTTTATGTATTGGAGTTATAAGGATGGTAAGGTTAGGTATTAGTTCCCATGATCCAGCCAGAACCGGAGGGATCTACCCAGGGACAATCCACTAGTTAGTGTAGAAGTCCTTAGGTATGATTACAAAAAAGGAGATAAAGTGAATAAGGGAAGAGTGCCGACTGAGATGGAGCTAGTGCTGGAACAAACCCAACAAGGTGCTAGTAATGAAGTCTTGGTAAGCGCTGAAGGGGTTGAAGAATGAAAAAGAAATGTAAAGATAAAGGGTGAAAAGAAAGAAGCCCTCCTTACATCTTAGGCAGAAACCGGGTCAATACATATGCTGTCAGAATCACGTAGTTGATTACTGACATTGAAGACAAAGTATCATGGACCCAGTGATACACTGCACAACCCTTCCTAGCCACTCAAGGTCCCTCAAAGGATTCTTGTTTCATTTGTCATGGAGATCAATACATGGCTATCGTCTATCTCACTCCGAGTTAGATGATATTGAAAAGGTGGCAGTCCTCTCCAGCCTCCGATCACTAAATCAATACGCACTATTGAGTCTAGAGCCAAGAGATCATCCATTAATCTCATTAGGACACATTTCCAATATGCTTGCTGTTTCATACACCTTGAAAAGCAAGAAAATATATATGAAGAGTCCTACGCATTATCCTTGTGGTATTGCCAGAACATCCGAGTGATACGTAAAGTATTCACAATTAAGATGGAAATCCTTCTAGAGCCAATATCAAACAAGCTCTTGGTGGGTGACATGTGAGATCCTTCATGGATCATGCTTGTGACAACTGGAAAGAAAAGATAGGGCGATTCAAATTTGAATCAAACTTATTCCAGGAAATGGAATGACGGATACTTTTGGAAAACCTTTCAATGTGCTCACCAACAAAGTTTCGAGCACATTGATTGTAAAATTTTTCAAACAAAAGTATTTTTGACAGAAATGTGATTCAATTTATAAAACCCTTGTCGTGTTGCACAAAATGTTTATCCAGTGACACGCAAGTGATTTTTTTTTAATCAATTTCTCGTCAATCAGTGGGTATTTAATTCACTGATTCACTCTACCGTGCTGTCTGCTTTAAGACGTTCCGGTTTGAGAACATGCTTAGTATGATGATTCTGACATTAATTTGTTGGAAGACTCATTACTACAAGCTGGAAATTCCTGTCAAGGTGAATCTTCTTTAAAGGGGATTCCACCTGATCACTGGTCGGTCTTCACAGAACCAAAGGTTAAATCCAACCACCACATCGAACGAATGAAAAAGCCATATTCGTTCTCCAACTTTATTGCTAATTGTTTTATTTCAGATTCATATAAAGATAGTGATGGTGGTTCCTGATTCCAGCAGAGACGTGTCAATCCACACTCCATGCTCACACTTCCAATTCATTATTAAAGACATCATGATAGATGAAAGACCTACGACACAGCTTTCGCAACTCTGATGATAGCTATCATGATCCAGAAAAGTGTGAGCATGCGAGTCCAACAGTCACAACAATTCACATGGAGGCATTACTACAATGGATGAGCTCAGAGATTTATGGTGGCCGATGATCTCAAAGAAGGCTCCAAGATCACAACTTCTCATGATGACGAAGCCACAAGATGACTTGAAGACATATGTTGGATGATAACTTCAAAGAATACTCAAAGATCATCCAAAACAAGAACAGTCATTGCAAGTTCACTGCTAAGGGCACAAAGATTTTTGACGTAGAAGAATCAAGGTCTACGAGCTATGAAGTCAAGATTCAAGGATAGAGTGCTAGAATTCAGAACGTTACTTTCGGGGTGACCTCCCTTAGGGGGAGATTGTTAGGAATATAAATATTCAGTTGAAGACTCGGTCACCCCGAGTACTTAATAGCACTTAATAGCTCGTAGGTTTATTAGTAATATTAGCAGTAGATTAGTTAGTATTAATATTGTGGAGTGGGTCGGGTCTTTTACCCACTGTCAGCTCGCTCCACAGCCCACTAGGGGCTCCCTATGTAGTACTATATAAAGCCCTCTCCACCAAAGGAGAGGGTTGGACCTCATTTACAATCTAATCTAATATCTCTCTAGTTTCTCTCACTACAAGGTTCCCATTTCTCTCTCTAAATTCTTCTTCTATTCGATCCACCAAATACTCCCAATCTTGTGTTTCTTTGATTGTGAATATACTACAGTTTCATACTTATTCATCTCCAAATCATCTCAAATCCTCAAGTAAGCTTCAAGAACACTTTTTGATCTTTTCATACCTTCATTTGATTTATATGTTGATGTAATTTCAAGTATTAGTAGTTAAACATGCAACTTACTTATGTTATATATACCACATTACACATAAATAATCTTTAACACTAGATCCATAAGTCTTGCTAGTAATCCCATGAAATCCACCAAGGTTGGTGATGTTTAGGACCCCATGACATCTTAAGAAGGTGTATGGTAAGATTAGATAGGTTGTGGTGATTGATTTGAAGTGGTTTGATTAAGTTTTGAACTAGTCTTGAACCTTAAACATTGATTTTTCAACAATAGAAATAGCTACTGTCCAAAAAATGTGTAATCTGTAAAACTCAGTAACTCAGGGGATATTTTTGCCTTCATATTCAGAAAATAATTTCAAAAAAAAAAACCGTGGCCGCAAGAATGAGTAAAAACCGACTTACGATGAGAAAGTTATGATTTTTCAAAGTTAGACGACGAAAACTAAAATCCTGAAAATTTAGTTGCTGATCGCCGAGATTCAAAGGACAAAATGAGGCATTAGGTGTGATCTAGAGGAGCCGACCTACTGAGATTATGTTAGTTCATGTTTATACGAAGCCGTAGATATAAAGAACGTAGAAAACAAGCTTATAACGACCGAGATACACGCGTTTGAAACCCGACAAACCATATATTATTTTGACAGCCCTAATAGAAATATATTCTAAGTTTAAAAACTAGTGTTTTTACAAGACATAACATTGATAGCCGATTTTCTAACTAATCGAGACGCGTATGATCAAGAGTTAAATAAATCGACATTGAAATATTGTTACAAAGTTTTCCAAAACGTCGAGTTTAATCACTAACGTTTAATGAGCACACTTCTATGACTAGTTTTGCAAAGTCATTTGGTTATATATTTTCACAAGTTATGGAAAATATTAAATTGCGACGTAAACCATTATATTTCCCGATAGAACAACAAACGAGGATCGTGGAGTATCATTTCAACATAATTACACGAAAAGTAGTTTATAACTTAACGAGTCGTCAAAATGTATTTTTCGACGATAAACGTTATTTTCACAATTAACGAGTGGTATCGATAACATACGTATTTGCATGTGTTACATTGTATCATTGCTTACCTTAGATCATATCATTCATAATAGGTCGCGGTTAGAGACCGAGCTTCGTTTCATCACACCCATAATTGTCATTGTTGCTATATCATCAGGTGAGTTTTCATAGCCCCGCTTTCAATTGTTTATTTGATTTCTAAACTTTCGGGGGAGAATACATTGCATCATTTTTACATGCGGACAAAAGTATCAACTCATTTACATTGCTTAAGTTACATCATTGCCCAGATTAAATTCCCCTTTATTATCATGAACCGTTAATTGTGAGCAAGCGAGAGTGAGTGAATAGATCTATTGAGGGTGACTCCTCCGTTCGGGTTGGTAGCGCCAACTTGTCAAACGAACACATTTCATTTGGTCCATATCAGAGTTTCTAGCAAAACACTCAGTTGGGGCATTTCATTTCAGTCTAGCTTCGGGGTCATGAGCTTAAGAGCTAATGTATCATTTTTATGTGGCATTGTTTTGTCATACACTTTATACTTGTGGTTATCGTAGAAGCATTTCATTTACATAAACCAATGAACTCACCAACATTATTGTTGACCATTTTTAACAATGTATTTTCAGGTAAATAAGGTATCGCATGTTGGCTTGCATATGGGCATACCATGGAGTCGCGGTGACGACGCGTCTCACTTTATTTTTATGCACTTACTTATCTTTTGATTTGTATGGACTTGATTTCAGCAAACTTGAAACACCTTTTGGGACATTGTTTTGTAAACTCTGAATATTTTAAATGTTCAAACAATGTATTTTCTAAACGACACTTTAGGTCGTTCAATATAACTGTAACTGTGGTGCTATGATCAGTCGCAACCTCAAATGCTTCATTCCGCTGCAAGTCATGTAATTTGGGGTTGTGACATTAGGAATTAGGCTATTCCTATACTCTTAATGGCAGGAGACTGATGACAGGGAAATGTTGAAGCTACAGTCTTTGATTTACTTAAGAATAGCCTAATTTCATTAAAAGCTGAATCAGAAGCGTCACAGGATAACAAAAGAAGACCAAGACCTAAGAGTCAATGACACGTTAAACAACAATGAGGACTCAAAAAATAACAAAGTGTTATTTGCCCTTGTTGTAAACATAAGAGATATCAAGAAAATTGAAATATATTTTATATTTTCTGATGTAAAATCAGTAACTAAGAAGAAGTCATTATGCTCACTTACTACTGATAATTAGTCTATTTAAATATTTAAATAGGGGGAGATTTTGGGGTCGGATAAATCAACCCAATTGTCTCCGACAAGTATTTAAACATAAAATAGCCTAATTCACCTTCAGAAGGTCAGTAAACATCAAGTCTCTGATAACGAGCAGAGAGTATGTCACTTCATAACTATCAAAGTAAACCTGATAGTTATCAGAAGTGATATACTCCCTGAGAGTTATCAGAGAACATGTCTCTCTGATTATTATTCAGAAGATGACTCACTGATAAAATAATCAGCGAGTTTTGTATAAAGCTAAGAAAGCCTGAATGGCTTTAGGGAAGTCGAAGACCAAATGAAGAAGGCAACCTCATAAACTGATGCGGAGTCAGGGAGTGAAGTTACAAGGAGCTGAAGGCAACACCAAAGTCACTGAGATCTGACAAATGTCTCTGTGACTTTGAAGACTTGATTCTGATTACAACCTAAACCTCAGAACGAGAAGGAGGAAGCTTACTGATGAACTCAAATAAGTACATTTTATTATCATCATTTATCCTATTTATTTGACTTGTTTTATTTTATTATATATGAGAATCGATACATTAATATTTACTTTAGTAATTCTCAGGTAAAACCAAGCATTATGTGAAACTTGGCGATTTTGGACTAATTATGGAGCAAAACAAGCAAGATGTCAAAAGCCTACTCAAATCCAGAAGATCAAGCTCGTTCTACTCCAGATACGCCGCATTATACTTCTAACATACGGCGTATCACTATCAAAATTTCACAAGTTACAATCCAAGTACATGCGTCGCATACAAAGTCAAGATACGCCGCATCTGATGACGGTGTACGAATATTCCAGAATATATTAATCTTGGACCCCACGCAAAGTTAAGTCAATGCGCCGCATCTAACAACTCTATGCGCCGCATCTATCCCTGAGACAAAAACTATAAATACCCCAAGGTCAGACGAATTTGAAGGTGTAACAGTGTGTGTAGGAATAATCCTAGAGCCGAATTCAGACGACTAAGCAGCACAAGACACACCTAAATGAAGATACAAGAGATGTAAGAAGGTCCTACATGTATTCAATTCATTAAGTAGTTTTGTTTTATTGTATTAGTACGCTTTAATTCATCAGGATTGATGGGCTTGTGTCATGTGACTACGGAAAATCATGCACTCCCCTTAATATTGCTTTCCCATTAATTAAAGTTTATATGTTGATGTCTTTGGTGACTTTTATTAGTGCATTGATAACCTCTGTGTCTAGTTGAGCATTGCTTGGGTCGCCATGCCCCTTCCTCGCCTATTTAAGAGACGCTTAATAAATAGGATAGACATAATTAATCATTAAGGGTTTACTCGCCGAGAAGATTAGAGCCAACGAGAAAGGTTTAATTACATACACTTCATATAAAACTAGCAATAAAACAAGTGACAAGCTACTTAATTATCAGGACAGGTCTTCTTATTGTCTCGAGTATCTATCTGTGTACGTGTGTGCTAATCGCTGATTCGTGCTCATTAATTTAGTTTACTATTTAATCATAACCAAACCGTGCCAGTCTCTCAGGCTGAACCCCCTTGCGTTAGATTAGGTTGTATAGCTAACTTAGGATATTAAAATACTGATTAGAATAACTAGATAATACGTTCCACTCTTAGTGATCGACACTCTACTTACCATTATATTCATACTGACCGGGTACACTACTCGTTAAGTGTGTGTGTTATTGATAAGTCGGCTAAATATAAATTTAAAACTTGAGTAGGCATTAATACTGCTAAACCGCAACGACACATCACGCGCATCATGTTTTTGGCGCCGTTACCGGGGAGTGAATTGTTATTATCTATTAATTTGATTTAGTATTTTAATTAGGTTTTTTTATTTTTTTAGATTCTAACCACTAACTCTGTTATATATTAGATAGATTGCATTCATTGTATAATTTGCATATTTTCTGTTTTTGTGTGTTTTTGTTTTCTGTAATTTTTGTTTCTTTTTATTTGTTTTTATTTTTGTTTCTCTTTTTTATTTTTTTCTGCATTCTGCTATCGTTGTATTATGCTGATACAAACGATACGGCGCATCTGTTTTTACAGATACGGCGTATTGCGTTTAATTTTTATAAAATACAACGCGTTTAATAAATTCGATACGACGCATCTTTCCCCAAGATACGGCGTATTCTGTTTTTAATAAGAAATTTTTCTAAACCCTAACGCCATACGACGCATCTGTTTTAACAGATACGGCGTATTTTCTATTTAAATTAAAAACAGTTTTTCGAATTATTAAACAGAAGCGACGCATCGATCTTTATCGATACGGCGCATCTACTAAATCAAAAATCTTGTATTTTGAAACGTAACGAAAATACGGCGCATTAGCTTTTGTTAATACGACGCATTTAATTTAATTTAATAAATATAGTTGATTTTTGATATTCACTTTGATCGTTTCACTACTCTCGTGCACAAGTTGGTTTACTTTCAGAATAAATGATGGCTTAAGCATCACTATGGAAGATTACATTCTGAACCTAACCAAGAGATGCTAGCTGGAGTGATCAAACCTTCGATGACTGGAAGGTTATAATAAGACGACAAGAGTAGAGGAAAACTCAGTACTGGTAACATTGAGTATCTTAAATTCTTGAAATAGAATTCCAGGAAATGTGTTGCGGAGCTATACGGTAACATCTTTCGGATGAAAGAAGAAGGATGGCACGTAACAAGAACAAAATAAGGAGCTGAACGTGAGTCTAACTTGAAGACTCTGGAATAAAGACAAGTGCTGACCGGGAGACAACCCAAAGAATAATTTTTACTTTTCTGTTCTGTGTCGAGTCTGTCAGACCTGCAGAAGATGCGGCGCATCTCCACCATAAGATGCGACGCATCACCTGCATTGGTCATATCTTATTTCATTTTCTGCATTTTCATTTTTGACTTTAAAACTTTCTGTCAGTATTTTAATGCGGCGCATCCCTGGTTAAGGATGCGACGCATCTTTTATTCTGATTCGTACTTATTTCAAGCTCGATACGGCGTATCTTTTTCCATAAGATACGGCGTATCGACTGACCTGATGATTTACAATTTAATTTTTAGGTTTTATCTTTACTAACTACTAATGTATTATGCAAGTTTGAACCTTCTTAACTCAGGTGTGTTAAAGTCTAAATGGTATTATAGATTCCTGCAATTTTTGTGGATACATCATCTATGAAGCTTAAACGTTCTAATCCACAAGAAAGCTGATTTTTGCTCTTATACGAATAATGGAGGATCATACCGAGCAAATCTCAGGGGAGTTTTTCTGTTCTAATTCTTTTATTTTCCAGTTTTTAACCTTAGACACAAACAACGAGAACGTTGTTTAACTTAAGTGGGGGGATTGGAGAATTAGAACACTTACTTGTCCTAAACTTTTTCAAAATATGCTTAAAATGCGCTTAATATATCAAAATTTAAAATTTTCTAGCATGTTTTTGTTTAAAGTCTAAATTACATAACCGCACACATAACTCTATTCTTTCAAAAATATTAAAACTTTAGTGTGTTGGTGACTTGTAAACTTTAGAACTTGGCTTGTATACTATTCGAGACCACCATAATAAGTATTATCTATATAATTGGAGTGACTTGTCTAAATTGGTAAATTTCTTGGATTACACCCAAGTAGCCTTAATATGTTATGTGATATTAACTAACTCACTGGTTAGTTAACCCCCGTATAAACCCTTTGTTACTCTCACTTTTAGAGTAAGATACCCCGAGAAAAAACCCTCAGAGCCATTCCTTTCGTTTCTTACACCTTTGTTATAATGTTTCGATACACCCTTACACCTTAGCCTACCCTGTAGATTAAAATCCGTGGTTAATTGCTTTAGGCAAAGTGTGTTTCCTTGCATTACCTGTGTGCGCGTGCGTAATTCATTATCTTTGGTTAGGAAAGGAAATTGTACAATGCATTTGGTATGAAAGTAAATATTGTATAACTTTTAATTTACTTTTCGTGTGTTTGCTACTTTCACTATTACAGTTATTTCTGAAAGTATGAAGAGTATGAAAAATTATCCGGAAAAATAGTGATAGTAAAGTTGTGAAATTTTACACATATATTAGTGCAAAAAAAAAAAAAAATCGAAAAAAAAAATAGAAAAGAAAAAGAAAAAGAAAAAGTTGGAAGTTTGTTTTAACCAACTTATGTAAAGTTTCGTATTAAGTGGTTGATATCACCACTATTTGTTGTATATTATATTTATGGATTGAATGGGAGTTGGCCGTTATGGGAACGCCGACTAAGGTTATTCTTTGATTGAGATCTTGTTGAGTATAATTCGTGTCTACCTAAAGCGTGTGTTTCAAGTGTTAAAGCGTGAGTTATTCAATGATATGAGTCTTATTCATGGGATGGTTGGAAAGTGATTAACCACACTTAGGATTTTAATTTATCTGTTTTGTTTATTTTTTATTTTACACCAATTTGTATCCCAAATATTATCCATACCCTATATCATTCTTCATCCAAACCTTTGATTTATTGAGATTAGGGATTTGAGCAATCTTAAGTATCGTAGTCGTGGATTCGGCTATGTATTTATGATTTTGTCGCCCTTTTTGATATAATATTATTGGTGAAGATTACTTGGTCCTATCTTTAGCCTATTCGAGTTAAGGATTTGAGCAATTGCAAGTATCGTGGTCGTGGATTTCGATCATGTATTTGTGATTTTGTCGCCTTTTCTGGAATATGAGATCGATAGAGATTAAAAAGGATGATCAACCCTTAACCAACAAACCCTTTTTACCGCTTTATACTTGTTATTCCTTGGCTTTAGTGGGGGAGATGCGTATACTTGCCAAGCCTATGATAGAATATTCGTCACGACTAAGCAACTAAACGATTTAGAATTGTTTTACATTAAAAATTATTTTGGTTTCTACTTCGTTAAGTGTTTGGTTGTGTGATTATGACAAAATGAATACGTGCTTAAATATAAAAATAATCCTAATATCTTTTAGGATACATTTTCATTCGATTAATTCTAAGGTTTACTTGGGGACAAGTAAAGTTCAAGTGGGGGGATATTTGATGAACTCAAATAAGTACATTTTATTATCATCATTTATCCTATTTATTTGACTTGTTTTATTATATTATATATGAGAATCGATACATTAATGTTTACTTTAGTAATTCTCAGGTAAAAACAAGCATTATGTGAAACTTGGCGATTTTGGACTAATTATGGAGCAAAACAAGCAAGATGTTAAAAGCCTACTGAAATCCAGAAGATCAAGCTCGTTCTACTCCAGATACGCCGCATTATACTTCTAACATACGGCGTATCACTATCAAGATTTCACAAGTTACAATCCAAGTACATGCGCCGCATACAAAGTCAAGATACGCCGCATCTGATGACGGTGTACGAATATTCCGAATATATTAATCTTGGACCCCACGCAAAGTTAAGTCAATGCGCCGCATCTAACAACTCTATGCGCCGCATCTATCCCTGAGACAGAAACTATAAATACCCCAAGGTCAGACGAATTTGAGGGTGGAACAGTGTGTGAAGGAATAACCCTAGAGCCGAATTCAGACGACTAAGCAGCACAAGACACACCTAAACGAAGATACAAGAGCTGTAAGAAGGTCCTGCATGTATTCAATTCATTAAGTAGTTTTGTTTTATTGTATTAGTACACTTTAATTCATCAGGATTGATGGGCTGTGTCCATGTGACTACGGAAAATCATGCACCCCTTAAAATTGTTTTCCCATTAATTAAAGTTTATATGTTGATGTCTTTGGTGACTTTTATTAGTGCATTGATAACCTCTGTGTCTAGCTGAGCATTGCTTGGGTCGCCATGCCCCTTCCTCGCCTATTTAAGAGACGCTTAATAAATAGGATAGACATAAGTAATCATTAATGGTTTACTCGCCGATAAGATTAGAGCCAACGAGAAAGGTTTAATTATATACACTTCATATAAAACTAGCAATAAAACAAGTGACAAGCTACTTAATTATCAGGACAGGTCTTCTTATTGTCTCGAGTATCTATCTGTGTACGTGTGTGCTAATCGTTGATTCGTGCTCATTAGTTTAGTTTGCTATTTAATCATAACCAAACCGTGCCAGTCTCTCAGGCTAAACCCCCTTGCGTTAGATTAGGTTGTATAGCTAACTTAGGATATTAAAATACTGATTAGAATAACTAGATAATACGTTCCACTCTTAGTGATCGACACTCTACTTACCATTATATTCATACTGACCGGGTACACTGCTCGTTAAGTGTGTGTGTTATTGATGAGTTGGCTAAATATAAATTTAAAACTTGAGTAGGCATTAATACTGCTAAACCGCAACGACACATCACGCGCATCACTTACACAAGAAGATAAGCTCAAGTACTTATCGATATACGTGAAACAGGCATTGGAACTCTAAGTTGTCAAATCGGAAGAGCCGAAAGTAAGATTCAGAGTAGCTTACTAGGAACGTACCTATCTATAGCAAGTGGACAACTTACTATGGAACACACATGCAACCACTGTTTCCCTTCCTATATAAATCGTGGTCATAATCAAAGTTAAGTAGAGATTCCTACAAAGTATTATGGTTAGAATCATCCTCTCCTAGGAACAACAAAGCAACTAGCAGTCTTTTGTTGTTTGATTTTGGAGAGTTTTCATCTGTCAAAAAACCGGGGTAGTTTTCCGTAAGCTACTCTTTGTAAATCTTGTGGATTTATTCATTAATAAAGATTTATAATATGTGAAAATGAAAATCGTGTTATTAGCATGTTTGTATCGTTCTCAAGCAAACCCTACCTCCAAGATTTTGATCTTCATCAGTTTTCCACACTTGCTAAAACTGATGTTCATATCCTTCATGGTTTACATGAACAACCAAGCGGACCCAACAATATTACTTTTAGTATTATACATAAATATTGTTAAATAAGTCGTTCTCACTTGTGTAAAGACATCCTTATATTTATGGAAAGTTGACGTAATGAATTTAAATTTTTAGAGTTCAAAATCTTAATAAAAAGAGGTTATACATCTGACTCATAATTTAACTCATTATGTACGGGTTAGACGTTTACATGCATTTAATAAAGCCAAGTCTTTGATTATTACAATACAAAGTGTTGAGAAACAGAGAGTGAATAGAGTGAATGAAAAAGTGGAAAGATTTCATTAGAGTAAAATGAAGAGTTACATCAGTATTTATAAAAAACTTGTAAACTATCTAACTAACTAACTATCTAAACTAATGATACAATAAGCTATAAGCTACATCTTATTACACTTAATTAAAGATCTATCAACTAGCAGCTTCATCTGTGGAGGGGTTTCCATCCTTTTAATGCTTTGTACTTAAGCTGTCTTTGGACTGCCTGCGTTCAATTATCTTGAAGGAGTGTTTGGTATAACAGTAGTAGCAGTTCTCTCTTTATCCCCTCCCCCCTCACACAAGTTGGCATTGTGTATGGGTCACAAATGCCCAACTTGGATAGACAGTTTTAATGTAGAACCCTGCTAAGCCCTTTTGTTAGAATGTCTGCCAATTAAGTCTTGTTAGAACAAAGTAGGGTGTGATATGACCTTGTTTAATTTTGTCTTTCACAAAGTGGGAATCTATCTTAATAGGTTTAGTTCTAGCATTGTGGATGGGATTGTTTGCAAGTGCTATAATAGAGGCATTATCAAACATGACTAGAGATGGTGTAGGAACAGTAACTTGTAAGTCTTGGCCTACGCAAAGTTTGTTTTTATGGAACTTCTGGAAACTACAGTTTGTTTCTATGGAAGTTCTGTGGAACTTCTGGAAACCACAATTTGTTTCTATGGAACTTCTGGTAACCACAGTTTGTTTCTTTGACTGCCATGAGATTAAGCTATGGCCAAGAAATATAGCATACCCTGATACTGACCTTCTAGTGGTAGCACAGCTTGCCCAATCACTATTACAATAGGTAGTTAGAACCCTGATGAGTGCATCATAATGGATGATCTTGGCCTGGGCAGAGTTTGATATATCTTAGAACCCTGATGAGTGCATCATAATGCGATGATCTTGGACTGTGAGAGTATTGGCTCAGAGCTTGGGCAACAAATGAGAGGTTTGGTCTTGTGATGGTTAAATAGATGAGTTTACCAACCAAGGTTCTATATGAAGATGGATTAGGAAAGCGATAACCATCTGTGTCATTGAGCTTTAGAATTGGATCCATTGGTGTAGCTATATACTTGTTGTCAAGAACATCTGCACATTCCAAAAGCTCCAATGCATACTTTCTTTGAGACATTGTAAGACCAGAAGAGTTCCTTAAGAATTCAATACCAAGATAGTAATGAAGAGAGCCGAAATCCTAATGCGGAACTTGTTGAGCAAATGTTGTTTGATGGTACTGAGAAAGATAGGGTCTTCGCCAACTAGTATGATATCATCCATATAGACTAATAGGGAAGTGAGAGTACCTTGGTGAATGATGGTGAACAGTGAGGTGTCAGCATAACTTTGTTTGAATCCAAGTTGAAGCAGACAAGTTGTCAGTTTCTCAAACCATTGTCTATTTGTTTGTTTCGGACCATATAGAGATTTTATGAGCTTGTAGACTGTGTTGGGTCGTAACTCATGTGTGTAACCTTGTGGAACTGTCATGTAGACCTCCTCATGTAAGTCACCATGTAAGAAAGCACTGTTGATGTCTAGTTGCTCTATAAGATAGCCTCCTTGGACTGTTGTTGCAAGCAATGTTCTGATTGTCACTGGTTGTAGTATATTACGTTTCCCGTATAGATGACAGGATCACTTGAGGACAAGTGTTAATTCGATCTCCCGAAGTCGTTTTCTCAGTGAGAGATGTATTGAAATTCACGTTTATGCCTTTTGTTTGATGCTTGATTATCGAATATTTTTGGTTGGATTTTATAAAAGATTTTAAAAGCTAAATTGATTAATAAAAGAAAACTACAAGCAAAACAATGATATAAGATCTAAAATATGATAATAAAGGATATGCTCATCAAGTGAGGCGAAAAGATCATTAAGTGTGAATTAGTGTTTAAAGTGATGAATTAATAACCGTTTAAAAACTATTTTCTCACAACGTTTTTTATTTTGAAAACAATTCTTTATCTTGGTAATAATCACTAGATTTAGATAATTAATTGCCCTAACGGCTTTTGCCCATCAAAATAACCAAAAATCAATCTAAGTAAACCAAAGATTATTAATCATCAATTTCTAAGTTTTCATAAACCAAAGATTATTGATCAACAATTTCTAAGCTTTCACACTTAATTCTCAAATCACTACTCACTTAACAAGCATATAAATATCTACTCGCTACTCATAACTACTAAGCTAACAATAACAAATTCAGCAATAATAACCATATTTCTAAACTTATTATTTAAACTACAACTAATTAAAAAGAAAGAGAATAGAACCCGGTGAATGAGATGAGACTAATAAACCACCCGATCTTATAAACTACAACAAACACTAAAGATTACTTCTTTATTAGCTTTTATTTCACTAATTAGTTAAAAAAGTTGTAAGCTTTATATACTAATTACCTTAATAAAAACTATTAAAGCTATAAACTTTAGAAAATAAGGTAGCTTATAAGACTCTTAAACTCATCGCCTTAGATGTAGGATAGATGCCATAAAAATCAAAAGTTTATCAAAGTTAGATCAATAAGCAATATGAATAAGCTATAAGAAAGATCAAATAGGCTATGAATAAGCTAATTTAATCTAAAAAGCACTAGTCTTTAATCAAAATAAGCTATGAATAAGCTAATTTAATCTAAAAAGCACTAGTCTTTAATCAAAATAAGCTATGAAAAAGCTAAAAGATTATATCTAAATCCACCCTAAACTAAGGTGTTCACTTTGAAAAGTAAGCGCGGATTGGGTATATTTAAGGACTAGATCTAAAATAAAATAAGCTAGAGTAAAGCTTATTTAAGTAAAAACTACTAAATATAAAAGCTTTTTGAAATAAGATATGAAAACTAGTTAGATCTAAAACAATAAAGTATATTTGAAAAGAAAATAAATAAATAAAAAGTACTTATGAACATGCACCTATGACACCCCACACCGAACACTCTAAACGTAGTGAAGTTAAAGACCCAATAAATAGATGGGTTTAGAGCCATAAGTCCTATATTTGTGGGCCCATCTTATTTCACAACCACAATCTTTCTCTTTTTTCCTTTTATTGTTATTTTTTAATACAAAAATATAGTTTACAATTTTTATACCAATCTTAAACACAAATATTTTTATCACTTATTATATTATTTCTCTCTCAACCCAAATATTTTTTTCAACCCTACACCAAATCCTGAACCCATTTATAAACCAAACGGGCCCTTAGTTATTTTAAAACGGTTAGACAAACTATATTTTATTTCGTAAGTCGTTGTGACTTGTGTAATCAAAGGAGGTTATTCTTCTGGCCCATAATTTGACTCATTATGTTGAATAATACTCCGTAGTATAAACGAGGTTGAGTAGCCGAGCGTTGCCGCGGGGTGTTTGTATATGTAAGGCAGCCGTAAAAAAATAGGTTAAAAGTTACGATGTTGTGGTCAGGTGTTATCATGTGTTACAAAATTGCCTGTGCACCCCCACACAGTCCGCTAGAGCTGGTGCTCAAAAGTGTATGGGTAGTAATTTTGGGGTACCAAGCCCGCTAATGTAAGTTATATAAAAGTGTGGCTTAAACAATAAATAAGTAACATAAATAGGAAATGATAATCAGATTACATGATAGTAACAGAAAGTGTGGTAAACCATATAGGTTTTTTTTCTAGGGAATAAAAAAGAAAATTAAGATATCCTTTCTATTAGAAATTGGAAGTTATAACTTTGGTGTAAAAAAAATAATAAATATAAAATAGGGATATATAATAAAACTTCGGTCGGTAAATAGTTTTTTTTTCTTTTTTTTTTTTCTTTTTTTTTTTCCTCTCATATTTCTAAAGTGTAGTTATACAGTAGGGTTTCCTCCCAAATCGCCTGCTTAAAATTTAGGACAAATCAATTTGTGGATTTTGTTATTGGTTGACACGTAATCGTATTACAGGTTAGATTGTGTGATCTGTCAATCATGGGATCTCGATTTCCTATGTGCACTTTACTTTCTAATTAGGCTGGACGTTCTAAGTGCTTGCATGATATCTTGGGGGAGCTTCTTAAGCAAGAGTGGGAAGGTAATACTCATGCAGTGAGGTATTACAAAGACATGATTTCAATGATTGAAAATCGTATGGCTTTTAGGCGAAGGATTATGAGGGAGTTTGAGAGTTTTGGGGAAAGGGTTGTGTTTGTTCATACTATTGAAGGATTAAGATTCGCAGAGGAAGAAGACATATAGGAGAGTTGGTATTTGAATATGCTGGTAAGGGCTTGTGAGCGACGCCGGGCTGCACAGACTAAGGTTATGATGTCACTTCTAAAGTAAAGAGTCTGTAGTTAGGTATGTAGGATTTTAATTAAGATGTAATGTTGTAGTAATTTGTGGATCAATATGTTTGCAATACTGTAGCTGAACTTTGTGTCACTGCTTTGTTGTGTTGGCTGTTGTGAATAGCGTTTTTGTATGCGTAGTTTGTGTTAAAGTCATACGCTCTAGTGAAGGGATGAAAGCTTTTGGTAGTATGCTGGTGTGTTTGTTGTTTAGGTCTCTGTATTTTCTTTTATGGTCTGAATGAACTGCTTATGGTTTTATGAATAAAAATAAGTATTATTAAAAAAAACTTGACACTGTTATGAAAACGGCTTTTGATGTTATGCGTTTGGCAACCCAGGGTAAGTGAAGTGAGTAATTTTTTGTAGCAGCCGTTGTTGTTTTCATTGTTTTATGTGTAATTTGTGTCTGCTGCAAATGTGCAGTTTTTATGGGTGTTTGAAATGGTGGCCATATCTGGATTTTAAATAGCAGAACACATAGGTAGAGTGAGGTTTGTCTTTAGATTTTGAAGGATGAAAATGTTAGTTGTATAAAGTAGTTATCATGGTTAACATGTGTGAATGTACATGATAATTAGAGTGTTTGTAGGCGTACAAAAGTTAGATTGTTCAAAGTTTTAAGGCTTTTTGAGAATGAAAGAGTTTTACCAGCATTTGATATGTTATTATCCGGTTTATGGTTTAAGCTTTGGACATATATTGTGTGTCATAATATGATAGGATTAGTCGGTAACAGGTCGATATGTCCCAAACAGGTCAAGTAAAATTGTTACTATAACGGGTTCCAAATAGGTTGTGCTATTTTTTTTTATTTGTGATCCTTTATATATATATATATATATACATATATATATATATATATATATATATATATATATATATATATATATATATATATATATATATATATATTAATGCAATGCTACTATTACATTTTCTTTGTTTTCTATTTACTTTTGGCTATAAAAGAATGGCTGGAACAAAGGTTTCCTTCCTTTTTTTTTTTTTTTTTTTTTTTTTTTTTTTTTTTTTTTTGTTAGGATACATTTAAGGTGAATGGTTGCAACACCAAAGCTTGATGAACTAAAATAGGCGTGTGGTTCTAATCGTCTTCATCATTGTTTCAAATATCTTTTTATGCAAGAATGGATAGAAAATGAGGGTCTTATTACGTATCTTGGACAGAAAAGTGCTGATCTCCAAGCGAATATTGAGAGGAGGGATCAGTTGATTCAAGAGGCGCAATCTTTAGGTCTTTTTCATGATGTGGCTACTGATGGGTTAGAATGCATGGTTGAGACGCAGCAGAGAGAGCAAGAGATTTTAGCTGGGTTGAGTGTTGTTTTGGATTTAGCTCGTGAAGGCAGGCTGGAAAAGCAGCGGCATGTCGGTTTGATGGACCTGAAGGATTAGGGTGGTTTGGTTTCGTTAAATTTCATGTTTGTTATATTGTTACATTTTTTTTTAGTTAATGCTGATGATGGTGCTCATCTTGACGTCGTCTTTGTAAACTAACGATTATTATGAATAAAAGATTGGTGCAGTTAGTGTTATTGGTTTTTTTATGATTGTTACTAAAGCTGTTTTTGGTCTGTTTATGGTTATTTCAGTGTTGATACTAAGATAGTAATTTTATAACACATATTTGTGCAGTCGCAGATTTCGACAACAAATATCTTACAAAACATTGACTGACCATTGTTTGTATGTGTACAGTGTTAAAGTAGTTGTTGTTGCTTAAGAACGGAAGTAAACTGTTTGAATATTCACATTGGATGTAGTTGGTAGGAAAAGCTAAAAGGATGTGTGTGCAAAGGAAGAAATTACCTTTTTTTTAGCGGTTGTGCTACTTTGGTGTTTTACCGGCTATTGTAACATAGGAAATTTGTAAAATTCTATAAGCAACACTTTTGGCATTTCTTTGAACTTTAATTATTCACTAGTTACATTTACAAATTTTAAACCATCCATTAGTGTACTATTGTAAGTTTGCATATAAAGAAAGCCTTATGAAAGATTATATTAAGAACTTATCATATCCAGAATTGTACAAACTGAGCAGAAAATAGCTGTCGTAAAAGAAGTTTGGATTATATTACATAACATAAGATACTTTTACACACATAAGTTGTTTGTGCAGGGGTGGCTCAAATGTTGTACAAAAAAGTATGTATGTTTTGGCCCATATTTGTGCAGCTATAGACTTGGATCACAAATATGTTACAAAACATGGACCTTTGCAACCTGACAAAAGGTTTACATGCATTTGCTGCATAAATGGTATACAAAAAATGGGGCTCACAGTCAAATGTGCACCTGCTACAGAAAGCATGTGTGCACAGTGAAGCTTTGTGTGCAACTATAGTGTAAATGTCATACAAAAGATTAGTGGGTTGGCATATGTAGATGTTTTGAGGCATATTTGTCCACCTGAAGCACAAATATGTTACAAAACATATTGTTGGTTAACAACGGTAGTAAACCGTTTAAATATTTACAATAGCTTGGTGCATGTGGCTGCCATGACAACTTTAAGTTAACTTCGACTTCTTCTTTTGAGCATTTCTGGGTTTTGAGTGGTCTTTTGTTGAGGTTTCTGCTATTGCTGCATAAGTGAAAATAACTAGATTATGAGTCACTAATAAGATGTTATTTAGGCATACTAAAAGTAATAATCAAATCTTTTAATAGGTAACAGATAAAAAAGTTGTAGCTGACACATGAGTTAACATTTTTTTTAATGGGTCTCTGATTGAAAAGAAACTGTTTACAGTCCATTATTTCTGGCAACTTTTAAAGGGTGCAAGTTAATAATTTTGGGTTCTTTCAGATGGTAGTATGGTTGAATAGAAAGGAGTAACAGTAGAATAGCTGTAACCACTTTCAACGGCTATAATGGGTGTAAATAAAGTTGTTGTGCATCTTTGGCAGATATGGTCTATTCCAAAGTTTTTTTTCAATGGTTGTATGATGGTAATAAGCTAAAGGAGATAAGGCAATAACAGAGTATCCTTGTGCATAGATACAAAGATGCAATAAACTTTTTTTTTTTTTTTTTTTTTTTTTTTTTTTTTTTTTGATATGGGAATTTTGTGTATATAATTGTAATATTTGTGGTGAGGGTGAATGGCAGGTGGTAAACAACAGCAATATCTAATTATGGCTAGTTTAGAAAATTTAAGTATGTTGAAAATGAATTAAAAGGAAATATAGAAAATAGTAGTGAATTTGTGTATTTTGTTTTCATGCAAATGATGCAATGGTTTATTCAAAATTAAATTATGGCTTATACATGTGGGTAGTTTGTTTGTATGTGTCCAAAAAATAACTATGCGAATTCCTTTTTGGGTTTTGTTTCTCTATTTAAGCCAGTTATGGTGTACATTTATTTTGACAATTCATCTTTCAACTTCTCATAAAGAAGTAAGAAAACACAATGTCAAGGCGTCCTAAGTGTGATCAGCTTAGAGTCGAGGCTAATTCTAACAATTGGTCTGAGATGTTAGTTCTATATTGCCGTCAATCTGCAATTGAAGACATTCAAATGGCACAACAGATGAATGCGCTTTGTTGAAGACTGTTTGGTGTAATCTGTGAAAGGGCTAGTTTTATTCAAGAGCTAGAGATTGTTGGGAACACGTATGCCCAGAAAACGGCTGAGTATCTAAGAGAGTACAGGCAAAAGATGACCAAAAGGTTATGCAGATGCGCATAATGACAGCTGAGTTGGAGCTAAATGCTTGTGATAAGGATCTGTTTATTCAGAAGCTTAAGGGTGTGATGGATTTCTAACTGTGTGCCTAGAGTATGAGGAAATTGTTGTTGGTTATGATGTGTGATTTATATTTGTGTTTGCATTTGCAATTATGTATGTATATTTAATTTTATTATGAGTGCTGGTGTAATGTTTGGCTGAAGCCTATGTGATTTGATTGTAAGATATTCTATTGAATAAAAGTTATCGTTTATATTAAGTAAAATTACGTAACTCACCTTTTTGCTTCTTTGGATGTGGTGGTTCATCTTCAAACAATGGTCTCCTAACTGTTCTCGATCTGCTCTGTTCATCTGTCTTTTCATCAGGGTCTTGTTGATTTGTTAGTGCGAGGGGTGTTGGTGGTGTTCCTACTTTTTATAAACAAATAGTTAATATATTTGCATTTGTAGATGTTATCTTTAAATAAGAGAAACTGTTAAGTCAAATGTTGGTACCTGGGTTTGCTTCTATT
Source organism: Artemisia tridentata subsp. tridentata (assembly GCA_021014915.2). Classification (NCBI taxonomy): domain Eukaryota; kingdom Viridiplantae; phylum Streptophyta; class Magnoliopsida; order Asterales; family Asteraceae; genus Artemisia; species Artemisia tridentata. Next base: position 402,938,001 of record CP139507.1, read on the forward strand.
GCTGCGGTTGTTCCTTGTTCTCCATTTCTTTTGGTGAAAACCTTATCTAGAATAAAATCTACGTTTCTGCCTGTTTGATTGAAATGGATTTGAAAAATATTCTTTTGACCTTCAATTGAAAAGATCTCGGGCGGCATATCTTGCGGGTCTGCTGCTTTGTGCATTGCAATTAACTGTGAACATGAATACCCGGTGACATCATCTGCTGCAGGGGTAAAGAAAGTTATCGGAGCGGTTGCAGATGTATCTGTGATAAAACCTTTGAAATTATACCTGCATATCATGAACCAAGTTAAAGGATCATTTTTTTTTTTTTTTTTTTTTGTTTATTTAACTTTCTGTAAACCTCAATTAGAATATCATGTACCTGTAGCATGGTTTTTCTTGTTTTCCATGATCCAAACACCGGTAAATTCCATCGTCTTCTTTTGCTTTTAAAGGGCATCTGTTGCAAGATATGTAAAACCAATCTCTTTTGATGTTGATGCTGGTTATTGTTGCTTCAGTAGTAAACTTTACTCCCTAACAATGTTTACGCAAATGGTCAGGTAAGGATAAAATTTTATAGCAAGGTTTGTTGTATGTTGTACGAAATTTACCTTGTAGGTTTCTGGATTCTGTTTTAAAAGTGTTTTCAGAGGGAGCCTGTTTCTGAATTTTCTTTTTCAAGATCTTCTTAGGGGGTTTTGCAAATGTGCAATGATGGAGTTGTCTGGTCTCTCTCTCTGTATCTGTTTCATTTCGAAAAGTTAGAGCGAATTTGTTTTAGCAAACTCTTATGTGAATATGAAGCAATTTTTTAATTTTTGGTTCGAAGACTCTTACTGTTCTCTTGCTTCTTCAGCCTCGGGTATTTTCGGGTTTAGGTAAAAGTGTGTTGCTGACGTCGCTGTCAATTGATACTCTACCATGGAAATTTTTGAAAATATGTTAGTAATTTCATGTTTATATAGAAATGTGTGTTACAGTATTGATGGAGTACCTCTAAATCGTGTTACACGGCAAGAGCTTACTGCAATTATAACGGGCTGCTCCATTGTTTCAAGCCTGGCCTCCTCAAATTTTTCGGCCATGTCATCCGACATCGTGAACTCTATGACATTACCGCTGTCAACATGAGCAATTCATTAGAAAAGTTACAAAATGTGTTGAGTATTTATTTCTTATCAAAAGTTTTTTACTGCAAGTTAATGTACCTTAAATTTTCAATGTCAAGCTTTATGTACACAGTTTCATCTTGGTTGGCATTTTATTTACGTTTTAGCTGTCCAACTGACCTTAGACAGCCAATGTAATCTGTAACTAAATAAGTATCAGAATTTGTATAATTTGTTGGATCTAAAAAATTTAAGATTTAAAATATGACCTGTCAACATTGGGTACTGCATTCTTCCTGTTGCATCTTCTTTTGGGACTCTGGATTGAAGCTAGTTGTACGAAACAAATCTAAAGTAGTGGTATGGGATCTCTGGTGCTGTTATAGCATCAAACTTTGTGATTCTTCCAAATCTGAGGCTTGTTCTGTTGTCAATTGTTTGTTGGTAAGGGTTGGTGGGCTCACAAATTAAATCTGAAACCTGTAAACAGGTCCAACTTTGATTTTTGGTTCAAAGTAGTCGATCTATTTAACATTCATGTTCGTTGCATAGCGTTGCCTTGTTGATGTTGATTTGTCGTTATACAAATTGAAGTAATTAACATGTATTGTTTATACTACATGAGCTTTCACATACCTCTCGGTCTATTAATATGCAGCAAAATGCAGTTTATCTTTTTTTTTTCATGAGAATTCACTTCCACCTTTCTTTGGGTAGCTTACTGAAATCCATTTTCTATATACTCTAACTTCAAGTACTTTGTCATAAGAGTTCGGTTGTAACTCTGCAATTGGTGCAATGTGTGTTGCATTGCTACTTTCAACCATTGTGTCTTGAGATAGATGTTCTACCTCTGCCAGTGTAGTGGTGCTGGTTTCAAGCGTTTTGTCTTCAGATGGATGTTGTACCTCAGCAACTGTACGATCTTCCATTTCACTGTTAAGACATAATAAATAAGAGTGAGTTATAAGGAAAAATTGGTAACTGAAGATGATGTTTACACAAAACATTTAAGTAATAATAGGATGGCAGATGTTAAATAGGATGCCTGCCTACAAAATGTACCTGCATGTCATAATTTTTATGATAGTTTTATGAGAGCAAAAGTTGGTGATATGCAGTTGTCATGGCATATTCAAGAGTGCTGAGGATCAAAAGTGTTTGCATTTTTGTTTTTTAAAATAATAATAACATGCAATTGGATATCTATCGTAAACAGGCTTCAGGTAAGAAAAGAAATAGGAAAACTTAGATGGTAAATATGTGCTAATGATTAAAAAATATCAAAAAAAAAGTCAAAAAAAAATTGAAATCCCAAAAGCAAAAAAAAAAGTAAATTAAAAGAAAAAGAAAAAAAAAAGAAGGAAAAACAAGAAGGAAAAAAAAGGGGGAAAAAAAAGAGGTAAAAAATCGTAAAAAGGCAGATATTAAAGGATGTAGTTGCGTTCTGAAAAAGGATGCGCATCCTCTATTTTTATTAAAAAGTCTTTGTAAACTATATTTTTGGTCTCATTTGGCCTTCGATTCTCTTGTTGTTTCATGAGAACTTTTAATCCATGATGGGATGTAGCCCTAGAAAGAGCAACATACAACTGCCATGGCCAAAAACTGGTTCTGTAAGGCAGACGCCAATTTTGTTGAGAGATTGGCCTTGGCTTTTTTTATTGTCATGGCATAACAAACATTAATTGGAAATTGGTTACGTTTGAACAAGAATGGAAGATTTGGATATGTATGGATTAAAGGTATTCTTTGTATGAAAACTTTTTCGCCGACTCTTGTCCCCGTGATGATTTGCACTTCCTAAGTTTTGACATTAGTTGTGTCACTATCATGCGTGTCCCATTGCATAAACCACCTGCCAGGATAACATTTCTTAGAAGCATTAACGGTGTTCCAAGTTTAAGTTGCAGCTGATGTGGTGGAAACCCTGGGTGCTTAAATGTGTTTAGATATTCAGCAGGATACAACATCTCTGTTTCAGCGCAATTATTATTAACTGGGACAGCTATATCATGACTTGCATAAGTTGTAGTTTCAAGTTCAACCATTGACAGAACATGCGTATTAATAATGTCTGTAGTTTCATTCTTTGGACAGACAATTGCTTTTTGTTGTAGGGTGATTTCCGAAGGTGTTTGGAGTGTGCTTTGGTCATAGATGAAATCTATGAGGTTGGAGAGACCTTCTAGGTCATCTTCTATGCAGTATCTTTGTGGAATTTTAACCCATGTTGTATTTCTACTATCTTCTTCGTCGGGTAAACCGATTTTTCCATCAATATCAAGAAGCCATGACGCGAAGGAATGTGCCAAGCTCTGTTCTTCTAAGTTGAGGCCTGATCGAAATAACCGCATGTTTTCTTTCAGTGTCATCAGCCTAAAATGTGGCCAGAGCTGGGATCTTGCAATAGATGACGCTATTATTTCCATTTTTGGAGCACCTTTTTTCACTAGTAGTGTCTGTCGAAAATCTCCGCCTAAAATGACTGTTTTCCCACCAAAGAGAACATCGGGTGCATCTAGTATGTCTCTAAGAGTTTTGTCTTGTGTCTCGAAGCATCGTCGATAATTCATAGGCGCTTCATCCCAAATAATTAGATCTGTTTCTGCTAGTAGCTTTCCTATGTGAGTATTTTTTTTTTTTAACTCTGCAGAGCGACTCATCTGTCAGTTCAAGTGGCAATTTAAATCTTGAATGTGCAGTTCGGCCTGATGGAAGAAGGAGGGAAGCAATGCCAGAAGAAGCAACCGTAATGACGATCTTACCTTCAGATTGCAGACTGCAGATAACAGTTTTCCACAGAAAAGTTTTGCCAGTTCCTCCATGGCCATACACAAATATCAACTACTGCGTACCATTTGTATAACCATTTAGGATAAGCTCGTAAATTCTCCTTTGTTCAGCATTTAGCTTAAGGACTGAATCATCTCTTTCCTGTGCTAATACTGCTCTGTTGTAATTCTTTTCTTCCATTAGTAACCGATTGTTTAACTGATCAAGTAGGTGTTTTGGAGGTGGTTGCAAACCGTAGTCTTGGACTGATTTACCACAACTGCTTAGTAATATTTCTAATTCGTATAATATATAACCTTGTAATTCAGCATCATTGACATAGTAGCTGGGAATCCGCACATATTCTGAAACAATGCGTGGAATATCATGACCCATTTGTTAACAATATTTATTCCATAGGTGTAAAGGATTCGTTACTTCACAATGAGTAAGAACTTGAGCAAAAAGAAACCTTAGTTCTACTGATGATGCTGACATACATGCCTCTTGAAGGGTTGTATCCCATTCTTTATCATCACCAAGTAGACCAAGAGCATCACATGCAGCTCGATATGTAGGATATACGATTCGGTTGACTGTTCGTACATCTATAAACCCTCTACACCCTCGTTGATGACATAGCAACATTCTAAAGTAGAAAAGTTCTCCTAAACTTAGGTGTACATATGCAAGACGGCCAACAGAATATTTGCTATTTTTTCTTCTTGACTAGGATTTCCTATCTGTATACCAAACAAATTGTGATGGAAACTCTAGATAAGTCAAATGTCGTCTTTCTGTGTTTTCAATGTTGTAAGTAAACCATTCTGTGAGTGTTGTGTTTTCAATGTTGTAAGTAAACCATTCTGTGAGTGTCGTCAGCTTCTTATCTAGACGATTTACAACTGATTCTAAATCATCGCTGCCTCGAAAGGTTATATGCTGCATGCCTTCGAGGTGGACTGAAAGTATTTGGACTGCTGGTTCTTTACTGTGTATTTCAAATTTGAGGATCCTCAAACAGGCTTCATGAGGACATATGAAACGGCCGTCTACAAAATTCTGGATTTCATCGATGTATGGATGTGACTGGATTGCTGAAGTAGATGCATCACCTATACACCTGGTTACTTGGGCAAATATTATGTCTGTTCCTTTGGATATGTACTTAAACATATATTTTAAAAGCATGCTCCATCCACAGTATTCTACATTGATATGTGCTTCAAACGCCAAGCACAAAGACCGGTTATACAGGACGACATACGTGTTGTCAAGCTTCATGTGGTGTTTAGCTGAAGAAATCTTTTTTTGCCTTCTTCGATAATGCGCACGGCCCTTGTCATCAAAAAAATTTCATTATTGTATTTCTTTGGGAATTTTTTTGTGCATACACGGTGCACCCAAATTGGCTTTTCCACAGGTTCCATGCATCATCATTTCATAAACAATTTTATAGCCGCGTGGATCAACAGCTGGATCAGGCAACTCTGTAGAAATATATTTGTCAACATCTGCAGCATTTTGTATTTTGGTTGATGAAGACAACCAATCCAGTGTGTGACAATGTGGTAACCCACACTTTTGGAATTCAACCGTGTATAATACTGCATAGTAAACAATAGAGAAGTATAAATTAGGAAAATATGTTGATACATTACACGGTCCACCTATTGAGACCATAAATTTTGATGAAAGTTAAATTGTAAAAATTTTTGTAACAAAACATAGGCATACCTCCTGTGATATATCCAAATGGTTGTCTCTAATTTAGAAACCTGATAAAGGCCTTAATCTTTTGCTCGAAAACTCTACATATTATATCTGCTCTGTCCAATGCGTTCAAATGCGAGAACGCTGCCATGTATCTTTGGATTTCAGGCCAATTGACATTACATGTGAACGTTATGAAGAATTGTGGGTTACCAAGCACACGACAAATTGCTAGTGCATCCAAGTAGTGGTTGTACATGTATCTAGGACCTCCAGTAAATGAAGAAGGCAAAATAATTCTTGAACCCACTTTTGACCCATCACGGTCACCTCTTGAAATTGCATCATACAGGCTTAACAAATATTCTCCACGAATGTCATTTTGGTGTGTTATATAGAAATCCATTCTTATTCTGTTCTATACAACAATAAACACTGACTACGTACTGCTGGAAAAGCCGTCCTGTTTAGAAAAGTAGATTATACTGGTCATGCCTTGGGTGTAACTGGTAGGTGTAAAACGCGTTCATTGAAACCCGTCTTGCCTTGTCGTTTGGATCTGCAGATCTTAGCTTTAACTTTGTATGAAATCCTGGCTAACCATAGATGAAAATCAGTGGAAACTGCAATGACATGTAGGATTGATGAAGCTTGTTTATCCTTTTTGGTGGTCCACCTCTGTATTCGATGATAACATCATAGTCTGTTTCTGTTGTTGGACCATTGTCAAACACTATGGCTCCCAGAATGTAGGATGTAGGTAGCTCATAACTGCGTGCATCTTCAGCATTGTAAAGCCTAACCTTAAATTCAGGCACCTCAACTTCTACACATTTATCTCTTGCGGTACTGAACACCTGGACCAGCTCATTGTGAGTATCTAAAAACTAGATGAGGCCTTGCACCACCTCTGGATCTAATGCAGCTGTGTCGGAATCTTGAAAATGATTCATCCTGTTTTGCACTTCATTCTATGTGTCGTAGATATATAATTGTAAAAAACATGGCGCATGATCACCAGTAGGACACAATGAACCAATCCAATGGTATATTTGACCAGAAACTTTAAAGACATATGGTCCTCTTCCTTGGTTGATTATGTTGTCAATGTTGGCACCCAATGAAGTCATGGCAAACATTTGATTGTAAGCCCTTATATTTTGCATAAAACTGTCGTCTGCAAGAAGTTGCTTAATATATAAAGGTGGATCTACCTCTGGTTCCATGGAAATTTTACCACCTCCGCAGCATAAATGATATTCAGCCTGACCATTGTAAGAATGATGCCCTTTAAGGCGTTCCTCATGCCAGAATGCAGCTTCGCAGTAGCGGCAGCGCTGATTACAATCTCTTAAATCATCATACACAGGTGATGTATCTGCATTTATTGAGACACAACTCTGAATTCAAACATGGAAAACAACTTATTTAGTTAAAAGGTAAGTTGTTGGGAAAGGGAACGACAAGGTTTACCTTCATTTGCATGAGAAGCTGATTGTTGACCACGATCGTGAATAACATCATCTAAATGACTGTGTATATTACTTGTCGAAGAACGTTGTCGTACATGCCTTGTGTTCACCTCACTTCTGTGTCTTTTTTTCTTCTGAGTTTGGTGTAAACAGGTGTTATTATTCATATGAGTTGATTCAGGGGCATTATGTGCAGGTTGTCCTGTTGCGAAGTTAAAATAACGCATTAATTAAGGGGTTCCTCTTAATAGAAGCATGAAAACCAACGTATTTAGTTAAGACTCAAGTTCTTCAGAAAGAAAGTGGCGACGTTTACTTGTACCTGTATGCAAAAGTGATTGTTCATGAGGAACGTGCATCCCATTATCTGAAGCACCTTGTAAATCAATCGTTGAACAACGTTGGCGCACACGCCTTGTGGTGGCTTCACTTCTGCCTCTGTTTTTTTTTCTGTTTGTCTGTTATTATTTATAGAAGTTGATTCAGCGTCAGCATGTGCAGGTATTCCTGTTGTCAGTGAAAAACATTGTGAAGAAGTTAAGTAAATGTTGTGTGTAATTAACGTATTTTTAAAATATTAGAGAATAAATTAAGTGATCATTTTAAGTTGTGATCGTCTTTAAAGACAATTTATAGACTTACATTGAGGTATACGACACATAAATTATTGCGGAATAGGAAAGACAGGTTGACTGAGGGTATTTTGGAAAGTACCCCGGGGAGGATGTTGTTGCATTCTACGGTGGCCAGTTTCATCTCCAAGCGGATGAGTCTCTTTACTGTGGTCAACAAATATTGGGACTGCTCCTGTCAATAACAGAAAAGGATAACGATGGTAATTGCTTTTTTGTATTAAATACATTTATTGAAGGAGTTGGTCGTTATAGTAACACCTAAACTTCTTTATAATAGACCGTATTACTTTACCTTGAGGTACATTATCAAGTAAATCATTTTCGCTCATAGTTAGGCGGTTTCCTGAAGCAGTGTGCCGCTGATGCTCGCATCCTGGTGATCATTTTTTTTTTGTCGTTGTCACGTTTGCATGTAGGCGTGGCTGCATTTTTAAAAACGTATATGAATATCAGGTTCTACAATTGCCGTTATGACCATAAGCATAGAAGCTTTGTTAATAAGGTAACCTTTATTGAATAAATACAAAGCAAATTTATTGGTTAAATTACCCCGTTGTAGCCGGTGAGGACTAAAAAAATTGGCCAACGGTGCAGTTGACAGGGTTACAGCACCAGTATGGTGCATCCCAAGCTGACAGTCTGTAATACGTAAATTCTCTGGATGGAAATCATCTACAGAAAAATTAATAAAAATAATTAGTAAAGTGACCTGTCCATGTGATAAAAAGCAACAACCATAAACATATGGAACATGTACAATGAACTAACCTTTGGATGAACAAATGTTTGATCTCAGCCGAGTACCATCACCAGTATTAAAACAACGTCTTGTAACTGACTGACAATCAGATACGTTGTGTCTAATTTGATGTTACATCTCGTTGTTGACACAGCCATGTATAGCGGTGGGATTGGTTACTTTTGGATTTTTAGGCACTCGGGTGTGGATATTTTTAGTATCAATTTACAATTTTTGTTTCATAATTAGAATGAGCAAGTTGAAGACCAATGAGCCAAACGAAAAAAGTTAACCAAAGAACAATCACTAACAGTTTATAATTAGTTATTATCAGCAACAATTGCATTTTCAAATGATGGTTTGCAAAGAGAGGGAAAAAAAGGGCCAAAAAAAATAGGCAAAAAAAGTTAGAAGCTGGTGAAAAAAATAAAACACATGTTAAAAAAAATAAGCAGGAAAAAGCTCATGAAAAGCAACAATTAAGCAGTCCGTATCATGCAACCCAAAAAAAATCTTAAATTATTGTAACATAAAGAAGTGTAAGAAAGTTTCTAGTCTACTAATCCTAAAACAACAACGGTAATAAAGAAAGAGCGTCGAATTAAATGAACCAAAACCCTAAATCGACCAATAACAATAATAAAACCCTAAATTTGAGCAATAACAACAACAAAACCTTAAATATGACATATGAAAATGATGAATGCTTGCAACCCTAAAATAATAGCAGTTATCTACTTGCATACACCACAACAACAGTAACAGCGACAATTAAATCAACCAAGAGCATAAATCTGAGCTGAGAACATTACGAATAACAACAACAAAACACAAAAAAAACATAATAAGAAAGGGAAACCTACAACGTATTCTTTCACATTGTATCTTCAGACAATAAGTTCAATTACTTTTTTGAGCAAAAAATGAGGAATCCAGGTAAAATTAGATCCAAACTTGTGGCTATAACTAATTAGATAATGTATCAGTAACATATGGCGTAACAACAGCCACAAAAGAATTAAAAAATTACGTTCACTATTCCTAATCCTGTTCACCCCCTCACAGGCAACTGTAGCTGCCAAAGGTCGGATCGGTGAAACTTGAATGGCCATCGGGTTTTAGTCCGGGGGCAGCACCTTCCGGATCTAAAAGACAAACGATGGTTGTGAGTGAGGATGAACAGGGCGGGTCACCAACTTATTAGTCGGGTTATGGATGGAGCGGGTGGGACAAAGAAACGGGTTAAGTGATCCCGCTAAATGTAATATACAAGGTGGGAAACCCGCGCTTCGCGGCGGGCTGTTTTGCTAAAGAAGCATTTTATGTTGTTGTTGCTAATGTTGCAATCTTCGAATGGGGAAAAAATATTTTAATATTTGAACATTGTGATGGCCTTTTGCATAGATAAGGTTTATGTGCGTTACTTTACTCATACAGGAGAGTAACATGTTTGTATAGTTAACGTAATTGCAATCAATAGTTGGTAAAGACTACTCAAATTTAAAGGGATATACATTACATCTTTATAAAAACAGTAAAAAAGAACAGGAAAAATGGGTACATTGTTGATACAAAGTGTATAAACTGGATCGAGCCATGCAGAAAATTTGAACATGCTTTAGTCTTTTTACATGGGTAGCCACTGGTGGAGGGCCATTCCGAGAAGGGCGTTCAGGTTTGACTTCAGAATCGGGGAGAGGTTCCAGTCGAGCCGAAGGCGTTGTTTCATTTTCAACCTTTTTTATACTAAAAGATTCGGGCTCACTTGGCATTAGAGTAATGACCTAATGCTTCTACTGTCGGGTTCTTGACCGAATTTTTGCATTCTTGGTTTGTGTTGTTGTAGGCACTTGTGTTGCTTCACAATGACCAGATGAACGACACTTTGTCTCAAAAAATTCATTTCGAGGATAACATACAATGCTGGTTATCTGTTATCGACTATATATAAGGATTAGATCTTCCAACTGCGGGAAAAAATGACAGGTATACCTTGGTGTGCAATCCTGTAAGTGGAGAGAAAAGTAAATTATTAAGTATGATATAAAACTGGTAAACAAAAGGCAGACATACAAACTATATATATGGAAAGTTAGGAACAGTCCACCTCGATCTTACTTGAACCATAATGTGCTCAGGTAGGTGAATGCGAAAACTTGTGCGCGACAAAAATATTGTCAAAGTATCAATGATGGATGCACAAACCATGCGAATTTAGTAATAGTTGGGGTTGGTCTCCGTACATCCATCATTGATATTCCGTCTATTTTTTATATTTAACATGTGTCCATAGTATGCAATCAGGTTGTTGAATATGAAAACCCCATTGGCAGAAAAGAAAATATAAGCAGAGTTGTCTACTACAGTGGATTAAGCCTATAAATTTAAGATACCATAAGCATACCTATACAAATGCAGCAGTTTCATATTGAACTATGGCATAAAAAAATTCGTGCAATACTTATGTTTTGTTTGTTCTGCTTATGTAGCAACCTGGCAAATGAAGTGAAAGACAGCCACACATAAAGTTTAGAGCTGCAAAGAGAATAAATAAATGTTCGAACTATTCTTCACATAAATAGTAAGAGAGGATCAATGATGGATCAACGATAATGCATGATGATAATAAACATAATGAGGCTCAGCTCAGCGATTATAGAAGTGGTACCCAAAACCGGCCTTGGCTGCAGCCATCTGATTGCTATGCCAAGACACAGATTACGGCAAACTACACTTACCAAAATAGGAAATAGTAACAACTTTCATCATTTCCTGTGATATTCATCATGCATTACATAGATACCCGGCGAAAAAAAATTTGTTTTGCTGAGAACAACAGCAAGAGCAACAATCATAAGTAAATCGAAGAGTGACCAATCACCAAATCAAAAGGGCGTCATGTCTAAGAGTTTAAAAGTTTAGATTCATAGGAACCCAACACAGAAGCAGTCATAAACTCATGGGGTGCGGCAGGTAGAGATAAGGTAGCAGTTATTAGGCTCAGATTTTTAAACCAAATTGGGTGAAAAAGATCTAGACCCCATCATGGCTGCAAAGAAACACGGTTTCATAATGATGCAATCCGGTCGTTGCCCGGCCAAGTTACGGATCCAATCTTTGACGACCCACTTCATTTGTCTCAGAAAATAGGTGTTAATCATCATAGCCCTACCCTAGCTTAAGCAACAAAAGGCGTTCTGTAGGAAAATAAATGTGAATAAAACTGATAATCAACTACAAAAAATAAGCCTAGTAAGGATTGAAAAAAGAGGATATGTCCACCATGGTTGCAGGTCTAGTCACTTGCCCCGCCAAGATGTGGACCTAATTTAGGCCGTTTTTTTTCCAACCTGATCCATCTACAGGCTGATTAATAACTGCCTGATCATACCTCTTTATCCTCACTCACAACCATCTTTTTGCTTTCGGATCCAAACAGTGCAAGTCCGGCACCGGAGCCTGCTGGCCATTCAACCTGGTCCATCTACAGGCTGATTAATAACTGCCTGATCTTACCTCTTCTTCCTCACTCACAACCATCCTTTTGCTTTCAGATCCAAACAGTGCAAGTCCGGCACCGGAGCCTGCTGGCCATTCAAGTTTCTTCGATCCGAATATATGGTTTTTTGGCAGCTACAGTTGCCTGTTTGGGCATGAACAGTGGAAGCAACACTAACTATTTTTTTAATGCTTCTGTGATTGTTGTCATGCCATATGTTAGGGACACAGTATCTCCATTAGTTATAGCCACAACTTTCGATCTAACAAACAAATGTCAACATACCTGGAAAGTCTGACCTCCCCCTCAAATCCCTTTTGCTATTTAAACGGTCTTTAAACAATGGTCTGCATCAGATGTATTGCTAGCCCATTGAAATACCAAGAGGATTTTGAGGGGAAGATAAGAAGAAGCAGGTATGTTGTACATCGTGTGTCAATATTAGTAAATGAAGAGTACATGGTATTGTTTATCTGTCGATATTAACAGTTGATGTTCCATGTCTGTGATAGTAAATTTGTTATTGTATATTTCCAGTCCCAGCTCAACAAAAGCCCCTGATCAACAATAGGGTGCAATTTTCAAATATAGATGGGCAACAAAAGAGGATGGTGCGCAAAAGTAATTTGCACCAAATTACCTGTCATAGTATTCTCTTAAGTTTTACATCTATCTTTGGTCAAATGCGCGCGGGTGATGATCAGAGCCTTTTGTAGTAGTGAACCTAAGTATGATATAAAACTGGTAAACGCAAGTTAGACATACAAAGTATATATATGAAAACTGACCAGCAGTAGACCTTGATCTGACTTGAAGCATAATGTTATCCTCTATTTCATAATAGTTGAGATCACCACCTCGACACTTATTGTCAGCTTCCTCTTCAGCTACTCCTCTAACCAAGTGTCGTGTGATTTCTTTGAGGCCCATCGACCAGTAGCTGAATCATGCTTCATTTTCCCCCATGGTTTGGCTGGGTCAACATCCACAATCGCCACCATCTTCCGGAGTAGGACCCGATTTCCAAGTTGATTTGGCAGCAGTCGAATGAACTTCCATCGCATCAATATTCAAGTCTAAACCGTCTTCAAATATAGGTCTAGAACCGGGTTTAAGATCTCCTAAGCTCAATTCTGGCTGTAAACCTGTATTTAAAGACGGTTTTTGTGATATTCATCATGCATTACATAGATACCTGGCCAAAAAAAGGATTGTTTTGGTCAGAACAACAGCGGAAACAACAGTTATAACTAAACCGAATAACGACCATTGACACAGGTCGAGATAGGGTAGCAGTTATTAGGCTCATATTTGTAAATGAAGCAGGGTCAAAAAGATGTAGAGCTCACCATGGTTGGAAAGAAACACGGTTGTATAATCATGCCATCCGGCAATGTTTGACACCCCACGCCATTTGTCTTAGAAAATAGGTGTTAATCATCATAGTCCTAGCCTACGTGAAGCTCCCAAAGGTGTTTTGGAGGAAAATAAGTGTGAATAAAACTGGTAACCACCTACAACAGATAAGTCTGGTAAGGATCGAAAAAAAGGATATGGCCACTATGGGTGCAAGTCTATCGACATGCCCCGCGAACATGTGGAGTATCTCAACTTTAATGTCCTAACCCCATAGACTTATCATAGGTTCTTGTAATGAATATCACAGTGATATCGGAATTACTATCCGGGGTGTCGATGGACCTCGTGTTAAAAAAAACTACGTAAATACGGCAATTAATGTAAGGTACATATTAGGCCTGAAAAGGCGATTATCGAGAATGCATGATGATAATATAGATAATAAGGTTCAGGCCAGCGATTATGGAAGTGGTACCCAAAACCATGTTTGGCTGCAAACTTGTAATCGCTATGCTAAGGTACGGGTTATGGCAAACTACACTTACCCAAATAGGAAATAGTAAGAACTCTCATCATTGCCTGTGATATTCATCATGCATTACATAGATACCCGCTTAAAAAGGATTGTTTTGCTGACAACAACAGCAGAAGAAAGAGTCATAACTAAATCGAAGAACGACCATTCACCAAATGAAAAGGGTTTCATCTCTAAGAGTCTAAATGTTCGGATTCATAAGAACCAAATGCAGAAGCAGCCAGAAACCTATGCCTTGTGAAAGGGCGACATAGGGTAGCAATTATTAGGCTCAGATTTTTAAACCAAATAGGGTGAAAAAAATCTAGACCCTGCCGTGGCTGCAAAGAAACACGGTTGCATAATCATGCCATCCGGTCCTTGCCCCGCCAAGTTGTGGATCCAATCTTTGACGACCCACTTCATTTGTGTCAGAAAATAGGTGTTAATCATCATAGCCCCACCGTACGTGAAGGAACCAAAGGCGTTAACCACCTACAACAGATAAGTCTGGTAACGATCAGAAAAAAAGGATATGCCCCTCATGGCTGCAATGGCGAGTATCCATAATGCATGATGATAATATACATAATAAGGCTCACGTCAGCAATTATAGAAGTGGTACCCAAAACCAGCGTTGGCTGCAACCATGTCATCGCTATGCCGACACACGGGTTATGGCAACCTACACTTACCAAAATAGAAAATAGTAACAACTCTCATCATTTCCTGTCATATTCATCATGCATTACATAGATACCTGCCGAAAGAAACGATTTTTTTGGTCATAACAACAGCAAAAGCAGCAGTCATAAGTAAACTAAAGAACGGACGTCCACCAAACCCAAAGAGTCTCATCTGTAAGAGGTTAAAATTATGATTCATAAGCACCCAATACAGAAGCACTTACAAACCCATGGGTTGCAACAGGTGGAGATAGGGTAGCAGTTATTAGGCTCAGATTTTCAAACCAAATAGGTAAAAAAAGATGCAGACTCCGGCATGGCTGCAAAGAAACACGGTTGCATAATCATGTTATCCGGTCCGTGCTTGGCCAAGTTACGGATCCACGGCAGGGTCAACCGTACACCATAGCCCAACTGTACACCAACCAACAAAAGGTGTTTTAGAGCAAAATAAATGTGAATAAAACTGGTAGCCACCTACAACAAATAAGTTTGGCAAGGATCGAAAAAAGAGGATATGGCCACAATGGCTGCAAGTCTAGTGACCTGCCCCGCCAAGATGTGGACCATCTAAACTTTAATCCCCTTACCCCGTAGACTCATAATCCGTTCTTGTAATGAATATCACCATCATTGTTATGCCATCAAACCCATTGAGAACGCAATGAGCAGATTGCGAAGCGAAAATGAGGAAATTCCACAAATCTTTGTGAAAAGCTGTTGTTCCACTAACATAATATTAACCTACAAACCAAACATGGCAAAAAGTTAAAAAATTTTACAAACGACATAAAATAAACACGTCAGCGTTAGCTCATAAGGTAATCCAACCATACCTTAAGCAAATGAGCCAAAAAACAATGGTTATCGTATCTGGTTGACAAAAATAATAATACTTTTGACATAAGATTTAGCAAACACATCCAAAGTGGTTCATTTCTTTCCACAACTAAAGTTAGCTATGAAGCCCTTAAAATAAGGTTACCCAAACATAAGTAATCAAGTGATCCAATAAAACCCTAAATCAATCAATACCAACAACAAAACCCTAAATCTGAGATGATAAAATTAGCAGCAACCACAATTAAATAAACAAAAACCTTAAATCAAGCAATAACAACAACAAAACCCTAAATCTAAGATCCAAAAATAGCAATACTTGGGACCCTAAAATAATAGCAATTACCTACTTGCATACACCACCACAATAATAACAACCACAATTAAATGAAGCAAGACCTTAAATCTGAGATGAGAACATTACCAATAGCAACAACAAAACAGGAAAAAGATAATAAGAATTTGAAGCCTACAACGTAGTGTTTGAGAGTGTACCTACTTTTTTGACGAAAAAATGACAAACCCAAGTAAAATTAGATCCAAACTTGTGCCTATAACTAATGGGATACTGTATCAGTAACATATGGCGTAACAGCAGCCACAAAAGCATTAAAAATTTGCGTTCACTATTCCTAATCATGTTCACCCCCTCACAGGTAACTGTAGCTGCCAAAGGTCGGATCGGAGAAACTTGAATGGCCATCGGGTTTTAGTCCTGGGGCAGCACCTTTAGGATCTAAAAGAAAAACGATGGTTGTGAGTGAGTATGAACAGGGCGGGTCACCCACTTATTAGTCGGGCTATGGATGGAGCGGGCGGGACAAAGAAACGGGGTAAGTTAGCCCGATAAATGTAATATATATATATATAATACTACCTCCGTCCCATATTAAGTGTCCATAATGGAATCTTGGGATGTCCCAAATTAAGTGTCCAGGGAATATTTTCAACCAATGAGAAGAGACTTTAGTGGGTAATAGTGATATTTGATTGGTGGAGAGTGTAGTTAGTGGAATTTCCTAAAACTTTGTGCATTTAAAAAGTGAACACATAATATGAGACGGAGAGAGTATATAATTGGCGGTCAGAGTATCCAAAAGGTGCGTGTTAGATGTTTACTTATAATACCAAGTCTTTGATTAGATTTAAAATATAATTAAAAACGAACTATGAAATATTTTAGACTTTTACTTGTATTTACGTGCACAACTTGATGTATTTTTTTGTAAGTATGAGATATGTTTGAGATTGCATGTCATTTTCACTTAACAATTTGAGTTTACTTGTAACACATTTAAAAATAATACTTTGACATATGTATAATATAAGGTAATATGTCACAACGGGTCAAATGTTTAACACATATTTGTAGCAAAATCTGAATCTAGCCAAGGACGTAAATTTCTTATAACAAACTTCATAATAACTAATACGGAGTAACTTGCACTTCTTAAACGGCTAACCAATAAACTTCATAATAACTTAAGGTTAACTGAAAACATCAAGATATACAACTTTAAAAATAATCAAATTTTATTATTTGGGCCTGTTTGGTAGGGGCTATTTGGAGGAGCTGTTAGCTTTTTGCTACAAAATAATCTCATCTAAACTAAGTAGCTCTGTTTGGATACATTAACTTCAATCTTTTATTTTAAACAAATAGCTCCCAAATGAAAAGCTGATTCATGAAGCTTTTTAAACATCTTGGAGCTGTTAAAACTTTAAATTACTGATATACCCTCCAAATATTTGTTTACAATTATAGATATGTCCTTTTATGTCATTTTACATCTTATAATTACATTTAACAGGTAACTTACAAAACACTTTTATTAAAAAAAAGATACAGTTTGTAGTTCGTGTTAACAGCTTTGCAGCTTACAGCTTACAGTTTACAGCTTATAGCATACAGCTTACAGCTAGTTTTACCAAACATACCCTTTGTCAAATAGGCTCATATGAGTCCGCCAACTCTTTTGTTATCCAAAGATGATCGATATGCCAGGTACACCTTATTTACATCAAAATTTGTACATTTATTTACATCAAAATTTTGTTTTCAAACTCAAATATTTATAATCCTAAGTCCCAAGATATCAATACCCGATTTTAACAGTTTATAAGAAATTGTAGCTCAGGATAATGTACCTTGGTTGCATGTGAAAATCAACGACAATTTCTTGCTCTCTCACAAGCGTCACGCAAAGCTTCCACACAAATAGGGCTTCACTATAATTTATGTAAGAGTCTTTCACATGGCTGCAACAAATAAAAGAAAAATGTTGCACAATAAGTTAAAAATGCACATAACAATCAAACCCGAATCGGTTCGAGTCAATGGAGAAAACAAACGATTGGGCCGGTTAACCGGTTCGGTTACAAATCGGATCCGGGGAGGAAAAAACCCCACCGATTGAAACCGGTTTGGGTACAGTTCGTAACCGGTTTGGACCGGTTTTTGTATTTTTTTTCCCGCCAAGGCGCCAAGTTCAAATTTGAATTTTCAAAAAACGGTTTGACCAGTTTGGACCGATTATTAACCGGTTTTTACTCTTTTTTTTTTTTTTTTTTTTTTTTTTTTTTTTCGTTTTTTGTCGTTTATACAAAGTAAAATGAATAAACTTCAACTTTTATTGAATACATCGGAATACAACTGAAAGGAAATACATCATAAAAGGAAATACATCAAACATAATACATAAACTTAAAACATAATACATAAACATAATAAATCGAAATGCTACTCGTAAATGTCTTCATCGGATCCTAGGGACCTAGCTTCGTTAGCAACTTCATCTTGTCTTATTTCTTCATCGGAAAGCAACTCGATTGTACCCTCTTGCACTTCTACCTCGTAGATCTCTTCTTCGATGTCTAAGGGGTTTTCAAGACTTGATTTGTGTTGCACTCGCTTGGTTGCGTCCAAATGATCTTTCAAACACATACATATTTCCAAAGAAGCCGGTGTGAGCCTTGTTCTTCTGTTTCTTCCACTTGTTGAAAAAGCGGATTCAGAAGCTACCGAAGTAGGTTGTACACTTAGTAGATCTCGAGCCATTCGGGATAGAACGGGAAACATTGTTTCCTTTGCTTTCCAAAACGCCAAAACATCAAAGTTTTCATGTTTGTCAGCCGGAATATGTGTGATAAAATCGGTTCCGGTATATCTTGTATATTCATTGTTTGTGAAACGATCACTCTTTGCCCGTTTGTTGGGATTTTCTCTTAAATTTTGTAGCAAGCCTTCTATCGGATTCCCTCTATGCGACGACCTCGATTTTGAAGAAGTCGCATTCAAAGAAGGAGTTGGGTTACCATATTTTTCAAAATAATATTACCAGAAACTTTCAAAAGAATTGTTAAAAGCTGTTTTTGCATCTTCACCAAAATTCGTGTTATTCACCTTATCTTATGTTCCTAAGTGGTCTAAAACCTTGTTTTAATAGAATTAATAGATGTTTAAAAGGATTTAAATTTGAATTTCAAAATTGTTGTGGACTCCAAGGCATGTTTTGAGATCATGCGTGCTTATTTTCACATTTTTAGCATTCCTAAAATTGTACACGTATTTGCAGAGTATTTGTAGAAGTTTTTCTCAAATAAGTATATTGATTTACTTTTTTAAAATATCAAAACACATATATGACATCATCATTTAATAATTTTAATTAAAATGACCAATAGAATATATGACATATGCAAAAACCTTCTTTTAATAGTATTAATAGATAGATTAATAGATAGATATTCATGGTACCCCAATGGTTTATTGAATTGATATTTCTTTTCCCACTAGCCTTCGTATTTAACTCCCTTTCACTTTGTTTCAAAAAAAAAAAACTCCCTTTCACCGTAGTTCACATATATCTTCTTTTGACGTAAACAGAATGTAAACACGAGGTAATTTACCGGCGTGTCAACGATACAACTTCAAGTTTAATTGTGGACTTATTATAGGATCCAGTGTATGGTACAAAACAACATTTTCTATGCACGTTGGCGAAATTCAAAACTTAAAACAATCAATAATTATACATGAACTTGTATTGCAGGACATGAAAATTAAAACAACCTTTTGATTTCACGCGGTATGCTTACTAAATGTGTTAGTTTTGGGTGAGGGTGTGATTTGGACAACCGTTAAAACGTGAGAGTATTTCGTTCATTTATTGCCTTAGGTATCACAAAATGATAAGATAATATATATATATATATATATATATATATATATATATATATATATATATATATATATATATATATATATATAGTGTATCTTTATTTTCAGAACCCTGTTAAGTGCGGGAACTGCGAGAACTCTAATTTTGCATTAGAAAACATGCATGTTCATATAAAACATGTATGTTTTCTTACATACACCTTAATACACATACATGCATAACATACATGTTCAAATAAAAACCTGTTAAGTGCAACAAATCAATGCAAAATGGTTTTATTTTTAGAACCCTGTTAAGTGCGGGAACTGCGAGAACTCCAATTATGCATTAGAAAACATGCATGTTCATATAAAACATGTATGTTTTCTTACATACACCTTAATACGCATATGCGTATTAAGGTGTATGTAAGAAAACATACATGTTTTATATGAACATGCATGTTTTCTAATGCAAAATTGGAGTTCTCGCAGTTCCCGCACTTAACAGGGTTCTGAAAATAAAGCCCCCCTATATATATATATATATATATATATATATATATAAAATTATGTTTATAGGCAAAAAAAAAATAAAGCAGAACAAATAAATAATGTTGCTAGATGTGTGTTTAAATGAGACCAACACGTTCTTTTAATAACAAAAAGATTTATAGAGATTAAAGTAGTTAAAACCCAACTATTATGAATGATGGCCAATAGTTGTGTTGCTCAACCCGCGCAAAAGGGTGCGACACCTTAGACCATAAGTCAAGCCTTGTAATTGTTAGAATCATATTAGCTTAAACGATTGTGCATTGTATACTTTTTTACCTGTATCTAAGCATCATATGAAATATTATTAGTCCACAAGAGTGTCTAAGTGTATTAAGGGTGCTAAGACCAAGTCTTGGACCACCAAAGACGCGTCTCCCACTACAAGAATTCACGCAAATACCCACAGACTAATTTTATGGGTAAAAGGGCCAAATTCGTGGGTAATTGATGAATACCCATGGATTATGCATGAATCTATTTAAATGGGGAAAACATTCGAGGGTATATGACTGTCCACGAATTTTTTGATATGTGGGTAATGTTAACCACGACATTCTTTGTGGGCATATTCACTCAATCCGTGGGTAATTGTTGCACGGGATTTTCTAAGTTAACACGAAAATACCTACAATTGTCGTGTGGGTAATCTGTGGGTATATTTAGCCAGTACATCATTCGTGTGCGTGTTCATTAAATTGGTGGTAAGTGTTTCATGGGATTTTTTACAGTACCACAAAATTACTCACAAAACGTTTTGAGGGTAATTCATGGGTACACATAACCAACGATATAGTCATGTGTAAACTTCCGATGGTAAACATTTTCGTTTTACCCATGATAATTCATGGGTACACTTAACCATGGATATATAAACGTGTGGATAAGCAGAGGGTAATATTAGAAATTTACCAACAATAATCCATAGGTAATATTAAACATAAAAAAGTACCGGGTAAAAACTTGTGTGAATTTGTCGCTAGGCAATTTGATTAAATTTTTTACGAAATATCTATAGGATTGTAAATGTCACAAATTTTCGAAGTACTGCACCACATATTTTCTGATAACATAACAAACATAAACCAACTTTATTAAACTTAACATAATCATGAAATATCCAATATGAAAGAAACCAACAACCTAAATCATCCAAAATAAAACAAGCAGCAACCTAAGATATCCAAACTAACTAAAATAGGCATGAACCTAAAATACTAGACATGCTGAAAATAAATTAACTCATGTTTCTTGACGTCTTGCCAAAGCTGTGATGATCATCTTACTAGATTTCATGTTCCTCGGAGTTGCTAGTTTATTGGTTTTGAATCCCCCCCAGCTTCATTGCTTTCTTCAGTGTCACTCTCAGTACTTGGAACAGGAATATCAAGATGATTACACAAGAGCTCAAGAATTTGTTGTTGTTTACCGATCTTACGAGTCAACTTTCTCTCCATTGCCAAATACGAGAGACCTACTCTTCTTGTGATCCCTCCCCTTCCTCTCGGCATATCACCATTGAAACTTGGATCAGTTAGAGCTCATCCACTGTTCTAGGACGACCATACGAGAGAAGTCCTCTTCTTGTGATACCTCCCCTTCCTCTCGGCATATCTGCAGCTATTAAAATTTCTTGTACAAGGACACTGATTAGATACTATACAAAAAGTGTGTAGATTAAGCTGTTAACAAACAATGAGGCCATCACACAAGTCTCAGTTAGTAACATCAATTGTACATGTGACAAAGGATAAACCTTCACTTATGTGAACAAATTCTTATTAACAGTTAATCTTTATCGACCCATCATTTTCAGATCATGAATCAACCCTAAGACAAACATATAAAAGAAATAGTATCCTATCTTTAATTGTTTAAGTGCTGCAACATTCTTCCAAACATACCAACAAAACAACAAAACACTTATTCAATAAAACTAAACAACAAAGCACTTATTTAATAAAAGTACAATTTGGAACATGAAAAATTCCATTGGAACATGTAAGAAAAACAATAAGGTGCAAAATACCAGCAAAATATTTACGAAATGGGCATCAGAAGAATCCAATTACATATATTGAAACCTTTACTATAACCAGTGGCGGAGCCAGGAAATGCGACCACGGGGGGCATCGAACAATAAAAAGGTTTTTTCGTGTAACGCTAAACCAATCGGGTCGGGTCGGGTACTCGGTCTTTGTCGTTAGTCTTTTTCTTATGTTTTTGTTCGTTTTCTTATGTTTTCGCCCGTTTTCTTATATTTTCATAAGTTTTTTTAGGTTTTTGCATATTTCCCTATTAGTGAACCGGCACAACCTAAAAAGCAAAAACCGTATCGTAATTGTTAAAAATATTGATTTTTGAAAATATTGCATATTTATAATCGTTTTTATTGGAAAAATTATTTCGTGAACAATGGCGCAAGTTTCATTAAATTTCAAGTCCGTTTGATATGTTAAATGAGTCCCGCGATGTTTATTGTAAAAGTATAGCCAATGTGGCAGAAAGAGAACATTTGTTGGGTGGCAATGAAAGAAAAGAAGTTTAAGTCAAAGAAGATGTACGAAAAGGTCATGTGGGTAGAAAGAGAACATTTGTGGTAGCTCTGTTCGTTTATATATACATCCACAAAACTCAAGGACAAAACGGGTAGAATCCAAGTGGCTTCATTGTTCTCTGTTTAACTTTTCAAGTCCATTTATCATTTGCCTTTACTGGCGTGCTCAACATTTACAGTATTAAACACTCTCTCTCTCCTTCTAATTACACACACTCAAACACACTTTTCTCTCATCTCTCTCTCTTGTTCATCGCCGACCAGCCCATCCACCGCCGGTAACACCAGCAGTTTCCGGCCACCCTCGCCGGAATCTTCATATTTTCCGGCAACTTTTCCACATTTTTACAAAAGAAAAAGATTTTATGTTGGGCTCAATTTTGTTGAGGGCAATTTCATTTTTTGGCCGAGGGCAATTTAACTTTTTTCCCGTAAAACCCAAAATTTTGCACTATATAAAAAATTTTCCGGCCAATTTGTTGAGGGCACCGCCCCCCCCCCCCCCCTATTTACATGGTGGCTCCGCCCCTGACTATAACCAAACTGAATTGAAGCCACAAAAGTTTATAAGAGATAGGTAGTGATACTTACTCAACAATTGCTACCCACTTTTTATGGATTTATTATTATTTGAATTTGATTTTTTTTAAGAGCCGCCTTAAACTCCCGCTAAACCTTTTTCATCTGCCGCTTAATTTTTCTTTCACAAATCTAAAACGTATGTATACCCAGGGGCGGAGCCACCATGTAAATAGGGGGGGCGGTGCCCTCAACAAATTGGCCGGAAAAATTTTTATATAGTGCAAAATTTTGGGTTTTACGGGAAAAAAGTTAAATTGCCCTCGGCCAAAAAATGAAATTGCCCTCAACAAAATTGAGCCCAACATAAAATCTTTTTCTTTTGTAAAAATGTGGAAAAGTTGCCGGAAAATATGAAGATTCCGGCGAGGGTGGCCGGAAACTGCTGGTGTTACCGGCGGTGGATGGGCTGGTCGGCGATGAACAAGAGAGAGAGATGAGAGAAAAGTGTGTTTGAGTGTGTGTAATTAGAAGGAGAGAGAGAGTGTTTAATACTGTAAATGTTGAGCACGCCAGTAAAGGCAAATGATAAATGGACTTGAAAAGTTAAACAGAGAACAATGAAGCCACTTGGATTCTACCCGTTTTGTCCTTGAGTTTTGTGGATGTATATATAAACGAACAGAGCTACCACAAATGTTCTCTTTCTACCCACATGACCTTTTCGTACATCTTCTTTGACTTAAACTTCTTTTCTTTCATTGCCACCCAACAAATGTTCTCTTTCTGCCACATTGGCTATACTTTTACAATAAACATCGCGGGACTCATTTAACATATCAAACGGACTTGAAATTTAATGAAACTTGCGCCATTGTTCACGAAATAATTTTTCCAATAAAAACGATTATAAATATGCAATATTTTCAAAAATCAATATTTTTAACAATTACGATACGGTTTTTGCTTTTTAGGTTGTGCCGGTTCACTAATAGGGAAATATGCAAAAACCTAAAAAAACTTATGAAAATATAAGAAAACGGGCGAAAACATAAGAAAACGAACAAAAACATAAGAAAAAGACTAACGACAAAGACCGAGTACCCGACCCGACCCGACCCGATTGGTTTAGCGTTACACGAAAAAACCTTCTTATTGTTCGATGCCCTCCGTGGTCGCATTTCCTGACTCCGCCACTGTGTATACCGAAACTAATCAATGGGTATTTATGATACGGAACTATTGAGATATGGATAATCGATGAATCAATATAAAATAACTAAATATATAAATATGATTGAGTTTACTGATATCACTTTTTCTTGTTTATATTCGATAACTTATTCACATCCATAGAGAATTTTTATATATCTAAATATTTTTGGAGTCGTGTACAACTGTACATAGTTGCAATAAAATAATATTAATACTTTTAATAGTATGAAACAGGGTTAATACACAATGAGGCTATTATATTTTACATCCTTATAAAATTTAATAAACTACTTTTTATATAGAGTAAACTACACCATTTATCCTTGTTGTATGCGTTGACCGACAAGTTTCGTTCTTTGACCGAAAAAACTGCACCGTCCATCCTTAACTGTGAAACGTTATGTATCGTTAGTCCCTCACTCTAACTGACATAACTAGCGGTAGTTATACCTCATCCACTCGAGGGTATATCAGTCTTTTCCCGACCATAAGGACCAACGGTGTAATTTACTCTTTTTATTATTTATTTAACTATTAATAAATAATAGTTTTCATACGTTTTTATACGTTTTCGTCCATTTTCATACGTTTTTATCCGTTTTTATTTGGTTTTATGCGTTTTTGTCCGTTTTTATACGGTTTCATCCGGTTTTATATGTTTTCTTACGTTTTCATACGTTTTCATCCGTTTTTGTCCGGTTTTATATGTTTTTATCCATTTTTAATATGTTTTTACGCGATTTCATCTGTTTTTATACGTTTTTGTCCGTTTTTATACGTTTTCATCTGCTTTTATATGCTTTCGTCCATTTTTTACGTTTTTATTCGTTTTCATCCGTTTTTATACGGTTTTGTTCCTTTTTATACATTTCTATCCGTTTTTATACGCTTTCGTCCGGTTTTCTTACGTTTTCATACATTTTTATCCTTATTTATCCGTTTTCATCCCTTTTTATAGGTTTTTGTAACACCCCGTAAATTTCATTGAAGCAGTGGAAGACTAAACGGGGTATTACTTCTTAGATCACAGACATAAGTATAGAAAACGACTCGAAAGAGACGTTTTGAAAAGCATTATCATTCATTGAAAACTTAGTATTTCAGAGTAACATAGTTTTAAATCGTTGGGATTTCGCAAAAGACATGAAAAAGTTTGTAACGAATGATGACTCCATTTAACATCATCTAGGGGATCCAATGCAAACTCCGTGCCTTATCCTTTTAATTACCTGAGATAAAATATGCTAAAAAGTCAACACTAAGGTTGAGTGAATCCATAGTGTTTAAATTGTAATAGTTTGAACACAAGCTCAATAGTAGTAAAACAATTATATTATCGTGTAATATATTGCCCTAAGTCTCATGACACGCAAACGTTAACATCGTGTGATATCATAAAATGATATAAATATCTCACATCATAAAAAGGATGTAAGTGATAATGCCCTCGTAGTAGAAGTTTGCCATTCTCCTATTGTTTCTCAAATAAAGTGCATTTGGGTCACCATTCCGGCTAACACAAATGGGGTCGTCATCCCCAAATAGATCTATTCACTAAATTCGCGTTCACTCGTAGTGATTAATGGTTCATGATATGAGGGGCTCTTGGCAATATCGGTAACTTAGGCAATATCAATTCAGAATAGCATACAGAAAAATACTTGTGTTCTTGTTTTGAGCATGTATCTCCCCACGGGGTTGAAAACGTATAAAAATGTGGGACTATGAACTCACCTCGGTGATATAGTAGTCAAGTAGAAATCAAGTGATGTAAGTGAATGGCTCCGGCTTGCGACCTAGAGTAATATGGCAAGTGTTTAGATTTGTTGGTTTAGGACCCGATATGAGTGTTATCAAGTGTTAGATTGTCGATGCTTGTGTTGTGTAGATTTTTATTATTTATTGTATATTCGATAGTGAATTATTATTCGTTTGAGTATAACGTCGATATTTATATCTCGATATTGTTGTATTTATATCCTAAATAAAATTTTGACATAACTAGTTTGTAAATATATAAGTTTTCAAAAATATTATAAAGTTTACAAAACTTACCCTTAACTTATATAAAAGTTACACTTTTAACCCAATGTTTATACTATTTACAATTTTAGTCCAAAACCTTCAAAATACTCTTTTTACCCAAACTTTCTGTTATTTACAGTTTCTACCCTCTGTTTTTACTCAAAAATCACATTTTCTGTTTTGATCCTTCTTTTTCCAGAATTTACGCTTTTAACCCACGTTTCGTAAAATTTGCACTTTTAGTCCAAAAATTTATAAATCATAACAATATATTTTCTTTTTGTCTTTCTCAGTTTTAATAGCTTAATTTGAGCTTATGAAAACAACTTATTGCGAAAAAGGGGTATACAAATGGCGAATGGGCCTTAAGGCCCAACTTTGAAATCCGATTGGTTTTTAAAGTTTAAAATCGTTCTTGGGTTTCTAAGCCCAGTTAGGGCCCGTTTGGTTTTTGAAGAAGAGTGCCATGGTCTGTTGTAAAAAAATATAAACCTCAAGTAACCACACCCAGATTTGAACCTGGGTTGGATGGTTAAACACCAAGTGACATAGCTACTGAGCCAAAGGCTCTATGGTGTTGTATGTTGTATCTCGTATATACTTAATGTGTCTCGCAACTGGGTTTATAATTAAGCCATACTACACAGTTTCATACATGCATGGAACACATTTGTTTCTCGCCTATACTTCTCTTTTACGTTTCAACTGTGTTAATAATCTATTATGTTTGTTTGTACTCCTCATTAGTATATATATAACGTGCATGCATGGTTTGTGTTTTTAGGGTGTACGTGATTATTTTGTGAAACAAGTTCGGATTCGATCTTAAAGTATGTCGAGTATATGATTATAACTAATGAGACTCAAGTTACTCTACATATTGAAATGTGTTCGAGAAAACTTACGACGCCAAAGATGGTGGTGATGAGGCACGAATGAAAAGGCAACGAGAATAAAAAGAACCCTAGTATCCAAGCTCTTAAACCCGCAACAAAACTAAACCCAAAAGACTCCTTAAGCTTGAAAAATATTTCGAATACCCTAGATTTCCTTTCTTTCTTGCTTAACAGTAACAAAAAGAGATATATGTGTTGGTGTTTTGTGTTTGAGTTTGGCAGTGTGAGTTCGAGTGAGATGATGAGTTTATATAGCAAAGCTAAGTATGGATTTTGAGGTATTTTATTCTTACTTGCATGGCTATTAAAAAGGAAGAGTGGTCTTGTTATGTCCTAGAAACTAGGTAGGTCGACTAAAGGTTTTGAAAGCATGCTAGTGGTATAGATATGTCGAGTCGTATGTATGGCAGTGCATGACCTAGGATTGCATAGTCAATGTAGAGTTGGTATGGTGCATATGATTGTTTATTCCCTAAGACCATATACATCGGCAACGTTAAATGCACGTTAAAGGACCAAAATTGCTGCGTTATTCGGCGTTAAGGGGCGTTAACCGATAAATGCGTTGGGCGTTAACGCTGCGTTAAGGGTACCTTTTGCCAAAAAAAAAATTACACCTTTGCCCCCTAGTTCTATCCGTTCCAGTTTGAATTATTTGCACTTTGGCCCCCTAAAATTTCTAGCCGTTATTTGGAGCGGCCTTTAGTTTAAAAAAAAAAAAAAAAAAAAAAAAAAAAAAAAAAAAAAATTCAAAACCATTTTCAATCCCCTATAAATAAGCATTTCACACCATATTTTTTTCACACTTCCACAACTCAATACACTACATATTTACACTATCTTTTCAACCTTCAACCGAAAAAAAAATGTCTCGATTCAACCTTAACGATGACAGGAACGAATCGTTCGTAGATCTCTTAAGCTCCGGGTATAATAACCCTAATGTCGGCTCATCTTCTAACCCGAACGCCGGCCCATCTTCAATCCCGAACCCACTTGGCTTGTCGGAAGAAGAACTTTACCAACAACATCAACAAATGCTCTATTACGAAAATCAATCTAACCTAAACACCCAAAATTTCTCCAATCTCAACTTCTCCCAACATTCACAACAATCTCAAACCGCAACCAATGAAGTTCCCGAGACTCCAACGTCTCCTCCAAAGAAAAACAAGTTCGGGTGTATCAAACGAAAGGCGAGAAAATCAAAAAACCCAGAACCTTTGGAGGATGATGAAGAAGAACCCGTTGCCAACAAGACCAAACGTTGGAACCCACTAGAGGAAAACGTGCTTGCTCAGTGTTATGTTGCAGCGTTGGAATACGCACATGTGGGTCGAAGTCAAAGCAGGGATACGTTTTGGCAACGGGTGCAGAATGAGTTTAACAGAGTCAATTACCAACCAAGAAACAAGGATATGCTCCAAAGTAAGTGGAGAACGTTGAACCGTGATTGCTCAAAGTTCAACGCGTACTACAAACGTTCCCAACGCCAAGAAAGAAGTGGCAAAAGTGAAATTGATATCCTGAAACGTGTCCGAGAAATGTACCGGGACGAGCACAAAACCGCTCCTTTTAGCAACGAGGAGGCTTTGGAGGTTTTACGGGGTCATGTGAAGTGGGACACGCCGGAGGGAATTTATTTAACCGGCGATGAACCACCAAGCCAAACAAATGAGACGTTGTTTGGTCATGATGAACAACCAAGGCCAATGGGAAGGCGTGCTGCAAAGAAAACTCGATCCGAGAGCACGGGAGGAACGAGCACGGGAGCGAGTACGGGAGGAAGTATGTCGTCAGTGCAATTCGTGGAGAATATGACAGTCGAGTATCGTCACAAAAGGGAATTGGCCGAAGCTGCGTATCGGGCAACAAAAGAAAAAGAGGAGGCGATAACAAGGCTAGAGGAAATAAAGTTTTTGAAGGAATCTACCGAAGGGAAACCTCCAGAGGTGGTGTGGTATATCAAACAAGAAAAAGCTCGCATTGTGGCAAAATACAAGCTCGGGCAGTTTCCACAGTAGATTTAGGATTTTCTTTATTTTTATAATGTAATTTTTAATTTCGTCGTTATTTTTATTTATTTCTTTAATTTCGTTGTAAGTTTTTTTTAAGTGTGTTATGTTTGAATGTAATGTTATGTTTTAATAAATGTGTTGTTTTTAAAAAAATGAAGTAATTTATAAGTTAGGGGTTGAATTTGAAAATTTATGTGTAAAGTTGAGTTAAGGTGTGTTAAAGCTGAGTTATTGTTGTGTGGGTTAAAGCTGAGTTAAGTTAAAGGGTGAAAAAGCTGACGTGGCATGCCTTAAAATTTAAGGCTGAGTTAACTGATGTTAGTGGCCTAAGTAGTACTTGTGGTACAAAAAGAGAAAGGTAGAATGTGACATTAGATAGCCTTGTGATCTTAGAACCATCGTGTGGTGTAAGGAAAAGGAAGAGAAACATGTGAGGTTTAGAGAACATATTACCCAAGGGTTTCTAATATTAAGGGATCAAGCATGGGGTAATTATTTGTTTATGCTTAGGTAGGTGATGAGGCGAAAAGTGTACCGCTTTTAGGGGGTCATTTAAGCCTTAAATCGTATTTATTTGATCAAATATTGCCCTAAATCGTTCCTTTTGTCATTTTAGGTACTTTGGAGAAGAAATCTGGAAAATGAAGCATTTTGGACGTTTTTGGAGCATAAAAGTGAAGAAAACGACAAAGTCTCAAAATCGGCTGGAAAAGTACCTGTGACGGCGTCAAGCACCATTGTGACGCCGTCAACCCTTGACGCGCCAGAGAGGATTTTGGATGATGAAAAGGGGACGGCGTCAAGAAGGCCATCAAGAAACCCTAACCGCGGCGAAGTGACGGCGTCAGGACTCAACCTGACGACGTCAGAAGACATTGAGTGATGACGTCAGAATGACAAATTGCACAAGAAGAAACCCTAGTAAAACCGTCACATGCTGATCAAGACAATCACAACTTACGCGCGGAGTAGCTGTCACTGTTTTGGCCATAAAATCTTCATACGAACTCGGATTTAGGTGATTCAAAAGGCCACACGAAGAGGACGAAAAGATCTACAATTTGGTGAAAATGGGAAGTTGACGCCGTCACTTGTACGAGCTGACGCCGTCAAGCCTTGCCGACAGAAATATTGCCTATAAATACAACATCATAACTTCACTTTTTGCAAGCCCTAAACCCTAAGTCCGATTCTAGGGTTTAGGTAGGTGTTTTTCCAGCAACTTAGAAGGTCTTAATCACTCCATAAACATCTTGTAATGGTTTATTTATTGATTCAATCCTATACTATATCTTCAATTATCATTATTGTCAATTGCTCTTCATTGATTATGTGTTGCTAATTCACCTTGTGTCTACTTATGATTGTGTGAAACTTGTATATAATTAATTAGATCTTATTGATTCCTTGTTGATGTATGTGTCTATCGTCATCAATAAAGGTGTGACACTTTAATAGATCTAATTGGTTTAGCTTATAATTCTTGTTTCCTATTGTCTCTTGTATGATTGGATGATATCGATGTTAGGCTTAAGAAAACTGGCTAACCTCCTATACGGTAACTTGCTTGAACGTCTTAAGAAACATGAACCAAGGTGTACTAAGGTTAATTGGTTGTATTTAATGCATAAGCGAATTCTAGTGATCCCATGTTAGGAGCTTCTTAGCCGGCTCGATATAGGAGTGAAGTAGGAGCTTATAGAGTTGGGGAAGATCGTACACACCCCCACGATTGGTATTAAGGAATACAACCCGTCAATTAAAACAAGGTGTGACAATTCAATAGGTAGAATTGGATAGCTAGCAAGGAGTAACATATCATAGGTAGACACGCTTCACTTCCCTTGTAGAACCCTAGTTTACTTTCCTGCACATTAGTTTAATTAGTAGCTTTTGGGTTAGTTGATTAGCAACTAATTCCGCCCACTCCTTTAAACCAGAGATTTTACTTGCTTTTCATAAAATATAAAAATACAAAAAGAATCATCCCTCACCTCTAGACCTAGTAGATAAATTTCAATCCTAACGAACACTATTCTTTGAGTTGAACGATCAATCCCCCGGTACTTGCCACTTCACTATACTACATCGGTCAGGTACACTTCCTGGTGGGGATTGCAAACTTCTCAAGATCCCTTGAGAGGAAAAACCTGTTGTAAGGTCGCAAAACCACGCATCAAGTTTTTGGCGCCGCAGCCCGGGGAGTAGTTATTGCTTAGGTTGAAATTTTATTTTTATTAGGTCTACTCACAAGATTCCTATCAAGTGAGATTTTTTCTTTTTATTTTGTAGCTTTCTCGTAGTCTATCTTTTCTTTGTGATTTTGTTTGTAATTTGCTTCAAATGGACTTTTCACTTAGACTTCTAAGATTGCAAGATATGGTTGAGTGGCTAGAATACCAAGGAGTTCAAAATACCTCATTTAGAGACACCTATGAATCATATGAGCCTTCACCTAGGATAGATTCTTATGAACAACCTCCATGTTTAGGATCTCATCTTAGTGAGGCCAATAGGAAAAGCGACCTAGTTTGCCAAGGAATTGTGGATAGAGCCGAAACAATAAACCATAAGTTGGATGAAGCGCTAGGTTTGATATCATCACTACCTAAGAAAACAATTGATGAGGATATAGGTGATCTTGACACATGGAATGATGAGGTAAACACCATAAGCCCACAAAATACTCAACCATCATTTGAGGCACCCACACCGCCCGTGACTTACCCGAAAGAAGTAGAAGAGACTTTAGGAATCCCAATGGAGGTAGAACCCTTGGACCAAGCACAACTAGAAGATATAGGTTTGAACACTTTTAGTGATGACCTTACTCTTAGTTATAGGGAATTTCCTAGTGTTGATGAGCCAGAACCTCAACCTTTACACAACTTTTCATCCTTAGATTTACATCTAGGAGACAAAAGAGGAACCGACCCACCCATAAACCAATATTATCCGGGTAGTTTTAGGATGAAGGAAGCCATTCACTCACCCCCTTCACCTCACGTGGCATATTTCCACCCTAAGGGTGTGTATCGCTACTTCCACCCGCACTTAATCCTAAGTGTAGGGAAAACCTCCCCTATTTCCGTTAAATAAGGGTAGAGTCAGGCTCGTGACTCGAACAAAAACAAGCGCTTCTTGGGAGGCAACCCAAGCTTTATTTTTTTGTTTGTTTGTTTGTTTGATTTTATTTGTTTCTGTATGCAAGTTTAATTGTTATTGTTTGTGCTCATGTTTCAAAGTAAATTGTGAAAATGCTTTATTTTGTTTTTAACTTCGTCTTAACTACATATAAAGGTATTTTGCAAAAGATAAGTGTAAGGGAATCCAAATTTGTTTACAAGAACAAGATTGAACATGAATCACAACAATATTAAATGAGCATGCATACTAGTAATTGTTAGAGTCAAATGCTTGTATCGAGTCATAATGAATATTTTGCAGGATTTCCAGGAAGTGAGGCATAAGTTTTTCCAGAAATTTTCTGGAAACTAACCATAAAATTTCTGCAGGTCACTTCTGACGGCGTCAAGGTTAACACCAGACGGCGTCAAGTGTAAAATTCTGGAAATTTTGCAAGTTTTGTTTTTCTACCGGAGTCATAAAGTTTTTGTTAAATCTTTAGTTTTATAAACTCCAGGAAATCTGCAAATATTCATTCTACAAGCATTATATCTTTAATCGTTTTGTTTTTATTTCTAAGTCTGGAATTACATCTAGTTGTGAGTTTTCTTTGTTCAGGTTGATGCTTTGGTTTTTTTTGTGTTTGTTTTCTCAGGTTTAATAGGTTATATTGGACAAGAAGATGATTTATATTTCGGAAGGGAAGCTTTCAACTTTCATTTTCTTGGAGGAGGATTTAACCATGTTACCGGATTATCCACATCGAACGAATCAGGGGAGTATTTGATTTCATTCTTTTACCTTATTTACTTTTACATCTTGTTATTTGAACATTGGGGACAATGTTCATCTTAAGTGTAAGGGGGGGTAAAGTACGATACCTTAGAGAATGCTATTACGCTTGATTTTTCGTTTGTTTAATGGTAGATGTGTAATAAAACTGAGAGAAATACCTGTTAAGGCAATTTTAGTGCCAAATTTAAAAAATTTTACAACATATAGGAGTGAAACTTTGGTCTTAATGAGCGTCTCAAGGATAGGAGTTATATGACTAGCACAAAACCGTACCACTTAAAAATTTTCCACCCCCAAATATGTGAGGTTCGCCCCTAGAATTGGTAGGAAAAGCATTTATGCTATGATGTGTGTACCGGTAGCACTTAGATTCTAGAACTTGCGTTAGGACCATTCCGAGGCCACAAGTGAGACTACATTCGTGTAGTTAGATTTACTACATGATAAGAGGCATTAGGATTAACCCATTGTTTTACACTTGTGTTTTTGTTATAATTACATTGGCTACCTTGGTCAAGTAATTCTCCCACACCCTTTGCGTTGTACTCATTTTTAGTACACGATACCCCTAGTATACCCCTCAGAGCCTATCTTTTCGTTTCTAACTTTAAGCGTTTTACTTAAAGTAAGAATTTGTTTACACCCCACTTAAATGTACACCCAAATCGCCTTAGCCTACCTTGTATGCACTCATTTTTAGTGCATTATTGTGACAACATTTGTTTAAACCCCAAGTTAATTATCTAATTGATTACATGGTTGCTAAGTCGAGTCATATCCTTGTACATATTGTTTTGGGACGATTGGGACTCATGGGTAAAGTACTAGTGTAATGGAGTAATGGGGAAGAACAACATTATTACCCCCATATGTGCTAAATATTTTAAAAGTACTCCAAGTGTTTCGATTATCTTAATTCGAGTCATTAGAATAGTTAATTGTAAAGTTATGTAAAAGTTCAAGTGTAAGGGGGATACAACCCCCCTACGATGTATTATTTTGGATGGTAGGGCAAGAGTGTATGCAAAAAAAAAAAAAAAAAAAAAAAAAAAAAAAAAAAAAAAAAAAAAACATACGGACTACCATTCCGTTTCATTTTATGTTTATCTTTTTGTTATTTTTTTCATTAGCTTAAGTCGAGTCTAGTCTTGGCTTAGCAACGCCATATTGTACATGTAATTAATCAAGATCTTTAACTCGCCACCAGTAAAATATCCTTTATCCAACAAAACCGTGTTTATCATATCACTACACCTAACGTTATAACCCGTTTAAAAGCCCTCTTTGATAGTTTATCTTAGGTGCTTACGCCTAGTGGAGGAGGTTTTTGATCCTTTCCCAAGCCTATGGTAATCTATTTGCTATGACAGGTAGTGAGAGATATTATTCATTTTCATTTATGAGATATACTTTTATGACACCTGAGAGATGTGAGTATCTAAACACTACTTGTGAGGTGCTAGTCTGTAATCTCCGTGCTTATTATGATTAAAGTGGAACGACTATTTGTTGTAATTACTTTTATATTAGCGTTAAATGACCCCTAACTTGTATTTTGATTAGAATAAAAGCGCATTTGCTTGAGGACAAGCAAATCTCAAGTGTAAGGGTATTTGATGAGGCGAAAAGTGTACCGCTTTTAGGGGGTCATTTAAGCCCTAAATCGTATTTATTTGATCAAATATTGCCCTAAATCGTTCCTTTTGTCATTTTAGGTACTTTGGAGAAGAAATCTGGAAAAGGAAGCATTTTGGACCTTTTTGGAGCATAAAAGTGAAGAAAACGACAAAGTCTCAAAATCGGCTGGAAAAGTACCTGTGACGGCGTCAAGCACCATTGTGACGCCGTCAACCCTTGACGCGCCAGAGAGGATTTT
Organism: Artemisia tridentata subsp. tridentata; assembly: GCA_021014915.2. Taxonomy (NCBI): domain Eukaryota; kingdom Viridiplantae; phylum Streptophyta; class Magnoliopsida; order Asterales; family Asteraceae; genus Artemisia; species Artemisia tridentata. Next base: position 402,973,071 of record CP139507.1, read on the forward strand.
GGATGATTAAAAGGGGACGGCGTCAAGAAGGCCATCAAGAAACCCTAACCGCGGTGAAGTGACGGCGTCAGGACTCAACCTGACGACGTCAGAAGACATTGAGTGACGACGTCAGAATGACAACTTGCACAAGAAGAAACCCTAGTAAAACCGTCACATGCTGATCAAGACAATCACAACTTACGCGCGGAGTAGCTGTCACTGTTTTGGCCATAAAATCTTCATACGAACTCGGATTTGGGTGATTCAAAAGGCCACGCGAAGAGGACGAAAAGATCTACAATTTGGTGAAAATGGGAAGTTGACGCCGTCACTTGTACGAGCTGACGCCGTCAAGCCTTGCCGACAGAAATATTGCCTATAAATACAACATCATAACTTCACTTTTTGCAAGCCCTAAACCCTAAGTCCGATTCTAGGGTTTAGGTAGGTGTTTTTCCAGCAACTTAGAAGGTCTTAATCACTCCATAAACATCTTGTAATGGTTTGTTTATTGATTCAATCCTATACTATATCTTCAATTATCATTATTGTCAATTGCTCTTCATTGATTATGTGTTGCTAATTCACCTTGTGTCTACTTATGATTGTGTGAAACTTGTATATAATTAATTAGATCTTATTGATTCCTTGTTGATGTATGTGTCTATCGTCATCAATAAAGGTGTGACACTTCAATAGATCTAATTGGTTTAGCTTATAATTCTTGTTTCCTATTGTCTCTTGTATGATTGGATGATATCGATGTTAGGCTTAAGAAAACTGGCTAACCTCCTATACGGTAACTTGCTTGAACGTCTTAAGAAACATGAACCAAGGTGTACTAAGGTTAATTGGTTGTATTTAATGCATACGCGAATTCTAGTGATCCCATGTTAGGAGCTTCTTAGCCGGCTCGACATAGGAGTGAAGTAGGAGCTTATAGAGTTGGGGAAGATCGTACACACCCCCACGATTGGTATTAAGGAATACAACCCGTCAATTAAAACAAGGTGTGACAATTCAATAGGTAGAATTGGATAGCTAGCAAGGAGTAACATATCATAGGTAGACACGCTTCACTTCCCTTGTAGAACCCTAGTTTACTTTCCTGCACATTAGTTTAATTAGTAGCTTTTGGGTTAGTTGATTAGCAACTAATTCCGCCCACTCCTTCAAACCAGAGATTTTACTTGCTTTTCATAAAATATAAAAATACAAAAAGAATCATCCCTCACCTCTAGACCTAGTAGATAAATTTCAATCCTAACGAACACTATTCTTTGAGTTGAACGATCAATCCCCCGGTACTTGCCACTTCACTATACTACATCGGTCAGGTACACTTCCTGGTGGGGATTGCAAACTTCTCAAGATCCCTTGAGAGGTAAAACCTGTTGTAAGGTCGCACAACCACACATCAGTAGGGTGTTGAGGGTTGGCTTGGCCTTATTTAGTCTCGACATGCAAAGTGAAAAACTCAAGGGGTGCTTGTTTGGACTTGTTGCATGGACGAAAAGAAAGAAATAAAACATATTGCGTGTTTTTGAGAGTTATCATGAAAGGGGTTGAGTTATCTTACACGTTGGGGTTTTAGGTTCTAGTTACAAAAATGTTACATGATTTATATTAGAGTGCGTTTTAATATGTAGATACCAAGATGGGTGTTTGTGTTCAATAATTACCAGGCCTCAAATCCAAAAAGGAAATGTATAAGTTGGGCTCGTGTGATTCCCATGGCTACAAGCCCAATTCGGGGTGCATTTGATTAGTTGTATGAATGGGCCGAATCTCACTAATATAATAATGGTGTGTTGGATTAGTTTCACAGCCGGAACCCAAGGAAATGTGTCGGGTTTGATTAGCCCGAGAATAAATCTAGTGTTGGTATGTTTGTGAGTTTGTTCGTAAAGAAATGTGAGTCACGTCACATAATTCATTGCCTCGTAAAAATTTGTAGATGCAATGTAAAAAAATAGATTAGCTCGTAAAAAGGGATCAATTAAACTTTCACAATGAGTTTCTTCGTGATTATCGTTACTAAATGACTGGGAAATTATAGGTTACTACAGTTTTCGTCCGTTTTTATATGCTTTCATACGTTTTTATCCATTTTAAGAGTTTTGTCCGTTTTATACGTTTTTTTCTGTTTTTATACGTTTTCTTCCGTTTTTATACGCTTTCGTATAAAACGTTTTTATAAAAACGGACGAAAACGTATAAAATGGACAAAACCATATAAAAACGGATGAAAACGTATAAAAACGGTAAAAAAGGGATAAATACGGACAAAACGCATAAAAGCGAACGAAAACGTATAAAAACGGATGAAAACAGATAAATACAGATAAAAACGGACAAAAACTTATAAAACAGAAAAAAAAAAAAAAAAAACGCATAAAAACGTATTAAAAACGGATAAAACGTATGAAAACGTATAAAAACGGACGAAAACGTATAAAATGGATGAAAATGGATAAAGACGGATAAAAACGTAAGAAAACCGGACGAAAACATATAAAACCGGATGAAAATGTATAAAAACAGACAAAAATGTATAAAAAAACGTATGAAAATGGACGAAAACTATTGCAACCTGCAAAATTCCCCAGTACTTTGTAAATGTTAATCAAGTATTAAATTATCATTACAGTTCATTTAACCTTTTTTACGAGCAAAATTTAAAATTTTTGTTTATTACATTACCATGAATCAAAAACGTTGTTACGTGATTCACAATACTTTGTAACGAGCTCACACACGGACAACGAAAATCATTATACGAATAAAAACCAAACGGATCCTTAATACATATTTCTCGGCCCAACAGGCTATTCTAAGCCCACTACTATTCAAGTCCAATTCTTAATTTTCTTATATTTTATACGAGACAACCCTTTAATACTTGGCCTCGATATCTCGACATTTCGACACACAATCTATACTACATTTTACATAGATCGATTCTTCACACTTCAAATATTCAGGAATGAAAAACCTTATTATCTAGTTCGAAAGTTTGGTCTTAAAACGAGCCTCAAAGCTAGCCACACTCGACACAAGTACAAACTCACTCAAGTGTAACCAAATCTACTAGACTTAATTTTTACCTAAGCCTTATATTATTCCTAGTCGAAAATGAGTCCACAAACTTTATTACATCTTTCCTAGACCATTTGGTCACGTCTAAAGGTTGTTTGGACCCTATGCATATCGAATGAAATATATAACCATGCCACTTGATCCATAGCCGAAGCTGTAACAATCCGTAAAATTCCCTAGTCATTAGTAAACGCTAATCTATTATTAATCCCTCGTTACTATTCACTTAACCATTTTCCGGGCCAAATGTAAAAATTTTATTACATTTCTATAATTCACGATACGTTGAAACCAGCTCACACACGCGTCACAAAAATCCAAAACACAATAAATAACCAAACGGACTATTAATTATCTTTCAGCCTATTACTATTCATGGCCCAACACCATTTCAACCCAATTCCATTTTTCTTTCTTTTATATCATTTGACCAACACTCAATTACTTGGCCTGTTTTAATCCTTATTTCGACACACAGGATGCCATTTATTTTACATAACTCGATTCTCTATACACCCAAGACTCAAGAGTGATAAATCACACATTTTATTTTGAACGTTTGGTTTATGAACGAGACCTAAAGTAAACCTCACTCGGGCACGTATACTATAACCTATACAACTTTCATTTTAAAAACTATATTGTACATACATATACGTACATCATACATTTACACCAAACTAAGATACAAGTTGCCATATTTATTTTAATATATATACGAGATACATGAAATCACAAATCAAATATATACATTTCAACTTGCCATATTATATTAGATACATGCATGTGCAAATCGAATATGTATCTTATCTCTGACATCGAATAAACAGAACCCAAATTGCTTTATAGTAGACCATGTACAAGCATATATATATGTATAACCATACGTACATACATACCATGGCATTTCACTCCAACTTCTCTAAACCTTTCCCACTTTGACGAGAGCCCAAAGACCAGAACCTATCTTCCATTTCATTCGAGCTTCATTTCGTATCAACAAGTTCCATTCGAACCTCTTGTGATTGAACAAACAAACGAAGCACATAAAACCCGAGTTCTAGTCCATATTTACTTATTTCACTCAACGTTCTAAGTGTTGTAAGTCATTTCCAACTCGATATCTTTTTATCTTAATGTTTTAATATAACCCATGCATTGGTCTTATTTCTATTTCGAACGTATATCTCATTTCATTTTATTTACACGCTTCGTTATTTATTTACTTTCGTACGTATATAATTCATGACCTCCTTATGGATGGCTAAGAAACGTGTGTTTTAACTATACTTGACACTTACATTTCAGTTATTTACTTATCGTACTCGTTTTATTCATTATTCGCATCATATCTCATTATTTATGTCATTTACATATTCTTGTATCATGTCTAACTCGACAAAGAAAGGGACAGTTAAAATCGAATTCATAAACACGACACACCCATTTTATGGTTTGATCCGTTTCCTTATAGACCCATTAATCAAACTCGTATTTGAAGTTTCTTGTAATAAGCTCATATAAGCTTTCTAAAAGTCACAAAGTATATGACCATCGATGCAGTCTTTTTTTTTTTTTTTTTTTTTTTTTTTTTTTTTTTTTTTTTTTTTTTTTTTTAATGTAATAGTTATCGACTTGGGCTTTTAATAAAGACCAATAAGCACTCTTGTATAAGCTGTTTTATAAGCACTTGGGAAACATTTTTAGGACTATAAAAATAGCCCAGATTCAGGCCCAAACTTGATTTAAAACCCTCGGATCAAAAACGCTTAATGGGCTTTATATTATTTCGTTAAAAGCCTAATAAGTTGAAAATAAGCTCTTTTCTAAAATAAGCAGTTTGCTAAGACTTAAATAAGCTTTATAAACTTATTAAAACTTTCGAAACACTTTCACATTATTTTTGTACTCATTTCATGTGCATTTTGTCATTCTGTAAATATTGGGTAGAAAAGGTTAAAACATTAATTAGAAACCATAAAATGACAAATTGGAACCTTTACGGACTTAAAATGTAATTATACACTAACGGAGGACTAACGGTGCAAAACCTACATCGTTAGGGTAAAAAGTATAAATTTTGTAAAAGACTAAGGACTTAAAAGTAAACATTATTTATAATCATTTCTATTTCATGTTTTACTCATTTCATGTGCATTTTGTCATTCGTTTCAGTATATTTATTTTTCGTTATGTTTATATTTACTTAACGTAATTTTAACGAATAAAGCATAACTTATCATCCGCCAACTTTTGAAGGGACGTTATTATAAAATCAATAAACATAAAAGCATGATAATATTATTTTTGAATTTAAGCACTTTAAGCATATCATTCATTCACATCACAATCCAATTCGTTATCCGATATTCTTTCACAATCACTATTCATAACATGTCAATCTTAAACCATAGAAATCTCATACTTCCCTATTATTCAGGTCGTGTATTGGAGACGTTACCGTGATACTTTAGACATAACATTACCTTGACCTTTACAGCTAAGGTGAGTCATAGCCCCACTTTTACTCTTTTATTCATTTTTGACTACTTGGGGGAGATACATGCTTAAATTATTTTACTCGTTTATCAAATACATGATTTATGCAATTACTCAAAACAGTTATACTTTCATGATACGCTACGTTTTTATACTTTTTGGACATGATGTGTAGTTTTATTACGATATGTGCCCTAATGGGTTAAACTTATTATATATTCATTATTCTTTGCAACTGGTTAACTCTTGGATAGGAGCTGATGGAGAGGTATTGATAGTAACTATCGGGCCGATGCCCCCCACCCTTGTGTCCCTCAATTCTTGACCTTGGGTGAATATAACCCACTTTGTATATTTGATATATTATTCGCAGTCAGGAGATTAAGTTGCGGTTAATCATTACATTAAGGGTTCATATAATCGTATGCATATATGTCCTAATCTTATTTGGCAGTGGGTTGTAAACACACAAGTTGCAAGGTTTGTATGGGCGGGACTTGGGACTGAGTGGATTTACAAAGCCGTTGTGATGGAAACTTTATTCATTATATTTGGCAGTAGGTTGTAAACACACAGGTTGCAAGTCTTGTATGGGCGGGACTTGGGACTGAGTGGATTTACAATGCCTTTGCGGGGAAATCTTTATTCAAATACTTTACATTTTAAACTAAACTCTATGAACTCACCAACCTTTGGTTGACACTTTTTAGCAAGTTTATCTCAGGTTAATAAGGCAATAGTGGATGCATGGATTCTAGAGTCATTTGCATACTTGAAGACTTATATCTTTATCTTTACCATTCGATACACCTTGAAAACTTTTATGCAACTTTACTTTGGAACTTATTGTCAAAAATCTGATTTTAATAATTCGAATGGTAACATTTTAAAACGTCTCATTTAGAGGTCGTTTTCTATACCTTGATCTATATTATGAAGTAATACCCCCTTGACTCTACTGTTCCACTGCGGTAATTTGGGGGGTGTTACAGATTGGTATCAGAGCCTTGGTTATAGAGAACTAGGTTGCGTTTAGGAGCCTAGACTATAACTGCTATATACATTGAGACTCTCATCCCTATCGCCTTACGTACGTAGAACTTTTCCCATTTATATGCGCACTGTTAAATGTTATAAGTATCTGCACCGATAGAGGAATCTCAGCATTTAGTCGAGTCATCAAAGGTGTGGAGCTCAGTGATAACTGGCCATTTAACTTAATCTTGTGACAGTCCTTGTTAGATGAGACATGGGATTAAATTAAATAAAGGTTATCACTTGGCCGTAGAGAAATTTGATGATTTTGCTCAAAAAGGGGATTTCTCTTGAGGATACTATTTAGGGGAAATCTCAAAATCTAAATCGAGACATCAAAAGCGTGGAGCTCAGTGATAACTGGCTATTTAACTTAATCTTGTGACAGTTTTTGTTTGATGAGACATGGGATTAAGTTAAATAAAGGTTATCACTTAGCCGCAAAAATTTGATGAGTTCACTCGAGGATTTTTTGAGAGATAATCACCTTACTCTTTCAGCATTTAAGTAATGTCGATCGCTGAGATATGTGTGTTTGGTGATATGTACACTTGTGAAAGGAGGCAAGTATAATTATGGTGTACAACATAATTATAAGTGCATCACAACTCACGTGGACATATGTAACCATGCGTACATCAATCGGCATTGGCACCCCTTTAGGATAACAGCTAGTAACGGGGTTTTGTGAAAATATTAAGTATAATTAAGTTATGACTTAAACCAGTTTAGCCTAATCCCATGACAGTTCTTGTTTGATGAGTTGTGAGATTAAGTAAAAATCGATTGCCTAAAGGTCTTTGAGGATTATGCTCGAGAATAGGAAAGTTTGCCCCACCAAAACCTAGCCATAAGAGAATATGTCCTTAGTCGTGATAGTCACAAAAACGTACTTAATTAGATGAGAACCCGATATACGTAAGCTTTTGCCTGATCACATTAAGCTTTACACATCGAATATTCGTTAGCACCTTTTAACAGTTAACACAGACTAAATCTCGGGACGAGATTCAAAAATAAGGGGTAGGTACTGTAACAATCTGTAAAATTCCCTAGTCATTAGTAAATGCTAATCTATTATTAATCCCTCGTTACTATTCACTTAACCATTTAACGGGCCAAAGGTAAAAAATTTATTACATTTCTATAATTCACGATACGTTGGAACGAGCTTACACACGCGTCACGAAAATCCAAAACACAATAAATAACCAAACGGCCTCTTAATTATATTTCAACCTATTACTATTCATGGGCCAACACCATTTAAACCCAATTCCATTTTTCTTTCTTTTATACCATTCGACCAACACTCAATTACTTGGCCTGTTTAATCCTTATTTCGACACACAAGATGCCATTTATTTTACATAACTCGATTATCTATACACCCAAGACTCAAGAGTGATAAATCTCACATTTTATTTTGAACGTTTGGTTTATGAACGAGACCTAAAGTAAACCTCACTCGAGCACGTATACTATAACCTATACAACTTTCATTTTAAAAACTATATTGTATATACATATACGTACATCATACATTTACACCAAACTAAGATACAAGTTGCCATATTTATTTTAATATATATACGAGATACATGAAATCACAAATCGAATATATACATTTCAACTTTCCATATTATATTAGATACATGCACATGCAAATCGAATATGTATCTTATCTCTGACATCGAATAAACAGAACCCAACTTGCTTTATAGTAGACCATGTACATGCATATATATGTATAACCACACGTACATACATACCATGGCATTTTCACTCCAACTTCTCTAAACCTTTCCTACTTTGACGAGAGCCCCAAAGACCAGAACCTATCTTCCATTTCATTCGAGCTTCATTTCGTATCAACAAGTTCCATTCGAACCTCTTGTGATCGAACTAACAAACGAAGCACATAAAACCCTAGTTCTAGTCCATATTTACTTATTTCACTCAACGTTCTAAGTGTTGTAAGTCGTTTCCAACTCGATATCTTTTCATCTTAAAGTTTTAATATAACCCATGCATTGTTCTTATTTCTATTTCAAACGTATATCTCATTTCATTTTATTTACACGCTTCGTTATTTATTTACTTTCGTACGTATATAATTCATGACCTCCATATGGATGGCGAAGAAACGTGTGTTTTAACTATACTTGACACTTACATTTCAGTTATTTACTTATCGTACTCGTTTTATTCATTATTCGTATCATATCTCATTATTTATGTCATTTACATATTCTTGTATCATGTCTAACTCGACAAAGAAAGGGACTGTTAAAATCGAATTCATAAACACGACACACCCATTTTATAGTTTGACCCGTTTCCTTATAGACCCATTAATCAAACTCGTGTTTGAAGTTTCTTGTAATATGCTCATATAAGCTTTCTAAAAGTCACAAAGTATATGACCATCGATGTAGTCTTTTTTTTTTTTTTTTTTTTTTTTTATTTTTTTTTTAAATGTAATAGTTATCGACTTGGGCTTTTATGACAGTTTTTGTTTGATGAGACATGGGATTAAGTTAAATAAAGGTTATCTCTTAGCCGCTGAGAAATTTGAGGATTTTGCTCAAAAAGCGGATTTCTCTTGAGGATACTATTTAGGGGAAATCTTAGAATCTAAATCGAGACATCAAAAGCGTGAAGCTCAATGATAACTAGCTATTTAACTTAATGTTAGCATTTTGAAAAAAATGATGGTCATTTGTCGTTATAATATTTTTAGTAAATGTGTCATTGTGTATTAAGTAGAATAGTCAATGGGCTTGGTATCTTAATATAATAGGTTAAATGTTAGCTAAAAGAAAAGCCCAAGCCCATAAGCCTTCCATTAGTGAAAAACTATAAATAGCACCACCCTCCCCACTTGTAAGGGTGGGTGCTTTAGGGTTGTATCAAGAGATTAGTATGTGTAATAATGTTTCTCTCTCTAGTTTCTCTCACTAGAATTCAAGAACCATTCTTCTCTCTTTGATTATTATTGATTAGTAGTGTGTATGATAGGATAGATTTAAGGGATAACAAGTGGTATCAATAGCCAAACAAAGATTTAGGAGAAGATTTTTGGATCGAGTTACTGTTCACAGACGCCTCTCTTCGAGTTTCACTGAAATCCTTCAAGTTTGAAGGCTTCAAGTTTGGTTCCTTCGAGTTTCTGTCCGGTTTCTTCGAGTTTGAAGTTAACTGACCAGATCCTTCAAGTTTCTAAGATCCTCCGAGTTCCTAAGTGAAGGTCTTCGAGTTTCTCAGATCCTCCGAGTTTCATAAATCCTCCGAGTTCCTAAGTGAAGGTCTCTGAGATTCTACAATCCTCCGAGTTCCTTAGTTAGGTCTTCGAGTTTCTCAAGTTTCTTAAAGTTTTCGAGTTTGGAAATCTTTTGAATCCTTTGAGTTTCTTAGAGTAAAATCCTCCGAGTTTCTCAGATAGAATCCTCCGAGTTTCTAAGAGTAAAATCCTCTGAGTTTCTTAAATTTTCCGAGATTGGAAATTTTTAAGTTCTCCGAGTTTGTATAACTTAGAAATCCTCCGAGTTTGTGTGTTTGGGAAATACTTCGACTTTGGATTTTTGGTACGACTTCGACTTTGGAATTTTATAAATTCTTCGACTTTGGACCTTTCTAAGACTCTTCGACTTTGGATCTTTGAAAGACTTCGACTTTGGAGTTTTATAATTCTTCGACTTTGGACCTTTCTAAGACTCTTCGACTTTGGATTTGGATTTTCTTTAAGACTTCGAATTTGGATTTCTTTTCTAGGACATCGACTTTGGAACCAAGCAAGGACCTTTTAAGATTATTCAAGTCCTCCAAGAAAGAACTTAACTTCAAACCGAACATAACTCTTGAACCTTAACCAACATATTACACAACTCCTATTTCTTTGAACCGATCCAACATCATCTTAATCATACAACTTCATCAATGATGACTCAACAAGACATCCATGCAGCCGGTGCAGAAAACTGTCATCCTATGCTAGAAAAAGGTGGATATCTTCAATGGACAAGCCGTATACTTCGCTATATCAAAACCAAATTTGAAGGACAAGGTAAACTCCTGCTCAACTTCATCCAGAATGGACCATTCAAGCCTCGTCAAATTCAAGACCCTGGAAATCCAAATAAAACACCTCCTACTCTACCATTCCTTTGTGAACAAAGAGAAGATGATTACACAGCAGAGGATTGGAAGCAAATTGCAGCTGATGACTTGGTAATGCACTTAATTCAACTTGGTTTACCACGTGAGATCTTTGTTGCTGTTGACAGTTGTGAAACTGCTTATGATATGTGGGAACGAGTTAGAAGGCTTTGTCATGGCACAGAAATTGGGCAACAAGATGTTGAAAACAAGCTGCTAACTGAATGGGAGAAGTTCACATCTACTCCAGCGGAACCCATTGAATCTTACTACACCAGGTTTTGCACCTTAATGAACGAGCTCATCAAAAACAAATTGGCACCAAGACAAATTGTTCAAAACATCAAGTTCATCAACAATCTACCAGAAGAATGGGGACGATTTGTCACGATTGTCAACCAAACAAAGGACCTTCACCAGGTGAACTATGATCAGCTCTATGACTTTCTAAAGCAAAACCAAGCAGAGGCGAATGAAGTCAGGAAGGAAAAACTAGCAAAGCAACATGATCCTCTTGCATTACTTGTTCAATCACCAACACCCGTACCAGTGACTACACAACCATCTTCATCTTCTACTCAGAACTTCGTACAACAACAATATGTTCCACAACAACCATTCAACCCACAACAACAACAAGTCATTCCACAACAACAATATCCGCAATACCCAGAACCAAAATACAATGACAATGATGAGTCCACTGCTGCTTTGACTCAAGCATTTGCTTACCTAACAAAGGCATTCCAAGGACGCTACTATAAACCTACCAACAACAACCAAAGAATCTCATCGAACACTCACAACAGGCAGATTGCACAGCCGAGTTTCAACATGGGTCAACAAGGACAAATGGTTGGAGGTTATGGGAATCAGTAGGGATATGCTCCTCGATATCAGATGGATAATCAGAATGCAGGGCAGTATGTTGGAAATCATATGGGTTAGTATGTTGGAAATCAGATGGGTCAGTATGCAGGGAATCAGATGGTTCAAGTTGTTGGAAACCAGAGGGGTCAGAATGTTAGGAATCAGATTGGGAATGTTGCTGTTCCAGTTGCTGGGAATATGAATCCGGGTAATTTGTTAAAGTGTTTCAACTGTCAAGGAATTGGTCACATGGCAAGGAACTGTCCCACCAAGCCGAAAAAGAAAGACCTTGAGTATCTGCAGAAAGCAGTGCTATTGGCACAAAAGGAAAAGGCAGGGTTTCAGTTAAATGCAGAAGAGAATGACTTTATGGCTCTTATGGATGATATGGAAGACCTTGAGGACATCGATGCAAACTACATTTTCATGGCAAATCTTCAGGAGGCTAAGTATGACACGGATTCTGAAGCACCTCCTGCTTATGATGTCAATGCAGTCTCTGAGGTACCACCATTCACTACATGTCACAATAACGAAATATTTGATATGTCACCTCATGAGGAATAGCATCCTGCGACTCATGCACCCACTTATGATACATATATGGACTCGCCAAGTTGTAGCAATATTAATTTGGCAACTCCAGATATGGATCCTAGTGGAGGCTTCGAGTCCCAGCATACTGAGAATGATGAGGAAACACGTGCGTTATTTGAATCATTATTTCCTAATTGTAGTGTTGAAATTGAAAAAGTCAAAAAGGTCAATCGCGATGTTAAGGCCGTGAATGAAAAATTGACCGCTGAGCTTGAGAGATATAAGGTAAATGAAAAAGTTTTTGAAATTAATAAAACACGACAGTCTGAATTAGAAGATGATTACAAAAACTCCGTTTTAAGAGAAAAACAATTGCAAATCAAGTTTGACTGTAATACCCCAACCCGACAAGGGTAAAGATATCACAATAATGGATTCATATCAGATCAAACCAAAGCATATATCTACAGTAATACAAAAATCTCAAAGGATTACAAATGAAATACTGAATCTACAAGGTTACAAATGAAAACTTCCAAAAACACTAATTCTAAAATATACTATCTTCTAGTCAACTCTAATCCAGAATAGCTATCCAATGTTCTAAGTCCAAAGGTACAATCTCCACTCATTCCCAGCTTCCTACTAAAACCTGCCGCAGGAAAAGAAATGCGGCTGAGCTACGAGAGCTCAGTGAACAGATATAACGATAACAAAACAGTAACAGATGGCAGTACAAAGAAAATCAGGAATACAGATTATACAGATATAATCAGAGTGAAGAAATTAGAGTAAGGATAATATGATCAGGTTAAGGGAAAAAGGAAAAAAGAAAAACAAGAAAAAGGAAACAATTAAGATTTATAAGATAAGGAAAACAGAAATCCATCACGAGCCCAGATAACAGATAATATCATAACAGTGTAACCATATAAGCAATCTAGAGGGGATACCTCTCAAGTAACCAGATAATATGAGGGGTGACCTCATGTATCAAATTGGAGTGATCAGCTCCCAGATATATGTGAAAGACGTGTATCGCACACACCATCAGTCACCAGATAAATATAACAATTAACAAATAACAATTAACCAGATACAGATCAAATCTAGGATGCATCCACACGCCCCTGCAGACAAATCATAATCATAATGGCCATAGCAGATAACAAATAAGGGACGGAACAGGTCATCACTCTCCTGCCCTAGAGTCATGTCAAAGGTGCATCAATGACATGGACATGAAACCCTCATGCCTAGTGATTGGCTTGGATATCAGACTGTAGGTCAAAGGTCAGATGTACTATCAAAATAATCAAAAAGTCATATCTTAAGGGTACATGGAAAAAGGTTCATGTCAAACAGTTCATAAATAAATGTCAAAGGTTCAAATCAAAGTTTATCCGATTAAGTTTTATAACAAAGTTTAAGTTCAGATCAAAAGGACTATATCAAATGGTTCAGAATTAAAAGTTCGTATCAAAAGTTCATTTTTAGAAGTTCCTGTCAAAAGTTCATTTAAAGCAATCCTTTAATAATGGTTTTCAATAAAATGATCTTTCAAAATAGTTTTCATAAAATAATCTTGCAAAACGGTTTTTCATAAAAATATTCTTTAAACTAGTTTCCACAAAAGTTAACAAATGTCATATAAAAATAGTATCATATCACCATTCATAATCATTCTTTTAAAATAACTGATTTTTCTCAAAACATTTCCAGGTCATAATTAAAAAGGTTTTCACATAACAGATTTTTATATCAGAGGTCGTAACAAAAGGGAATCATGCAAAAGGTTCAAAGCAAAGAGGATTATAATAAGGACATCAACTCAGAAGTAAAACAGATAAGAACATGAGAGAGATCATAGAAGGCTTACAAAACAAAGAGATCACATGAAAGGTTCACAAACAGAAGGGAACATAGCAATGGTATAGGGAATCCTAATAAGGAAAATAAAAAACTGAAAGAAAAGGGAATGAAAAACCCTTACTGAAAAAGGGCAGAGTATCTGTACGATAACATAAGTGTCTCAAAGTAAGACAGAATATCCGTACCTTATTAGCACATCAGATAAGCAAAACAAACACAGAATAAAGATCAAGACTTCTCCTTCTTCACACCTAAGGAAGTAGAAGACGGAATTACAACAGATTCTAATTCAGATTATTACTTTTAGTTTACCTTCCCATTTTAAGTAACTTTCTACTTTTAGTAACTTTCCAGATTTAGTAAGTTTCTATTTCTAGCAGGTTTCTATAATTAACAGATTTCCATATTTAGTAAGATATTAGTATCCCAGATTAGGTTAAGTCCTTATTTCAAGACTATTATGGAATTAAGGTACCTTTTATCAAGTTACAAAAGTTTAAGGGTAATTATGACAAGTATACATAGTTTAGGGTTTTAATTGTAAATTCATCTAATTCAAAGGTCTAACATGAAAATACTTTAAGTTACTGAATTAAATACTCATATTATTTAGAATGACATTTTAATCTCTTAAGTTTCACAATTTACACTTTATACCCCTCTAGTTATATAATTTACAAAACAAACCTTCTATTTACAATATTCACAATTAAATCCCTACAATATTCACATATACCAAACAAGCACCTCATTTTACAAAATTACAGAATGTAACCTCAGAATTATGTATAGTACGAATCAGATCCCTCAGAATTCAGAATTTACACATTTGGTCCCTTAACTTTAAAAAACTTATAAATCAAATCATAATTTAGTAACAATTATATATTAAGCCCATAAATCCTCAAAATTACACATTACACCCTTAACAACATTATTTACTCAGAATAACATCAAGTTTCCAAAATTGACACTTTAGTCCCTCTATTTTAATTAAATACAAACCGAATAATAAATAATTATATAATTACCAAATAAACCTTTAAATTATAAATTGACACATGACACCCTTATTTTATATTTTTCTCATATTACCCCAGATCTAAAGTGACTTACAAAAATATCCCACAAGTTTTAAAAATTACAAAACACACCCTTTTAATTTAAAAACTCAATCGGCAATACTTTTTAATCAACAAACCCTAACCAAAATTCATCCAATCATTACATCATCATCCAACAACCTTAAAATGCATTAAATGACCAGATCCATCCAGAAAACCCTAACCCTAAATTGTTAGTTAGGTTTTTATATTATTTTCCAAAAATCCAATAAACAAAATAATTAACCACAATTCATACAAGCTTCAAAAAATTAAAAAGTCATTTTTCCAGAGTGATATGATGATTATAGAACCCAGAAAAATTATGTACAAGCCTCAGAAAAATCGTATGAATATATTTGGATTTATGGTATGTTTTAAGCATTAAAAATTATTACGATCAATCAAGCTTGCATGAATCGATTCTATCAATTTATATGAGTCATATATGATCTAAATAACATTAGAAAAATACTAAACTAAATTTAGGACTTGTGGATTAGGCGTAGTAATTTGTACCTTTCGTATGAATTAAACCGACACAAAGAAAAAGTCCACGTTCGAATCAAGCTTCCTACGACCCAAGGCTTATTTTTCCTAGCTTCTTCTAACTCCAAGGAACCCAGGAAAAATACTAAGAATCGTGTGAAAATGTTTTGGAGGCCGGATGGAGTTTTTGTGTGTGTTTATGGTAAAAATAAAACTAAAAAGGGAGTAAATAATTAAGGAAAACCGTGTGATGGAGGAGGGGGAGGCAAATTTCAGAATTTGATGGTGATTACAATCAATTACTGATTTTGACATGGTTTCCTTATTTGTTGTGATGATTATCTCTTTTAATTTTGTTTTATTTAAATTATAATAAACCGAAATTAATTAAATTTGTATAAATTTGGCCTATGTAAATGTAACAAGTATTTTTAGGACATTTAAGATGTTAAAGTGTCCATGCAAAAATTATCATATATCATATGTTGCTAATTTCCAAGAGTTTGGAATTTATTGGTATTTTATTTAACTTTAAATTGAAATTTAAGGTCACAGGGGTATTTTGGTAATTTTTCCTGTTCTCACATTTTGGGTTTTACAACTTCTTCCCCTCTAAAAGAAAATTTTCGTCCTCGAAATTTGAGGTGAAACGAAACGGAAACACAACTGACTGTGAACAGAAATATGAAGAACTTGTTTCTCATGACTCTATTGTTGAACAAAACTTCGATTTCCTCAGAAAAGACAATTCATACTAAATCCAGATCAAAATAACAATATACCAAACGTAATAGATGATAATCAGATTCTCTCGAAAGAGACGCAGGAAATACATAGGATTTTGACGGATATGCCGTCCACTGAATTTGATTAAACAAATCAGATGCGATCGTACAGAAAATAGATTGTTGATAACATCAATTGGTGGAAGTTCTATAACAGAACCTAAGATTATTATCGGAAGTTCAGAGGTCAGCAGAATGCGTGACGAGAATCCAGACGTATCAATTTGCATAACGGTGAAAGCAGATTACGCGCATAGGTAGAATGAACTTAAAGTTTCACTAACGCAGATAATCTGAAACAGTTATCAGAATTTCTAAAGCTCTAAAGCACTTCCCGAAATATCCTATGCCCACAACAAGCGCACGTTATATGATGTAAGTATTATCACGTTGTCCAAACGTCATAATACTGGCATCATATAAATATGCCCTCAAGATGGTCATACTTTATCTCAAGTTGTGAACAGAACAACTTATCTTAATCCACCTAATCTAACTACAGTCTCAGAGGTCATCAAAATCAAACACCATAACTAAGAGGGGAACTAACTACTCGAAAGAGTTAACGGAACAGATCTAGAATGTTTATCAGAATTTGGTACATCATTAAAAGCATCAGATCATTCATAATTCGTCAATTTCGCATAACAAAACCATCCTCCAACATACGCAAAAGTGACACAAAACGGAATTTCTAGTAGGGAACTTTAAATCATTCAAATGATCTTATCATCAGGTAACGGAATTTAAATAGGTCAAGAGGAAATGAATTACGTCATCCATAGCTTCATCCATCACATAATTAATTCTTCCAAACACAAGCGTTCGCTTCAGAATTTTCTTCCATTCAAAATCATGATCTCAATTTCCATTCGCAAGTCTGCTTCTGCTCTCAATTCATCTTAGTACAACTAAAATGAATAGAGAAGCAAGACTGCGAGTCTTGGACAGGTCTACTAGCACAGTTCGGAATTCGCCAACTCAGACTGCTGTCGTCACCGGATGCCTGGTACTGGTGTCTGCTACAATCTCTGAACGCCAATCAAATCTACTCTTCCAGAACAAAGGTCATTCCATTTAATACGAAGATGGTCTACATGTTCCTCGTTCGTCTCAGAGCACAAACATGTTGTCATACTATGACAATTGTCCAAATACTCGCGAAAACATGATTCTTATTAGCCAATACTATTGGCATTATTTAAGACTCATAATGGTCACAATGAGTACGAAAACGGTTTTCATCAATCGTTCCGGGGAAAACTTCATATCTAATTCACATCACCAATCTTTACGAATAAAATTGAAATACTTTACGGAAGTTGCTCTCAGTTAGTCATCTCCTATCTTAGGAGTTCTTGTGGTTGCTTCTTCAGTCCTTCAAACATTAAATGAGGTCGTCTGATACAGAGTTTCAAGGTGGAACAAATCAATCATTGATACGCAGAAATGAAAAATGATTACGGTAGTGATACGGTTAGGTTTATGATAGTCGACATGCTGACGCAAAATTTTTCTCTTTCTTCTTCATAGATTAATAGGGATATTCAAGGAAACACTGAGGTGAACAAAATCATATTCCATCAGCTTCTTCAATCACTCAACTTCAATAGTATCATGGTTCGTCAGCTGAGATCGGTTCAAAGTCAATTTTACTTCTCAATCAGGAGGGAAACCCAAGAGTTTCATCAGAAGGAACCAGAAAACTTGTACAACAAAACTTCCAATGCCAGGGCTCCCTAAGGATGGATACTAATAGGTGTCAGGAGAATTTGACGATCAAATGAGATCGGGGTAAGTATTTCCATAGCAGTTTTAAGCTTAACAGATTTGAGCGGTTAACGGTTATCAAAACAAAAGTAGGGTGGAGCAGATTGTTAAGGATCACATTTCAAATAAGGTAGTCTATGGTAGCTTTTACGAAGAGCCAGCCAGTCAATACTCAAAGATTTCCGAAATCAAGTATATCAATAGTAAACAGATCCGCAGAACGAATATGGTCATTAAACCAGACGGATAGTTCATATATCAGAGTCAGGGACATGGTTCATCAAGGTGTTGGGGATAGATAAGCGAACAGTTCAAGGTGTTGGAGTTTTGTTTAACCTTTTAGCATAAGTGGCAGGTAGGTTGTGAATCATCTGTAATACGAACATCGTATAACTGTCAAAAGTGAGGCGTATGAAAATCGGTTATCAGCATCATCATGCTCAGTTAACAATCCCATACAGAGATAGTATTTGCATCAAATCCTTCCAAAGGAAAACTGATTGGCAAATAAGATTCATCATTCAAGGGAGGGAATAAACTTCTATATCCGAGGTTAATAATCACTAGAGTTCTAATAGGAGTAGTAATAGATTTGCAAGACAGAATAGTATCAGGTGATACATTTATATCCAGTATGGGTAATGAATTTATAGAAGGTGTCAAACACATTAGGGTTAAGCGGCCTTCGGGATGGTCGGAAAGATATCAGACTGTTTATCAAACAGATCGGAAGTGAAGGTCAAAATCAGGTAGCGGTAGCAAAATTTAACAGTCGATAATCATGGTAGGGGTTTTCAAAATTGTTTCAACGCCAAAGTGAGACATAGGAAGATAGTCGTCAATATTAAATGATCAATCAATCAATCCTTATAAGGATAAAATCAAGGTTACTATCAAAGAAAGACGGATCAACAAGGAAAAATCTTATCATTCAGAATGAGAGGGAAAACATCTGTATATTCGTGGTTAAAATACCACAAGGCTTCTCATGGGAACAGAGATGGTTAAAACGAAATCAAATAGTGTCAGAAGATTCATAGATGATTATTAGAAACAAGAAACAACTAACGGAATGTATCAAGTATATCATTGTCAAGGGAATTCTCAGAATGCCCGAAGAGGCATCAGAATGATTAACAAAAGGTTCAGAGGTTGGAGCCGGAATCTGAAGGCAAGGATCAAATAGTGTCAGACAATTACCATGCAATTTCAGTGCTTCAGGTTTTAATTAGGTTTCAATTCTTAAATGATGCAAGGCATAAGCTCTAATTTTCCAAATGTGATTTCAATAGTCTTTAACCAAAAGCAAGGCACGAATCAGAGTGATGCGGAAGCAATGCTACTTAAACATATGACTTATAGTCTACCCATTCCTCACTGGTCAGAAATTAAGTTCCTATAGGTAAATCCTAAAGCAAATTCTCAAAGGTTGTCCTACGAGCGCCTACAGTGGAAACTTAGTGGTCTAGACTTCACATGTCAAGGGTAAATGTATTACGAGTCACAGCCTGTCGCTCTGATACCATAAATTGTAACACCCCAACCCGACAAGGGTAAAGATATCACAATAATGGATTCATATCAGATCAAAACAAAGCATACATCTACAGTAATACAAAAATCTCAAAGGATTACAAATGAAATACTGAATCTACAAGGTTACAAATGAAAACTTCCAAAAACACTAATTCTAAAATATACTATCTTCTAGTCAAGTCTAATCCAGAATAGCTATCCAATCTTCTAAGTCCAAAGGTACAATCTCCACTCATTCCCAGCTTCCTACTAAAACCTGCCGCAGGAAAAGAAATGAAGCTGAGCTACGAGAGCTCAGTGACCAGATATAACGATAACAAAACAGTAACATATGGCAGTACAAAGAAAATCAGGAATACAGATTATACAGATATAATCAGAGTGAAGAAATAAGAGTAAGGAATAAATATGGAATCAGGTTTAAGGAAAAAGGAAAGAAAAACAAGAAAAAGGAAACAATTAAGATTTATAAGATAAGGAAAACAAAAATCCATCACGAGCCCAGATAACAGATAATATCATAACAGTGTAACCATATAAGCAATCTAGAGGGGATACCTCTCAAGTAACCAGATAATATGAGGGGTGACCTCATGTATCAAATTGGAGTGATCAGCTCCCAGATATATGTGAAAGACGTGTATCGCACACACCATCAGTCACCAGATAAATATAACAATTAAAAAATAACAATTAACCAGATACAGATCAAATCTAGGATGCATCCATACGCCCCTGCAGACAAATCATAATCATAATGGCCATAGCAGATAACAAATAAGGGACGGAACAGGTCATCACTCTCCTGCCCTAGAGTCATGTCAAAGGTGCATCAATGACATGGACATGAAACCCTCATGCCTAGTGATTGGCTCGGATATCAGACTGTAGGTCAAAGGTCAGATGTACTATCAAAATAATCAAAAAGTCATATCTTAAGGGTACATGGCAAAAGGTTCATTCAAAATAAATGTCAAAGGTTCAAATCAAAGTTTATCCGATTAGTTTTATAACAAAGTTTAAGTTCAGATCAAAAGGACTATATCAAATGGTTCAGAATTAAAAGTTCGTAGCAAAAGTTCATTTTTAGAAGTTCCTGTCAAAAGTTCATTTAAAGCAATCCTTTAATAATGGTTTTCAATAAAATGATCTTTCAGAATAGTTTTCATAAAATAATCTTGCAAAACGGTTTTTCATAAAAATATTCTTTAAACTAGTTTCCACAAAAGTTAACAAATGTCATATAAAAATAGTATCATATCACCATTCATAATCATTCTTTTAAAATAACTGATTTTTCTCAAAACATTTCCAGGTCATAATTAAAAAGGTTTTCACATAACAGATTTTTATATCAAAAGTCGTAACAAAAGGGAATCATGCAAAAGATTCAAAGCAAAGAGGATTATAATAAGGACATCAACTCAGAAGTAAAACAGATAAGAACATGAGAGAGATCATAGAAGGCTCACAAAACAAAGAGATCACATGAAAGGTTCACAAACAGAAGGGAACATAACAATGGTATAGGGAATCCTAATAAGGAAAATGAAGAACTGAAAGAAAAGGGAATGAAAAACCCTTACTGAAAAATGGCAGAGTATCTGTATGATAACATAAGTGTCTCAAAGAAAGACAGAATATCCGTAACTTATTAGCACAGCAGATAAGCAAAACAAACACAGAATAAAGATCAAGACTTCTCCTTACTTCACACCTAAGGAAGTAGAAGACGGAATTACAACAGATTCTAATTCAGATTATTACTTTTAGTTTACCTTCCCATTTTAAGTAACTTTCTACTTTTAGTAACTTTCCAGATTTAGTAAGTTTCTATTTCTAGCAGGTTTCTATAATTAACAGATTTTCATATTTAGTAAGATATTAGTATCCCAGATTAGGTTAAGTTCTTATTTCAAGATTATTATGGAATTAAGGTACCTTTTATCAAGTTACAAAAGTTTAAGGGTAATTATGACAAGTATACATAGTTTAGGGTTTTAATTATAAATTCATCTAATTCAAAGGTCTAACATGAAAATACTTTAAGTTACTGAATTAAATACTCATATTATTCAGAATGACATTTTAATCTCTTAAGTTTCACAATTTACACTTTATACCCCTCTAGTTATATAATTTACAAAACAAACCTTCTATTTACAATATTCACAATTAAATCCCTACAATATTCACATATACCAAACAAGCACCTCATTTTACAAAATTACAGAATGTAACCTTAGAATTATGTATAGTACGAATCAGATCCCTCAGAATTCAGAATTTACACATTTGGTCCCTTAACTTTACAAAACTTATAAATCAAATCATAATTTAGTAACAATTATATATTAAGCCCATAAATCATCAAAATTACACATTACACCCTTAATAACATTATTTACACAGAATAACATCAAGTTTCCAAAATTTACACTTTAGTCCCTCTATTTTAATTAAATACAAACCAATAATAAATAATTATATAATTACCAAATAAACCTTTAAATTATAAATTGACACATGAAACCCTTATATTATATTTTTCCCATGTTACCCTAGATCTAAAGTGACTTACAAAAATATCCCACAAGTTTTAAAAATTACAAAACACACCCTTTTAATTTAAAAACTCAATCGGTAATACTTTTTAATCAACAAACCCTAACCAAAATTCATCCAATCATTACATTATCATCCAACAACCTTAAAATGCATTAAATGACTAGATCCATCCAGAAAACCCTAACCCTAAATCGTTAGTTAGGTTTTTATATTATTTTCCAAAAATCCGATAAACAAAATAATTAACCACGATTCATACAAGCTTCAAAAAATCAAAAAGTCATTTTTCCAGAGTGATATGATGATTATAGAACCCAGAAAAACTATGTACAAGCCTCAAAAAAATCCTATGAATATATTTGGATTTATGGTACGTTTTAAGCATTAAAAATTATTACGATCAATCAAGCTTGCATGAATCGATTCTATCAATTTATACGAGTCATATATGATCTAAATAACATTATAAAAATAGTAAACTGAATTTAGGACGTGTGGATTAGGTGTAGTAATTTGTACCTTTCGTATGAATTAAACCGACACAAAGAAAAAGTCCACGTTCGAATCAAGCTTCCTACGACCCAAGGCTTATTTTTCCTAGCTTATTCTAACTCCAAGGAACCCAGGAAAAATACTAAGAATCATGTGAAAATGTTTTGGAGGCCGGATGGAGTTTTTGTGTGTGTTTATGATAAAAATAAAACTAAAAAGGGAGTAAATAATTGAGGAAAACCGTGTGATGGAGGAGGGGGAGGCAAATTTCAGAATTTGATGGTGATTACAATCAATTACTGATTTTGACATGGTTTCCTTATTTGTTGTGATGATTATCTCTTTTAATTTTGTTTTATTTAAATTATAATAAACCGAAATTAATTAAATTTGTATAAATTTGGCCTATGTAAATATAACAAGTATTTTTAGGACATTTAAGATGTTAAAGTGTCCATGCAAAAATTATCATATATCATATGTTGCTAATTTCCAAGAGTTTGTTTTATTTAACTTTAAATTGAAATTTAAGGTCACATGGGTATTTTGGTAATTTTGCATGTTCTCACATTTTGGGTTTTACATTGACACTCTCGATGTTAATTTGAACAAGAAAATAAGATCCTTAAACGCGGATGTTTCAGATTTACAAAACCAACTTTCTAAACAAAAATCAACTTGTTCTTATCTTGAAAAAGAAAAGAAAGAGTTGAAAGCAAGTTTTTCAAAACGTGAAAATGATCTTCTTGATGAAATCATTGAGAAACAAGAAACAATCAAAAAGTTGGAAGATTTGCTTGTAAAAACGGGTCACTCTGCTCAAACAATTCATATGCTAATTAAATATCCAAACCCGCTTTTGCACACAATGAAGAAAATGGCTATCGATTGTAAAAACCCTTATCATCTCAAGAAAGCTCAGAAAGAACAGAATGTGTTATATAATGGTAATGTGATATTTGCTGAACATGATCCTCCCACTGTTCGGGATTCTGATGAAACGATTGAGATTGCTGAAGAGAGTAGAATCAAAATGAGACAAAAGAACCCAGAAATTAAACCAATTGATTATAACAAACTTAACATACTTTCTGGCGTAAATTTTGTTAAACAACTACAAACACCAAAGGTTTTCAAAACACCAGTTGTTTCCAAAAATCTTTCAAATCTGGTACAAATGTCCTCTAGCAACCCTTTTAACACAAGTGAAGCTAGAAGATATTTGGATGATCTCAAAGATAGAGTAAAAACACTTCAAAGTATTGTTGAATCCAAAACGAATCTTAGCATCAGCAACTGGCATTCAAGTTTTCATATTGAAATGAAAAAGGTGTTTCAAACAGAAATTACTACTCCACTCCATAACATTAGTGCGAGAGTAATTCATGTTGAAAATGCAATTTTAAAAGAAACAGCCTACTTTTTCAAGGACCACAAATCCCTGGTGAAGGAAGCTAATGAAAACATTGAACACATCAAAGTTTTAGAAAACCACAATGATACTCTCTTCGAAGCAGTTCTATCGACCGAAATTATGTCCATTATTTATCAAACATATTCTGTGGAAGACGATGAAAGATTGAGAGCTGAGACTTTTACAATTGTTTTAAAATATGAAAATGCTCTTGCAAAACTTGAGAAAGAAAAGGTAACATATTTTAAATAACTTGATCGGAAAAAGGAAGAATGCAAGTATGACAAATTGTCGTATGAGCGTGCTTACAAAAACATGAAAGAGCAAAATGATCTTTTGAAGTCTCAGCTTGATAGTCAAAAAGGGAAGGGTGAGGAAACTAAGTTTGCAAAACCATTAACTTCGGACAAACCGGTTGTAAAACCAAAAATATCAATTTCGCAATGTGTTTTGAAAGCTGATGTGACTATTGATTTGACAAAACCAGTCACTCCAACACCCTTGCCCAAGTTCAATGAAAAAGAAAAAGGAAAAGCGTTTGTTGAAACATCAAATGTGATAGCACCTGGCCTTTATAGGATTAGTCCCACTACTGCGTCTGCCTCTACATCTAAAACATATAGGGTGATAGACAAGAGTGTAAAAGATAATCCAAAAGAGTCTAGGAATGCTGAAACAACTTCTCAGGACAACAAGATAAATCCTAATGTGTGTGCCTTACCTTCTACAGGAGTAGCAAGCACCTCTAGGAGCAGCAGACTAAACCTAGGAGCAATACAAGGAACAATAGAGTCTCGCCTGCCTCTGAGAGTAGATGCAAGAATAAAAATGAAGAAGTAGAAGAACACCCTAGGAATTTATCGCTTTCGAATAAGAAACATATGTCATCTGGATGTAATGTTAAAAGTACTGGTTCTAGTGCATGTAATGACTCTGTTTGTTTAATGTGCAAGAAATCTTTGTCTAAAAATGTCTGTGATGATAATGTTTCTAATAATGTGAATGTGAATGCAATGCCTGAACAGAAAGATGTTCCTCCAGGAACTAGTGCTAGGTCTAGATATGTTAAAAGACTTATTGCAGCATCTAGGTCAACCACTAGTAGCATATTGCCAAGGAACTATCATAAGTTGTGCGTATGGATACCAACGGGTAGAGAATTCATTTTAGTGAATGGTAAATTAAAAAAGGCTCCAAAAGAACCAATAAAAACCTTATATGAATGTGATTCGTCTGTTACCCCTAACCCCATGGAACCAAATGATAAACGGTTTCCAAATGCACAATCGTCTGTTATTGGCAGGTTATCGAAATACGTCTTTGGATCGTCGACTCGGGTTGCTCCAAGTACACGACCGGGAATCTGAAGCTGCTGATCAACTTTGTATGGAAGTTCATGGGAACTGTACGGTTTGGAAATGATCATGTAGCAGCTATTCTGGGTTATGGAGATCTTCAGTTTGGGAACTACTTAATCACTCGGGTTTACTACGTTGAAGGGTTGGGACACAATTTGTTTTCAGTCGGGCAGTTTTGCGATGCATATTTAGAGGTTGCATTTAGGAGAAATACTTGCTTCGTTAGGAATTTGATTGGAGATGATCTCTTAACCGGGAATCGTGGCACCAATCTATATGCTATCAACATAAACCAAATGGCCTCTTCATCACCAATTTGTCTCATGACAAGAGCATGCGAAACAAAGTCCTGGTTGTGGCACAGACGATTATCTCATCTCAACTTCGACACCATAACCAAGCTAGCTAAAGACAACATCGTCAACGGTCTCCCTAAGTTCAAATACACCAAAGATCACCTATGTCCATCCTGTGAGCAAGATAAAAGCAAAAGGGCGACATATAAACCTAAAACCATACCCAGTTCGGTCGATAAGTTACATATGCTGCACATGGACTTATGTGGCCCAATGAGAGTTGAAAGTATCAATGGGAAGAAGTATATTCTTGTTATCGTCGATGATTATTCAAGATATACATGGGTAAAGTTTCTGAGGTCAAAAGACGAAGCACCAGGCATCATCATCACCTTTCTGAAGCGAATTCAAGTCCTACTTCAAGCTCTAGTAAGGATCGTAAGAACAGACAATGGCACAGAATTCACTAATCAGGAGTTAAGAACCTACTTTGAAGATACTGGAATCACACACTAGACATCAGTTGTTAGAACTCCACAGCAGAAGGGGGTAGTTGAAAGAAGAAATTGAACTCTTGTGGAAGCTGCTCGCACGATGCTGATCTATTCTAGTGCACCGTTATTCTTATGGGCTGATGTTGTTGCCACTACGTGTTTTACTCAGAACCGTTCCCTAATCCATCCAAGATTCAAAAAATCCCCATATGAATTAGTGAACAACAGAAAACTCGACATCTCTTACCTTCATGTATTTGGCGCTTTGTGCTATCCAACGAACGACAGAGAAGATTTGGGAAGCTGAAAGCAAATGGTGATATTGGAATCTTTATTGGTTATTCAGAAAACTCGAGGGCATTCAGGGTGTATAATCGTCGAACTAAAAGGATAATGGAGACGATGAATGTGAAGTTTGACGAGATTTCACAAATGGCTTCTGAGAGACTCGCTCTAGAACTCGCGCTTAACCCGATGGCTTCTAATCATACCAGATTAGGACCCGCACCAAACATTCAGACTTCTGGACATATTAGTTCAGGACTCGTACCCCAAGGAGCTCAGTCAACTAACACCGAAAAACCAACAAATCAAGAACTGGAAAATTTCTTCGAGTTTATGTATGATGAGTACTATGGTGGAACTTCGACAAATGCATCACAACAACGTTTCGCTGCACCCGCTCAACAACATCAACCACCACCACCACCACAAGATGCATCTACTACAATTGAAGCTGACGCACCAACTCCCTCCACGTCATCAGCATCTATTCCAGCAACTCCAGTAATTGAGATTGTCCTACCAAGAGTTGATGAGCAAAATCCATACACACCAATTCAAGAAGAACCAAACCAAAACGATGCTGTGTTAGAAGAAGAAGTATTCGAAAACCCGTTTGCAACGGACTCAGCTGAATCACATCTTTAAGGTTACAAGAACCATCCAACACACATTTGTCAAATCCAAGGTACCCTTCTACGTTATAGTGGACTAAAGACCATCCAGTAGAACAAATAATTGGTGAACCTTCAAGGCCAGTTCAGACGAGAAAACAACTCGCCACTGACCCCGACATGTGCATCTACGTCTGCTCAGTCAGTCTAAAAGAGCCAAAGAACATTCGGGAGGCGATGGTAGACAACGCATGGATAGAAGCGATGCAGGAAGAACTTCTCCAATACAAGTTACATGACACATGGGAATTAGTTCCAAGACCAATTGACAAACTTGTCATTGATCTAAAGTGGTTATGGAAGAACAAAAAGGATGAAGAAATGACTGTCATTCGCAACAAAGCTCGTCTAGTGGCTAAGGGATTTAGACAGGAAGAAGGGATAGATTTTGAAGAATCATTCGCGCCAGTAGCAAGACTTGAGGCAGTCAGGATTTTCTTAGCATATGTAGCTCACAAGAATATCACAGTCTATCAGATGGACATCAAAATGGCTTTCTTGAATGGAACTCTGAAAGAAGAAGTCTATGTGAGTCATCCAGACGGATTCGTTGACAAAGATCATCCAGACTACGTCTACAAGCTAAAGAAAACCATTTATAGTTTGAAACAAGCCCCAAGGGTGTGGTATGACGAATTATCATCTTTCTTGCTGCAAAATAATTTCACCAAAGGAACAATAGACCCGACCTTGTTTACAAGAAAATTCAAAGATGACATTTTGATTGTTCAGATTTACGTGGACGACATTATCTTTGGGTCCACTAATCCGAAACATTCAAAACATTTTGAAAATCTCATGAAAAGCAAATTTGAAATGTCCATGATGGGGGAACTAAAATTCTTTTTTGGTTTACAAATTCATCAATCCCCACGTGCTATTTTTATAAATCAAGCTAAATATACAATTGAGATTTTGAAAAAACATGGTATGGAAAATTGTGACTCTGTTGGTACTCCAATGGTCACTTCACCAAAAATAGGTGTTGATTTATATGGGAAACCCATGGATCAGAAGAAATATCGGAGCATGATTGGTTCTCTCACGTACTTAACTGCTAGTCGACCCGATATACATTTTGCTGTTTGTTATTAGCACGATTTCAGGCATGGCCTACCGAACTGCACCTCCAAGAGGTTAAACGGATCTTTCGGTACCTATAAAGAACCATTAACATGGGACTTTGGTATCCGAAGGATTCGGAGTTTAAACTAATAGCATTTTCAGATGCGGACCATGCCGGTTGCCAAGTCACAGCAAAAAGTACATCAGGTGGAGCACAATTTTTGGGAGAAAAGCTAGTAGGCTGGTCATCAAGGAAACAAGACTGTACTGCCGGTTGCCAAGTCACAGCAAAAAGTATATCATCTGCGTGTTGTGCCCAAGTTCTATAGATGAGGACACAGCTCACAGATTATGGGTTTACTTTCGACCGCATACCTTTGTATTGTGATTCGAAAAGTGCCATACCTATCTCCTGCAATCCAGTGCAACACTCGAAGACCAAGCATATTAGAGTCCGCTACCACTTCATCAATGAACACGTCGAAGAGGGTACTGTTGAATTATTTTTCATGAAGACTGAATACGAACTTGCCGATCTATTTACTAAAGCTCTTCCAAAAGAAAGGTTTGACGAATTAGTTCGACAAATTGGCATGCGAAGCCTAACTCCCGAAGAGTTAGAAAGTCTTCTCGAATCTTCTTGAATTTTTATCTCAAAAAGCTTCGCATGTAAATATTTTTGAAAAACAAAATACAAAATTTGAAAAACCAACAAAAACAAAATAAAAATAGAAAAAATTCAAAAATACAAAAACAATATAAAATATAACATCCAAAAATATTCTTCTCACGACATGTCTCTCGTATAATCGATATTCTGTACGTATCTAGAAATGTCATTCAACAACGATACGGACATGTACAGATGCTTGAGCGAGAGTTCATTTAATTTTTTTTCTAAAACATGTCGTTTCTCAAAATTTCTTCACTACGGCTTTCGTATACTTCAGTACGAAACCCGAGCTACAATGATGACTTCTAATTATTTATGATCAGGACTCGTATTGTTAATGGCAACATAAAACAATCCTTGAGCACATGATCAAGATTTTTCAAAAAGATTTTTCAAAATCTTTCTCAAAATTATGTGCTCAATATAACTCTCTCCAAAACCCTTAAAATTGATTTTAAACTCAAATGTTTAAAAATATGCTTTATTTAATGGGGAGTATAAAAAGAAAAACAAAAATGTTCCAAATCATGCTAAAATGATCCGTCTATCTCTCCAAAAAGCTTTCATTTAATCAGTTGATATCAAAAATATCACTACATGCTATTTTTGAGGGGGAGAAGACGTGATTAAAATGTGATCAAAAAGTTTAAAAGGTCGTGGATTGAATCTCAAAAAGAGCTCTCCAAAAAGACTCAGATCTAAACCATCGAATTGATAAAAACTAAAAGTCAGTAATCGAAAAGACTTGTCCGAGACGGGTAATAATTTCGAGCTGGTTATCCAGTGATGTAAACGTGTCTCGCAAAGGACTTGTCTGAGTAGAATGTTCCAATTCGAGAGATGTTCTTTTGATATGACCGGGACGGGTAATAATTTCAAGCTAGTCCAACTAGTGATGTAAACGTGTCTCGCGATGGTCATATTAATTGAAAATCGATCAATTCAAAATGTGCGAACTCTACCCAACATGTGCAAATTTATCTTAAAAATGCATGAGCACATGTGAAGGGGGAGTATTTCAAAAAATGCAAAACTCTCGATGTGTTAACTAAATGTGTTTTATTCATAAACACTTTGAGAGATTTTCACAAAAAGGTTTTATGGCAACTGATCAACAAATCTAGGATAATCATGGAGTAATAAGGTGATTATGGTTAGGTTTATGTCCTATGATCCGCCAGAGCCGGAGGGATCTACCCAAGGACAATTCCAATAGATTAGAATTAGAAGTCCTTAGAAAAGATTGAAAAAAGGAGTAAATTAGAAAGGGAAAGAAGGGGTTGAAGAATTAAAAAGAAAAGTTTATGAAAGGGTGAAAAGAAATAGCCCTCCATGAAAACTTAGGGCAGAAACCGGGTCAATACATTTGCTATCGGTATTCACTAAGGTGATACTGATATTGAAGGAAAGACGTCATGGACCCAGTGACGCGCTGCACAAACCCCTCCTAGCCACTTAGATATCTCTTAAAAGATATTTGTTTCATTTCTCACGGAGAACACTGCATAATCTATCGGCCTCTCATTCCGAGATGTGTTGATATTGAAAAGGTGGCACTCTGCTCCATGCCTCCGACTACTAAAACCAAAATGCACATTATCAAGTCTAGAGCCATGAGATTCATCAAAAATCTCTTAGGAACACTTCCAATATAATACACTTGTGTTTGCCAAAAAGGACACAAGTTGTAAGAGTCTTAATGAGATCCGTGGATCTTGCCTTATATCATGATGGTTACGTGCTTCAAATGGTCTATAATCTTGAAGTGATACTATGGTATACTTCAGAGGCTCACAACGGCCCTGGTAAAGATTAGAGAAATTTTTCACACTATGCTGTTAACAAACTCGAAATCTAAACCTGTAAGTGCTGGACGATTTATTGCTAACTGTTTTATGCAGGTACTGACGAAAGTCCATCTACCATCATCATATGTCTCAACATCTGCATCTCCACATGCTCATACTTATGAAGATCATCCTCAACAAAGCTCAAGTGTAAAAGTTCAAGACAAAAAGATCAAGTTAAAGGCAATGTGCTACAACAAAGTCAAAAAGCTAATCAAGGTTTCAAGAACAAGTTAATGTATCAAGTGAGGATGACATAAGTATGAAGTTCAGAAGAATTATGAGTATGATGGAAGAAACGTCGATGCATACGTATAGAAGATGTTGATCAAAGGGAAGAAGAACCAAAAGACGATTACTTTGAAGATCACACAGCATGAAAGAATGAAGAAGCAAGACTATTCTAAACTGACACACAAAGCAAAAGACAATGAAGATGAAAGACCTAATCACATGGAGCATCATTTGAATAACCATCCCTTAGGGGGAGATTGTTAGCATTTAAAAAAAAGTGATGGCCATTTGTCGTTATAATATTTTTAGTAAATGTGTCGCTGTGTATTAAGTAGAATAGTCAATGGGCTTGGTATCTTAATCTAATAGGTTAAATGTTAGCTAAAAGAAAAGCCCAAGCCCAAGCCCATAAGCCTTCCATTAGTGAAAAACTAAAAATAGCACCACCCTCCCCACTTATAAGGGTGGGTGCTTTAGGGTTGTATCAAGAGATTAGTATGTGTAATAAAGTTTCTCTCTCTAGTTTCTCTAACTAGAATTCAAGAACCATTCATCTGTCTTTGATTATTATTGATTAGTAGTGTGTATGATAGGATAGATTTAAGGGATAACACTTAATCTTGTGACAGTTCTTGTTTGATGAGATATGGGATTAAGTTAAATAAAGGTTATCACTTAGCTGCAGAAATTTGATGAGTTCACTCGAGGATTTTTTGAGAGATAATCACCCTACTCTTTCACCATTTAAGTAATGCCGATCGCTGAGATATGTGTATTTGTTGATTTGTATACGTGTGAAAGGAGCCAAGTATAATTATGGAGTACAACATAATTATAAGTGCATGTAACCATGCGTACATCAATTGGCATTGGCACCCCTTTAGGATAACAGCAAGTAACGGGGTTTTGTGAAAATATTAAGTATAATTAAGTTATGACTTAAAACGGTTTAGCCTAATCCCATGACAGTTCTTGTTTGATGAGTTGTGAGATTAAGCAAAAATCAGTTGCCTAAAGGTCTTTGAGGATTATGCTCGAGAATAGGAAAATTTGCCCCACTAAAACCTAGCCATAAGAGAATATGTCCTTAGTCGTGATAGTCACAAGAACGTACCTAATTAGATGAGAACCCTATATACGTAAGCTTTTTCCTGATCACTTTAAGCTTTACACATCGACTATTCGTTAGCACCTTTTAACAGATAACACAGACTGAATCTCGGGATGAGATTGAAAAATAAGGGGTAGGTACTGTAACAATCCGTAAAATTCCCTAGTCATTAGTAAACCCTAATCTATTATTAATCCCTCGTTACTGTTAACTTAACCATATTCCGGGCCAAATGTAAAAATTTTATTACATTTCTATAATTCACGATACGTTGGAACGAGTTCACACACGCGTCATAAAAATCCAAAACGCAATAAATAACCAAACGGACTCTTAATTATATTTCAGCCTATTACTATTCATGGCCCAACACCACTTCAACCCAATTCCATTTTTCTTTCTTTTATACCATTCGACAAACACTCAATTACTTGGCCTGTTTTAATCCTTATTTCAACACACAAGATGCCATTTATTTTACATAACTCGATTCTCTATACACCCAAGACTCAAGAGTGATAAATCTCACATTTTATTTTGAACGTTTGGTTTATGAACGAGACCTAAAGTAAACCTCACTCAGGCACGTATACTATAACCTATACAACTTTCATTTTTAAAACTATATTGTATATACATATACGTACATCATACATTTAAACCAAACTAAGATACAAGTTGCCATATTTATTTTAATATATATACGGGATACACAAAATCACAAATCGAATATATACAATTCAACTTACCTTATTATATTAGATATATGCACATGCAAATCGAATATGTATCTTATCTCTGACATTGAATAAACAAAACCCAACTTGCTTTATTGTAGATGAGGGGGAATTCGATACACTGGTAAGGTGGTTAAACCTTTGTTGCTTTGTGTATGTGATAAGTTGAGTTAATATGATCAAGTACGCGGAATTTACTTAATCACACTTAGAAGGTTATTTGTGTTATGGAAATGGAACAGTTATGCTTGTGTAATAGAACAAAGAACATGCAATATTATCACCAAACGATTCAATATTATTCAAGATGATACGAGTGATCTTCACTATCACTAGGGTTACAAAACCTTGAATCTTATGTTTTCTATGACTTGTGATATATGTGTTTTTTTATGTTCTTGAGAGTTATTTTCTAAGCACTTAATAATTCACACTTAGTCGTACATATATCTAGCCTAAGATCTTTCTTTTATAACACAAGAAAGATCTTTATAATATTGTCAAGTCTAATCGAACGCTTGCTTTGAGAGAGTCAGTCATTAAGATACAACATGTATCTATGTTTACAACTTGTTCTGAGAATATAACATAGTGACTGATCACATGGGGTAAGATATTATCTACCGTGTATTGTTGACTTTAATACACATAATATCTTTGAATACTTATCTACTCAGCAGCAGAATCTTTCAATAGTTATCCACTTAGCAGTAAAAGTTAAGCCTAGCAGCAGAATCATTCAGCAGTAGAATGTTAAGCCTAGCAGCAGAATCAAATACTCTAGCAGTAGAATGATACTTAGAGTATTTCTTTGAGCAGAAACCGATATTAAACTTCTTGAATATTTAATTCCCAACAATCCTCCCCTAAACATGTGAATCCTTTTCAACATGTTTTTGAATTAAATTATGGATTGTGAAGATCTTTCAAACACTTCTGTAGTCAGATTCTTGATCTGAGCTATCTTCTGTTCTTCAAGATTAAATATCTTTCTCAGTAACTCATCTTCTTTCTGTTCTTAGACTTTAACAATATCAATACACATCTTCAGGCTTCAAACATTGACCTAAAAGATGGTGCAATTTCCTTGGATGGAGGAATTATAAGAGGCAATGATGCTGTGTATCTTGGATGCTTGTTTCAACAAGTGAAATCATCTATCAGCATGCCTTTGCAAGTGATGAACAAACGTGGTGAACTGAAATTGAAACTTTTCTTCGTTTGACCTAGATAGAACTTTCTCCTTTGGAATGCTTCATTCCTTCTGAATATATATAATAAGCTCTGTTCTTGTCATTTTCAACCTCCATGTCATCATCTTGTATGCTCTTGTCTTTTCCTCCCTTTCATTGGTTAATCTTCCTTCTTTGGGCTTTATTTCCTCTCCTGAGATATTTCCTCCCCTGAGATGCAAATAACGTTTTATCCTCCCCTGTTTGGAAGATCTCTCACTATGTACCAAGATATTTCTCTCCATCATCTGAGCTATCCATCAGAACATGTTATCAGACAATGTTGTACATGTATCCATCAATTCCTTAAGAGTTTAATTTTCTACCCTCATCACTTCTAGGTGTGTTAACTCCTATGAGAGGTGATTCATGGGGCATTTGACTCATTATCCATCAATGGATGGTTTTACTGAGTCCTTTTGAAAATCCTTTTTTTTAAGAAACTTTTGACTGAGCAGTATGTTCATGATTTTTTTATTAAAACTCATACTGCTTTCAACCATTTTGAAGGGATTAAGTGTATAACAGACACTTAATCAAAATTTCAGTTTAAAGCAACCTCTGGTTGTGTGAGAACCAATGTTTTCAGTTATAAATAACTGCCTGTGTAAAGATAAACCTATTCAAAAGGCTTTCTTGACAGGGTTTCCAGCTCATAGTAATTGTTACCTCTAACACAAGTGTTAGATTCACTTTCACTAGCTGTTGTTTCTATCAGATGTCCTTAGACTTGCTCATTATACTTAAAAGTATAAAATGATAGAAAGTGAGTTGTATCAGTTACTTTCTGATCAACTAAGTCATCAAATCAATGTGAAACATCATAATCAAGTTTCAAGAAAGAAGTTTTAAGGAGGTTTGAAATTCCCAAACCTTTTCTATCATAAACCTATTATGTCAGCAACTAGTATTATCATTCTGCTGCTCACGAATTTCACTTGAAACTTCCTTTGTGTTCACATGTTCATACCTGGAATTTTTAGTCTAAAACCAAAAGAACAATGTACAAAGTACTTGTCTTATATTAGAATAATCATAGGACTAACTGTATGAATAACACAATTTAAATTTGTACTAGCAGCACAAACTTTTTACTAACAGTAGTATCTTATAAAGCCAGCAGCACAAAAAAAATTTTATATACAAAAACACATTAGATTGAAAAATTCAAAGATTAAGTATTCCAATACTTGCTACCAAGTACTGAAACCTTCCAACATCAAAAGCTTTTGTTAGCAGATCTGGAAAGTTGTATTCTGAAGCAATTTTAAGAACTTGAATTAATCTTTTCTCATTGCAGTCTCTTATAAAGTGATGTCTAATTTCAATGTGTTTTGTTTTAGAATGTTGCACTGGATTTTTAATTATGCAAATAGTACTACTATTATCAATATGAATAACAGTATTCATGAAATTGTACCCATAGTCAAGAAGTTGGTTTTGAAGCCATAAGACTTGAGCACAGCAACTTGCAGCAACTACATATTCAGCTTCAGTTGTTGAAGTAGCCACAGTTGTTTGCTTCTTACACTGCCATGAGAAAAGTCTACACCCAAAGAATTGACATCCTCCAGTTGTTGACTTTCTGTCCAAGCTAGCACCAGCATAATCACTATCCAAAAATGCTACCAAGTCAAAAGGTGACTCTCTAGAATACCATAGTCCCAACCTAGGTTGACCCTTGAGATATCTAAAAATTCTCTTGACTGCTGTTAAATGAGAAATCTTTGGAGTTACTTGAAATCTTGCACAAGCACAAACAGAGAACATGATGTCAAGTCTTGATGATGTGAGATACATCAAAGAGCCTATCATAGATCTGTAAGTGTGCACATCTACATTTTCTCCATCTAAGTCTTTAGGAAGTGGCTTCTCAGAGTCCATTGGTGAGCTTGCCATTTTTGAATCAGCAAAGTTGAACTTCCTTAGTATCTCAGCAACATACTTATCTTGACTAATAAATATGCCTTCATATAACTGTTTAACTTGCAAACCCAAAAAGAATGTAAGTTCCCCCATGGAACTCATCTGAAACTTATCATGCATAAGCTTCTCGAACTCCAAACACATCTACTTCCTTGTAGACCCAAAGATAATGTCATCCACATACACATGCACCAACAGAAGATCCTTCTTGTGTTGTTTGATGAAAAGTGTCTGATTAATCTTTCCTCTTTGAAATCCATTCTCTTTTAAATAGGAAGCCAGTGTTTCATACCAAGCTCTAGGTGCCTGATGAAGGCCATAAAGAGCCTTAACTACTCTGTACACTTTGTTTGGATGGTCAGGATCAATGAACCCTGGAGGTTGTGAGACATACACCTCTTTTTCAATAGTACCATATAAAAATGCACTCTTGACATCCATTTGATAAACAGTGAAGCCTAAAAATGAAGCATAAGCTAAGAAAAGCCTAATTGCCTCAAGTCTTGCTACTGGAGCAAAAACCTCATCATAGTTTATCCCTTCTTGTTGTGTGTACCCTTGGGCTACTAATCTAGCCTTATTCCTAATCACTATTCCCCCTATATCCCTTTTATTCTTGAAAACCCATCTAGTGCCAATTACCTTTGCATCCTTAGGTAAATCAACTAGCACCCATACCTTCTGAATCTTGAACTGAAGAAGCTCCTCTTGCATAGCTTCTACCCAGCTTGAATCATCTAAGGCTTTCAGAATGTTCTTTGGTTCATCTTGTGAAAGAAAACATACAAACAAGCAAGAGTTTGAAAACTCATGCTGCTTTGAAGCATAAAGGGCATCAAGAAGCCCTTGTTGGTCTGAAGACATCAGTTGTTGTCTTGTCTTCACACCTGATTGTACATCTCCAATTACATTTTCTAGGGAGTGGACTTTGTGAATCCTTGTGTGTGGGGTTGAAGGAACTTGATAGTTAGGTGTGATATTGCACAAATCCACCTCATTATCAGAGAAATCTGCTTCATTTGAGTCTTAAGGGCCAGCAGTAGAATCATTTGGCCTAGCAGCAGAAAAATTAAGCCTAGCAGTAGAATGCTCTGTCTCAGCAGCACTATCATCAGCAGAAACATTTTGTTGTTCCTTTGTTCCATCTTCCTTGTATTCACTTTCAATATCTTCTTTAGCTTTACCAGAAGAAGATTCATCATTTGTTGAAGTTGAAACCACACTGGTACTTATTGGCATCCAAATATGATCTTGATTTGTCTCCTTGTCTAACCCTGCCTCATTTGTTGTTTGTGAATCTGAAAAATTATTAGTTTCTACAACAACAGACACATAATTCATAGAATGGGTTAATGACTCAAGATCAAATAGCCATTTTGGACCTTCACATACTACATTGGATTTATGCTCTAAAAATTCAACATGTAGGTTTTCCTCTACTTTCTTAGTTCTTAAGTTGTATACTCTAAATGCTTTACTATTGAGAGAATATCCAACTAAGAAACCTTCATCTGCTTTGCCATCAAATTTTCCAAGATGGTCTAAGGTATTGAGAATTGTCACATGACATCCAAAAGGTCTAAGAAATCCTATTGCAGGAGTTCTACCTCTAAAAAGTTCATATGATGTCTTATTGTGAGGTTTAACAACTAAAACTCTATTCTGAACATAGCAAGTAGTGTTGACTGCTTCAGCCAAAAAAGTTATAGGTAGCTTAGAGTCAGCTAACATAGTTCTAGCAGCTTCTATTAGTGTTCTATTTCTCCTTTCAGCAACTCCATTTTGCTGAGGAGTTCTAGCTACACTAAACTCTCTCCTAATACCTTTCTCTTTGCAGAAGTCATCCATAACTCTATTTTTGAACTTTGTCCCATTATCACATCTAATGACTTTTACTTTCTTGTCTACTAGGTTTTCTATCTCTGTAATGAAAGTCTTAAGGATTCTAGGTGTCTCATCCTTAGTAGCTAAAAAGAAAACCCATGTAAATCTACTATAGTCATCAGTAATAACTAGACAATATCTCTTATGTTGCATACTTCTAACATTTGTAGGACCAAATAAGTCCATATGAAGCATAAACAATGATTGATTGATAGAGTTAAAAAGCTTGGGCTTACAAGAGGCTTTGTGTTGTTTTCCTTTATGACAAGCAATGAATGTTTGATCATTTTCAAATCCTTTTTGAGGTAAACCTCTTACCAAACCATTCTTAACAATCTGATTTATGGTTTTGAAATTAATATGACCAAGCCTCCTATGCCATAACATTGATTCATTCAATGTGGCCTTTGCAACAAGACAAGTTAAAGCCTTTTTAGGAACAATGTTCTTCATGTCTACACTGTACATATTGCCCTTTCTAGGAATTTTAAGAAGCACTTGACTTTCATCAGGCATCTTAAAATCAGGAGAAAGTACGAGACATTCAGTGTCACAGAAAAGAACTTTGTTCTTTTTGTCACACATTTGTGAGACACTAAAAAGATTATAATTTAGCTCTTGTACATAGTACACATCTTCAAAATCTAAATTTCCAGTTTTGATTGTACCTTTACCGGAAATTTTGCCACCAACACCTTCTCCAAAGGTAACATAGCCTCCATCTATTGATTGAAAATCTGAGAGATAAGACTTGTTGCCTGTCATGTGTCTTGAACATCCACTATCTGAGTATCCTTGATCCTCTTGTTTATCAATTGAATGTTCCTGCACAAAAAAGAGAAGTATTAGTTTCTTTTGGGGACCCAAGCCATTACTGACTTGGATCTGCCTCTTGCATCAATGAAATTTAATCTCTTAAGAATAGTTGATGCAACATTGGATTTAAGAATCCAATATGCTGAGGCCTTAACAGCATTTGTCCTGTTTTCCCTAGCAGCAGAATGAATTACATGCTTAGCAGCAGAAACTGCTAGCTTTGTAATTGTTCCCTTAATTTTCCAAACTTGTTTTTGGACCACTGCTTTTGTTTTAATGGGCCTTTGAACAGTCTTTGATGCATTTGTATAAAAAGATTTTGCATATTTAACTGTTGGTCTTGGGTTAACAGTCATGAATGGTCTAGCAGCAGAAACTGCTTTGGTAACTGCTCTGGGTTTTGTTCTCTTAGACTTAGAGTGAAAGTGAGTTTGAGGAGTTTGCCTTTTGAAGTTCAACCTATTATTTTTATACCCAGATACCCATTTGTTACAGAAAGCTGCAAGATGATCAAAACTACCACATGTGAAACAAGCTTTATTATAAAAGAAAAAGTCATCACCTAATTGATTAGACTTGAGGCCATTCCAATTTCTTTGGTTACCTCTGGGCTTGCTAGTGGATCTATATTGTTCACAATATTTAACTGGTTGCCTAACATGTTTAATGTTTCAACTAGGCTTAACAGTAACCTTTTTTTATCACTTTAGGAATCCTTGTTCCTGCTTTCTTAACTACTTCAGGTTTAGACATAACCTGTTCATCTTCATCATCATCAGATATCCAGTTTTCAATGACTACTCTATCTGATTTTCTATTAGAGGACACCTTGTCCTCAGGAAGTGAAGTTTTACTTAAACTTTCACTTACTTTCTTAGGTTCATCAACAACTAGCTTGGTCTTTGATTGTACACCATATTGTAGCTCAGGTTGTTGAAATTCTAAGACACCTGAATTTTCTAGGTCAATCCCTGGGGGTTTAGGGATACCTTTGTATGGAGGTGGGACACTCTTATATCCTACTCCTGACTTAGCTCTATTAATCACTTAACATTCTATCATGTTGGTCACACCTCTAGAAGCATGTTCTAGTGTCTGTGTAATCAAGTGAATGCTTCCATTTTCCTTTTTGACCCTATCAAAAGCCTCTATTAAAAGCTTAATTTCAGCATCTTTAAAGAATATGTCTTGTCTAAGAAGAGCTTTGTCATCAGAAAAAGCAAGTTCATTTTCTTTGTAGTATAAGATCTGCTTTTCTGTTGATTTTAAACAACACTTATAATTAATGTAGTTTTGATGAGTTTTGCTTAGCTTTTTCTTTTGTTCATCATAATGTTTGATTAAAGTTTGTAATTC
Source organism: Artemisia tridentata subsp. tridentata (assembly GCA_021014915.2). NCBI lineage: Eukaryota > Viridiplantae > Streptophyta > Magnoliopsida > Asterales > Asteraceae > Artemisia > Artemisia tridentata. The sequence goes on from CP139507.1 coordinate 403,013,265, forward strand.
TTTAAGAGCAGTACAAGCATTTGAACAAGCTTTATGAGTTTGTACCTCAGTAGTAGAAAAAGCCATGAGTCACATCTGTGAAGAATCTTCTTCTTTATCAGCCATGAAACTCTAATCAAAACCTAGCCCATCAATAGCTACCATAGCTTTTGAGTTTGGCTCAGAAACCTCCCTTGTTTTGGATGTGCTTCCAAAACCTTTGTTCTTGCTATCTTGTTGCCTTGGCCTTCTACAATCTCTTGAGAAGTGCCCCATCATGTGACAGTTATAGCACTCTATCTTTGACTTATCAAAACCAGCAGTATCAGTGTTGCTGAGTAAGAGCTTCTTTACCGTCCTTTGATAGAACTTCTTGGCTCTCATGCTAAGGAGAGAAATTTTCCATTTTAGGTCCATTTCCTCCAGATCATCATCATTGATCTCTTGGAGGTCTTCATAGGTGAGCATGGACCCATTATTTTGACTTGTAAGAAATGCACAACAAGTCTTTTCATCCAAAATACCAATGGTACTGCTTGATTAACTAGCAGCACCAACACCATCAACAACTTTCATCTCTTCACTTGATTTTGAGGTACTAGGAGTTGACATAAATGCCATGTTCCCAGTATTAGAACTAGTACCTCCATTCTTCTTCAAATCTTGCTCCATAATTTTAAAGTTGCTATATAAATCTATCAGCTCCATTGTATCAAGGTCTGGCTTGTTCTTCCAGACAACAACATGCATAGCCCACTCTTCTGGTAAGCTTCTCAGAAATTTTGAGTTCAAATCTTCTTGAGGTATTTCAACCCCAAGAATAGCAAGTTGGCTCACAATATTCTGAAGCCTATTAAACATATGGTCAAGAGATTCATTGTATGTAGAGGATAAGTTTTCAAACTGCTACTTGAGCAATGTCTTGTGGGTTTTCTTGGTGGCTTCATTTCCACCATATCTGGCAATAATAGCTTCAAATAATGACTTGGCATCTTTGAACTTGCTGAAGTTTAGAAATTGATCATTGGGAATGGTAATCATCAACATGCTTCTTGCCTTTAAGTCATTTTTCTTCTTTATTCTATCTTCTGCAGATGTTGGCTTTGTCTGCAGAGATGTGACCACTTTGCTGTCCACTGTTGATGAAATGGTTGAAGGCTGGTAAGAGTTTCCATCTTCAATGATTTCCCAAAGTGCATAGTCTTGCACTTGGAAATATTGCTTTATCCTCAGCCTCCACATCTCAAACTCATTCTGTTTGAGCATGGGTAGTTTTGCAGCAACATTGGTTTGAATAGATTCAATGTCCATTTCTTTTTCTTCTTCTTCTAAATCAACTATATCAGCCTGTCTCTGATACCAATTGAGGGGGAATTCGATACACTGGTAAGGTGGTTAAACCTTTGTTGCTTTGTGTATGTGATAAGTTGAGTTAATATGATCAAGTACGCGGAATTTACTTAATCACACTTAGAAGGTTATTTGTGTTATGGAAATGGAACAGTTATGCTTGTGTAATAGAACAAAGAACATGCAATATTATCACCAAACGATTCAATATTATTCAAGATAATACGAGTGATCTTCACTATCACTAGGGTTACAAAACCTTGAATCTTATGTTTTCTATGACTTGTGATATACGTGTTTTTTTATGTTCTTGAGAGTTATTTTCTAAGCACTTAATAATTCACACTTAGTCGTACACATATCTAGCCTAAGATCTTTCTTTTATAACACAAGAAAGATCTTTATAATATTGTCAAGTCTAATCGAACGCTTGCTTTGAGAGAGTCAGTCATTAAGATACAACATGTATCTATGTTTACAACTTGTTCTGAGAATATAACATAGTGACTGATCACATGGGGTAAGATATTATCTACCGTGTATTGTTGACTTAAATACACATAATATCTTTGAATACTTATCTACTCAGCAGCAGAATCTTTCAATAGTTATCCACTTAGCAGTAGAAAGTTAAGCCTAGCAGCAGAATCATTCAGCAGTAGAATGTTAAGCCTAGCAGCAGAATCAAATGCTCTAGCAAAAGAATGATACTTAGAGTACTTCTTTGAGCAGAAACCGATATTAAACTTCTTGAATATTTAATTCCCAACAGTAGACCATGTACATGCATATATATATATATATATATATATATATATAATATATATATATATATAATCATATATATATATTTTATATATACAAATATATATATATATATATATATATATCATGATATATATATATATATACATATATATAATATATCATGTATATATATATATATATATATATATATATATATATATATATATATATATATATATATATATATATATACATATATATGTATATATATATATATATACATATATATATATTATATATATACATATATAGTATATATATATATATATATATATAATATATAATATATATATGTATATATATATATATATATTATATATATAATATATATATATATATATATATATATATATATATATATATGTATTTATATGTGTATATATATATTATATATATATTATATATATATATATATATATAATATATATAATATATATATATATAATATATATAACATATTACTTTACATACATACCATGGCATTTTCACTCCAACTTCTCTAAACCTTTCCCACTTTGACGAGAGCCCCAAAGTCCAGAACCTATCTTCCATTTCATTCGAGCTTCATTTCGTATCAACAAGTTCCATTCAAACCTCTTGTGATCGAGCAAACAAGCGAAGCACATAAAACCCGAGTTCTAGTCCATATTTACTTATTTCACTCAACGTTCTAAGTGTTGTAAGTCGTTTCTAACTCGCTATCTTTTCATCTTAACGTTTTGATATAACCCAGGCATTGTTCTTATTTCTATTTCGAACGTATATCTCATTTCATTTTATTTACACGCTTCGTTATTTATTTACTTTCGTACGTATATAATTCATGACCTCCTTATGGATGGCGAAGAAACGTGTGTTTTAACTATACTTGACACTTACATTTCAGTTATTTACTTATCGTACTCGTTTTATTCATTATTGGCATCATATCTCATTATTTATGTCATTTACATATTCTTGTATCATGTCTAACTCGACAAAGAAAGGGACAGTTAAAATCGAATTCATAAACACGACACACCCATTTTATGGTTTTACCCGTTTCCTTATAGACCCATTAATCAAACTCATGTTTGAAGTTTCTTGTAATAAGCTCATATAAGCTTTCTAAAAGTCACAAAGTATATGACCATAGATGCAGTCTTCTTTTTTTTTTTTAATGTAATAGTTATCGACTTGGGCTTTTAATAAAGCCCAATAAGCACTCTTGTATAAGCTGTTTTATAAGCACTTGAGAAACATTTTTAGGACTATAAAAATAACCCAGATTCAGGCCCAAACTTGATTTAAAACCCTCGGATAAAAAATGCTTAATGGGCTTTATATTATTTCGTTAAAAGCCCATTAAGTTGAAAATAAGCTCTTTTCTAAAATAAGTAGTTTGCTAAGACTTAAATAAGCTTTATAAACTTATTAAAACTTTCGGAACACTTTTCACATTATTTTTGTACATTTTGGACTAAAAATGCAACGCATATTTACTATTAGGGTTTAAATTGTAACTTTTGTAAAACTAAGTGCAAAACTGTCATTTCTGTAGATATTGGGTAGAAAAGGTTAAGACATTAATTAGAAACCATAAAATGACAAATTTTCATTCGTTTTACTCATTTAATATGCATTCTGTCATTCGTTTCAGTATATTTATTTTTCGTTACGTTTATATTTACTTAACGTAATTTTAACGATTAAAGCATAACTTATCATCCACCAACTTTTGAAGGAACGTTATTATAAAATCAATAAACATAAAAGCATGATAATATTATTTTTGAACTTTAAGCACTTTAAGCATATTATTCATTCACATCACAATCCAATTCGTTATCCGTTATTCTTTCACAATCACTATTCATAACATGTCAATCTTAAACCATAGAAATCTCAGACTTCCCTATTATTCAGGTCGTGTATTGGAGACGTTACCGTGATACTTTAGACATAACATTACCTTGACCTTTATAGCTAAGGTGAGTCATAGCCCCACTTTTACTCTTTTATTCATTTTTGACTACATGGGGGAGATACATGCTTAAATTATTTTACTCGTTTATCAAATACATGATTTATGCAATTACTCAAAACAGTTATACTTTCATGATACGCTACGCTTTTATACATTTTGGACATGATGTGTAGTTTTATTACGATATGTGCCTTAATGGGTTAAACTTATTCTATATTCATTATTCTTTGCAACTGGTTAACTCCTGGATAGGAGCCGATGGAGAGGTATTGATAGTAACTATCGGGCCGATGCCCCCCACCCTTGTGTCCCTCAATTCTTGACCTTGGGTGAATATAATCCACTTTGTATATTTGATATATTATTCGTATTCTGGAGGTTCAGTTGCGGTTATTCATTACATTAAGGGTTCATATAATCGTATGCACATATGTCCTAATCTTATTTGGCAGTGGGTTGTAAACACACAGGTTGCAAGTCTTGTATGGGCGGGACTTGGGACTGAGTGGATTTACAATGCCTTTGCAGGGAAATCTTTATTCAAATACTTTACATTTTAAACTAAACTCTATGAACTCACCAACCGTTGGTTGACACTTTTTAGCATGTTTATCTCAGGTTAATAAGGCGATAGTGGATGCATGGATTCTAGAGTCATTTGCATACTTGAAGACTTATATCTTTATCTTTACCATTCGATACACCTTGAAAACTTTTATGTAACTTTACTTTGGAACTTATTGTCATAACTCTGATTTTAATAATTCGAATGGTAACATTTTAGAACGTCTCATTTAGAGGTTGTTTTCTATACCTTGATCTATATTATGAAGTAATACCCCCTTGACTCTACTGTTCCGCTGCGTTAATTTGGGGGTGTTACAGAAGCACCTTACAAGCACCTCCCTTAAATTTCCATATCACTCGAGTGCTAGCTAGGGATTATTCCCTTATCTCTTCGGCATCCCATCAATAGCCAACTTGGTGTGTATATAATACTATATACTAATATACATGCATATACATAATACGTATAAACACACACACCCTCATTCACACTCAAAACTTATAACACACCATATTTTCTAAGTCCTTTTCTCCCTAGCCGAGTCTCTCAAGAACAAGAACCATTTCCTAGGCGTTCATAACCATTTTCCAAACGTTCAAGCTTGATCTCGATTCTTTTGTGGCGATTCTAACGTGTTACGTGCATAACTATTCGATTCCTAGTTCATTTCGACGTGTTCTCACCACCATTTTTGGTGTAGTAAGCCTTTTGAACTCATTCCCATACATACTTATGTTTTTCACTTATTCATACACGTTTATATTTCATTCGAGTTCATATTCAAGCTTTCCATTATTTATTTTGATTTCTCGTTATTTCATTTTCGTATAATCATGACCTCCTAATTCTATGGATGGCTAGAAATTAAATACTATACTCATTCGTATCATATTTCAGCATTTATATGCTTAACGAGACCTATTTTGAACACATGCTGCATATCAAACGTTTATATGTCATTTTTATCATTTGGACCATATTGTTTTGTCGACAAGAAAATGTCCCATAAAATCAATTCGAATCGTATAACCTATCGAATATATTGCTCAACTTGTTTCTCGATAATCCTGACTAACAAGCTGTAACAATAAGCTAACATGATAAACTCGTTAAATACCTTTTCTAACTTATAAGTATATTGCACTCAAACCAGTTTTTAAAACATAATATATATCGAGTGGGCCTTAAAGCCCACTAAGCTCAAAATAAGCTATTCCGAATGAGCAGTCCAATAAGTAGTTTGATTATGCTAATAAGACTATAAAATAAGCCCAAACCCAAGCCCAAAACTATTTAAAACCCATTGGATCATAAATTCTCAACGGGCCTGTTTTAAATTCATTAAGGCCCAATAAGCAATAAATAAGCACTTTTCAGGTACTAAGCAGTTTTACAAACTTAAATAAGCTATTTGAGGCTTATGAAACTCTCGGAAAACTTAATCTATAAGTTTTATGATTTTTGGACTTAAAATGCAAATTATTATACTTATCGGGTTAAAATTGTAACTTTCACATAAATGTGTATCAAACTACCATTTTATAAGTTAAGGGTAGAAAGTGAGTAAACAGTAACCAGAAGTGTTAAAATGTCATAATTGGATACTTTGGACCAAAAATGTAAATATTATCTAACCAATGACTAACGGTGTAAAAGTTTCACCGTTAGAGTTAAAAGTGTAAATTTCATACAATTTGGAGGACCATTCAGTAACTTATTTCTATATATATTTCCATAAAATGTCTTATACATTTTTGTTCTTAAAAGTCATTTTTACATTTCGTACGATTCATTTAACCAACGATACGTTTATATAGATTTATATAACGAGATTTCTAACGATACAGTACCATGTCTTTAGTGTCTCACCTTAGCACCATACCATCAGATATGGAGTCCGAGGATACTCTATCGTCTATCACCTCACCCGTATTTCCTAGTACCTCGACTGCTATAGTGTCGAATTTCACGTCGGACGAAACGGAGCCCTTCAAGGAGGGTGAAGTCATTCCTACACCACCTATGACACCTGTTGCACCAGGTAACCCAAACTCACCCTTATCAGATGACCCGTACGTACAAGCTAGACGGTCATATATTTCACCACCTCACCCGGAGAACCATCCAGTTTCTCCTACTTACACTCCACTATCAGATGATCAGAATATGCAGACGCAGCAATGGCTACCTGCAGCTGATTCAGAGACTCCTTTACCTACACCACCACCCCTACCTGCACTAGTATTCCAATGCAGACAAGTCAAGTTACTACAACCCTATGAGCCCGAACCTTTCATGACACCATTCCGGTGTCATCCAAATGGCTCTATCCGGATGCACACACCTCGCAAGAGGGTACAATTACCAGTAGTTCCGATTATACCACCATCACCACCTCTATCCCCTACATCACCATTGGACATGATCAGGATGACACCACCATTATCTCCTGAGCATACCTTACCACCACTACTATCGTCACCCCCTCCACCGTCGGTCAGACCTGACTACTTGTTTAACCTACTTACCCAATCATACCCGTTCACACCTCACCAACGGGAGCCGACTCCTGAGGAGGATTTACCCCCTCAGAACCGGGCCCGCATAGCAGGTCCTAGTGATTCGTCTTCCTCATCATTACTATTCCCCCCAGGTTTTACACCTCCAGCCCGAGTCTTCGAGACTGGAGAGATCTCCAGGCAGCAGTTACCCGCACACCTACTCCCTCCACCATCATGACGTGACTGGAGCGTCATGAGGAGCAGATTGAAACGCTTCTGAGCATCGTTGACAGAGTATCAATCGACCACCCCGAGACGGTCGATGGCACTATACATGTCCTCGTATCCGAGAGGATGGACCTACAAGATGGGTTGACGAGAATTCAGACAGAGATGTTTGAGACGCGCTCTCACATGATAGTTTTACAGTAGGAGAGACAGAGGCAGATCGAAGAAGTTCTGCAAGCTCGCCGCAGGGCCGCTACACTAGAGAGCCTCATCGAGGACATGCAGGTCCAGCAGCAGACAGATATACAGATATTTTTGGATCAGATTACAGAGCTCACGGGACACATGGATGAGACTTCCAGTAGTTAGACATATTGTACATCAGTTATAGTTTTGAGGCATCTTAGCCTGCCGCATGTGGCATTAATAAAGGACCTTGTATCGTTCTGTTTTGTAACACAACTGATCAAGTTATTAATATATGTTGTTGGTTATGGATTTACTATATATTGATGTTGATTTATGTTGCCGTGGTTGTTCATGTGTATTGCAATTGTATTCAGACATGTCATGATTTTATGATTCTCAGTTGGTTGTGATTTCACATTGTGACAGTATTGTTAGGACTTGTATGCAATTACCTTGTTACTCGAATTATTCTAACATGGTCATTATGTGGATTCTAAATCTGCGTTTTCTTGTGGTATTAATAGAAGTATGGCACGCACAAGAAAGGAAACTACAACACCAACACCAGCAATGACTCCAGCAGCTATCCAGAAACTGGTAGCCGATAGCGTTGCTGCAGCTCTCGAAACTCAAGCGGCTACAATAGCTCGCTCGAGTAGCAACAACAGGGCAACAGCTGAAAGCAAGGCATCTGCATATCACAAGTGTACCTATAAAGATTTCATGAGTTGCAAGCCAACTTACTTTAAAGGTTCCGAAGGAGTGACTGAACTTGCTCAGTTGTTTGAGCGCACTAAGACGGTTTTCATGAGAAGCAATTGTCCAAACAACTGCAAGGTCACCTATGCTACAGGGACTCTTCTGGAAGATGCCCTGTCATGGTGGAACGCTACCGCCCGGACCATGGGTATTGAGGAAGCGTATCAGATTACCTGGGCCGAATTAAAGCTGAAAATGCTAAAGAAGTACTGCCCGCATACAGAAATTAGGAAACTGGAGGAGGAATTCCACTAGTTGGTTGTGAAAGGGAACGATATAAAAACTTACAATAGAAGGTTTCAAGAACTGGCTGCACTGTGCCCAACCATGGTGCCGGATCTTGAAAAGACATTGGAGAAGTACGTCGAGGGACTGACTCGAAGCATTAAGGGAAATGTCACCTCATCAAAACCACCAACTCTGGAAGAAGCCATCTCAATTGCACAACAATTACTAGACCGGGAAATTAAACGGAGTTCTACCTCCGGAAACAATGATCATAAGCAAAAGCTGGATGATCGTGGAACCACCACTCACAACAACAACAGGTACAACAAAAACAACAACAACAACAAAAACAACCGTAACCGTAATTACCAACAAAATCGCAACAACTACCACCACCAACAGAATCGCAGGCAGGAAGCTGCCAGAACTTATGTTGCTGCGCCAAATGACGAAAGAGGTTATACCGGAACACTACCCCAGTGTAACCAATGTAGACTGCATCACACTGGGCCTTGTCCTGCAAAATGCGCAAAGTGCCACAAAGTAGGCCACATAACTAATGACTGCAGAGCCACTAGCGTAAACTTATAACCAGTGGCAATAGTATGCCACGGGTGTGGCGAAAAGGGGTACTACAGGAACCACTGCCCAAAACAGAATACTAATCAGAACAACGTTGCTCGTGGGAGAGCATATGTACTAGGTGACAGAAATGCACCGCAAGACCCTGGCGTTGTCACGGGTACATTCTTACTTAACCAACAAAGTGCTAAAATATTATTTGATTCCGGAGCTTATAAGAGCTTTTTGTCTACTTCATTTGCTTCTCTGCTTAACATTGCCCCAATAGAACTAGACACCACGTACAAAATTGAAATAGCTAACGGGAACCTTATAGGCACCAATACAGTAATCCAAGGTTGCACCCTAACCATACTAGACAAACCTTTTCCCACCGATCTCATGCCTATTCAACTTGGTAGTTTTGACGTCATCATTTGCATGGATTGGTTATCCAAGCACCATGCTAGAATCATCTGTGATGAGAAAGTCGTCCAAATTCCACTCAATGGTGAAACTCTTATTGTTCGGGGCGATCAAAGTAAAACCTGACTTAACATTATCTCGTATATCAAGACGGTGAAGTATATGAATAAGGGATGTCACGTGTTTTTGGTTCAAGTGACGGAGAATGAATCGAAAGATAAACAACTTGAAGAAGTGCCAGTTGTCAAAGATTTTTCTGAAGTATTTCCGGAAGATTTGCCCGGTATTCCACCAGTCCGTCAAGTAGAATTTCATATTGATTTAGTGCCTAGAGCGGCACCAGTTGCAAAAGCACCTTATAGGTTGGCACCTTCTGAAATGAAAGAATTATCTAAGCAGTTGAAAGAGCTATCAGATAAGGGGTTCATCCGACCGAGTTCATCACCTTGGTGAGCTCTGGTCTTATTCGTCAAGAAGAAAGACGAAATGTTCCGAATGTGTATTGATTATAAAGAGTTGAACAAACTCACTGTGAAGAATCGATAGCCATTACCCAGGAATGATGATTTGTTTGATCAGTTACAAGGATCGAGTGTCTACTCGAAAATTGATCTGAGGTCGGGATATCATCAGCTGAGAGTCCGAGAAGAATACATTCCCAAAACAGCTTTCAGAACGCGGTACGGACATTACAAATTTCAGGTAATGCCATTTGGTCTAACCAATGCACCCGCAGTGTTCATGGATTTGATGAACCGAGTATGCAAACCATACTTAGACAAATTTGTGATCGTGTTCATAGATGATATTCTAATCTAATCCCGCAGCAAGGAAGAACATGCTGAACATTTGAGAAGCATTTTAGAGTTACTCAAAGAGGAAAAGTTGTACGCCAAGTTCTCCAAATGTGATTTTTGGATTCCAACGGTAAAATTTCTTGGTCATGTTATCAACAGTCAAAGTATCCACGTAGACCCTGCCAAGATTGAGGCGGTTAAAGAATGGGCATCTCCTACAAACCCAACAGAGATTCGCCAATTTTTAGGTCTCGCTGGTTACTACAGAAGATTCATAGAAGATTTCTCAAAGATCGCAAAACCTTTGACAGAACTGACCCAGAAGAACAAGAAGTATAACTGGGAAGAAAAATAAGAGTCAGCTTTCCAACTCTTGAAGCAAAAACTCTGTGAAGCACCAATCTTAGCACTACCCGAAGGAAGTGAAGACTTCGTAGTGTATTGTGATGCGTCACATCACGGTTTAGGCGCAGTACTGATGCAAAGGAGCAAAGTAATAGCCTATGCTTCTCGAGAACTCAAGAAGAACGAAGAGAACTACACAACTCATGATATGGAATTAGGAGCAGTAGTCTTTGCTCTTAAGATATGGAGACATTACCTGTACGGCACCAAGTGCATGGTATTTACTGATCACAAAAGTCTTCAATACATCCTAGATCAAAAGGAGCTGAACATGAGACAACGCCGATGGTTAGAGTTGCTCAACGACTATGATTGTGAAATTCGCTATCACCCAGGAAAAGCGAACATTGTGGCTGATGCCTTGAGCTGGAAGGAACGAATCAAACCTCTCAGATTTCGATCTCTGGGAATGACCATTTGTTCACCACTTCCATCACAAATCCTCATAGCTCAATCTGAAGCTCTCAGGGAAGAGAACAGACCTAGTGAAGGAATTCACAGTATGCCAGAGAATGAGAATGGTTTTGTGAAAAGATCAGATGGAATGCTTTGCTTCAAAGAAAGAAGTTGGGTTCCTCTCTACGAAGGTATGCGTGACCTCATCATGCATGAATCCCACAAATCCAAGTACTCCATTTACCCGGGTTCTGACAAGATGTATCAGGATCTTAAGAAACTCTATTGGTGGCCAAACATGAAGGCCGACATCGCCGAGTATGTAAGGAAATGTTTGACCTGTTCAAGAGTTAAGGCGGAATGTCAAAGCCGTCAGGATTGCTTGTACAACCTGAACTTCCAGTGTGGAAATGGGAACGAATTACTATGGACTTCATCACCAAATTACCGAAGACATCAACTGGATTGGACACCATCTGGGTCATCATTGATAGTCTCACCAAGTCCGCACATTTCCTACCAATCAAGGAAACTGACGAGATGAGCACTGTCGCACAGTTGTATCTGAAGAAAATAGTGTCCCGACATGGAGTTCCAATCTCCATCATCTCAGATAGAGATAGCAAATTTATTTCTAGATTTTGGCAGACTCTACAGAAAGCTCTTGGTACACGTTTAGATATGAGCACCGCTTATCATCCTCAGACTGATGGGCAGAGTGAAAGAACAATCCAAACCTTAGAAGACATGCTTCGGGCATGTGTAATCGACTTCGGGAAAGGTTGGGATAAACACTTGCCGTTGGCTGAATTTTCCTACAACAACAGCTATCACGCCAGCATCAAGGCGACACCATTTGAAGCACTTTATGGTCGAAAGTGCAGATCGCCTGTTTGTTGGACTGAAGTGGGTGACGTACAACTCACATGACCAGAACTGATTCACGAGACAACGGAAAAGATATTTAAGATCAGGCAACGACTGCAAGCCGCACGAGACAGAAAAAAGAGTTACGCCGATGTGAGGCGAAAACCGATGAAATTTCAGATTGGAGACAGGGTTATGTTAAAAGTTTCTCCATGGAAAGGAATGGTACGCTTTGGAAAGCGTGGAAAGTTAAATCCAAGGTACATTGGACCTTTGAAAATCCTGGAAAGGATTAGTCCAATTGCTTATAAACTTGAGCTCCCAGAGGAACTCAGCAGAGTACACAACACATTTCACGTATCAAATTTGAAGAAATGTCTGTCAGATGAAACTCTTTTCATCCCATTGAAATAAATCCGACTTTATGACAAACTCGTATTTACAGAGGAACCAGGGGAAATAATGGACAAAGATGTGAAACAGCTAAAGCAAAACCGTATCCCAATTTTCAAAGTTTGATGGACCTCTAAACGAGGACCAGAGTATACATGGGAACGTGAGGACCAAATTCGAGAAAAATACCCACACTTATTTCCATAGACAACCCTAACAACTACCTTAGACTTAAATTCTGGGACGGAATTCTGTTTGACGGGTAGGTACTGTAGCAACCTGTAAAATTCTCCAGTACTTTGTAAATGTTAATCAAGTATTAAATTATCATTACAGTTCATTTAACCATTTTCACGAGCAAAATTTAAAATTTTTGTTTATTACATTACCATGAATCAAAAACGTTGTTACGTGATTCACAATACTTTGGAACGAGCTCACACACGGACCACGACAATCCATTATACGAATAAAAACCAAATGGATCCTTAATACATATTTCTCGGCCCAACAGGCTATTCTAAGCCCACTACTATTCAAGCCCAATTCTTAATTTTCTTATATTTCATATGAGACAACCCTTTAATACTTGGCCTCGATATCTCGATATTTCGACACACAATCTATACTACATTTTACATAGATCGATTCTTCACACTTCAAATATTCAGGAATGATAAACCTTAATATCTAGTTCAAATGTTTGGTCTTAAAACGAGCCTCAAAGCTAGCCTCACTCGATACAATTACAAACTCACTCAAGTGCAACCAAATCGACTAGACTTAATTTTTACCTAAGCCTTGTATTATTCCTAGTCGAAAATGAGTCCACAAACTTTATTACATCTTTCCTAGACCATTTGGTCATGTCTAAAGGTTGTTTGGACCCTATGCATATCGAATGAAATATATAACCATGCCACTTGATCCATAGCCGAAGCACCTTACAAGCACCTCCCTTAAATTTCCATATCACTCGAGTGCTAGCTAGGGATTATTCCCTAATCTCTTCGGCGTCCCATCAATAGCCAACTTGGTGTGTATATAATACTATATACTAATATACATGCATATACATAATACGTATAAACACACACACCCTCATTCACACTCAAAACTTATAACACACCATATTTTCTAAGTCCTTTTCTCCCTAGCCGAGTCTCTCAAGAGCAAGAACCATTTCCTAGGCGTTCATAACCATTTTCCAAACGTTCAAGCTTGATCTCGATTCTTTTGTGGCGATTCTAACGTGTTACGTGCATAACTATTCAATTCCTAGTTCATTTCGACGTGTTCTCACCACCAGTTTTGGTGTAGTAAGCCTTTCGAACTCATTCCCATACATACTTATGTTTTTCACTTATTCATACACGTTTATATTTCATTCGAGTTCATATTCAAGCTTTCCATTATTTATTTTGATTTCTCGTTATTTCATTTTCGCATAATCATGACCTACTAATTCTATGGATGGCTAGAAATTAAATACTATACTCATTCGTATCATATTTCATCATTTATATGCTTAACGATACCTATTTTGAACTCATGTTGCATATCGAACGTTTATATGTCATTTTTATCATTTGGACCATATAGTTTTGTCGACTAGAAAACGTCCCATAAAATCATTTCGAATAGGATAACCTATCGAATATATTGCTCAACTCGTTTCTCTATAATCCAAACTAACAAGCTGTAACAATAAGCTAACATGATAAACTCATTAAATACATTTTCTAACTTACAAGTATATTGCACTCGAACCAGTTTTTAAAACATAATATATATCGAGTGGGCCTTATAGCCCACTAAGCTCAAAATAAGCTATTCCTAATAAGCAGTTTGATTATGTTAATAAGACTATAAAATAAGCCCAAATCCAAGCCCAAAACAATTTAAAACCCATTGGATCATAAATTCTTAACGGGCCTGTTTTAAATTCGTTAAGGCCCAATAAGCTATAAATAAGCACTTTTCAGGTAATAAGCAGTTTTACAAACTTAAATAAGCTATTTGAGGCTTATAAAACTCTCGTAAAACTTAATCTATATGTTTTGTGATTTTTGGACTGAAAATGCAAATTATTATGCTTATCGGGTTAAAATTGTAACTTTCACATAAATGTGTATCAAACTACCATTTTTATAAGTTAAGGGTATAAAGTGAATAAACAGTAACCAGAAGTGTTAAAATGTCATAATTGGATACTTTGGACCAAAAATGTAAATATTATCTAACCAAGGACTAACGGTGTAAAAGTTTCACCGTTAGGGTTAAAAGTGTAAATTTCATACAATTTGGAGGACCATTCAGTAACTTATTTCTATATATATTTCCATAAAATGTCTTATACATTTTTGTTCTTAAAAGTCATTTTTACATTTCGTACGATTCATTTAACCAACGATACGTTTATATATATTTGTATAACGAGATTTCTAACGAATAACATAACGTATCATTCACCAACTTTCAAGGAAACGATATCTACGAATTCAATAAACATAAAAACAAGATAATATTATATATAATACTATTTTTTAACTTTAAGCATTTTAAGCATATCATCCGTTCTCATCACGAACCAATTCGTGATCCAATACCTTATCCACAATCATTATTCGTATTAAGCCAAAACAATCAAAATCTCAGACTTCCCTATTATTTAGGTCGTGTGTTAGAGCAGTTCCCATATTACATTTGATTTCACATTATCTTTGCCAACTACATTCAAGGTGAGCTCATAGTCCCACTTTTCATCTTTTATATAATTTCAAATTCGTGGCGAGATACATGCTACAAAATAGAACACAAGTATTTTCTGTATGCTATAACTGATTGATATTACCTAAGTTACCACTACTATTTCCATTATTACAAGTCCCTCTCACCTTGAGCCATTAACCACTTGCAAGTGGACGCGAATATAGTGAACAGATCTGTTGGAGGCTGACTGCCTATTTGAACTATCCAGAAGGTGGTCTAAGTTGCTAGTTGGATTAGTCAAATGCACTTTATTTGAAGGAAATAGGTAGACGGCAATCTCCTATTGAGGGCCATAACTCACACCATTAATTTGGTGTGTTCTTGCCATTTGTGTGGTACTGTTAAGGTTTGAGTGTCATGAGACATAGGGCAATATATCGAACTGCAATATTACTATTTCAAATATGATTGTATTTCTATGCAATTATACAACTTGAGACTTGTGTTCAAACTGATTACAATTACAAACACTATGAATTCACTCAACAATTTTGTTGACTTTTAGCATGTTTAGCTCAGGTAATTAATGGAGCATTCAAGGCACGGAGTGGGCAAATAAACTGATGGTTTTTTGTGTCAAATAAATTCTACCATTCATTTCAAACTATCATATCTTATGTGAGATATTAAACATTGAAATTTCCTTTTTGTATCTGAATTATTAAATGAATGATAATAACTTTCAAAACGCCTCTTTCGAGTCATTTTTTATGATTATGACTATGATCCTTCCAGTAATACTCTGATTAGTCTTCCGCTGTTAACTTGAAATTTTGGGGGTGTTACAAAAACATAAAAAAAAAACATATGAAAACTGATAAACACGTATAAAAAACTTATGAAAACGTAAGAAAACCGGATGAAAACTTATAAACCGGGATGAAAACAGACAAAAATGCATAAAAACGGATAAAAACGTATGAAAACTTATAAAAACGGATGAAAACGGATAAAAAAGTATGAACATGTAAGAAAACCGAACGAAAACGTATAAAACCGGATGAAAACGTATAAAAACGGATAAAAACGCATAAAAACAAATGAAAATGGATAAAAACGTATGAAAATGGACGAAAACGTTTAAAAACGGATATAAACGGATTAAAACGTATAAAAACGGACGAAAATGTATGAAAACTATTATTTATTAATAGTTAAATAAATAATAAAAAGAGTAAATTACACCGTTGGTCCTTATGGTTGGGAAAAGACTGAAATACCCTCGAGTGGATGAGGTATAACGACCGTTAGTGATGCCAGTTAGAGTGAGGGACTAACGATACATAACATTTCGCAGTTAAGGATGGACGGTGCATTTTTTTGGTCAAAGGACGAAACTTGTTGGTCAACGCATACCACAAGGACGAATAGTGTAGTTTACTCTTTTATATATATATTTGAATCACTAAACTTATAAAATTATATTTAGACAACTATTGTATAGATTCTAAAAAATCACTAATAGTACAAGTGACATTAACGCATATTTTTTATAAGCTAAGTAACATAAATACCGTGTGTTTATAAGTTTAGTCATATGTAAGTATAACTTTTATATGTTGATCAACCTAAATGTCGTTTTTTATAAGTACAGATACATATGTGAACAAAAAAAATAGCTTAATAACCTAAATAAATAAAAACACAATGTCCCTCTGTGTATAATAACCTTGCGAAAAACTAATATCTTAATGATGTTTGATGAGAGCTCTATGTTTGGCAACGAGCTTTTGTGCGCTTAACTTTTATCGTCTAGAATGGTTGATTGATAGGCAGCGAGCGTTTATCTTTTTCATTTTGTTTCAACGCTTTTTGCCAAAAAACTAGTAAAACTTTAGTGTAGCTTCTATGTCATTCTACACTTTTATAATCACATATGAAACTATATTGCAAATGTAAATATATCAAACATACAACTACTACTATATTTGCGAAACTTTGTTTAAAACCACAAATAAATAAATAAAAGTTTAAAAAAAATAATAATAAATAGTTATAATATAATTATATATACTTTCTAAACAGTCGAGCGCGTGATGGGCGCGTGCCTTAAAATTAACTTATGATTCAAAGCTCAAGCTTTACAAATATGCTCGAAAGTAGTGGTGGAAATCAAGTCGCGTTCAGATTGACCTATTATGGTTGGATGGTTAGTATAACCTCATCCCGAACATGACATGCTTGTTAATCATGTTAGAAAACACAACCCCAGCCTAGATCTTTATAAGACTTGCAATCCGTTTAGAACATGTTTAACCTAATTAAGCAAGTGAGTCAAACGGGTTATGAGGTTGGCAGATTCTTGATTTTACTAATTTGAATCACAAAATTATATAACGATTAAGTAACATGTGGAAAACTAGAAGGGGGGGGGGGTTGAATAGTTTTATGTCCTTTTAAATTTTATTTTGAAAACTTTGTTTACTTTTTAAAACATAGATTCGAATTTATGTGATCTCAACTTCTTGAACAATATGTATATAAGTAAATATAAATAAGTAATGCAAGTAAGGTAATAAAATGAAATGAAAGCTAGAGATGGAAAGATCTAACCGAGAGACAAGAGATTTATAGTGGTTCGGCTACAAGGACACCTTCCTTGCCCTACTCCACTCCCCGAGCACCTAACTCGAGAGTTTTCTTCACTATGTCAACAAGCTCCCTTATGGCGGAGAAAACCTTACACAACTTTAGCTTACACCGGCTTAACGACACAAAGCTAGATGTCGAGTTCTAATCGTAGCTAGAACCAATCTCACAACTTAAACACGACTTAATCACACCTTCTTCTTCACGACTACTTCGCGACTTCTTCACGACTTCTTCACAACTACTTCACGACTTCTTCACAACTTCTTCACGACTTCTTCACTACTTCTTCACGACACATCACAACTAAGCACAACCTATGTACACTTCTACTTCTTCACACCTTCACTACTTACACACCTTAACAACACAACTTCTCTACTTACACACTAACCTATCCCTAACAATTATACACACAACTATCTAACAACAATACATAACTTATATACAAATGTATGATGACACAAACAACTTAGGTATCTAAGTTGCAATACTTCTTATTTAGTTGTTGAAGGAGTATTCTTCTCTTGCACTTGAATGGAGGAAGCTTGGATCACTTAGAAACCAAAGCTTAAGATTATATGATCAAAGGGTTTTTGAAGATATGAAATGTGATTTAAAACAGAAAGTTTCAGTGTGCAAAAGGTGAGTAAAAATCCAGGAGAAGGCTGGTATTTATAGGAGAAAAACTGGACAGCTGGAGACCTACTGGAGCGTAGCCGGCCCCCTTACATAGGGGGGCGGTCCCCTTAATTTTAAGGGGGCCGCCTAGTAAAATTAAGGGGGCCGCCCTAGGTGTCTGTTGCCCAGATTTTTCCTTTTGTGGGGAAGGTTTTTCTGGAACACTTTAACTGATTTTGGTTAAAAATTTGAATTCATATTTTTATAAAAGATTAAACATTTTTATTTAATACCAAAAATGTTTTTCAAAAATATATAAAATATTTTTGATGTTTTATAAAAAATCTAGTTATTAAGAAAATGTTCCTTTGATCATATAATGCATTAAGCACTTGTTTATTCATACCTTAAGTGATTAAGTTATAGAAATGAATATTTACAACTAAATACTTGTTTATTTGATAAGTTTATGTTTAATGAGTTTATATTTTGTGATCATTAAAACATAGAGATATGAATAATGTTTTTAGGCATTATTTATGTCAACAATCTCCCCCTTTTTGATGATTACAAAACTTAAACTTATTAAATCCAAAAATTTATTTTTGGACAAGTATTTAGTGAGTTTACATTCACTTCTCCCCCTTTTTGTAGAGTCAAAAAGGTTATGCCGACAAGTTTTAGAAACTAAATTTGTCGGGACGAGAACTCCCCCTTGATGTTTACTCCCCCTCGTTCGAGGGCACCAAGGAGACGAGCTATGGAAATCTTGGCTGCAAAAACAAGTTAGGAGACACAAGATACATATACATAGCAAAAATATTTAGAACAACCAACTAATGCATTCAAGATGATCATATATAACATATGAATCATCATTACATTACATAAAATACTTGAAACATAATGATTACAACATAACTAGAAATACTAATGGTCCTCATATTGCCAAAGAGAGCGATTGGACTTGCTTGCGACACAAAAGGGTGAGGGATTTTATTTTGAGGCGGAAAGCATGTGGATGGGTTTTAGTTATGTGATGGTGAGGGAAATGGAGCGGATCCATTGATGTTATATCGTTGTAGTGGAGGAATAGGATGGGGACGAGTGAGTAGATATTCGATCCAAGAAATATCTTCACTTAAGTGGAGAATTTGTTTTTGAAGGAAGATGCAACAAGGGAAATAGTGGGTGTGGTTTGTAACTTGATCCAAGTTAAGAGAGTGAGGTAGGCAATTTGAGTAAGGTGAGGATGGAGGTTGTCCCTTGTTGCGTTGTGTGAGGTGCATAGCAAGGAGATCATTAAGATCATGGATTTGGTTAATCTCTTCATGAAGCTTTTGCCTTTCATGAATGGGGATTTGGTTATTTGGTGGAAATGGATGGTATTGGGGTGAAAGGTTTGATGTTTGACCAAGGTGATGAGGGTTTTCAAGTATTCCATTGAAGTTGGTTTGAGGTTTAGGGGAGTAGTTTGGAATGAATGTGGATGTTTGGCCAAAATGGTAGGGTTTGTGAAATGGTTCAATGGAATGAGGTTGTGATCTTGGAGAGTAGTTGGGGATGAATGATGATGGAGGTGTTGGTTGTCTAGTTGTGATAGGCTTGTGGTGAGGGTGAGGTTTTATTTTCCACCCGGGTTTTAAGGTCATCCTTGCTAGCTTTGAGGTTTTTGGTTTTGGGTTGATAGGAGAAGACATGATGGGATGATTGAATGTGGTGAGATATGGGGTTATTTATAGTGGAGGATTTGTGTTGTTTAGGAATGGATAGGCTTGTTGGGTGATTAGGACAAAATGTGTTTGTGAATTTGGGGAAGTATAGGATCAAATGGGCTAAAAAGCAGAAAAAGATTCTGTGAACCCGTCCAGCAGATGGCCGGTCCCCTTAATTATGGCCGGTCCCCTTAATAATTAAGGGGGCCGCCCATCTGGTACCTTTCTGGGTTCCAGAAATGGGTTTTTCTGCAGAAATAGGTGAGGATGGCTATGTTTTGAGCTTCTGGTTTTAGGCAAGTCCCACTTTTTGAGGCAATAGAGAAACATATTAAGCATGCATATAAGATAAATAAATAAACAAGCAATAATTAATATCTAGCAATTTAGAGAATTAAGGAACCTAATCATCTAAGGCAAGGGTAATGAAGCAAAGGCACTAGAAACTAATGGGGAATAGGTGATGGAACAATTGTGAGGATGTGATTAATAAGCTTGTTCTAGTGTGTGCCTATATGCAACAAATGTGGAGATTTGATTTTGCTCAATATATGAATATCAAAGATGTATATATTAGATTATATACTTTGACAATTCATGTGAGATCTTTATGCATGAAAAAAATGTTTTTAGCATTATTCAACAATGTAAGAAAAATGGTTTTCATGTGTTTTCCTAGATGTGAGAATGATTTGTAGAAAATAGATTGGGTTTTGTTTATAAATATGTTTATGCAAAGAAATATCCCAATCTTTTATTTTGTGCAAAACAGATTCCTAGACTCAGATGGGAGGAAACAGAAAAAAAATTGTTACAGACAAATGGCCGGTCCCCTTAATGACAAGCCGGTCCCCTTAATAATTAAGGGGACCGCCTTTATAACATTAAGGGGTCCGCCCATCTGGAAAAAAATATTTTACCAAAAATGCAGAAAATTCAGTCAATTTGTTCCATCATTCCTAGGCCTAAACGTAAGTGGTTAAAGAGTTCACGCTTAAGGGGCTTAGTGAATATGTCTGCTAAGTTATCTTCCGATGCAACCTTTTCTATAGATATGTTTCCTTTTTGAACGTTATCGCGGAGGAAGTGGTGGCGTATTTCTATATGTTTAGTCCTAGAGTGTTGAACGGGATTTTTACTTAAATCTATAGCACCTTTATTATCACACATGATTGGGACGTCATCTAACCTAATGCCATAATCTACGAGAGCTTGTTTCATCCATAGTGCTTGTTGACATGCCTTTCCAGCGCTTACATATTCGGCTTCTATGGTAGAAATAGCAAGAGTGGTTTGCTTCTTCGAGAACCAAGATGTTAGACAACATCCCATTAACGTGCAAATTCCGCTAGTGCTTTTTCTATCCACGTAGTCTCCCGCATGATCCGAATCCGCATAGACGATGGTTTCTATGCCCGATCCCTTAGGATACCATAATCCTAAGTGTATAGTGCCTTTAATGTATCGGAAGATACGCTTAACCGCTTCTAGGTGAGAGGTTTTGGGATCCTCTTGAAAGCGAGCACAAAGGCAGACACTAAACATGATATCCGGTCTACTTGCCGTTAAGTATAGTAAACTACCTATCATTCCTCTATACTTAGTGTTTTCTACGGACTCACCCTCTTCATCTCTTGTGAGTTTTACTTCCGTAGACATTGGTGTCTTCATGGGCTTAGCTTCTTCTAATCCAAATTTCTTAAGCATTTCCTTAATGTACTTAGATTGATTAAAAAAATATTCCATCTTCTAATTGTTTTATTTGTAATCCTAGGAAGAAATTAAGTTCACCCATCATACTCATCTCAAACTCATCATGCATGATTTTGGCGAATTCATCACACATATCCTGACAAGTCGATCCGAATATAATGTCGTCGACATATATTTGGACAATGATGAGATTTCGGCTTTTCTTTTTCGTGAAAAGAGTGTTATCTACCATTCCCATGGAATAATCATGTTTAATAAGAAATGCCTTTAATCGATCATACCAAGCCTTGGGAGCTTGTTTGAGTCCATATAAAGCTTTCTTGAGTTTATAAACATAATCAGGTTTTGTGAAGTCAATGAATCCTGGAGGTTGTGCCACGTATACCTCCTCATTGATAAAACCGTTAAGGAATGCACTTTTCACGTCCATTTGAAATAACTTAAAATCTAGGGCGCATGCATAGGCAAGTAGAATTCTTATGGATTCTAATCTAGCTACGGGGGCATAAGTTTCGTCATAATCTATTCCTTCTTGTTGATTATATCCTTGGGCAACTAACCTAGCTTTGTTCCTAGTAACTATTCCATTTTCATCTAGCTTATTTCTATAAACCCACTTAGTTCCTATGATGGTCATGTTCATGGGATTTGGGACTAGTTCCCAAACATCATTAGTTTTAAATTGATTTAGTTCTTCTTGCATAGCCATAACCCAACTTTCATCTTTTAATGCCTCATTTATATTTTTAGGTTCTATAGTTGATAGGAAACAAAAGAAGTTATCTTTATCTTGAGCTTGTGATCTAAGGGTTCTTTGATTTAGGTTTCCTATTATATTATCTAACGGTGTGATTTAGATTCCTTAACATTTACTATTTCGTTTT
Source organism: Artemisia tridentata subsp. tridentata (assembly GCA_021014915.2). Taxonomy (NCBI): domain Eukaryota; kingdom Viridiplantae; phylum Streptophyta; class Magnoliopsida; order Asterales; family Asteraceae; genus Artemisia; species Artemisia tridentata. The sequence goes on from CP139507.1 coordinate 403,035,979, forward strand.
CACCTAATGTTATATCTTCATTATCATCGCCTAAGGGTTTAATTTTACTAACCTCAATAGCTTCTTCTTCAACTAGGTCATCATCATCTAGGGGCAATGTCTTAGGTGGTGGTGGAGTTTCATCAAAAGTTACATTTAAGGACTCTTCTACTTTCATAGTGTGTTTATTAAGTATTATGTATGCTTTACTATTTTGCGAATATCCTAGAAAGATTCCTTCGTACGACTTAGGATCAAACTTAGTAAGGTAGTCTTTTGTATTGAGAACAAAACATTTGCTCCCGAATACCCTAAAGTAATTTAAATTAGGTTTTCTACCTCTTAATAACTCATATGGGGTTTTTCCTAAGATTCTCCAAATTGAGACTCTATTTATTATATATGTTGATGTATCTACGGCATGGCACCAAAATTTTTGTGGGATAGATTGTTCATTTAGCATTGTTCTACTCATTTCTTGTAAGGTTCGATTCTTTCTTTCTACTACCCCATTTGATTGTGGAGTGCGAGGAGCGGAGAAATTGTGAGATATCCCATTTAAATCACAATATTTTCCGAATTGTACTTCGTTATCAAATTCCCGACCATGGTCCGTCCTAATTGATACTATAGAACATCCTAATTTATTTTGAATCATTTTACTAAATATTTCAAATTTATTAAAGGCTTCGGTTTTATCACTTAAAAAACTAGTCCACGTGTATCGTGAATAGTCATCTACAATTACTAAGGTATAACGATTACCTCCGTAACTCCGCACAGCGGTTGGACCAAAAAGGTCCATGTGTAATAATTCTAGGCATCTAGTAGTGGAGACTATATTCTTAGCTTTGTGACTAGCATGTGCTTATTTTCCTATTTTACATGCATCGCAAAAGTGTTGGTCATATCTTAGGTTAGGCAAGTTTCTAACTAATTCTTTAGAGGCTAGGGATTGTATTTGTTGCATATTTGCATGACCTAATCTTCTATGCCACAATGTAGAGTTTTCATCTAAGGTTGCTAGACATATTTTATCTTCCGGTTTATTTCCTAGTTTCATAACATATACGCCACCTTTCCTAACTCCTCTACCTATGACCTTTCCGTCCTTAACTATTTCGCTATCTTTACTTGTAAAAGTAACCCTACACTTATTATCGCATATTTGTCCTATACTAAGCAAGTTATATGTTAAGTTATCTACATGCTCAACATTTTCAATAGTTAGGGAGTCTTGAGAAATCGTACCTTTGCCAATGATTTTTCCACGAAAATCACTACCAAAAATAACATTACCTCCGTTGTATGCCTTGTAGGAGGAGAATAGCTTCCGGTTTCCCGTCATATGCTTCGAGCATCCGCTATCCTTAATCCATTCGTCGGGCTCCAAATTTATCCCAAGATATATTTCATCGGTGGCTTGAGCTACAAGGCACTTTTCGTCTTTTGCTTTATCCACTTCATCTTTGTCGCTATCGCTCCATGTTCCACTAACAAATACGCTTTCATAATCATAACCCGGTGGCTTTGGACATTCACCAATGAGATGGTTTTGGCTTCCACATCTAAAGCACTTTCTTTTCCCGTAGTTATCATTTCTATTTCTTTGTAGCGATCTTCTTTCATCTCGCGGTTGTCTCGTGAATCTTCCTCGTCTCTTGAAGAATTTCTTGAATTCTCTAACGGCCATTGCATATTCTTCGTCTTCACTATCGTCACTTGAATCATCGTCATCACTAAGTTCCTTTTTGGCTTTTAGCGCGAGAGACTTGATTTGATCTTTCTTGCTCTTGACCGTTTCCGAGTCCCTCTTTATAATTTCTTCATGAACCTTCAAGTTGCCAATAAGCTCATCAAGTGATAACGTCATCAAGTTCTTTGACTCTTCAATCGCCGTGACCTTCGCGCGCCATTTTGGATGTAATGCCCTAAGAAATTTCCTTACACAATTTTTGCTAGAAAAAGTCTCATCAAGTGCTTTTAAACTTGTGATGATTGTGTTAAATTTAGCAAATGCATTATCAATAGATTCCTCTTCAGGAATTGTAAATTGTTCATATTGTTGCACAAGAAGATCTATTTTATTATCTTTGACTTGACTATTACCTTGGTGAGTGATTAGTAAAGAATCCCAAATCTCTTTTGCGGTTTGACACATAAAAATTCTTTCATATTCTTTGTGTGGTAACGCATTATAAATAACCATTTTAGCTTCATTATTTTTTGCTAGTTTCTTTTTTAAATCCTCATTTTGTTTTTCAAAATGTACAATTTCATCTATTTTAGTTAGGATATTATATTGAATAGGGGGAAAATCACCATAGGTAATAACATGCCAAAGATCAAGATCCTTTGATTTAACATAAGTTTCAAATCTATTTTTCCAATAAAGAAAACCATCACTTTCAAATAGTGGTGGTCTTTGCATAGATTGCCCTTCTAAATATTTTAAAGATTCCATAGATCGTTTCAAGTTTTAAAATACAGTTAATTTTAAAAATCTTGTTTGACGTGGCTCTTGATACCAATTGTGGAAAACTAGAAGGGGGGGTTGAATAGTTTTATGTCCTTTTAAATTTTATTTTGAAAACTTTGTTTACTTTTTAAAACTTAGATTTGAATTTATGTGATCTCAACTTCTTGAACAATATGTATATAAGTAAATATAAATAAGTAATGCAAGTAAGGTAATAAAATGAAATGAAAGCTAGAGATGGAAAGATCTAACCGAGAGACAAGAGATTTATAGTGGTTCGGCTACAAGGACACCTTCCTTGCCCTACTCCACTCCCCGAGCACCTAACTCGAGAGTTTTCTTCACTATGTCAACAAGCTCCCTTATGGCGGAGAAAACCTTACACAACTTTAGCTTACACCGGCTTAACGACACAAAGCTAGATGTCGAGTTCTAATCGTAGCTAGAACCAATCTCACAACTTAAACACGACTTAATCACACCTTCTTCTTCACGACTACTTCGCGACTTCTTCACGACTTCTTCACAACTACTTCACGACTTCTTCACAACTTCTTCACGACTTCTTCACTACTTCTTCACGACACTTCACAACTAAGCACAACCTATGTACACTTCTACTTCTTCACACCTTCACTACTTACACACCTTAACAACACAACTTCTCTACTTACACACTAACCTATCCCAAACAATTATACACACAACTATCTAACAACAATACATAACTTATATACAAATGTATGATGACACAAACAACTTAGGTATCTAAGTTGCAATACTTCTTATTTAGTTGTTGAAGGAGTATTCTTCTCTTGCACTTGAATGGAGGAAGCTTGGATCACTTAGAAACCAAAGCTTAAGATTATATGATCAAAGGGTTTTTGAAGATATGAAATGTGATTTAAAACAGAAAGTTTCAGTGTGCAAAAGGTGAGTAAAAATCCAGGAGAAGGCTGGTATTTATAGGAGAAAAACTGGACAGCTGGAGACCTACTGAAGCGTAGCCGGCCCCCTTAAATAGGGGGGCGGTCCCCTTAATTTTAAGGGGGCCGCCTAGTAAAATTAAGGGGGCCGCCCTAGGTGTCTGTTGCCCAGATTTTTCCTTTTGTGGGGAAGGTTTTTCTGGAACATTTTAACTGATTTTGGTTAAAAATTTGAATTCATATTTTTATAAAAGATTAAACATTTTTATTTAATACCAAAAATGTTTTTCAAAAATATATAAAATGTTTTTGATGTTTTATAAAAAATCTAGTTATTAAGAAAATGTTCCTTTGATCATATAATGCATTAAGCACTTGTTTATTCATACCTTAAGTGATTAAGTTGTAGAAATGAATATTTACAACTAAATACTTGTTTATTTGATAAGTTTATGTTTAATGAGTTTATATTTTGTGATCATTAAAACATAGAGATATGAATAATGTTTTTAGGCATTATTTATGTCAACATAACATATAAATAACTACAAAATATTTTCAATCTTAGTCATATAATAATTAGATTATATTATTTTATATTTTTAAATGACTTAAACGTGTTCACTGGTTGACTTGCTTATCGTTTACTCAATCCGAAACACTGTTTATGTTAATGTTGCAAAAAAGGTCTACAAGGCTGATTAATCGTCGCGTAGGCGCTAATCGGCCACCAACTTTTTAGATTTGTGTAAATCTGTCAAAAAAGGGGTCAACTATGGTTAACGATGGTCAAACTTGCCGAAAACTATCAAATCTTACCGGAAATACCAAAAACTCGCCGTATACCTGTTTTAATCACTTATAGTCACTGTTTATATTTAGTATAAGTTATTTTTTTAAGGAAAATCTTCCCGTGAATACCCAAAACACGTCAGAAATACCTAAAACGTGCCGAAAATGCCAACCCGAGTAATAACCGATTAATACCACCTAGAACCATTACAAGCTACAAGGGGTTCGATCGACCGACTACCGATTCTCGATTTTTGTAACCTTGGTTTATGTAATAGGGTTAAATGGGTTGACCATTTTTGACCCAAATTTGTTTATCCTCAACGCAAAATTGTTTATCTATTTGTTGGTTATCGTGTTGTGTCGAAAATTGACATCTCTACTCAAAATGAGCTCAGCTCAGGCTCAAAATTCTTTTATAATAAACGAGCCTAATTCGAACTCGGTTCTGCTCGGCTCATTACACCTCTAATTTAATATATATCGAAAACACAAATAATAAAATTTGGCTCGGCTCGGCTCGTTACACCACTAATTTAATACTAGTATTTATCAAAAACACACATAATAAAATGGGATAATTCTACAAATACCCCAAAGGTACACATGCACTCACCCCTAGTACCCCAAATTTTTTTATTTTCTCCAAATACCCCATGGGAGAGGGTCGGCTGAAAATCTTGGGCGGATAACATAAAATTGTGCCAAGTGTCCCCTACTTGTACTTACATAGTACCACTTATACCAGGTACTTTCTTGGGCGACTGGGGACCACATTTCTTGGGCGACTGGTCTTTTTTGTCTTTCAGTCAAAAAGTTGTTAACTATATTTCTTGGACGACCCCTTGACTTTCGTTTGTACACGTTTGGTCCTTCCTCAAAAATATATAAACCCCCACTTTTTATTTATTTCTTATTTTACACACACACACCACATATAACACTCTCTCTCTCTCTCTCTCTCACCCCTACCCCTCGCCGCCTTCTTCTCCGGCCAAAACCCCGCCGCCGTCTGGCAACCACCATCGCCTGAAAATTTTCCAGCGAGACCTTTTCTTTTCCGATTCGATAGATCGGTGTACCTAGAACCTTTCTGGAGCTCATGAGCTCTCGACGCGCCGTGTAACCCCGTGACACACCACCAACCCGCCACTGCCACCACCGTGCCGCCACCACAGTTTCACCCCACCACCTCTTTTCTCTTCGGTAACACCTCGCACACGAAATGTGGTCCGATTTTTATTAATATTTTCAAAACCCTAATTTGTAACTTTTATTTAAATCCGATTTTTATTAAAACCTTTTATAATGTGCAACATGAATACTTTCTAGTTGGATTTCAAGATGGGAAGTTGTTGAATGAGTTCAAGAATTGAAAATCGATGATTAATTGATGAAATCGAGAATTTGGGTTTTGATTATGAGGATGTTATTTGGATGATTAAAGATAAAAGTTTGGATCTTGATGATTTTTCAAGACTTAAGGATCAAGATTGCATCTTTATCTGAAATCTTGAGGGTTTGTAATTATGGCTTTGATTTGTTTTAGTTACTGATTTCTTAGAGACGTTAAAATGTTGTTATGTTTTCGCATAAAAAGTTGGAATTTGACTGTAAATCAAAAATTAATTGATTGATGTTTTGATCTTTTTGTTACTGATTTGCATACATTTTTTTAGTTGTTTGGTGGGTGGGTGGTGGTGGGTGTCGGTGGTGGTGGAGGTGGTGTAACCGGAGATGGTAGTTGTTGTTGTATATGTGTTTTTGTATTTTAAGAAAATAAGATGTGTTTTTATTTATAAAAGAGAAAGAAATAGTGTGACCAAAAATAAAATATCAAGCAAACAACGAGGACTAAAAATGTAGTTAACAAATTTTTCACAAAAAGATAAAAAAAAAAACAAGTCGCTCAAGAATAAACAATAGTGGGACCCAGTCGCCCAAGAAATATGTACTATTTATATAATATAAAAAGATTATACTTTTTGACTAAAAGACAAAAAAGACCAGTCGCCCAAGAAATGTGGTCCCCAGTCGCCCAAGAAAGTACCTAGTATGAGTGGTACTATGTAAGTACAATGTAAGTACAAGTATGGGACACTTGGCACAATTTTATGTTATCCGCCCAAGATTTTCAGGCGACCCTCTTCCATGAGGTATTTGGAGAAAATAAAAAATTTTGGGGCACTAGGAGTGAGTGCATGTGTACCTTTGGGGTATTTGTAGAATTATCCCTAATAAAATTTCATAACTTATCAACAACATTGTTAGGGGGGAGGGAGTGGCATCGGCAAAGGGTTCGGCAAACGCTGGTGCCGATTGGCACACCGCCGCCACCAATCGGTGCCGACCAAACATTAAACCAAATTGGCAAACTTTGCCGATAGAGAGAGAGTGCATAGCTGGAAAAAAAGCATTAAACCAACATATAAAAATATTGAATTCAGTGATTGTAAAAACTAACCACGATCAAAGGAAAAATCAGAAGCGGCTTGAAGAAGCTTTGAAGTATCAACTAGAGAGTATTCTTCTGCCATTGCTGCTGCTGCTGCTGTAAATTACTATAAACGATTTATCAAGACAAAAGGGAACCCACTATATAAACATTTGTTTTCTTGCAAAATAATCCAAAAACCCACCGCTTTATTTTTTGTGGCGCGGAAAATATTTGATAAGATACATATTATTAAAAATAAATGGAAAAAAAAATGTGATGTGGAAAATGTGGGATTTGGTAAACTTTGGTGACCGCCGCCACCATTTTGGTAAACTTTGACATGAAAGGTTGTGATTGGTAGATGATGACGTGGCAAAATTGGTAAAGTTTGGTATGAGGTAACCACTCCCTCCCTCTTAGCAATATACGCAAATAAGTACTCGGAGTACTTTTTTACTAAATGGATAAAGACACGTGAACAAGTACAGTTGACTAACTCCTAATTTCATCAAACTTATGTGTTGCGCTAAATCCTCAAATAGAACCCTGCCCATTTTTGATGTAGTTTTTAGCAATTCAACCGTGGACCAGCCACCATCCTCATTGATCCTATTTTTACATTGTTAATTGATGTCCTAACTATAAGGTTAACACATGTTTTGTGGTAAAGTTTTTGGTATGTAAAAACATGTTTTGACTTTCTTTTGATAATATAGGTAAGAAAGAAGTGTAATTTCATTATTAGGGTCAAACACAATCTCGTCCTCATCACTGATGGGCATATCCTCATTTGAATTAATTTCTGGTTCAACATGAGGTTTCTCTTTTTGAGATTCATCACCTAGGTCTGAAAATAAAGGATCTACTTCACCCACATTATCATCACTGTCGTTTTCCAACACTAGCTTACTTTCATCAAATACAACAACTTCATTTGTTTTGTTATTTTCCTCTAATCTTTTCCATTCTTTTGTCCCAACCTGCCTCAACTCTTCTTCACCCTGAGATAAATGATCAAGTGATGCAACATCACTTAATTCATCATCTGAGTCTTTGTAATAACTATCAGTGTAACACCCCAACCCGACAAGGGTCAAAATGTCACATTATGATGTCATACAAAGCATAATAACGCAAGCGGAAGTCTTATTAAATAAAGTACCGAGTCATATAATCCAAATGACTTCAAAAGGAAAATACATAATCCAACATGTCCAAAAGAGACGAAATATCCAAAATAAATGTTCTCCAAACTAATTCCATAATGCTAGGGAACTAGGTAATGTAAGTCCACTCAATAGCTCCTACTCTCAGCCCATCAAAGCCCATCATCCCTCTAATTACCTGTCGCATGGAAAAGAAACGTGGCTGCGCTTAAAAAACCCAGTGAACAGATATAACGAAACAAATAACTGAATCAAATGAATATATCAACGTAGTCAAAAGGATCTGCTGAACAAAGTATCATATAATCAAAAGGAGCAACGTATAATGAACCATAAGGAAATCATAATGAGATCAAAGAAGTCAAACAGAGAATCATAATCATAATATCAAACAGAAATGCCCACGAGCTCAGAAAGCATGCCACATGCTTAGTTACATAATCCTGTCATAGCATAAGTGTACAAGGAGGGGAGACCTCTCAAGTACCAGAAGTGAAATGGGGTGCATGGCACGCACTACCAATCACTAAGTCAAACCATATCCAAACAGATAAATACCTAGGATGCATCCATACGCTTCCTGCAAAACAGAATACATATGCAAGTACGAGACTATACATACATATAACAGAATGCCCATGTGCGCAATAATCATATATATATCAGAACAGAAGGGATCGCCATGGATCAATCACACCTCCACAGAAAGTGTCATGCCATTGGTGCCTCAATGACATGGCCATGGTACCTCCATGGCTATTTCAGAAACAGCTCGGGCAACAAAACAGAACAAAGCAAAGTAAATCAAAGCAAAGCTATCCATAATCATAACAGAGCTACTATAGCATAATCAATCAGAGCATATCAACAGAACAGAATCTCATATCAATGAGATAATATACAGATCATCATAACAGAATGGATAGCAAACAGAATCATATCAAATGATAATATCAAACGGATCATATAAACGAATCATATCAAACGGAACCATATCAAAGCAATTGAATCAAGTCAAGGATCGAGAAGTCATGAGATCAGAACCCTTACTGAGAAAGGGTAGAATATATGTACCTTATCACAACAAGCAAATAACTCAAAAGCACACTGAAACCGAAGCTACTCCCTCTTCACGTAATCTACACAATTTAATGATCGCGTATTACTTATAAACTCATTTTATAAGTTTAGTGTGTATAGTTATCCAGATTAGGGTTTCTTACTATTTTTAGTAACTTTCCATTTTAGTAACCTTCCATAATTAGTAACTTTAGGGCAATATTCATTAATTAGCCAAACTTATGGTTTACAAGTGATAATAAGTTAAGTTTCAGGCTTAATATGACAAATAGCATAGTTTAGGGTCTTATATGTTATTTTAGCGAAGTATAGGGTTTAATGTGAAAATAATAAAAGTTTAGGCTAAAATTGTTAATTTGCTTTACTTGTAGCCTTCACAAATACGTATCTCAGATATATAGCATGCATGCAATCACTTCTCTCTTCGTATGACCTTATTACAGAAACATAGCCATCGATTCGCACCCTTCATAGGTCGACACCAACACCATTAACACGCGATCTAGTAACATGTTATACAGGTCTTAGGCTTACCCACACGACACACAAGAACAGCCCACAACCCATAAAGGTTAATGAGCCAAAATACAACCAAAACCTTCACATAAAATCACAGCTTCTCGATAAGAATTTCAGCCTAGGGTTTCTATTTTCACATGCCTCATTAATGGACATTAATAACAGGTTTTAGGTCTTGTAAAAGGTCATATACATGTCGACATAAGGGTTGGAAAAAGTGCATCAAAACAGTCCATGAACTCGACGCAAAACAGTTTCATAGGGGCATATAACATGTAGCAAAAGTGTGATTTTATGTGACGGAATTAACGACGCATATTCAAGGCATACAAACATGATTCTGATAATGTCTTAGCATGATTATCAATCTGATTTAGAGGTGTGTTAAGTGTCGGCAAAAGGTCGGTAAGAACGGCACAAAAAACAGTCCAAAACCGCGACACCAAATAATCACATATGCGTATACTTTTCATGATTTCGTGTGATAAATATGACGAGACAACAACATATCTACAAGCATGATTCAGTGGGTTCTTAGCATGATTTTAACTCTTGTTTACACATGTGTTAGGTCGAATAGGAAGAGTATAAAGGAGAAACAAGAACCTGATGTCGACTGAAAATAATGAAAGCGGATGGAACAAACTAGGACTTGAATAAACTCCAAGAGAAACTCCAACGTGTAGCACTTTCTCTTGACGCAAGACCAGCCTACTTCTTCTTCTTTCTTGGCAACAAATGATGGGATTTGTGTGAGTATTTTCTGGTTGTGGGTCGATGCAAAGTGAATGGGAGGGAGATAAGTACACGACACAAAGTAATAAGGGTAAAGCGTGTGTTGTCTTTGGAATGCCGTGTGTTTTAGTGATATGGGAAGATTTGATATTGTTCTTATCTTTTAAATCACACGACACATGGAATGGCTAGGCAGAAAGTCGGTTCTCTTTTGGGCTAGGATAGAAATTATACTTTAGGTTAGTTAGGATTTTATTTTATTTAGTTTTAGAATTAATTATAAGGTATAACATTAATTATAATGTATAGTTATAATGAAATATTATTAATAATTGAAACTTAGGATAAGTTCAAAATGGCAAAAAAAAAAAAAAAAAAAAACAAAACAAAAAAAGTTTCAAATATTTCGAGTTTTACAATTCTTCCCCTCTAAAAAAAATTTTGTCCCCGAAATTGAAGCAGAAAGATCAAACGGAAACGTACCGAGTCACGAAAAGAAATCTGGATAACTAGCATGCATAGACTCTTCAGTTTCCCAAGTAGCTTCGCGCTCGGGATGATTCTTCCAAAGAATTTTCACAAAAGGAATCATTTTATTTCTCATGACCCGATCCTGATGGTCTAAGATAGCCTCAGGCTCCTCAACAGAAGATAGATCATCACGAATCTGATCTAGAGGATATGAAACCACATGGAGTGGATGATAATTATAACCTCTCAGGAGAGATACATGAAACACATTATACACATGAGAAAGCTGAGGAGGTAGTGCCAAATGATATGAAACTTCACCAACGCGATCTAAAATCTCAAACGGACCAATGAAACGCGGACTAAGTTTTCCCTTAATACCAAAACGCTTAACACCACGAAACGGAGAAACCTTAAGGAAAACACAATCCCCAGGACTAAATTCCAAAGCACGTCGATGACGATCAGCATAACTCTTCTGTCGAGCTCTAACTTCCTTGAGTTTTTCTTTAGCAACGGCGACTTTCTCATTAGTCACCTCAATCAATTCGGGCCCTTCAATAATCCGTTCACCGACTTCATTCCAACAGATAGGTGCCCTACACTTTCGCCCGTACAACAGTTCGAAAGGATCCCCATTAATACTAGCATGCCAACTATTGTTGTAGGCAAACTCAACCAAACACAAATACTTATCCCAATGTCCCGTCCATTCAAGAGCACAAGATCTTGACATATCTTCCAAAGTCTGAATAGTGCGTTCAGATTGCCCGTCGGTCTGAGGATGAAACGTCGTACTAAACTTAATTCGAGTACCCTAAGCCTTATGCAAACCCTTCCAGAAACGTGAGGTAAAATGCGGATCTCTGTCAGATATAATAGCTGCCTGTGTGCCATGTAAACGAACAATCTCCTGCTGAAAATTTTTGGCCAACTTACTAACCGAATAGTCCTTCCGAATGGGTAGAAAATGAGCGGATTTGGTTAAACGATCAACAACCACCCAGATATCATCATGCTTCTAAAGAGTACGAGGTAAGCCTGTAACAAAATCGATAGAGATCTAATCCCACTTCCAGGTAGGAATATCTAAAGGCTGTAAAAGACCACTAGCACGTTGATGTTCGATCTTAACCTGCTGACAGGTCATACACTTAGCCACAAACATAGCCACGTCCTGCTTCATACCGTTCCACCAGAAATGCTGCTTCAAATCCCTATACATCTTAGTAGAACTCGGATGAATAGTAAAAGGAGAACTGTGTGCCTCGGATAACACAGCTTCTCAAAGAGAAGGATCATCAGGAACACATAAACGATCACCAAACCACACAATCCCATCATCATCAACCCGAAACTCCGTCTTTCTACCTTCCTCAAGGTTTTGAACAATAGACCACAGTTCACCATCATCTTTCTAAGCTTCTTTAATTTATAGCATAAGGTTAGACTTAACCTTCAGACTAGCCCAGTAACCATCACATCCACGAACACACAATTCAACCTCCATGAGTTCTAAGTCATTGAGTATCCAAGGCTCGATCTCAAGACTAGCAATCATCCCCGACTTTCTACTAAGCGCGTCTGCCACAACATTGGCTTTACCCGGATGGTACTGAATATTAGCATCATAATCTTTAAGTAGTTCCAACCAACGTCTTTGCCTCATATTTAACTCCTTCTAAGTGAAAATTTATTTGAGGCTCTTATGGTCGGTAAAAATGTCACATGTATCACTATACAAATAGTGCCTCCAAATGTTTAGTGCAAAAACCACCACTGCTAATTCCAAATCATGCATCGGATAATTCTCCTCGTATGGTTTCAACAGTCTAGATGCGTAGGCGATAACCTTACCATGCTGAATAAGAACACATCCCAAACCTTTCTTCGAAGCATTGCTATATATCTGATAACCACCTGTACCAGAAGGAAGAGTAAGTATAGGAGCAGAGACTAATCTCTTCTTTAGCTCCTCGAAACTTTCCTCCCATTCAACAGTCCAAACAAACTTCTCACCTTTCCGCATAAGCTTTGTAGGATCGATACATGTGTTGATTATGTAGATTCAGGAGGTCTTGGATTATGGAAGAACAACTCCATGTTTGAGTTAGAGAGAGAGAGGAAAAGGGAACTTGAGAGAGAAAATATGTGTGTATTAGATTGAAAGAGAATGAGTTCCAACCCTCTCCCTAGGTGGAGAGGGGTATTTATACTTACTAATATAAGTGCCCCGAGTGGGCTGTAGAGTGAGCTGACAGTGGGTAAAGACCCAACCCACTCCACAAATACTATAATAACTAAACTAATATTACGTTAACTAAACAAATACTAATAAGCCTACGAGCTACATAAATGCTAAATAGATACTCGGGGTGACCGAGTCTTAACATGAATATTTATATTCCTAACAATCTCCCCCTAAGGGAGGTCACCCCGGAAATAATATTCTGAATTCTAGCATTCTATCATGTGTGTTTGACTTTGTAGCTCGTAGTATTTGATTCTTCAATTTCAGTGATCTTTGTGCCTTCAGCAGTGAACTTTTTATGACTGATCGGTTGTCTTGGATGATCTTTGAGTATTCTTCGAGGTTATCATCCAATATATGTCTTCAAGTCATCTTGCAGCATCATCTTCATGCGACGTTGTAATCTTTGAGCCTTCTTTGAGATCATCAGCCACTGGAAATCTCTTACCTCATCCATTGTAGTGATATTGCCTCCATGTGATTTGTTGTGACCATTGGACTCGCATGCTCAAACTTTTCTGAATCATGATAGCTATCATCAGAGTTGCAGAAGCTGTGTTGTTGGTCTTTCATCTATCATGATATCTTTGATAATGAATTGGAGGTGTGAGCATGGAGTGTGGATTAACATGTCTCTACTGGAATTAGGAACCACCATCACCATCTTTTTATGAATCTGAAATAAAACAGTTAGCACTAAAGTTGGAGAACGAATATGGCTTTATCATTCGTTCCGTGCGGTTAGATTAACCTTTGGTTCCGTGAGGACCGACCTGTGATCAGGTAGAATCCCCTTTAAAGAAGATTCTCCTTGATAGGAATTTCCAGCTTATAGTAATGAGTCTTCTAACAAATTATTGTCAGAGTCATCATACTAAGTGTGTTCTCATACCAGAACGTCTCAAAGCAGACAGCACAGTAAAGTGAATCAGTGAATTAAATACCCACTAATTGACGAGAAATTGATTAGAAAAATCACTTGCATGTCACTGGATAAACATTTTGTGCAACACGACAAGGGTTTTATAAATTGAATCACATTTCTGTGAAAAATACTTTTGTTTGAAAATTTTCACAATCAATGTGCTCGAAACTTTGTTGGTGAGCACATTGAAAGGTTTTCCAAAAGTATCCGTCAATCCATTTCCTGGAACAAGTTTGATTCAAATTTGAATCGCCCTATCGTTTCTTTCCAGTTGTCACAAGCTTGATCCATGAAGGATATCACATGTCACTCACCAAGAGCTTGTTAGATGTTGGCTCTAGAAGAATTTTCATCTTCATTGTGAATACTTTACGTATCACTCGGATGTTCTGGCAATACCACGAGGATAATGCGTAGGACTCTTCATATATATTTTCTTGCTTTTCACGGTGTATGAAACAGTAAGCATATTGGAAGTGTGTCCTAATGAGATTTATTGATGATCTCTTGGCTCTAGACTTAATAGTGCGTTTTGATTTAGTGATCGGAGTTTGGAGAGGACTGCTACCTTTTCAATATCGTCCAACTCGGAGTGAGAGAGACGATAGCAATGTATTGATCTCCGTGACAAGTGAAGCAAGAGTCCTTTGAGGGACCTTAAGTGGCTAGGGAGGGTTGTGCAGCGTATCACTGGGTCCATGATACTTTGTCTTCAATGTCAACAATCAACTACGTGATTCTGACAGCATATGTATTGACCCGGTTTCTGCCTAAAGTGTAAGGAGGGCTTCTTTCTTTTCACCCTTTATCTTTACATTTCTTTTTCATTCTTCAACCCCTTCAGCGCTTACCGAGACTTCATTACTAGCACCTTGTTGGGTTTGTTCCAGTACTAGCTCCATCTCAGTCGGCACTTTTCCCTTATTCACTTTTCTCCTTTTTAATCATTCCTAAGGACTTCTATTCTAACTAGAGGATTGTCCCTGGGAAGATCCCTCCTGTTCTGGCTGGATCATGGGAACTAATACCTAACCTCACCATCCTTATAACTCCAGTACATAAAGTAAAATGGTCGGTCTTTGGTATTCTTTCACAATTGCCATCACAAATCATTTGCTCCCCCTCAATATGTGCATCGATATACGAAAGAGTTTAGCACATATGGGAGAGCCTAAACTTGAGTCCAAAAGATCACATTTTTTATCAGATTTTCATATTTAAATAACATTCTCTCCCCCGATCAAAAATTTCAAACCAATTGAGATTTGTGATCCCAATTGATTTAAATATGTTTAGAAAATTTGGGAGAAAATGTAGTCAGGTTTAACATATATTCTGATAGTGGAATATGACGATGCTCCCCCTCAATTAATGAGGGAGAATGTTAGTGTCAGGTATGATAAGTTTGGAAGATTTTGAATTTAACAAAAATCATACACTGACACATAGCAACAAGTTTCATAAAATTCACTGCTTATTTGGTACAAAGTATCATGTTTTAATGATATTGAATTTTGAAAATCATCACTCTCCCCCTCAATCGATGACCCGTCTTCTATTTAAATAGCTGTGGTCATTGATTGAGTGATAGATTTTTATGAAAAGTTCAATTCAGATTGATATTCAAAAATCATGGTACCACCAGGTTTTCATACAAGTACTTTCCTGAAGAATCATAGATTGGAAAGTGCTTGCGATGTAAAGAAGACTTCTCTTCTTATACAAGAAATGATGCACTGAATCGTACATCAAATCGGGAATGCACGGATATGAAGTAATCCATGCCCGGGTGAACATCACCCAGTGGGAGGAACAGCCGTCTTTTTGGCGACGTGCTTTCCCCATTTTAAAACGCGGGTTGCTATCTAAAGTAATAGCAAGCCATTTAGGCATGTTTTGAAAACTTTTTGAACTTCTGCTCGAACTTCATTTAAAGACCCGTGTCATTATTGAATGACATTTCTAGGACCGTAAATGTTATCGATACCAGAAGACATGCCTTGAAAAACTATTTTTGGTATTTTCTATTTTTCAGATTTTTATGGTTTTTCTTGGTTTTATATTTTTCTATTTACAATTTGGTTTTATAAAAGATTTATGAAATTGGAAAAAATATTTTTGAGTTTTTATGATTTTATGATTTTATGTATTTACAAAGGATACATGAAGAATTACCACCTTAATTCTTCTTTGATAGATTTGTTCTTCACCACCTTGATGAACTTGATGCAGCAGCTCTGAGAGTGGTCTTCAAACTACATTGCTTCTTTTAGCTTCCTAAATCTTCTCAGCTGCCATCTCTTTACTTGCAGAAGAACAATGTGAGCAGATCTAATTAGGGTTTAAATCTGGCTTTTCACTCTCCCCTAATTAGTGCTCTCCCCCAAACTGAAAACCTTTCTGATGAATGCCCAGAATATGAAGAAGTCTTTTGATAGCCAAATGAATGCCGTCTTTAGTCTTCTAACACACAACGGAAAATGTAGAACAGACTGTAGACTCGACCTTCTTCATGATTGTCCATTTGGGGAATTGAATATCAACATCTTCATCTCACCAAATGCATTCCAGTAATCTTACATATAACCCCTCAGCTCGTAACGTACACATGAAATGATAACACCAAAGTAACAAGTTGAAGCACTGATCATCTTTAATTTGAATCATAGATGTTAAGCCCGATCACGTGAACTTGTTGTGCGTCCTTGATGTACACATTTCTCTCCCCTGATGGTTACGATTAATCAGCCCGTGACGTACACATGAAATGAAGATACCAAAGTAACAAGTTGAAACACTGATCATCTTTAATTTGTTTCATAAGATGTTAAACCCGATCATGTGAACTTGTTGTGCGTCCTTGGTGTACACATTTCTCTCCCCTGATGGTTACAATTAATCGGAATCATCATACTGATGTGTACATGAAGCATAATGATGTGTACATGAAGCATTAACTAGAAGCCCTTTGTTACTGATTATATTAGCCCGTGAGAAGATGTCGATTAGTCGTATGGCCAATTCTCAAACATCAATCAACATGTAGTTTATTCACCCTTCTCCCCCTCAAAAATTGCATGTGACTGCCATTTTTGATTGAACGAGTGAATAAGAATACAATCAACGATAAGTAAATCCACTTGATGATGAGAATGGTCATAAACAAGAAGATTTCTCTTCTTCCGAAGATAAAGCGCACTTAAGCGTACACTTCTCTTTTCTTTGATGAACGGGGCCTGAAGAGATGTTAGCAGATGCCATATGTCGATGAAGAGCGAGGCCTGAACTGATGTGAACAGACATCATGGTCGTTGAAGAACGAGGCCTGAACTGATATGAACAGACGTCATAGTCAATGAAGAACGAAGCCTGAACTGATTTGAACAGAAGTCATATCTCTCTTTTCTACTTCTCTCAGCTAACTCGTTACCAACCCCATTATCATTCTGACGGCTCGTTGTTGTGACTACTTATGGAGAAAACCCAATATGATGAACTTGAGACTGAAGTAAATTAACCCGAACTTGTGACTTAAACTTGCACTAATGTGTGACAAAGAGCGGTGTAGAGAGTTCGTGCAACTTCGAATCCCTAAGTACTCTATACTCTTCAACCAACCAACCATCAAGTATAAGACGTATATCACCTCTTGGATATCCACAACTTCGTGTGACACTGAGCACTACAACGTTACTCCTTAAAGTGATAGTTATTCTGTGGTAATAGAGAGGAAGAATCACAAAAATAACTAGATATCCAAGTCTTCGTCATTGTAAAGGTCAAACGCTCGAACAAGGATCTCGAAGAATCTTCATCCAACCAACCCCAATATCTTCAGATACTAAGTACACGCACCCGTGAAATTTCACTTCAACCTCAAATAAATAATATTGAATTAACGCCGCAGTCACATCTTGTGGTTTAAATGCCCAGATCTACCCCGTAAAACTTTGTTATAACCAAAATGCCATGAAGTATATCATAAATCATCCAATACATGTGAAGTTGAAACCGTAGCACCAAAATCAATTAAGATCCGGAAATGCACTTTTCTTTCTCCAGGATAGTTCCATCATCACGGGATTTTACAAATCTATGATTTAAACCGAGAAATAGATTCTTTCGCGGAATTTTACAAAACCAAGAAGAAACCGTGAGACAATGATAAATTGAATGTGTTATGACAAATTTGATTCTGGTGAATAACTGTTTGGGGAAACATGCATGAGATCAGCAACAATTCTTCTCACATATGTAGAATACTTCACAAACCATGCTAAGTAAAGTAGTATATACTACTTCCCCCTGGAGGTTGACCTTATATCATCAAAGTACATATTTCTCCCCCATGATGATTTCGAACTTTCGGAAGCATCATTGACGTGTACGACCATAAACCCGAGAAGTTCTTGTCTTAAGCAAACATTTTGAGAAAAAATCATGAATAACATTGAAGATTCTTGAAAGATTTTGCTTAGACTGTGAAGTATCATTTACGTTATGTAGCGTCGAATATCCCATGAGAATTGTTGTTCACATCTCAACCATTTAACCCTTTGGCTAACTTACCAACCTCGTATTCAGTCGGTTAATGCTGTGACCACTTGCTCTAACCAATCCACCTCGTGTCTTTAAGTCTGACCACCTCTTGAGAAGATCTTGTACTACAATCCCGTTAGAAGCTCGAGAAATGACGATCCCTTGATGAAGCTTGATAATAGACAAATCCGCAACTTAAACTTGCACTAAATTTGTGATTAAGAACCTATCTGAAGCAGACCACCATTACTCCTTAAATTATAGGTGGTGGTATATACCCAACCTTCCATCCTTTATTGTATATATCCGCCTCTTGAACTATCCACATCTCGTGTGACACTGAGTACTACAATGTAACTCCTTTAAGTGATAGCTATATGCTGTGAGCACTACAACGTAACTCCTTTGACAGATATAACTAGATAGCCAAGTTTAATCACTGTAAGTACGCTCGAACAAGGATCATCAAATATTGTGCATCCAACCAACCCCGAGTTATTTGAGATACTAAGTACACGAACCCGTAAATTAACAAACCAACCAAGTGACCATAGCTTCTCAAATTTCTACCGATCTCGTAGCACAAACTTATCCCAAAAAGATACTCAAACCCCGTAAGTTTTATTTTGTCCAAAGTCCAAGTCCAAGCTTAGTCCAATAATAAGCCAAAATTAATAGTCCAACAACCTTATACCATTTTATAGCCTCAAATTCAAGTAGCCATAGTTTAATATAGCAATAATCCCAAAGTTTGGCTAACTTCATGAATAAGCACTAAAATTCGGCTAATTTAATTTCTGCTCAAATAGCCTATTGTTTCATGAAGCTCATGAGCCCAAGACCTAATTTATCCCCTAATCACTATAATGATCAATCATCATTT
Source organism: Artemisia tridentata subsp. tridentata (assembly GCA_021014915.2). NCBI lineage: Eukaryota > Viridiplantae > Streptophyta > Magnoliopsida > Asterales > Asteraceae > Artemisia > Artemisia tridentata. The sequence goes on from CP139507.1 coordinate 403,055,161, forward strand.
ATGTTATTTGATGGACCAAGCCTATTTAATTATAACAATAAACTTCGGCTGGCCCACTTCACAAACCGTATACCCTAAACATAACCCTAATTTTTAGGCTATTATAAAACTCCACACAATCCTCTTACCCTAATTCCTCTCATAGTTAACCCTAATCACGCCCCCATCAAAAAATCCGCCCCTCTCATCACTCACCTAACTCCTATCAAACAATCCCATCTAACTTAGATATAATTACATCACTATACCATCCGCCCCCAATCTAACAACAAACCCTAATCTCCTCACAAACTCCAGCACCCCATCTATCTCATTTCACTGCTGTTAACTTGCGAACCACATATAGTAACACGGCTTCAAGTTCAGTTAATAAAGGTATAAGGTATGAGGGTGGGGTTCTCCTTTTGTTATCTTTTGTTGTTGTGTCTATGAACGAATAAAAGAATCGATTATAACAATATTGTTATAAATCTTTTCTTTCTTTTCGGATATAAAAATAAATGAGTATCATCTCATCACAGGTCTATGATGATCTTTTCTATTCGTGTGTTTAAAATCAGTGTAAGTACTTGAAGCATCATGCGAAACACGAAAGAAAAAATTATGAGGTCATTATTACTTTTCAATTTCGGATCTATGATGGTGTCATTTCATGTGTTTGAACTTGTGAAAGTTTGGGCTTTGTAAGCACGAAAGAAAACTGAGATCCTAGTTAATTTTCGTTTTAGTAAGATGTAATAGGATGAGGGATGATGTGATGTTATTGTTGACCGATTAGATACTTGGAGGTGGTTTTTAGGATAGTGAATGGACTCGGTGTTGTGTTGGTTCGGCAGTGATGTTGGTTTTTCCTTTTACAATTTGTTTTCATTATCATTTAAACCATATAGACCAATGATGGTGTCAAACTGAGGTCAACGAGTCTTTGCATAATGGTTGTGATCAACGTGGTCTTACCGTCTTCTTCTACATCTTAATTCTTTTGGTTGACTATGGACAAACCGCTACACAACTTAGGCAACGCGTAATACCAAACCGCTAATCCTCTTGAAATTTTGGCAGCATCTCGTTTAGATTTGCTAATAGAAGGTCTTTAATAGGTCAAACCGCTGTTGACTGGTCAAACCACTGTTGACTGTCACTTTCGTACTTTTCCCATAAAAACCGATCTTGCTTATCACTTTCATCAAACCACTATCAAGAAACTCAAGCACACAACTCACAGATTCAACCACGAATTTAGTTAAACCTCGTGTTCGAATGGATCAACAAAAGCTTTAATCCAGTCAACCAACAAAAAACCTTTTAACAATCACTTTCACCCACAAATATGGCCACGAACCACATGAAATAACCGAGAGAGTTAAGGCATAAAACATGAACAAAATTATACACAGTGTGCTTTTCATAACATAATGTTCAAACCAAAGAGAAAGTGAATATGTTTGAGCCAAAAGGAAAAGAAAACTTTAACAGTAATGGCCCAAAATAATCCAACACCACAAGCAGTTTAAGGCCCAAATATAGGTTAGCAACAAACAGATTTAAGAAATAAAGATGGTTCGAACCAAAGAAAAAGATTTGTGTTTGTGTATTTCGAACCAAAAGGAAAGAAGAAGAAAACAACCAAGCATACCCAGTCGACATAAACCAATTTCAAAAACAGATTAAACAAAAACAGTTTCAAAACAGTGAGTCGAGCAAAAGAAACAGCTTCAAAACAATTATTCGAACCACAAAAATCAACACAACTAACAACCTGGCTCTGATACCAATTGTAGGATCGATACATGTGTTGATTATGTAGATTCAGGAGGTCTTGGATTATGGAAGAACAACTCCATGTTTGAGTTAGAGAGAGAGAGAGAGGAAAAGGGAACTTGAGAGAGAAAATATGTGTGTATTAGATTGAAAGATAAGGAGTTCCAACCCTCTCCCTAGGTGGAGAGGGGTATTTATACTTACTAATATAAGTGCCCCGAGTGGGCTGTAGAGTGAACTAACAGTGGGTAAAGACCCGAACCACTCCACAAACACTATAATAACTAAACTAATATTACGTTAACTAAACAAATACTAATAAGCCTACGAGCTACATAAATGCTAAATAGATACTCGGGGTGATCGAGTCTTCACATGAATATTTATATTCCTAACAAGCTTCGTCAATGGCAAAGCTAAACGTGAGAACCCTTCCACAAACCTCCGATAATAACCAGCAAGCCCCAAAAAGCTTCTAACTTCAGTCACCGTCGTTGGTCTTGGCCATGATTTTGAAACCGCTAAAGTAAGGACCACTCGTATCGTAGCCGGTTTAACAACCGGACTAAATGTTTCAGTACAATCGATACCCACCTGTAGAGACCTGCCATCACCAACCAAACGAGTTTTGTAACGCTCAAAAGAACCGTCATAATGGAACTTATGTTTAAAAATCAACATTGAACGAATAATATGCATATTAGATGCTCGGGGTACAAGCTCCCATGTCTTACTGTCAATAAGAGCATTAAACTCATCGGTCATGGCTTGTTTCCAATTCGGGTCACTGAGTGCCCCTTTTGGGTTACGTGGAAGAGGAGATGAGGTGGTAGAGGTGAAGAGGTTGAAAGGATCTTTGCGTTTGGTTATGCCCGGCATACTACGAGTGGTCATGGTTCATGAGGATGTAGTATTAGATATGGGAAGTGATGGTTGTCGTGGAGCTCTATATACAGATGATGGGTTAGGTCTAGGAGAATTTATAAGAGAAGATTGGGATGTTTTTCGAGACTGTTGTGGACTAGAGGTGTAGGATGTAGTGGTGGGAATAGGATGAGAAGGAGTGTTAGTTGTGTGGGTTGGACTCGAAGGCCCAGAAGGTATGCGGTCTGGTGATAATTGTTGGGTTGTGACAGAATCACAGGGGGTTGGTGTGGACATTGGAGTGGGTGTTAGAGAGACAGAAGATGTCATCTGCTGTAAAAAATATGGATGCATATTAGTATGAAGAAAGTCATAAGTTTCAGGTTTGGAGAAGCATGGATGAGCAAATGAGGATCTTCTTAGATCGAAGGTCATAACACTTGTAGCCACGATGAGAAGCCGGGTACCCTAAGAAGACGCACGGGGTCGAACGGGGTTGCAATTTGTAGATGGTTGTTGACGGTATAAGAGGGTAACATAAGCAACCAAAAGTGCGTAAGTGGGTATATGTAGGTTGTCGTTGATATAGGATATTGGTTGGAGAATGGTAGTTTAGGAGTTTGCTAGGTAAAATATTTAGGAAATAAGTTGCCATGGCGAGTGCATGATGCCAAAAGTGTGATGGCAAAGATGACTGTGCTAAAAGGGTGCGAATGATGTTATTTATGGCTCGTATTTTACGCACGAATTTTCCATTTTGGGAAGATGTGTGTGGGCATGAGTACCGGAAGACCATTCCATTTTGTTTACAAAAATTGTGGAACGAGGAGTTGTTGTATTCTTTCCCATTATCGTATTGAAAAGCTTTGATATTAGTAGAAAATTGTGTAGAAATAAGGTAGTTAAAGGTAAGAAATGTAGAAAAAACCTGTGATTTATGACCTAATGGGAATGTCCACAAAAAATTGGAATAGTCATCAAGGAATAACACATAGTATTTGTAACCGGTCGAGCTTAAAACTGGGGATGTCCATAAATCACTATGCACAATATCAAATGGAGACAAAGTAACAGAAGATGAATCATAAAAGAGCAATTTAATATGTTTGCCAAAAACACAAGGTTCACATAAAGAAGGTTCTTTCGAACGATTACATTCAATGTAATTTTTATTTCTAAGCAAATTTAAAATATTAGCGCCTAGATGTCCAAGACGCCTATGCCAAAGGTCTTGAGAGAAAGCTGCAAAAGTGGAGGGTGAGGTGATTTGTTGAAGTGCGGAAGTGGTGAGAGGATATAGGTCCCTGGTACTATTACATCTCATGAGTTGGATCCCCGTCTTGTAGTCCTTCACAGTGAAACCAAAGGGATCAAAAGTGATAGATATGTTATTATCAATAGATAAGCGTCGAACTGGGATGATATTTTTTATGATTTGAGGTGTATATAGTACATTTTTTAATAGCAAAGAAGGGTAAGGATAAGAAAGAGTTGTATGTCCAAAACCTTGAATTGGAATTTCATGGCCATTACCAACTATTATATTTTTTGGAGTGCTCATATTGAAATAAGATGAGAGTGTACCTGGTGAGGCTGTCATGTGACTCGAAGCTCCCGTGTCCATATACCAGTTTTCATCAGGAGGATTCAACGTCATGTTATGCAAAGCACTCTCAATATCAGTAGGAGTAGATGGCGCCACAGAAGCTGCATAGGCCTACTGGGGACGAGGCCCAAGAATACCTACGGATCCAGATGGGCCAGGAGGCCGAGTCCAAGGGGCTGCTGGATATGGACAAGGTGGAATAGAGGCCCAATATTGTTGTCAAGCCCATGGCGAGGGTTGATTCCAAGTCTGTCTAGGTCCATGAGAAGCCTGAGTGGAGTGATTGTTATGGTTAACATTCTGGTTGTAACCGCCAGAAGGATAGTTACCTCCACCACGACCTCTGCCACAACCACCATTGCGACCACGACCGCCATTTCGACCACCACCACGACCACGGTTGGGCAGGAAGTTGTTGCCATGAGAGGTGTCTCGAGTATTGTTTGTGTGTGATTTGGAATCAGGGGTATCATTTGTGGTAATTAAGGCGGTTCCAATAGACATCCCGGCAATATTAGCTTGGCGGTTTTTGCGGGTTTCTTCCAAGATTAGTTTGGAACGGGCATCATAAAAGGTAGGGAGAGGATCACTTTGTTGAATGATGGTCGCAACTCCATCATAACTCTTGTTAAGTCCCGCGATTAATTGCAAGACCAGACGTTGGTTAGACACAGGTGCACCAACATTAGCAAGTTGATCAACAAGCATTTTTAGCTCTTGGCAATAAAAGGAGATGTTAGGAAAGTTTTCAAGTTGAGTGTTGGAGAATAGATGTTCAAGAGAGAGAGCCCGTGATTGTTTGTTGTCTTGGAAGATATCCTTCAAACGATCCCATGCTTTCTTGGCAGTGGTATCGGGTTCGAGTATGGTGTGCATAAGATCTTTAGAGATTGTGGCATAAACCTACTGAAGAACGTTGGCATCAAGGCGACTCCATGTTTCAGGAGTCATGGCGGGTTCTTTGTCTTTTGGTGGGGGAGGAGTGTTTGAGGTGAGATGATCGATAACATCATAAGCACGGCAGTGAATTTTGAACAATTCAGCCCAAATGTGTATTGACCGGTTTCCATATCAAGTTTGACAGTAACCGAGTTAACAATGTGGTTAACAGTTTAAGCAGGGTGAAGTTTGGTGGAATAAGAACAGGAGAGGATGATTTAGGAATGAAAAGGTTGAGATTAATTTAGGGTTTAAGAAGGCCTGATACCATATAAGATGGAATGTTTTGATGTTTATTCCATTCCCTGAAGGGTAGTATATATGCAATGCTGAGTCCCTACAAGTATGGTAACCTAGTATTATCCTAACAACTTTGTAACCAACTATGAATAATACAAGCCAATAATATAGCTGGTAAATATACATAACGGATATGGTTTCACTAATAGTTTTAATCAAAATAAATAAATAAACCCCTTTTTTCTATAAAAGCCCTATTATTTCTATATTTTTATACACTTTGGCAGCGAACAAATGCACTTTAGTGGAACACATCTAAATATTAAAGCCGATTTAGTGGAACACATTTAGCATCGGACAAATGCGATCTAATTTTATTGTAATGTTTTTAATTCTATTTGAATTATTTAATGTAACGTCTTTTTAGTTATTAATGAAATTTTAATTTTAAAAATAATAAGAAAAAAAGCGTTTGGTCACATGTGCGGTCCCTATCTTACGAGTGTTTAGTGTTGGTTTGATTTAGGAGAGAGAAAACTGAAGTGGCTCTGATGTGACAGTATTGGGTTTAGTCTTGGTGTGGTTTTATTACATTCAGCCTAACAAATTTTGTCTTTGTTTATTCATTGATGAAAGTTGGACTTGCGATACACGGCTATCAGTTAAACCGAAGTCTTTGTTTATTCATTGATCTATAGAAATCAAAACAGTTTACTTAACTGGTGACTATACTTACTTTAGCTCTTTACTTTTGCCCTTGACAAATATTAATGTTGTAAACAGTGGATGTAATTATTTTCTTTTAAAATTGACGCTTTTATCCGCATTGGTTCATTTAAATCGGCATTGGTATAGTTTATTTGAAGTTGATTACTCTTGTCTAGCAACTTCGTACCGCTACACGGCATATATAAACCTTTTCTAGTGGTGTCTTGCACATCACGCTCGGTTTAGAGTTGTCGTTTCATTACATCTCAAAGCTACCTTTAACGCATGGATCCCACACCAACCCGCTCTATATTGCAACCTCAATCCTTGAATTAACTTAGAGTTGCATACAGTTTCCTAAAAGTTTTCTATCTGCAACTAATTGTAACATTTTTGGTGGCTTCTTTTCCATTGTAGCAAAATTGTTGGTTGAATTGTATAAAACCTACACGGTTATGCGCAATAATGTGTCTTAACAACCACTTTTCTTGTAATCACATAATTTTTAAGACTTTAGTGGTAAATTTATTGATAACTAAAACTATGTAAAAGTTTATAAAAATGAGAAAAGCTCATTTTACCTATCTAAAGATTGAGTCCAAAAAATTAAATGTCGAGTCACAATGATTAACGTCAATGGGCAAGATTCTAACAAGTAGTGAAGTTTGACATGCATTTACTTCATGAATTATTGATGCATCAAGTTTAGAGAAAGAGCTGTACAACAAATGACATTACACCAAATACACGATTCTTTTCACTATTGAGCCAAATATTAATTACACTAATAAGTTATCAAATTCTTTTGAAGTCTCCATAATTTAATATTTTCCGCCTTTCAACCCTTCGACCACCATCATTAGATACTACTAGCATGGTACCCGCGCATTGCGGCGGATACCATAGCACAGGGCATTGTAGTGTTAGGGCATTGTTTACCAAAAATATGTTTGACGGCAAATAATTTCTTTTCAACAAACTGTATTTGTAGCGTTAGGGCATTGTTTACCAAAAATATGTTTTTCTAGACGCCATGGTCGCATAACGGTAACCATACATGGTTTTTAACAAATTTCGATATCGTTATATTTATAGTGCTAGGGAATTCTTTACGAAAAAATATTTTTTCAGATATCGTGGTTATATAGCGGCCACTATTTTTGTTGTGGCGTCGATATTTTTTATGTTGCTTTCTTTTTAAACATGCATGTATTTTTAATGTAACAGTGGTTATCGATGATTTTGTTTTAAGGTAACAAAGGTTATCGATGATTTTGTTTTAAGATAAAAGTGTCAATAGTCATGTAAATTATTGATTATTTTTGTGGTGGCGTCGAGTACCTGCGTCTAACGGCAGCAGTGTCTTATTTCGAACAAAGTTTGACGGCGAATAATTTTTTTACGAAAAATTATATTTGTAGCGTCGAGTACCCGCGCCTAGCGGCAGCAGTTTCTAGTTTCAATCAAATCTTGACGGCGAATAATATTTTTCGAACATATTCATTTGTGGGGTTAGGGGAAAAGCACAATCACATACTCCATATGACTTCCTATTTCTCGGTTTTCAGTAATTCAAATTGTATTACTTGGCTTCTTTAGCGAGTGGTTAAAGCACAATCACATACTCCATATTACTTGGCTTCTTGAGATTCTCTTTTTCTTAGTCATAGTATGACTACACAACTACGACTACCGGTCACAAAATTAAGTTTTCTTTTTTTATGTAAAAGAGAAAAAAGCAATTGTGAAAGTTTTGTCATTTTCTTCTCATATCGATTGAATACCATGAGTATTGCAGTTTTCATGCCAACTTTACACATTTGTTTCTTGGTTTTCTAAATTAACAAAATTACACATACTGTCTTGTTTATACTTGTTTTATCGGAATTTGCTTATATATCATGTACACTATTGTTTTTATTTGGTTAAATCATTTGACAATATGTTAAATTAAATCAATTAAAAGTTTGTACATTCGATTGGAAAACAATAAGTTCATTGTACATTTGAACATTTCCCTTTTAATTACACACTGAATCAGTTTTACTATGTATATGTGATGTTTCAACACGTGATTTGTGCAAGACTTGTTAAACATTCTCAAAATCTGACATTATAAAGTTTTTAAAAATCCAAACATTACAAAACTTTTAAAATTTTCAAAATCTGACATTATAAAGTTTTTAAAAATCCAAACATTACAAATTTCAAAATTTTTTGTAATCATATTCTCTAAGTCCAATGTTTTAAATCTTAGATTTTCAAATTTCAAAATTTTGAACTTTTTAAGATTCCTAGATTTTCAGCTTTTCAAATTCAAATACCAAAATGTGATATGTTCAATGTTTAATATTTCAATAGTTTTAAAATTCGAAACTGAAATTTATTCACATTTTTCAAAACTGTAATTTTTTCAAAATTTCAAACTAAAAAGGTTAAATGAAATATGGCTCAGATTTTGTCTCTGGCTGCAAAAAACCTGTTGCATTCTCAAATACAACTCGGTTTTATGCCACGCCAAGTTACGACTCATCAAATCATCATAGCCGTATTCATAATAAACAAACACAACAAACCCAAATAGCATCATTCTGGCCAAACTCGCAACGTATTCATCATAACCAAACACAACAAACCCAAATAGCATCATCACAGCCTCATGGATAACCCGCTGAAACCACCATCGCTAACCATAACCAGAAACAACTATCACACAACCACCAACCAAACACAACAACCGAGACCATAACCACCACGGTATTTCACAAAACAACCTCACATGCATCATCATCATGATTGCCATGCTATTTTAGTTTTCCATCTCTGACCATAGTCAAAGTAAACGATACCAAAAATTTCAAGCAGCGACACAATTTTTTCCGGCGACCACTAATTTTTTTCGGGCGACAGGGTAACTTTTTCCGGCGAGAGAGTGGCGGCTACAGCGGCGGCACTACAAAAAAACAAACACGTTAGATCTAAAAAAATGTATGGATCTACAAAAAAACAAACACGTTAGATCTAAAAAAAATGTATGGATCTACAAAAAAGCATATAGATCTACAAAAAAAGTATGGATCTAATAAAAAAAAAATAAAGGTCTATGAAAACATCAATATATCTACAATCTACAAAAAATCTAAAAAAATACCTCAAAAATTGATGGGGAAGGTTTCGGTGGCCGTCTGGTTGTCGGGTTGTGGCGGCTGGTTGGAGGTGTAGTAGGGTGGCGATGGTAGGAGGCTCAAAGTTGGTTGTTTCGTTGATGGTGGCAATGGACAAACGAAACCACCAACAATAACCAAAACCCATCACGGACTACCTCAAACCACCTAAACCATCAAAAGATGGTGGCAATTTCGGCAGATGGCGGTGGTGTTGAGGTTAATGGTGGCGGCGGGTGTTTTTTTAGAGAGAGAGATGTGTTTTAGGTTAGAGAAACTATGTGAAGAGAGAAGGCAGAAGAGAAACTGTGTGTGTGGTTTTTTTTTTTTTTTTTTTTTTTTTTTTTTTTTTTTTTTTTTTTTTTGTTGTTGTTTTTATATATAGTGGGTTTGGATGATAAAGGGTATTTTCGACATTTCTCAACTCTTTTTTTCAACAGGGTTGCATAATCTTTATAAGGGAGTATAGATAAATAACACTCTTTTGATTGCATTCCTCAAGCCCTTACAAATAGTACCAATATTCACATGACAAAAGTTCCAAACACAATTCCAAATTTTACTTCAAATGATGATGCACACGAGGTCAATGAATACATGTTTCAAAAGCAACAAGGTGAATATGTGATTTACAAGAGTTCGGATGAAATATGTAAGGCATCAACTCAAACTCTTGATCAAGAACAATTATACCCCATGATCTGCCTCAAACGGTCAACCCAAATTAACCAGGTAAATGGTCAACAAGAGTCAATCACTTGAGAACACGATGCAATTTACCAGAGGAGTTAGTGTTTTCCCCGGGTCTTTTAAGTCCCAGCGAGGTGTGAAATCTGTAGTAAAACGAATTTGTGATCGGGTGATAATTGAACAAAAAAGGTTGTGAGTGATTAAACTAAAGAAATATAAAAGGAAATAGCTTAAAGAAGCTATATGAACAAGAACGTGCAAACAAATTAACTAGAAACGTTTAAAACTAAAAACGCGTACGTTAAATTTAAATTTACGTAAACGTACGAAATAAAACGCGAGTTTTAAGAAATAAAAAGCCTACAAATATGAAATTTATATTTTTACAATCCTAATAATAAAATAAAATTATTGGAAAAAGAAAATTATTTATTTGACTTATTAATTAATTATTATTAATTAAAAACTATTTAATTATTATTTAAACTAACTAAAATTCTAATAAATACTAAAAGATCAAAGAAAAATCTGAAAATTTTTATATAAATACTCTAAGGTGACAAGAAACTAAGAAAATTATAAAAATGAAAATTACTTAATTAAAATTTAAAAAAATAAATTCTATTAAATAGAAGCTATCACTATATTTCTATTTTTGGTTTTTCTTAAGGACTAAAAATGTAATTATATTTTTCCTAGATTAAAAATGACAAAAGAAAATTATGAAAATTAGATTTATATTTTTCTGATTATTTTTCTATTTATTATGATTTAATTACTATGTTAAACTAAATAAAAGATTAAAAATATTAAAACTATTAAGAAAATTCTAAATTTTTTTCCTAAGTTACTTATTAGTATAAGAAGCTAGGGAAAGATATAAAAAGTTGGAAATGCTTAAAAATAAGCAGGAAAATAAGCTATTTAAGCTTATTAGCTTAAACTGAACAAGAAAACTATATAAATAACAAAAGAAAACTAAAACACTAAATAACACATAGGGGAGATGGTGCGTGCCTTTGTTGTGATTTTTGACCTGTTTGACCAAGAGGTCACAGGTTCGAATCCAGGCAAAGCACAAACTCAATAACTATTATATATTTTTATTTTTCTTTACAAACCTACTGAAACAACAAAAATAACAAAATTTTGAAAAGACCAAACTTTTGAAACTTAAGAATAAGCTCAGATTGAGCTTATTATTCCAACAGTTAAGCCTTTTAAGGCTTAACTTGTATTTTTCAAATTCAAAAGCTTTTAACAAGCTATAAACTGGAAACAAAAAGTGAAATAAGATACAAACAGATTAAATGGACTTGAAATAAGCCAAAGAAAAGAGAAAACAAAAGAAAATAAGCAGATAAGCAAAAATAAGCAATTCCAAATCCAACTGAGAACCAAACAGCCTGCAAGTATTTTGGAGGGCAGTTTGAGCTTATCAAATAAGCTTGGATTGCCAAATAAAAACTGGAACAAGATAGATGGGTGGCTGGGCTTTCCAAAAAGCTCAAGCACACCAAGTGGGGCCCACTGACAAGCTTGTGAGGGCTTGTGAAGTTTGGTGGATCAGCTGAGTACTCAGTATAAACACAGAGATGGGACAAACTTAAGGCTTAATTTTAAGCTAGTAAATAAGATAAAATCTAAGATACCAGATATTATACTTGAACCTTACTATGTGAAATTTATTAAAAACCAAAAAGTAAAGCTAGATACTTACTGGATAAGCTAATATTAAGCTGAGATCAGCAGGATTGAAACCTGCATTCTGTCCAAGTGTAGGCTGTGCAGAAGGCGCAAACCACAAGAACTATTAACTAGGCTAATATGACTTACACTAACTGATCAAAAGGAGCTCAGAGAAACAAATAAAAAGGCCAAGATAAGCCTCTGGCTTATCTTGGCTTATTTGACTTACTTAGGGGCTGAAAATGCCACAAGGACTACAAAACCATAAAATCTATGAAATAGGCTATTTGGGACATAAAAACAGCTTAACATAACCTAAATAAGCAGGATCAAAGTTGGGCTATTGGCACATATACAGTAAAAAGCTATTGATGCTCAGAATAAGCTTAATCTAAACACCCTTTTGACAAGGTTGTTTGGGGTTTTTCAAAGCAAAAGACCAAAAAATAATCTGAGCTGTTGATTAAATAACTATATTTAAACATTAATAAGCAATAAAAAACATGATAAGCAGAAAATCAGCACTTGTACAGTACTTTTGACCATCGTTGACTTTTTTTGCAAAACTTAATATTTTGACTAATTAAGCATGACTGGAACCAATTTAAGCTTAAATTAGCTTTACTGAGCTTATTGGATTACTTGAAATAGCTGAGAATGTAATTTGCAATTAAAAGAAAAATGGCGTGAAAAATAAGTTATCACAATGAAAGCTTAAATTGAATCTAATTAATTGATTGTTTTACAACTGAAACGACTTAAATTATTCAAAAACAACAAAACCCAGATGAAAATTACAACTAAATTAAACTACGACATGAAAATTAAAACTACACTACACTAACACCTACTACTCTCCTCTCTCTGTCTTGTGGTCTTTTTATGCTTCCCAAATATCTCTCTTATCTCTTTGAAGCTATCCCAGCAGTCCAATTAAGCTGAATTAATCCAAGCCCTCCACTTGTCTTTTTGGAGGGAAAGGTGGATGTGAGTTGTTGTCGACACAGGGGAGATATTTTGTGAAGTATTAGCATTGGAGGGGGTAGTTAGACAGCTGATGATGAGGTGGGGGGTGAGGTGGTAGCAGGTGGCCAAAACCACCATGGTTTTGTGACTCAGTGTGTGGGAGAGAAGGAGGGAAAAGGAAAACGGGGTAGTGGGTTTGACCAGGGAGTTGACCCAGGTTTTATTTAAGAAACAAAAGTGTGGGCCGGGTTATGTGTTTTTTTATTGGGCTTTGGTGGGTTGGGTTTAGTTTAGGTTGGGTTGGGTAAATGGGGTTAAGGTTATTTAGTGTTGGGTTTTGGATTTAGTTTGATCCGGATTAGTTTAAATAAGCACAAGGACCATTTGTGCAATTTTGGATTTTTAGGGACTGAAAATGACAACTTTCCAAAGTTTGTTATAAGGACCAATTTTGACAATTTTAATTTTCCAAAGGACCACAAATGTTAATTTTCCAATTTAAAATGTCCAGGGATAAATTCTGTCAATCATTGAAATTTCAGGGACTAAAGTTGCCATTTTGCAAAACTGAACTTTATAAGGCTAATTTTGACAACTTGAAAATCCCTGAGGGCCTTTTATGAAAAATTTCCATGTTTTGAATAACTAGGGACTAGATTTGACAATCTATATATTCTAATATACAGCAGTTGAAAAAGACGTTAAATGCCCCTCTAAAAAAGCAATACTCAAATTCTAAGATGTCTACATTTGTCATTTCATCTAATAATTTTAATTATACCAATAATTAAGGAAACTTTATATTTTTGTCAAAAGCTTTAGAGAGAAGCCTCTAAATTGTCGGTCCACTCTAACCTTCAACAATTCTAACCAACCCAAAATTGCAAAGCTTAAGGTGGAAGCCCCATTTTTTTCACCCGATACATATTCTAACCCAACCCATCCCCCATCAGTTTTTATGAACCGAAATCCTATACACCAATCGACCCTAAATCAAACGCAGTCACAATAATCAAAACTCAAAATCATCATCAGAAAAACGGCATGATTCTTCCAGGTTCTATTGAGATAAATGATATTGTGTTCTTAATTCAAAAAAGTAAGTATTGATACATGAATTTTAGTTAATCTCATCTCTGAATGTGCAATTAGTGTGGTGCATCAACAAGTCTATTTTGCAAGAATTGATCAATTTAAGTTTCTCTAATCAAGTTCTCAATCTTCTACTTAATTTGCTTACGATTTGATTTATCCTATGTTATTTTGAATTAATTATATATTACTGATCAAATATGAGTTGATTAATTTGTTCATGAATTGATTTTATTTGTGTCATTGTTTTTTGCAGGGCAAAGATGCAGCACATGAGCAGATTGACATAAGTGAAATTCTATGCTTTCTGAATCAAAATTAGTGTATAGCAATATAAAGAAAACAATGTTAGAGAAATTGCATAGCAACAAAGCAACAATTGATATGGGGAAACGTCATTCAACATCATCAATAATTTGTAAGGGATTTTGGTATTTTATTTTTACAAGTTTGATAGTTTATGATTTGTGTATATATTTGAGGAAATTATTGCTATTGTTTATTGAATGGTGGAAACAGGTTAAGAATCATGGGCCTTTTTAAAAAGGCAATGTTTTTGGTTGGTTGTTATTTGCAGGTTTACAAAAATCAAGAACCAACTCTATATGATCTAATTTGTGTTTGGAGGTCTACCATGTAAGTTATGAGGTTATATGCATTCCAACTATTTGATGAAATGCATTAATGAAACGAAAACTATTTGATGAAATGCATTAATGAAACGAAAACATTTGCTATCGATTGTTTCTAGATATTACATTGTTCTATTTGGTGTTTCAAGGGCATTTTAATTAAGGGCCAATGGAATCTGCTTTCTGGTTTCCCTCACATTACTGACATCTTTTATTTCGATACATTGTGGGATCTGTATCTGTCCTATCGTATAAATGCGTCATTTGAATTACCACATAAATTAAGATAAGTGTTTGGTCGTTACATTGTACTGTGCCCAATTTTGCATAATAAAGGTTCTGAATTTATGTTTTTCTAACAAATATTGATAGTTGCTAAACCTGATTTTGCATAACAATGGCATAGAGTTTTTGTTTTTACACGAGCAATAACAATGCCGAAAGAGTAATATCAGAGACATGGGTTGTGCTTTTATATGCTAAATTATTAAGAAATTATATGTCCTACAAATAGTTTAAAGGTTATATATGCTGGTTGTATACTGAAGCTAATGCATGAATTGTAATCTTTTCGTTAGTGATATTTACTTCTTATTTTAGGTACCTTTTCAAAATGGCTTTTATTAGTAGAATTAGTAGTCTGGTAAAACAATCTGGAAGCAAGAATGTTAGCACGTGTCTTCCTCAAGTTTGCCCCTTAGAAGCATGTCATGCTCTTCGTTGGAGGTACATTATCGTGTGGTTTTCATGCCGTATAATGAGGTGTGCATATTTACAAAGTTATGTTCAGAATATCAAATCTGTATATATTATGCAGGACTTGCATATGCAACTGATGAAATGGCTTGGAGTAGACTGCCGAATATATATGCTATTGGTGATTGTGCTAGCATATATTAATGCAGAGTAATGGTATGTTTATGCTTGCAGTTTTAAATAGCCTTTTAAAAAGTTTCCTTATGCAAATTCATTATTTGTGTTAACTGAGGTATGTGCAATTGATATGGTAGGTTATTGTCTGGAAGGAACAAAAACATGATTTAATCGCACAAGAAACTTGATGTCTAGCTGATGAGAGAAACAAGGTATCAACGGTTTACACTGATATTAAGTTTGAAATTTTATTTTCATGAACTCTTTTCAAAGCAATTTTAATAATATTTTATTTCTATTTACTTGATTTTCGTTTTAGGTCTTTTGTTTCGCTTACACCCACAGAGGTACATGCAATGATTCTTTGTGATCTGCCGTTTGTGCATTTTTTCCTGTGACAACAATGGTTATCAGGTGCTTATGTTCTTAAACTCTTTGATTCTTTTTCTATAATGTGTAAAACAATCTAAATGAAGGTGAAAATTGCTTTGCTGTGAGGGTTTATTGTTGAGTGTCATCTATTTTCATGGTAAGTTGTGTAAGTTTTGGATGATTCTATAGTTGTAAATGATTTTAGGGTGTTTGGAAACGACTATAATGCTTGAATATTTGGGAAAACTTGAATTTGGTGCTCAAACACGGACCGCTTGCAACGATATGAGTTAATGTGTGATTTCTTTTTTTTGTCTTTTCACAGGGAATTGGCTAATTGATGTTATTTGATTGGTTGTATTCTTTTTTCCTGCGCCTTACCTGGGTAAGTAGATTTTGAACTATTCCTGTCAACCGATCTTTTTAGTACTTTTCAGTCACGCAATATATTAGCAATCGAGTAGTTAGTTGTAATGGTGTTGATTGCTTTATCAGGTGGTTATGATAAGGAGGATAAGGCGGTGATCTTATACATTGGCTGCTCTTAAATATTGGGGACCGACGACTTTCACAAACTTTCTGGTATCTTATATTACCATATCCTCTTAGTTCACTTGATTTAACTCTATGGCAACATAAGGTATGCAACAGAACTAGGAGAATTTAAAAATGGAAGAAAGCAAGAAAACGAGTCACGAACAGGCATATGTGCTTACTGTGATTGTTTTTCTTTTAGTCCAGCTGTTTTACTATTACGCTCTAAACATGACCTTATTTTAGTAAAATAAAAAATAAAAATAAAAAAGATGAAAAAACAATTTCGGACTTTACCTTAAAGTGAATGTCTATCCAAACACCCCCTAAGTTATCAGCTATAAGTCCCCAATATAGGCTAATTGTATCTATGTTATATTACAATGGCGAGCACCGTGTGTGATGGAAGCTAATGTTGTTTAGGCGAAAATAATTGAAGCTGAATGCCAAGTAACGAGGATAACAATTGCAGGTCGTAACGAGAATAACAGTTGCAGGTCATCTTCTTTAATGCTTCTAGAAAGTTATCCGTCAAACTTACTTGCTGACTTTTTTGATGCTGCAGTTTGAAAAAATGACATGCGCTGGGATTGTTGGTTCTCTTGCTAGAGCATTCGCCTATGGTTATATTATTTATAAATAATCTAGAAGAAAAAGGCCAAAACTGAATCTCTTAACACCACAAACTCCAGATTATGAATTATAAGAAACAGATAATGACACAACACTATCAATTTTACTTATACCATACTTTTTGTTGTTTTAGGAATGGTAAAGTTAGGTTGCCACATTTACTTTGGCAGCCTGGAAGTCTGATGTTGTTAAGATTACTGGTGCTCACGGCTACCGAAGATCATATACACACATGAGTAGAAAGACCACAGACATTAGTTTGGTTGCCAGTAGAGGAAAACAAGATTAGTTGGTGTGGTGCGTGTATAATAGTTCGGTTTAGATCTCTTTCATATTACGCTCTTTGTGAATAATATATTTGCATTTTTGGAATTGTCATCCAAAATTAGCAAGTTGTATTTTATGTTATCCTTTAATAAAATTCCATTTGTTAAGTATTTTTTTTAAACACTTGCATACATTCACACATGCATATGCCCATACTACTATTAGACTCTAACTAAGGAACAGCTCAAGTAATATGTAACCACAGTAACTCGAAACAATTATCAGGTAGGGTTTGGTTTAAAATGGGTCATTGGGTCACTTTTGTAGTACGGGTCAGTTTAGAGTGGGTTGAGTTTAAATGGTTCAGTTTAGGTAGTTTAGAGTGGGTTGAGTTTAAATGGTTCAGTTTAGGTAGTAACAAACAGAGGTGTCAAGGTACCAAAGAAAACATGGTGTTTGGGTTTGGGAGAGCAGAGCATGAAAAATAATAAAACCGAGATTGTGTAAATCAGTGTTCCAACAAAAGAATCTGGAATAGTTGCTAGATGACTTAATTCTCTAATGAGATGACGGTTTATCCGATATGAGTCATACCTGACCACAATGAGATGACGGTTTGATAATGGAAAAAAATGCAACACAACGAACTCTTTAATATAACAATGCTTCTTAAAATAATCTATAAAAAAAAATGATTGGTTACTCTAAAAAATGTCAAATTGCTTACTCTAAAAAACGTCAACATATTTCTAATAAACATAAAACTGCCGCCCCGTAGCAAGTTTGAAAAATTACTTTGATGCGCCTGGTAGATTTTTGCTACCCTTTGGTGACAGACGGCAATAGGGAAGTAAGATCATATTTCTAATAAAGTATTCATTTTGTTAAGTTGATATGCATCATACATGAGATGTTTATCAGATAAGGTGGTCTTATCTTTTAAATAGTAGTATTGTTGCAGTTGGCTTTACTGTATTTCTTGCACCTTGATACAGACAAACATTATTGTGTTAAGGTGAACCAATTTTCAGGCTTTCTTGATTAAAAATTAAAGACTCAAAATTAGCATTATATTGAATTTTCACTATTATCGCTCAGGTGGTTTTCCATTTAATCTCGTGAATTCACGGGTCAATAAACTGAGAAGAAATTGAATTAAGTTGTTCCCTATAAGTGACTTACCGTGAAACCTGATGAAATGAAAAGCCGTTCTCGGTCTTTGAAACTGAAAAAGTTATCGGTCTTTCAAACTATTAATTTGTTGTAGATCTACGAGATTGTTGGTACTACAATCGAGACTTGATGAATTTGAATTAAGTTGTTGCTATAAGTGACTTACTGCGTGATTTTGATGTTTAGAAAGATTGCTAAAATAGAATGATTTTAGTCACTCGACAAGGTATAAGAGAAATATATATTTGAAGGTTGTGATGGATAAATGTTTTTTGGATACTCCGAGAGTATATGCTACATTTTACATCATTTAATTGTAAGCACTTATACAATACATAATGTTCGACCATGTAGCAAACATGTCAAGAGTATGTTACAATTTTTTATAAAATGTCATGAAATGTTATTTGTGTTTGTTGTTACATATTTTATTTATTTTGTTGTTACCTTATTTTTTTTCTTTTTCTACGAGAAATTTTTTCAAACTTAATTAGCGAAAAACATTAGATGACCTTTATATTGTTTATAGATTTATTTTTATTTTTATGTAGCATAAATATTTTCTATTCATACGTCTAACTAACGTATCATTTATTCATATAATATCAAAAATAGTTATCTTCTATAAACGTATTTCTTTCCATAACATATTAAAAACTACTATTCTACGGTTCTCCATTTTAAGTGCTCCATGATGCATCTTTTTCTCTAATTCAACATGTTCTCATACTACCCTTCATTTAATTGCTACTATGTTTGTTGCTGAGTGGATGTTTACCATGATGTTTATTTGTGCTCCATGATGCATCTTTTTCTCTAATTCAACATGTTCTCATACTACCCTTCTTCATATAATTGCTGCTATGTTTGTTGCTGAGTGGATGGAGTTGAAAAACAAAACTCAATATGTTCAAGTGGTTCTTGACAAATGGATGGAACAAGGCAGGGTTTACGGGACTTCTATTTGTCAGTTTAGTTATTGAAGTTTTCAAAGCTAATAATGCAATACTTTAAACAATTATACACATTTATATCCGCACAATCCTTTTCTGATGTTTCATAATGTAAAATTTCTATGTAGTTGTATGATAGTCATCATGAGTTTATCTTTGATAATTTGGATAAGTGCACACGAATGTCAACGCCTACTCTTCAGTTTCATATCACAACATTTACTCATCAATTGCTATAGGGGCTGTTTGGAGTGCTTCTTTAAACTATTTATAAAGGTTGTTTGACGAGCTTACTTTAAACTACTTATAGGGCTGTTTGGAGAGCTTATCTAAACTACTTATAGGATTGTGTTTGGAGTGCTTATCTAAACTTCTTATAGGGCCGTTTCGGAGTACTTTTTTAAATTACTGATAGGGGCTGTTTGGAGTGCTTATTTTAACTACTTATATGACTGTCTTGAAATGCTTATTTAAACTACTTATAGGGGTGGAGCGCTTATATTAACCAAACACTTCAAACAGCTAAATTCATTTTAGAGTTTTCAAGAACTAACTTAATTTTGAAAATTACAAATACATGAATTAGCATAACATTTTCATATAAGAGTTGAGAAAAATTCTATAACTTGTGCATACGTAAATGCCAAAAGGAAGAAATACAATAAACTATTATGCCTGGCGAATGGCGTTTTAATAAAATGTCAAACCAAATAAATGGGTCAAAATTTAATGAAATGTTTGTTAAAAAAAAAGCATAAAACTTCAAAAGCCATTGTATTACTCCAATTCACTTTACTACGTAAGAATATATGCGTGGAGTTTCAAGAAAACAAGAGATTAGATTGATGGTGAACATGTTATTTATTATCCATTTAAAAATATATTTTACTTTATAAAAAATGACGGGAGGTTTTATGCATCAAAGTTTCCCTTTAGACAACTTTCCACCAAGTATCAAGTGCACACATACCAAATGGTAAATCAAGACTTAGTATGATCATATCAATAGAAAGTTAACTGATCATATATAAGTTTAGTTCTTGGACTTGATGCGAAACACTAAAAGCTCTTCCATAATGTTAACATCTTTTATCATAATTTTTAATTAAAAGTTTCCATACTTTAGACATTTTATCTGACATTTTATCTTCCATAATGACTATTGTTTCTTAACGCCACCTGAAAATCGACCTCTTATAGAGACAATGTCAATGGTTTCTTTTTGCCCCGTGAATTTCACGGGGTCTATAAACTATTATCTATTCATGCATATAACACATGCTTTTACTCGCATGATATCACAAGTCAATCGCTTACATAAACATATTTGTGTTCATAATAAGAACAAAACTATCATTTCACGGTTTTAAATTTAATCCCGTGAATTTCACGGGTCTATAAACTAGTTTATGAATAAAACACAGTTTAAATATTTTTCTGTCTTTTTGAGACTTTTCAAAGTGTTTTTGACTGTTTATGTGGGTTTGAACAAGGTAAATATATGTGTATTTAAACACATATCACCCACTCGAGATCTTAAATTCTCTAAATTCTCACGACATGCCACCTCATGCCGTAAAGCTAAAAAAGGACATACGTGTGATGCTCCTACGAAATTTGAATCCGATCTCGGGTTTGTGCAATGGGACTCGCCTCATTATCACCCATCTAGGAAAATTGATTATCTTATCTAGCTATATATAAAGATTGAGTTGCATGTCATTGAATGTGAGCATTAATGGTATAAGCTAAGTAACTCTATTATGATGATTAAGCTAAGAATCAATATATCTACAATCTACAAAAAATCTAAAAAAATACCTCAAAAATTGATGGGGAAGGTTTCGGTGGCCGTCTGGTTGTCGGGTTGTGGCGGCTGGTTGGAGGTGTAGTAGGGTGGCGATGGTAGGAGGCTCAAAGTTGGTTGTTTCGTTGATGGTGGCAATGGACAAACGAAACCACCAACAATAACCAAAACCCATCACGGACTACCTCAAACCACCTAAACCATCAAAAGATGGTGGCAATTTCGGCAGATGGCGGTGGTGTTGAGGTTAATGGTGGCGGCGGGTGTTTTTTTAGAGAGAGAGATGTGTTTTAGGTTAGAGAAACTACGTGAAGAGAGAAGGCAGAAGAGAAACTGTGTGTGTGGTTTTTTTTTTTTTTTTTTTTTTTTTTTTTTTTTTTTTTTTTTTTTTTGTTGTTGTTTTTATATATAGTGGGTTTGGATGATAAAGGGTATTTTCGACATTTCTCAACTCTTTTTTTCAACAGGGTTGCATAATCTTTATAAGGGAGTATAGATAAATAACACTCTTTTGATTGCATTCCTCAAGCCCTTACAAATAGTACCAATATTCACATGACAAAAGTTCCAAACACAATTCCAAATTTTACTTCAAATGATGATGCACACGAGGTCAATGAATACATGTTTCAAAAGCAACAAGGTGAATATGTGATTTACAAGAGTTCGGATGAAATATGTAAGGCATCAACTCAAACTCTTGATCAAGAACAATTATACCCCACTGATCTGCCTCAAACGGTCAACCCAAATTAACCAGGTAAATGGTCAACAAGAGTCAATCACTTGAGAACACGATGCAATTTACCAGAGGAGTTAGTGTTTTCCCCGGGTCTTTTAAGTCCCAGCGAGGTGTGAAATCTGTAGTAAAACGAATTTGTGATCGGGTGATAATTGAACAAAAAAGGTTGTGAGTGATTAAACTAAAGAAATATAAAAGGAAATAGCTTAAAGAAGCTATATGAACAAGAACGTGCAAACAAATTAACTAGAAACGTTTAAAACTAAAAACGCGTACGTTAAATTTAAATTTACGTAAACGTACGAAATAAAACGCGAGTTTTAAGAAATAAAAAGCCTACAAATATGAAATTTATATTTTTACAATCCTAATAATAAAATAAAATTATTGGAAAAAGAAAATTATTTATTTGACTTATTAATTAATTATTATTAATTAAAAACTATTTAATTATTATTTAAACTAACTAAAATTCTAATAAATACTAAAAGATCAAAGAAAAATCTGAAAATTTTTATATAAATACTCTAAGGTGACAAGAAACTAAGAAAATTATAAAAATGAAAATTACTTAATTAAAATTTAAAAAAATAAATTCTATTAAATAGAAGCTATCACTATATTTCTATTTTTGGTTTTTCTTAAGGACTAAAAATGTAATTATATTTTTCCTAGATTAAAAATGACAAAAGAAAATTATGAAAATTAGATTTATATTTTTCTGATTATTTTTCTATTTATTATGATTTAATTACTATGTTAAACTAAATAAAAGATTAAAAATATTAAAACTATTAAGAAAATTCTAAATTTTTTTCCTAAGTTACTTATTAGTATAAGAAGCTAGGGAAAGATATAAAAAGTTGGAAATGCTTAAAAATAAGCAGGAAAATAAGCTATTTAAGCTTATTAGCTTAAACTGAACAAGAAAACTATATAAATAACAAAAGAAAACTAAAACACTAAATAACACATAGGGGAGATGGTGCGTGCCTTTGTTGTGATTTTTGACCTGTTTGACCAAGAGGTCACAGGTTCGAATCCAGGCAAAGCACAAACTCAATAACTATTATATATTTTTATTTTTCTTTACAAACCTACTGAAACAACAAAAATAACAAAATTTTGAAAAGACCAAACTTTTGAAACTTAAGAATAAGCTCAGATTGAGCTTATTATTCCAACAGTTAAGCCTTTTAAGGCTTAACTTGTATTTTTCAAATTCAAAAGCTTTTAACAAGCTATAAACTGGAAACAAAAAGTGAAATAAGATACAAACAGATTAAATGGACTTGAAATAAGCCAAAGAAAAGAGAAAACAAAAGAAAATAAGCAGATAAGCAAAAATAAGCAATTCCAAATCCAACTGAGAACCAAACAGCCTGCAAGTATTTTGGAGGGCAGTTTGAGCTTATCAAATAAGCTTGGATTGCCAAATAAAAACTGGAACAAGATAGATGGGTGGCTGGGCTTTCCAAAAAGCTCAAGCACACCAAGTGGGGCCCACTGACAAGCTTGTGAGGGCTTGTGAAGTTTGGTGGATCAGCTGAGTACTCAGTATAAACACAGAGATGGGACAAACTTAAGGCTTAATTTTAAGCTAGTAAATAAGATAAAATCTAAGATACCAGATATTATACTTGAACCTTACTATGTGAAATTTATTAAAAACCAAAAAGTAAAGCTAGATACTTACTGGATAAGCTAATATTAAGCTGAGATCAGCAGGATTGAAACCTGCATTCTGTCCAAGTGTAGGCTGTGCAGAAGGCGCAAACCACAAGAACTATTAACTAGGCTAATATGACTTACACTAACTGATCAAAAGGAGCTCAGAGAAACAAATAAAAAGGCCAAGATAAGCCTCTGGCTTATCTTGGCTTATTTGACTTACTTAGGGGCTGAAAATGCCACAAGGACTACAAAACCATAAAATCTATGAAATAGGCTATTTGGGACATAAAAACAGCTTAACATAACCTAAATAAGCAGGATCAAAGTTGGGCTATTGGCACATATACAGTAAAAAGCTATTGATGCTCAGAATAAGCTTAATCTAAACACCCTTTTGACAAGGTTGTTTGGGGTTTTTCAAAGCAAAAGACCAAAAAATAATCTGAGCTGTTGATTAAATAACTATATTTAAACATTAATAAGCAATAAAAAACATGATAAGCAGAAAATCAGCACTTGTACAGTACTTTTGACCATCGTTGACTTTTTTTGCAAAACTTAATATTTTGACTAATTAAGCATGACTGGAACCAATTTAAGCTTAAATTAGCTTTACTGAGCTTATTGGATTACTTGAAATAGCTGAGAATGTAATTTGCAATTAAAAGAAAAATGGCGGGAAAATAAGTTATCACATGAAAGCTTAAATTGATCTAATTAATTGATTGTTTTACAACTGAAACGACTTAAATTATTCAAAAACAACAAAACCCAGATGAAAATTACAACTAAATTAAACTACGACATGAAAATTAAAACTACACTACACTAACACCTACTACTCTCCTCTCTCTGTCTTGTGGTCTTTTTATGCTTCCCAAATATCTCTCTTATCTCTTTGAAGCTATCCCAGCAGTCCAATTAAGCTGAATTAATCCAAGCCCTCCACTTGTCTTTTTGGAGGGAAAGGTGGATGTGAGTTGTTGTCGACACAGGGGAGATATTTTGTGAAGTATTAGCATTGGAGGGGGTAGTTAGACAGCTGATGATGAGGTGGGGGGTGAGGTGGTAGCAGGTGGCCAAAACCACCATGGTTTTGTGACTCAGTGTGTGGGAGAGAAGGAGGGAAAAGGAAAACGGGGTAGTGGGTTTGACCAGGGAGTTGACCCAGGTTTTATTTAAGAAACAAAAGTGTGGGCCGGGTTATGTGTTTTTTATTTTGGGCTTTGGTGGGTTGGGTTTAGTTTAGGTTGGGTTGGGTAAATGGGGTTAAGGTTATTTAGTGTTGGGTTTTGGATTTAGTTTGATCCGGATTAGTTTAAATAAGCACAAGGACCATTTGTGCAATTTTGGATTTTTAGGGACTGAAAATGACAACTTTCCAAAGTTTGTTATAAGGACCAATTTTGACAATTTTAATTTTCCAAAGGACCACAAATGTTAATTTTCCAATTTAAAATGTCCAGGGATAAATTCTGTCAATCATTGAAATTTCAGGGACTAAAGTTGCCATTTTGCAAAACTGAACTTTATAAGGCTAATTTTGACAACTTGAAAATCCCTGAGGGCCTTTTATGAAAAATTTCCATGTTTTGAATAACTAGGGACTAGATTTGACAATCTATATATTCTAATATACAGCAGTTGAAAAAGACGTTAAATGCCCCTCTAAAAAAGCAATACTCAAATTCTAAGATGTCTACATTTGTCATTTCATCTAATAATTTTAATTATACCAATAATTAAGGAAACTTTATATTTTTGTCAAAAGCTTTAGAGAGAAGCCTCTAAATTGTCGGTCCACTCTAACCTTCAACAATTCTAACCAACCCAAAATTGCAAAGCTTAAGGTGGAAGCCCCATTTTTTTCACCCGATACATATTCTAACCCAACCCATCCCCCATCAGTTTTTATGAACCGAAATCCTATACACCAATCGACCCTAAATCAAACGCAGTCACAATAATCAAAACTCAAAATCATCATCAGAAAAACGGCATGATTCTTCCAGGTTCTATTGAGATAAATGATATTGTGTTCTTAATTCAAAAAAGTAAGTATTGATACATGAATTTTAGTTAATCTCATCTCTGAATGTGCAATTAGTGTGGTGCATCAACAAGTCTATTTTGCAAGAATTGATCAATTTAAGTTTCTCTAATCAAGTTCTCAATCTTCTACTTAATTTGCTTACGATTTGATTTATCCTATGTTATTTTGAATTAATTATATATTACTGATCAAATATGAGTTGATTAATTTGTTCATGAATTGATTTTATTTGTGTCATTGTTTTTTGCAGGGCAAAGATGCAGCACATGAGCAGATTGACATAAGTGAAATTCTATGCTTTCTGAATCAAAATTAGTGTATAGCAATATAAAGAAAACAATGTTAGAGAAATTGCATAGCAACAAAGCAACAATTGATATGGGGAAACGTCATTCAACATCATCAATAATTTGTAAGGGATTTTGGTATTTTATTTTTACAAGTTTGATAGTTTATGATTTGTGTATATATTTGAGGAAATTATTGCTATTGTTTATTGAATGGTGGAAACAGGTTAAGAATCATGGGCCTTTTTAAAAAGGCAATGTTTTTGGTTGGTTGTTATTTGCAGGTTTACAAAAATCAAGAACCAACTCTATATGATCTAATTTGTGTTTGGAGGTCTACCATGTAAGTTATGAGGTTATATGCATTCCAACTATTTGATGAAATGCATTAATGAAACGAAAACTATTTGATGAAATGCATTAATGAAACGAAAACATTTGCTATCGATTGTTTCTAGATATTACATTGTTCTATTTGGTGTTTCAAGGGCATTTTAATTAAGGGCCAATGGAATCTGCTTTCTGGTTTCCCTCACATTACTGACATCTTTTATTTCGATACATTGTGGGATCTGTATCTGTCCTATCGTATAAATGCGTCATTTGAATTACCACATAAATTAAGATAAGTGTTTGGTCGTTACATTGTACTGTGCCCAATTTTGCATAATAAAGGTTCTGAATTTATGTTTTTCTAACAAATATTGATAGTTGCTAAACCTGATTTTGCATAACAATGGCATAGAGTTTTTGTTTTTACACGAGCAATAACAATGCCGAAAGAGTAATATCAGAGACATGGGTTGTGCTTTTATATGCTAAATTATTAAGAAATTATATGTCCTACAAATAGTTTAAAGGTTATATATGCTGGTTGTATACTGAAGCTAATGCATGAATTGTAATCTTTTCGTTAGTGATATTTACTTCTTATTTTAGGTACCTTTTCAAAATGGCTTTTATTAGTAGAATTAGTAGTCTGGTAAAACAATCTGGAAGCAAGAATGTTAGCACGTGTCTTCCTCAAGTTTGCCCCTTAGAAGCATGTCATGCTCTTCGTTGGAGGTACATTATCGTGTGGTTTTCATGCCGTATAATGAGGTGTGCATATTTACAAAGTTATGTTCAGAATATCAAATCTGTATATATTATGCAGGACTTGCATATGCAACTGATGAAATGGCTTGGAGTAGACTGCCGAATATATATGCTATTGGTGATTGTGCTAGCATATATTAATGCAGAGTAATGGTATGTTTATGCTTGCAGTTTTAAATAGCCTTTTAAAAAGTTTCCTTATGCAAATTCATTATTTGTGTTAACTGAGGTATGTGCAATTGATATGGTAGGTTATTGTCTGGAAGGAACAAAAACATGATTTAATCGCACAAGAAACTTGATGTCTAGCTGATGAGAGAAACAAGGTATCAACGGTTTACACTGATATTAAGTTTGAAATTTTATTTTCATGAACTCTTTTCAAAGCAATTTTAATAATATTTTATTTCTATTTACTTGATTTTCGTTTTAGGTCTTTTGTTTCGCTTACACCCACAGAGGTACATGCAATGATTCTTTGTGATCTGCCGTTTGTGCATTTTTTCCTGTGACAACAATGGTTATCAGGTGCTTATGTTCTTAAACTCTTTGATTCTTTTTCTATAATGTGTAAAACAATCTAAATGAAGGTGAAAATTGCTTTGCTGTGAGGGTTTATTGTTGAGTGTCATCTATTTTCATGGTAAGTTGTGTAAGTTTTGGATGATTCTATAGTTGTAAATGATTTTAGGGTGTTTGGAAACGACTATAATGCTTGAATATTTGGGAAAACTTGAATTTGGTGCTCAAACACGGACCGCTTGCAACGATATGAGTTAATGTGTGATTTCTTTTTTTTGTCTTTTCACAGGGAATTGGCTAATTGATGTTATTTGATTGGTTGTATTCTTTTTTCCTGCGCCTTACCTGGGTAAGTAGATTTTGAACTATTCCTGTCAACCGATCTTTTTAGTACTTTTCAGTCACGCAATATATTAGCAATCGAGTAGTTAGTTGTAATGGTGTTGATTGCTTTATCAGGTGGTTATGATAAGGAGGATAAGGCGGTGATCTTATACATTGGCTGCTCTTAAATATTGGGGACCGACGACTTTCACAAACTTTCTGGTATCTTATATTACCATATCCTCTTAGTTCACTTGATTTAACTCTATGGCAACATAAGGTATGCAACAGAACTAGGAGAATTTAAAAATGGAAGAAAGCAAGAAAACGAGTCACGAACAGGCATATGTGCTTACTGTGATTGTTTTTCTTTTAGTCCAGCTGTTTTACTATTACGCTCTAAACATGACCTTATTTTAGTAAAATAAAAAATAAAAATAAAAAAGATGAAAAAACAATTTCGGACTTTACCTTAAAGTGAATGTCTATCCAAACACCCCCTAAGTTATCAGCTATAAGTCCCCAATATAGGCTAATTGTATCTATGTTATATTACAATGGCGAGCACCGTGTGTGATGGAAGCTAATGTTGTTTAGGCGAAAATAATTGAAGCTGAATGCCAAGTAACGAGGATAACAATTGCAGGTCGTAACGAGAATAACAGTTGCAGGTCATCTTCTTTAATGCTTCTAGAAAGTTATCCGTCAAACTTACTTGCTGACTTTTTTGATGCTGCAGTTTGAAAAAATGACATGCGCTGGGATTGTTGGTTCTCTTGCTAGAGCATTCGCCTATGGTTATATTATTTATAAATAATCTAGAAGAAAAAGGCCAAAACTGAATCTCTTAACACCACAAACTCCAGATTATGAATTATAAGAAACAGATAATGACACAACACTATCAATTTTACTTATACCATACTTTTTGTTGTTTTAGGAATGGTAAAGTTAGGTTGCCACATTTACTTTGGCAGCCTGGAAGTCTGATGTTGTTAAGATTACTGGTGCTCACGGCTACCGAAGATCATATACACACATGAGTAGAAAGACCACAGACATTAGTTTGGTTGCCAGTAGAGGAAAACAAGATTAGTTGGTGTGGTGCGTGTATAATAGTTCGGTTTAGATCTCTTTCATATTACGCTCTTTGTGAATAATATATTTGCATTTTTGGAATTGTCATCCAAAATTAGCAAGTTGTATTTTATGTTATCCTTTAATAAAATTCCATTTGTTAAGTATTTTTTTTAAACACTTACATACATTCACACATGCATATGCCCATACTACTATTAGACTCTAACTAAGGAACAGCTCAAGTAATATGTAACCACAGTAACTCGAAACAATTATCAGGTAGGGTTTGGTTTAAAATGGGTCATTGGGTCACTTTTGTAGTACGGGTCAGTTTAGAGTGGGTTGAGTTTAAATGGTTCAGTTTAGGTAGTTTAGAGTGGGTTGAGTTTAAATGGTTCAGTTTAGGTAGTAACAAACAGAGGTGTCAAGGTACCAAAGAAAACATGGTGTTTGGGTTTGGGAGAGCAGAGCATGAAAAATAATAAAACCGAGATTGTGTAAATCAGTGTTCCAACAAAAGAATCTGGAATAGTTGCTAGATGACTTAATTCTCTAATGAGATGACGGTTTATCCGATATGAGTCATACCTGACCACAATGAGATGACGGTTTGATAATGGAAAAAAATGCAACACAACGAACTCTTTAATATAACAATGCTTCTTAAAATAATCTATAAAAAAAAATGATTGGTTACTCTAAAAAATGTCAAATTGCTTACTCTAAAAAACGTCAACATATTTCTAATAAACATAAAACTGCCGCCCCGTAGCAAGTTTGAAAAATTACTTTGATGCGCCTGGTAGATTTTTGCTACCCTTTGGTGACAGACGGCAATAGGGAAGTAAGATCATATTTCTAATAAAGTATTCATTTTGTTAAGTTGATATGCATCATACATGAGATGTTTATCAGATAAGGTGGTCTTATCTTTTAAATAGTAGTATTGTTGCAGTTGGCTTTACTGTATTTCTTGCACCTTGATACAGACAAACATTATTGTGTTAAGGTGAACCAATTTTCAGGCTTTCTTGATTAAAAATTAAAGACTCAAAATTAGCATTATATTGAATTTTCACTATTATCGCTCAGGTGGTTTTCCATTTAATCTCGTGAATTCACGGGTCAATAAACTGAGAAGAAATTGAATTAAGTTGTTCCCTATAAGTGACTTACCGTGAAACCTGATGAAATGAAAAGCCGTTCTCGGTCTTTGAAACTGAAAAAGTTATCGGTCTTTCAAACTATTAATTTGTTGTAGATCTACGAGATTGTTGGTACTACAATCGAGACTTGATGAATTTGAATTAAGTTGTTGCTATAAGTGACTTACTGCGTGATTTTGATGTTTAGAAAGATTGCTAAAATAGAATGATTTTAGTCACTCGACAAGGTATAAGAGAAATATATATTTGAAGGTTGTGATGGATAAATGTTTTTTGGATACTCCGAGAGTATATGCTACATTTTACATCATTTAATTGTAAGCACTTATACAATACATAATGTTCGACCATGTAGCAAACATGTCAAGAGTATGTTACAATTTTTTATAAAATGTCATGAAATGTTATTTGTGTTTGTTGTTACATATTTTATTTATTTTGTTGTTACCTTATTTTTTTTCTTTTTCTACGAGAAATTTTTTCAAACTTAATTAGCGAAAAACATTAGATGACCTTTATATTGTTTATAGATTTATTTTTATTTTTATGTAGCATAAATATTTTCTATTCATACGTCTAACTAACGTATCATTTATTCATATAATATCAAAAATAGTTATCTTCTATAAACGTATTTCTTTCCATAACATATTAAAAACTACTATTCTACGGTTCTCCATTTTAAGTGCTCCATGATGCATCTTTTTCTCTAATTCAACATGTTCTCATACTACCCTTCATTTAATTGCTACTATGTTTGTTGCTGAGTGGATGTTTACCATGATGTTTATTTGTGCTCCATGATGCATCTTTTTCTCTAATTCAACATGTTCTCATACTACCCTTCTTCATATAATTGCTGCTATGTTTGTTGCTGAGTGGATGGAGTTGAAAAACAAAACTCAATATGTTCAAGTGGTTCTTGACAAATGGATGGAACAAGGCAGGGTTTACGGGACTTCTATTTGTCAGTTTAGTTATTGAAGTTTTCAAAGCTAATAATGCAATACTTTAAACAATTATACACATTTATATCCGCACAATCCTTTTCTGATGTTTCATAATGTAAAATTTCTATGTAGTTGTATGATAGTCATCATGAGTTTATCTTTGATAATTTGGATAAGTGCACACGAATGTCAACGCCTACTCTTCAGTTTCATATCACAACATTTACTCATCAATTGCTATAGGGGCTGTTTGGAGTGCTTCTTTAAACTATTTATAAAGGTTGTTTGACGAGCTTACTTTAAACTACTTATAGGGCTGTTTGGAGAGCTTATCTAAACTACTTATAGGATTGTGTTTGGAGTGCTTATCTAAACTTCTTATAGGGCCGTTTCGGAGTACTTTTTTAAATTACTGATAGGGGCTGTTTGGAGTGCTTATTTTTAACTACTTATATGACTGTCTTGAAATGCTTATTTAAACTACTTATAGGGGTGGAGCGCTTATATTAACCAAACACTTCAAACAGCTAAATTCATTTTAGAGTTTTCAAGAACTAACTTAATTTTGAAAATTACAAATACATGAATTAGCATAACATTTTCATATAAGAGTTGAGAAAAATTCTATAACTTGTGCATACGTAAATGCCAAAAGGAAGAAATACAATAAACTATTATGCCTGGCGAATGGCGTTTTAATAAAATGTCAAACCAAATAAATGGGTCAAAATTTAATGAAATGTTTGTTAAAAAAAAAGCATAAAACTTCAAAAGCCATTGTATTACTCCAATTCACTTTACTACGTAAGAATATATGCGTGGAGTTTCAAGAAAACAAGAGATTAGATTGATGGTGAACATGTTATTTATTATCCATTTAAAAATATATTTTACTTTTTATAAAAAATGACGGGAGGTTTTATGCATCAAAGTTTCCCTTTAGACAACTTTCCACCAAGTATCAAGTGCACACATACCAAATGGTAAATCAAGACTTAGTATGATCATATCAATAGAAAGTTAACTGATCATATATAAGTTTAGTTCTTGGACTTGATGCGAAACACTAAAAGCTCTTCCATAATGTTAACATCTTTTATCATAATTTTTAATTAAAAGTTTCCATACTTTAGACATTTTATCTGACATTTTATCTTCCATAATGACTATTGTTTCTTAACGCCACCTGAAAATCGACCTCTTATAGAGACAATGTCAATGGTTTCTTTTTGCCCCGTGAATTTCACGGGGTCTATAAACTATTATCTATTCATGCATATAACACATGCTTTTACTCGCATGATATCACAAGTCAATCGCTTACATAAACATATTTGTGTTCATAATAAGAACAAAACTATCATTTCACGGTTTTAAATTTAATCCCGTGAATTTCACGGGTCTATAAACTAGTTTATGAATAAAACACAGTTTAAATATTTTTCTGTCTTTTTGAGACTTTTCAAAGTGTTTTTGACTGTTTATGTGGGTTTGAACAAGGTAAATATATGTGTATTTAAACACATATCAAGAACAATTATACCCACTCGAGATCTTAAATTCTCTAAATTCTCACGACATGCCACCTCATGCCGTAAAGCTAAAAAAGGACATACGTGTGATGCTCCTACGAAATGTGAATCCGATCTCGGGTTTGTGCAATGGGACTCGCCTCATTATCACCCATCTAGGAAAATTGATTATCTTATCTAGCTATATATAAAGATTGAGTTGCATGTCATTGAATGTGAGCATTAATGGTATAAGCTAAGTAACTCTATTATGATGATTAAGCTAAGAAAGATCGTTAATGTTTGAGCCTATTTTGAAAGCTTTTAAGAACTTTTAAAGTCAAGAATGAGTTTCATGCTTTAATGTGAGCATTAATGCAATGAGCTAAGAAGCTCTATTATGCAAAAATTAATGCAAAGAAGATTAAAGCAAAGATTAATCGTTTATGTGTTAATGGTTTGCAAAAGAATTTAACTTCACAATAACCAAGTCTTTTCAAGTCACCATTATTTAATGTTTTGGTCTTTTCACTTGCTTGCATTATAACCCTTACAACTTCATATCAATTCATAACTCCCTTTTAATTCTATAATAAATACATGTGAAGACCCAACTCTTTCAGTTCCATGGTGAAAGCCTATAAATAACATCCTCCCCTTTGTTTAGCTTACCACACCTTCTCCAGCCCCAAGACTCCGCAATCCAGATCTCTACTCCATCAAAAGTTTCTGAGGAGAAGAAAAACAAAAGGTTACGTAAAAATTTAATCGATCGCGTCCAATTATTACTTCTGGAACCACTCACATGTCTATTGTGGCTGAACCGTTTTAGATACATTGACTAAGATTCGGACTCGGAGGCGGTTGGAGTCGAAGAAGCAGGAGTGGACAAGCTAGCTGGAACTTGGAACTTCTGGACAAAAGAAAAAGAAAAGGTAAGACCGCAAAGGAAGCAGACGTGGAAAAGCAGAAGTAAGACCATTAGCTGCTATTGTGGGTGTTGGAACTTAAAACTTCTGGACAAAAGAAAAAGCAAATGTAACACCGCCATATAAAATTCAGAGGGGCAATTTGTTTATTCCATGTACATGTGGTCAACTATCTTCTTTTTTAGATTTTCTATTGTTTTGTTTCGCCTAATTGAGGAAGAGGCGTGTGACTGTCGTTCGCACCTAATCTAGGATAATCATTTGTTGACAAAGCCATCCTTCTCGATAACATTCTTTCATCCCATCTCTCTTCTATATTTTCGTGTACCTAACAGAACAAAAAATGTAAATAAAGGGACACTTTTTGAACCCTCAAAATGAATATAATTAAGTTTATTTTCTTATTTCATGAATATAATCTTATGACTTAATTATGAGCTATGATTAAATATTGAAGGCTTAGACAGTGTGTATTTCTTGATACTTCGAGTAATCCTTGGTCATTCAGATTTATAGTTCCTGCAAGCAAATAATATACACTATTACTGCATGATAATTTCTGCATTTGTGTTTAAACTAATGTCCATTATACATGGTGTAAAAAGGTATAATCATAGTGTAAAGTAAAACAAAGAGGAAAAAAGAATGTCATATGCTAGCAACAGGATTCTCAAACATTGTTGCGTTTGCTATTTTGTGAATCTGGAGTCTCATACATGAATTGTGCTAGATGTGAAATAGTTTTGCCACAGAAAGGATTGATATGTATCTTTATTCCGTAATTATATAGTTTTAATAACTCTTGTTTCTTTGTATCATTTCAATTTCCCAAAGTATCTGGTTCCAGTGAATAAAAAGACACAAGGATTAACAGATACTTATAATAGAAGCTGGTTGAAATCTCGGCCCCGTGACCAGGTACTTTTCTCTCTTTTCAGTATAGTTACCACCTTTTTGTATCACAGTTTTGCTAATTTAATTATAGCATCACTTTTCTCCATTCTTTATGTATTATTGTTGCAACTGCCCATATATGACGTTATTCACTTTCACTTTGTGGCGTTGTTATATTGCAGATTATATTGGCTTCTAAATTGGTTGGTTACTCAGGCCGACACACTTACTTACGAGATAAACCAACAGACGTTTTGAGGGTTGATGCTGCCAACATTAAAGAGAGTGTGGAGAAAACCTTAAAACGTCTTAATACTGATTACATCGATTTATTACAAATTCACTGGTCAGTTTCATAAGCCTACTATAGTACTAACACGTCCACAAGTTCGAGAATGCATGTTATCATATGTATGATCTTCTATATGTTAAGACTGTTATGTCCTAAAAAGAATATTCTCTCTTTGTTATAGTTAAACCTTTATTAAATTCCTCACCAGGCCAGATCCGTATGTGGCATTGTTAGGTGACTTCTTTTATGATCCTACAAAAGGAAGCAGAAAGTACGTACCCTTAGAAGCCAGAAAAAGATTGGGGAGAACTATCCAAGCTCAGAACGTGTGGTTGAGGCTCTGACACGAATATGCTTTGTCATTTCAGTTACAAGTGAGAGGCGATCAATTGCAGCCTCATCTATACCACCCATCTGATAGAATAAAGACATGAATGTTGAGACACCTATGCATAGAGTGATAAGATAAAACAACAAAAATCTCTTACCTAATTGTAAATGAACATGCTTGATAAAAGTACAGCTAGACGTAAGATCTGTGTCTTGTATGTTGCCTGTAAAATAAGAAAGTTAACTTACTGAAATTAAAAGAATATATTTGAAGTAGATGCTTGCAAGTCAAGCTAACCGTTTGATCATAAGCAACAATTCCTTCACTGACTATAAGTAAAAGATTGTACTCCGTTCCATCAAGAGCAGTTCTCCTTAAAGGGGTACTCCATAGCCAAAGCCCTTTCATGCAAGGGCGATGAGTAGATGCCGCCTGAAATCCGCTACTCCTTCCGAAAAGCTACTAAAATAAGAAACAAGCTATTACAATCATAGCCACAAACTTGATGTAAAGAGAAACAGTAACATGGGCATGTCATTGTCCAATGTTGTAACATGCATTGGAATTGCATACCATAGCAATGCCTAACATTGTTTTCAAATACATGTTGGTGGATCTTCCATTCGGATGCAAAGGGATTTTCTTAATACCTTTCCCAATCTTATTCACACCCAAATACTCATTACTCCTATTCCGCGAATAATCCGAATTATTATCCATTTCCCAAAACCTAAAAATTAAATCTTTCCACAAAAAAACCTCAATTCATTCCAATCCGACAAAACCCAATTTACAACTGATCACATAAACCCTAAAAACCAAATCTTTATCCCAAACACCCAACCCCAAAAACCCTAAAAATCTTAATTCTAATCAATTACACAAAATTAAACAAAACCCTTTAGAGAACTAATCAATCAAACAATAAAACAACAATCAATTGGGAAAAACAACACACCTGTGAGTTCAATTCGATCGATCTTGATTTAAAAACGCTTTTTTTTTTCTTTTTTTTTTTTTTTTTTTTTTTTTTTTTAAATTATGGGTTTTTTAATTGGATTGTGAGATGGGTAATGATGGTGAGTAAGATTTGAACGAGTCTTTGCGTTTTTTCTTTTTTATTGTTTTACGTATAATGGTTTTTTTTTTCTTTTTTTTTGAGCAAATACGTATAATGGTATTCAACATCCATTATTCTGTTGAAGAAAACAAAATGCAAAAATGGTCTCTATGACATGTTACCATTTGCCAAAACTATAGTCAATGGGTTTGAAGACTGGGCTTATTAATGGGCTAAAGTTGTTGTCAGTTGACATGGGGAACATGGGCTTAGAAATAGTATCTTGAACACAAAATATGATGACAACTGTTCGAAAAGCATTTTGCTCACTACAAAAGGTTCGATGAAGCAATGTCTTACATTTACTTGAGGGCTAAGTCACCTGGTATATCATCGGTTCGGTTATCAGAGTGTCCAGTTTATTCGGCTAGATTTTATTTTCTGAGTAAAACTTAAAACCAAACCGAATCAAATTTAAATTGGTACTGTTTTCTACTTTATCTAATATATATGTTGAAAACTGATGAACTGGATTCTTTGTTTAAAGTGGGATTGTTCTTTAACCAAAATGTTTAATTACTCTTTAACTTACGAGTAACGTTAATGAATATAAACTTAAACCTCCAAAAGGTTTCATGAAATATTGATATTTATTATCTTTTATAAACAGTTAATGAGTTTCATTAACTATATAGAATTTATTAAGCAGGTGTCACACTAATGTGCCAATATCATTTCTTCCCCCAAGTTATGTAACGGACTAAAGCTCAAGTAATGGGACGTGGAGTTGGGTGCATTTAAAGGCGGCTTTACTCTTTCCATACGTTATTCAGATATGCAGTATAAACTATGTGTTTGAAATAACATGTTTTGCATTACAATGAAGAAAGTCACTCATGTATTTGATACATTTTTTTTGAAATAATTCTATTTACAAAACTTACTTAAACAAGTTCGTTTATTCAGTCGAGTACCCCCGATCGAAACTAAGCATAATAACTAAATACGCATAACCCTTGCAAAACATATTATTTTTTACGGTGAACAAAGCTCGTGCATCGCACGAGCCATGCTGTCTCGTCTATCTAAAGATTGAGTCTCAATAATTAAATGTTGAATCTTAATGAGTAATGTCACTTAATAGGTAAGATTCTAAGGCCACTAGGAGTGGTGATTCCCAAATTATCATACCTCTGAAATTCAACCAATAAGCTTCAGCCAACTCATTCCCATAAATTCTCATACCTCCCAGCCTAATCCACTGGCGCCAGATAATTCTCATACCTCCCAAAAAATTTTCCTTTTTTATAATTAAACTAAAATCAATTTAATTAAAAACATAAACATTTTATTAAAAACATAACATTTCACTACAAACTAAAAAAGAAAACTACATTGCAACATTATTTAAAAAAAAAAAAAAAAAAAAAAAAAAAAAAAAAAAAAAAAAAAAAAAAAAACTACATAACACTAAATTAAGTCATCAATCGGTTGTGGTTGAGCCGTTGGGTCATCGAGATATGCCAAGTCTAGACCCGCTACGTGCTCCATAAGATCATATTGGAGACGATGATGGACGTTTTCGTCATGTAACTCCGGTAGTACACTTGAGTCATAAGATACCGGCCCCGGTTGGTCCATTATATGAACCGGTGATATTGCCCTCTCGTCGTCCTTTATGATCATGTTGTGCAATATACAACACGTTTCGACGACTTTTTCAATCTTTTCTTTCTCGAAAAACCTGATAGGACGATCCAAAATCCTCCATTTTCCCTTAAGCACACCAAAAGCTTGTTCGACATCTTTTCTTGCCGCCTCTTGTAGTCGCTTGAATTTCTTTTCTTTTGGGTCAACTGGATGCGGATACGCTTTAACAAACGTAGACCACTTAGGATAAATCCCATCGGTAAGGTAATAGCCACGTTTGTAATAGCGCCCGCGTAAAACAAATGAACTATGGGCCATGCATAAATATTCATCAAAGTTATCCGGGGGTTCACCCGTTGAGAGTTGTTTAATTGCCGACGTGCATTTTTGTATCGCCGTGAAGCTTTTTTTACCCCGCGCGTCGAAGCTTTCTTGAAAATACGGGAAAGTAGCTTCAATGTCACCAACAATCTTCAAAAACAACCTTTGACTCATACGATACCGATGCCTAAAAAAATGCTAGCCGAACTTAGGGTCTTCGACGAAGTAGTCACGCATTAGTATTTCGTTAGCTTCTTCCCGGTGTCGCTCAATATAAGTGCGTGAATCATTAGAGCTACCCGAGTCTTCAAGGGCTTCAATCTCTTTTATCGATATCGCGTCTATAAAAAAGGGACATGAACTACCCGTGGATAAATCGGGTAGCGTAGGTGGGATGATGATTTCGTCGGAAGATGAAGACATTTTTTTTGGTGGAGTGTATATGAAAATGGGTGTGTTTTGATTGAATGTTTGTTGATGTATTTGAAATGGAAGTAAGTATGTACTAATGAGAAAAGTTCAATACGAAACAACATTTATCTAAAGAACAAATAATAAGATCTCAACCATTCATTCTTCTTTCATTCAACGGTTTAGATTAAAATAAACAAATATACTGAGGGGCATTTTAGTCATTCCATACTTTCTACCTAACCCCCTAAACACACACACTGTACACACACTCACAGTCATCTCTCTCTCATCTCTCTTTCAGATCTCAGATCCCCAAACTTACAATCATCTCTCTCATCTCTCTTTCTACCTAACCCTCCGATCTGTGGCGATGGCGCTGATTGACGGTGAGATGTACGGAGGAAGGAGCGTGGTTGGAGATCCGGCGGTAACATGGTGGTTTTGACGGTGGTTCGCCGGTAATTCGAACGCAAGTAATTTCTTTGACGAGGAAGACATATCGGATTCTGATTTTGAATCTACTTTGAACATTATTATATTTGAAAAGCGACTAAAAGGACTTGGTTAGAATTACTTTCAATCGTGTAAGGAGAATTTTTCTAGGTGTTGTCATAGTTAGGTGTCTTAGCTGTTTCAAAATTGGTGTTTGGTTACAGGAGTGCTAGGAGCGTTTGGCTTAGGTATGTTTGTGCAAGTAGCATTGATGTAATATTTTCTCTCTAGCTCTAATAAAGGTAACTATTGTATCTGTGTTGACCAACTTATGCACTAACAGATTACTTTCTAGAAGTACCATAAAAGTAACTTGAAGAAATAACACTTGTAATTTAAAAGATTCTTGATTACAACTGTTCAAATTATTTGAAACTGTTCAAGGTAACTAATTAAGGATCATGCATGAATTCAAATTTCATAATGTGTCACTCAATGATTTATCATGGATTCTCCTCGGAGGGAAAAAGTTCATCTTTGCATATAGATTCTTTGATGAATCACTTGTGATTCATAAAGAATTACCCATGTGATTCATACAGAATCTCATGGGATTCAATATGAAATCCCAAGGGATCAGAGAGAATCACATGGGATTCTGTATAACAACATACAACTTTTTAATAAAGATATTCAAATAGTTTTTTTCAACAATCATATAAAAAACATCTACCTTTAAAAAGCTGTGAATCCCATAGGATTGACTGTGATCCCATGGGATTCGCCTGTAATTCATAAAGATTACCCATGTGATTCATACAGAATCCCATGGGATTCTATATGAATCCCATGGGATCAGAGAGAGTCACATGGGATTCTGTATAACAACATACAACTTTTTAATAAAAAGATTCAAAAGCTCATTTCAACAATCATATAAAAACATCGTCAACCCTTAAAAAGCTTTGACATAAAAGTATAAAACTCAAAAACAGTGATTTACTCATGTTTACAAATCACATGTGATTTTTTAAAAATAACAAATCACAAGTGATTTTTTTACGAATCCCGTGGGATTTTTTTACGAATCCCGTGGGATTTTTTTACGAATCCCGTAGGATTTTTCTGGACGGAAATTTTGAAAAAAAGTTCGTCGAAAGTATATAAAAGTGCATATCTATAGAAAGATGATTTAATTCTCGTCGCGATGGTGTATTTTTCGTAGCTTGAAGATTTACCGTTTGCAAGATATGTTGTTTTTTAAAAAAAGGTGAAAAGTGGGTTTTTATATTAAATGAGCTAAAATCCCAATTTTGCCCTCCCTTTGTTATTTTTGGCTTCATCTCAGCCATTAGATGAAAGGTGGATGGATGGTTGAGATTGGCTTATTTGTTCTTTAATAGATACATGTTTTGCAATGATCTCACCTCAAGTATGTATATATAAGTGAAAAAGGGGTAAAGTTTATTTTTATTTTTTTTATTTTTTTTTTTAAGCCAAACGGCTATATTTTTTTGGAAACCAACTCATGCTCCAACGTTTCTTTCTGAATTTATGCCCACCGGTTTCACATGCCGCTGCCCATAAATTTTGGGTCGGCGGTGGTGTTACCGCCGGGTTGCCCATAAATTCTGCCACTCCGAGTGCCCTAACAAGTAGTGAAATTTGACATGCATTTAGTTCATGAATAATTGATGCATCAAGTTTAGAGAAAGAGCTCTACAACGAATAATATTACTACCAAATACACAATTCTTTTCTTTATTGAGCCAAATATTAATTGCACTAATAACTTACCAATTTCTTTTCAAGTCTCATTTAATCTTTTGCTCCTTTTATTTGCCTTCAAATAAATACGTAAACCCTTCAACCACGATCATTGGATACTATAAATAACATTCTTTTGATTGCATCCATTACAAATAGTGCCAAAATTCACATGACAAAAGTTCGAAACTAAGTTCCAAATTTTACTTCAAATTATGATGCACACGAGGTCAATGAATATATGTATCAAAAGAAACATGGTGAATATGTGATTTACAAGAGTTCGGATGAAGTATGTAAGGCATCAACTCATACTCTTGATCAGTACAATTATAGGGGATACAACCTTAATACCAAGAATTACCCTCACCTCTACGATTTCAAAATGGCCATTCTTAATTAAAAGAAGACAATTCCCGATAAAATAGTGCTTCCTGGGTACAACCCCCTATAAGCAGTATGTGAGAAAATTGCACTATTCACTTCTTTTAGTTCTTCACATCATGTGAATTAGATAGAATGGAAATATCTTTGATTTATGCAAGCAATAAGAAAAATATTTTGTCTTTGAATATTCTTTTGTTATATTTACACTATGTCGTCCTTTTCATTTTCTTCATGCGTCATGTATATTAGTATTGGATAGTTGCATAAGACTAGGGTGAAGGTTTTTAGGGTTGAGTTAATATTGAGTTTAGTTTTTCATTCTTTTTTAAAAGGTGTTTGAAAGAAAATGTAGTTTATTAGTATTAGTATTACTTCTTTTAACCTACAAAATGTTTTTAGTAATAAACCAGTATTAACACCGTTGTGTAGCGGTGAGTGCTAGTACGTCCGATTTGAACAGATACACTAAATGAGTTTGTCAAAACAGAAAAATACGGTATATTAAAAATATCACACTTAGTAATGAATAGAAAAGAAAAAGTAAATAATTTTGGCTCGAAGCTGTTTGTAAATTATAATAACAAATAAAAAAATTGAGTTTTAGACATAAGCAAAAAAGTCAATTTTTTTATCAAAAAACAAAATTTGTGCATTGCAAGGGTCGGAATGACTCGTTTAAAAACTGATATTTACTTGCATATTGAGTGATAAATTTCAAAAACTTATTTTTTAAAATAAAAAGTGGAATGATCAATTGAAATTTTTGTATAAAAGAGAAAGTATATAATGAATAGGAGTGAATAGGGTTTTTTTTTTTTTTTTTTTTTTTTTTTTTTTGAATAGGGTTTTTTTTTTTTTTCTCGTAAAATAAGATGTCTAAGTTATAAGATTAATTATATGCCTGACAAAAATATTAAAACTCTTGTCTAGATCAAGAGTAGATATGAGAAAAGAGAATTATTGTAATCCATTTGCCACAAAATGTTTACGTAATCATATTTTTAAGCACACGAGTTAGACATGAGATTTTCATATGTTACAAAATATTTATATTGTTTATATAATTGATGTGTGCAAATTAAAAATGAAAATATACAAACAAAGTACTTTATGTTAACACGTAAATAGTGAGAAAACAACTACATTCATATTTAACAAGCTTTCTAGTGGACGTTAGGCTGAACACAACCGAACGGATAATATCGATCGGTCACTCCAACCGACCGATTTGGAGATCGGTCGCTTCCTTTGTGAAGTATCGATCGAATATCGATCGCTCCAAACTCAAATCCAACATCGGTCTAATAACCGACCGAGTTTTAAACTTTAAACCGCTGCATTAAAAAATAAAAAAAAAAAAAAAAAAAAAAAAAAAAAAAAAAAAAAAAAAACCTTTTTCAACTTTATAAATACCAACCTCAAACACACTTCTAAACACACAATTTCAAACACAATTCATATTCAACTTATCATCTTAGGCAGCTTAAGGCAGAAATCAAAGCTCGCTACAATTTAGATTATTAGTTTACTTTTGTAATCGCGATCGTATTTTTAATTTAGTATTGTAATGTTTTTATTATTAATGAATTTTAAGTTTTTTTTTTTTTTTTAAATATTTGATTAAAAAAAAAATGAGTCGGTCATGGACTGTGGCATTTTAGTCAAGTCTGGTCGTCAGAGAGAGAAAGCTGATGTGACAGCCGGTGACCCAAATCGCTTGGGTCATCGATTGTGTCCGGCCTTAGTGATTTTAAACACTGGCCATACAAAATGAAGATGAGGGGGTAGTGGGGACTGATGAAACTTCTGAAAAGTTGAATCGATGGTTGAAATGAGAAACGATTTCGACAAGCCGTAACTTTTAACTTTTTTATTAGTTAAGTTATTAATATGCCAATTTGATATTTATTACTGTATTAAATGAACAGACACACGGACGCGTTTCAAGTAATGACAATATTATTGGTTAAATTGTAACAATCAGAAACATAATGGTTAAAGCGACAAAACGAGAAAATGAAGGTAGTGCCAAAGACTTAGAAGTCAAATGTCAACCTGAAGCTTATCATTAAAAACAAATCACACGGTTATTTATAATTATATGTATAAAAACAAGTTTACATTATTTGTTTAATAATTTACGGGGTGCTTGGTTGGGGGTATCGGGGGTACGAAATATGAAAGACAATAAATAAACATGCTTGGTTAAGAGTAGGGAATCCAATAATTGCTTAGTAGTTGATAATGAGGCATTACTAAGTAAATTTGGAGGAATCGTAATGATTACCCACCACCACCACCAGCCACCACAACCACCACCACCACCAGCCACCACCACCACCAGCAACCACAACCACCAGTAGCCACCACCACCAGCCACCACCACCACCACCACCAGCCATCACCACCACCACCAGCCACAGCAGCCACCACCACCACCACCACCACCACCACCAGCCACCACCACCACCACCACCACCACTACCACCAGCCACCAGGCACACCACCACCACACAACCCCCACCACCAGCACCAAAAGCAACCACCACCACGACCACCAGCCACAACAACCAGCCGCCGCCACCACCACCAGCAGCCACCACCACCAGCACCACTAACAGCCACCACCACCATCACTTTGGAAGTTAATGTGTTTTTCTTAAACCAAGCACTATCAAAGATAATGATAATCTTCATTCTATTCCTTTATATTTCATTGTATTCCCTTTGAACCAAACGCACCTTTAGTGTGATTAGTAATTTTAAGATAAAAAAAATAATAATAAATAAATGAAAGATTAATTTAGTTGTTTAACTAAGATAAAACACTTACTTACTTTTTCTATCACCCTTTTATGTTTTTATCATAATCCACTTTCACCTTCTTTCTTTCTTTTTTTGAAAATAATACTTTACTAATCTCACATTAATCCGTAGTACTATTTTGTAATGTCTCATAATAAATGTTCGATTTATATTTCAATCAATGAAAAAACTTTCCATATATAATATTTGATTGATAAAGAGGGTACGTAGTGTGATTTTTTAAAACTTTGTGCATTATGAAATTAGACACTTAATAGGAGATAAAAGGGAGTATATCTCAAAAAACAGTTAATAGTTAGGCGAAACAAATTACACGATTTCGACATATGCTTAATTATCTTTAAATAGAGGGACACTTTGATATACTTTCGACAAACCTTTTTTTTAGGGGTTTTCTAAGCAGGAGTTTGCATGATACGTTACATATGATATATCACTAATATGTAAGTTCAAACACTCAAAATGTTGTCGTAAAATTGTCATAAGTATTTATGTAGAACTCTAAATGAGTTACCGTTTTTGCATTCAAAAATACGAATCAATAACTTTCCAACCATATATCACACATAATTTTTGAACTTCCAAATCAATACAACTTATTTATAGAGTTGGAGAAAATATATGAAATTTTGTTTGATATTCAAACACGCTTGATATATCATATGCACTAATTTGTAATTGAGAGTGAAATGCTGTCGTAAAATTAACATAAATATTTTTTTTTAGTACAAAAAACGGTTTATCTTTTAGATATGTATATAAATACTTAAGCACATTTTACAACAACATGTTGACTGTTCGAACTTGTAGAGTATATCACATGTGATATATTAAGCGAGTTTAAATATCAATTATTTGTTCATTTTCTATTTTTCTCCAACTTATATGAATAAACCGTATTGATTTAGAGGCTCAAATATTATGTATGATTTATGGTTGAAAAGCTAAACATATGTATTTTTCAATGAAAGAAATAGTAATATTTTGTAGTTTTATACAAATACTTATGCCCATTTTATAATATCATGTTGAATGTTTAAAGTTACTGATTAGTGTTATATCACACGTAATATAACAAGTGGGTTTGACTATAAAAAAAATTAT
The DNA here is from genome assembly GCA_021014915.2 of Artemisia tridentata subsp. tridentata. NCBI lineage: Eukaryota > Viridiplantae > Streptophyta > Magnoliopsida > Asterales > Asteraceae > Artemisia > Artemisia tridentata. Next base: position 403,099,938 of record CP139507.1, read on the forward strand.
TCTATTTTCTTCAACTTTTATTAATAAACTATAGTTATTTGAAATTATGTATTATATGTGGTTGAAAAGCTAACGACATGTGATTGTTAATGCCAAATATGATGAATCACTTAGAGTTCTTGATGCGTGGTCGATGCGTGCGATGTGTCGTTGCGGTTTAGCAGTATTAATGCCTACTCAAGTTTTAAATTTATATCTAGCCGACTTATCAATAACACACACACTTAACGAGCGGTGTACCCGGTCAGTATGAATATAATGGTAAGTAGAGTGTCGATCACTAAGAGTGGAACGTATTATCTAGTTATTATAATCAGTATTTTAATATACTAAGTTAGCTATACAACCTAATCTAACGCAAGGGGGTTCAGCCTGAGAGACTGGCACGATTTGGTTGCAATTAAATAATAAACTAAACCAATAGGCACGAATCAGCGAATAGCACACACGTACACAGATAAATACTTGAGACAATAAGAAGATCTGTCCTGATGATTAAGTAGATTGTCACTTGTTTTATTGATAGTTTTATATGAAGTGTATGTAGTTAATCCTTTCTCGTAGGCCCTATTCTTATCGGCGAGTAAACCTTAATGATTACTTATGTCTAAAAGTTATTCCTAAGTGATCAATTTAGTAACAATCGTGGGAGCCACATTCTCTTCCGTAGTCAAATGCGCAGGCCACTAATAAACACAGAGGTTATCAATGCACTAATAAGTAGTAAACAAAGACATCAACATATAAACTTTAATTGATGGGAAAGCAGTTTTAAGGGAGTGCAATCTTTCCGTTGTCACATTACACAAGCCATCAATCCTGATGAATTAAAGTTTACTAACACAATAAAACAAAACTACTTAATGAATTAAACACTTGCAGCACCTTCTTACAGCTCTTGTATCTTCGTTCGGGTGTGTCTTGTGCTGCCTATTCGTCTGAATTCGGCCTTAGGTTTCTTTGGTCTTCGTACCTCGTATATAATATATCCTCCGAAATTCGTCTGGTCTTGGGGTATTTATAGTTTCTGTCTGAGGGTAAGATGCGGCACATCTAGTAAGTAGATGCGGCGCATTGACTTAACTTCGCGTGGGGTCCAAGATTAATATATTCAGGAATATTCGTACACCGCCAGAAGATGCGGCGTATCTTCATTCTTGGATGCGGCGCATGTCCTCTTGTATCTTGGATCGTATCTGGTGAAATCTTGATAGTGATGCGCCGTATGTAATAAGTGAGATGCGGCGCATCTGGAGCAGAATAGTCTTGATCTTGTGCATTTTAGTAGACTCTTAACTTCTTGCATGTTTTGCTCCATAATTAGTCCAAAATTGCCAAGTTTCACCAAATGCTTGTTTTTACCTGAGAATTACAAAAGTAAACGATTAAGTATCAATTCTCATACATAATATAATAAAACAAGTCAAATTAATAGGATAAATGATAGTAATAAAATGTACTTATTTGAGTTCATCAAATATCCCCCCACTTGAACTTTACTTGTCCCCAAGTAAACCTTAGAATAAATCTTATGAAAATGTATCCTAAAAGATATTAGGATTTATTTTTATATTTAAGCATGTATTCGTTTTGTCATAATCACACAACCAAACACTTAGCGAATTAGAAGTAAAATAAAATAATTTGATAAAAGCAAATCTAATCGTTTAACTGTCCAGTCGTGACGAATATTCTATCATAAGCTTGGCAAGTATACACATCTCCCCCACTAAAGCCAAGGAATAACAAGTCTAAAGCGGTAAAAAGGGTTTTGAGGTTTAAAGGTTAATTATTCTCCTTAATCTCTATCGATCTCAAATTCCAGAAAAGGCGACAAAATCACAAATACATGATCGAATCCACGAACACGATACTTGTAATTGCTCAAATCCTTAACTCGAATAGGCTAAAGATAGGTCCAAACTTTACCAATAATATTATATCAAAAAGGGCGACAAAATCATAAATACATAGCCGAATCCACGACTACGATACTTAAGATTGCTCAAATCCCTAATCTCAATAAATCAAAGGTTTGGTTGGATAAAGAATAATACAGGGTATGGATAATATTTGGGATATAAATTGGTGTAAAATGAAAAATAAACAAAACAGATAAATTAAAATCCTAAGTGTGGTTAATCACTATCCCAACCATCCCAAGAATAAGACTCATATCATTGAATAACTCACGCTTTAACAATTGAAACACACGCTTTAGGTAGACACGAATTATACTCAACAAGATCTTAATCAAAGAATAAACCTTAGTTGGCGTTCCCATAACTGCCAACTCCCATTCAATCCATAAATATAATATACAACAACTAGTGGTGATATCGACCACTTAATACAAAACTTTACATAAGTTGGTTAAAACAAACTTCCAACTTTTCCTTTTTCTTTTTCTTTTCTATTTTTTCGATTTTTTTTTTAATACATAAACAAAGATGTGTAAAATTTCACCACATCACTATAATGATAATTCTGGATAATTTTTCCATACTTTTCATACTTTCAGAAATAACGGTAATAGTGACAGTAGTAAACACACGAAAAAAAAAAATAAACTCAAAGATATACAATATTTACTTTCACTCCAATTGCATTGTGCAATTTCCGACCTAACCATAGATAATGAATTACGCACGCGAACACAGGTAATGTAAGGAAACACACTTTGCCTAAAGCAATTAACCAACCACGGATTTTAATCTACAGGGTAGGCTAAGGTGTAAGGGTGTAACGAAACATTTTAACAAAGGTGTAAGAAACGAAAGGAATGGCTCTGAGTGTTTTTCTAGGGGTATCTTACTCTAAAAGTGAGAGTAACAAAAGGGTTTATACGGGGGTTAACTAACCAGTGTAGTTAGCTAATAACACATAACATATAATAGGCTTTTTGGGTGAAATCCTATAAATTTACCAATTTAGACAAGTCATTCCAATTATATAAATAATACTTATTATGGTGGTCTCGAATAGTATACAAGCCAAGTTCTAAAGTTTACAAGTCACTGGCACACTCATAGATTTGGGAATTTTGGAAATTCACAATTTTTGAAAATAACGTCATGTGTGCAGCTATGCAACTTAGACTTTAAACAAAAACATGCTAAAAATTTTAAATTTTGATATATTAAGCACATTTTAAGCATATTTTGAAAAGTTTAGGACAAGTAAGTTTAAGTGTTCTAATTCTCCAATCCCCCCCACTTAAGTTAAACAACGTCCTCGTTGTTTGTATAAAAGGTTAAAAACTGGAAAATAAAAGAATTAGAACGGAAAAACTCCCCTGAGATTTGCTCGGTATGATCCTCCATTAGCAAAAATCATCTTTCTTGTAGATGAGAACGTTTAAGCTTCATAATCAATGTATCCACAGGAAATGCAGGAATCTATAATACTACCAAGGCTTTAAAACACACAAAAGTTAAGAAATGTTCAAACTTGCATAATACATTAGTAGTTAGTTAAAAATAAAACTTAAAAATTAAAACTGAAAATCATCAGGTCAGTCGATGCGCCGTATCTTATGGAAGAAGATACGCCGTATCGAGCCTGGAATAAATACGGATCAGAATAGAAGATGCGCCGCATCCTTAACCAGGGATGCGCCGCATTAAAATAAACTGATAAAAAGTTTTAAAGTCGAAAATAAAAAATGCAGAAAAAATAAAGATATGACCATTGCAGGAGATGCGTCGCATCTCAGGATTGAGATGCGCCGTATCCTCTGCGGCCTAACTGATTCGACACAAAAACAGAATAATAAAAATTTCTCCGGGTTGTCTCCCGGCCAGCACTTGTCCTTATTCCAGAGTCTTCAAGTTAGACTCACGTTCAGCTCTTCACTCCAATACTTCAGGTTCAAACTCCACCACCTCGTTCTCATTATCCTCAATTTTATTATCAAAGTATTTCTTCACACGTTGCCCGTTTACTTTGAATATATAACCATTTTTATCGCATATTTCAATAGTTCCATAAGGATACACTTTCTTGACAACGAACGGACCCGTCCATCTTGATTTAAGTTTACCAGGATACATCTTTAATCTAGAATTAAATAGTAGCACTTTCTCTCCAATAGTAAACGTTTTATCCCCACGTAACCTCGAGTCATGCCATCTTTTAGTTCTTTCTTTGTAGATCTTAGTATTTTTGTAGGCCTCATCTCTTAGTTCATAGAGTTCATTAAGTTCCATGAAACGGTTCTTCGTTGCAGCTTCCATATCCATATTACAATTCGTCAAAGCCCAATATGCACTTTGTTCAATTTCGACCGGTAGGTGGCATGCTTTTCCGTATACAAGACGAAATGGAGTGCATCCCGTTGGTGTCTTATAGGCTGTACGGAATGCCCATAAAGCATCATTTAACTTGTCAGACCACCCTTTCGGATTATATCCAGTCGTTTTTTCAAGAATTCGCTTTATAGCCCTATTGGTTACTTCAGTTTGCCCATTGGATTGAGGATGGTATGCGGTGGAAACCCTATGATATACTCCATATTTTTGCAAGGCTCTTCCCAGATGGTGATTACAAAAGTGTGTTCCCCTATCACTAATCAATGCCTTAGGAATTCCAAACCTAGAGAACAAACTTTGCAAAAATTTAAGTACTACCTTGCTGTCGTTTGTTGGTAATGCTTGCGCTTCGACCCATTTTGATACGTAATCAACAGCAACCAAAATATATTTATTACCTTTAGATTCAGGAAACGGTCCCATGAAGTCCAATCCCATATGTCGAAAACTTCACACACATGGATATAGTTTTGCGGCATTTCGTTTCTTGATGTTATATTCCCGGATCGTTGACACGCATCACATCCTTTTATATAGTCTTTTGCATCATCCAACATAGTGGGCCAATAAAATCCCGCATCAAGGATCTTTCTTCTTGTGATGACTGCACCGTTATGTCCCCCCGTTGGCCCTGAATGGCAATGTGCCAATATTGCTGGGATGTCATCACCATCTACGCATCTTCGTATAATATTGTCAGGACATAATTTAAAGGCATAAGGTTCATCCCAAATATACTCGCCAGCGCGAGTTAGAAACCTTCTTTTCTCTTCGGATGTTAGCCCTTTTGGAATTTCATTTGCAACAATAAAGTTTATAAAGTCGGCATACCATGGTCCATTATTATTGCTCTTAATTCCTACCATCATAAGGTGTTCATCAGGAAAGTCATCAGCTATTTCCCTTTCGTCAAGCACCTCCATATCAGGGTTTTCAAGTCTAGACAAGTGGTCAGCAGCTAGATTCTCGGCACCCTTTTTATCTTTAATTTCAATATCGAATCCTTGGAGCAATAAAACCCACCTAATAAGCCTTGGCTTGGCATCCTGTTTATTGAACAAATACTTCAAAGCAGAATGGTCAGTGTAAACCATAGTTTTTGACAATATAAGATATGATCTAAATTTATCGAATGCAAAAACTACTGCTAAAAGTTCTTTTTCCGTGGTGGTGTAATGTTCTTGGGCATTATTCAGTGTTTTGCTAGCATAATAAATTGGCTTAAATTTCTTATCAATCTTTTGACCAAGTACAGCTCCAACAGCAAAATCATTAGCATCACACATTAGTTCAAAAGGCAGATTCCAATCCGGTGAAATTATAATTGGTGCAGAAGTTAGTTTTTCTTTAAGTATGTTAAATGCCTTTTTGCAATCTTTAGAAAAGTCAAACTTCGCATCTTTTAGCAATAATTGGGTCATAGGCCTAGATATCATTGAAAAATCCTTTATGAACCTACGATAGAATCCAGCATGCCCTAAAAAACTTCTAACACCTTTTACATTAGTAGGGTAAGGTAGTTTGGCAATTACATCAATTTTAGCTTTATCGACTTCTATACCTTTCCCAGAAATCTTATGTCCTAACACAATTCCCTCTCTAACCATAAAATGACATTTTTCCCAATTAAGAACAAGGTTAGTTTCTTCACACCTAGCAAGCATTTTATCAAGTTTAAATAGACAATCACTAAATGAGTTACCGAACACCGAGAAGTCGTCCATGAAGACTTCCATAAAGTCTTCTACCATATCATGGAAGATAGCCGTCATACAACGTTGGAAAGTAGCAGGGACGTTGCATAGTCCGAACGGCATTCTCCTATAGGCGAAGGTTCCATAAGGGCAGGTGAAAGTCGTCTTCTCTTGATCCTCGGGGGCAATGGGTATTTGGAAGAAACCTGAAAAACCATCTAAAAAACAATAATAATCATGACCTGATAGTCTTTCTAACATTTGATCAATAAATGGAAGAGGGAAGTGATCTTTTCGCGTAGCATCATTGAGTTTGCGATAGTCGATGCAAACTCTCCATCCAGTAACGGTTCTTGAAGGGATTAGCTCATTGTCGTCATTGAGTACTACCGTCATTCCTCTTTTTTTTGGTACGACGTGGATAGGACTGACCCACGAGCTGTCGGAAATTGGGTAGATAAGTCCGGAGTCAAGTAATTTCACAATTTCATTTTTCACAACATCTTGGACTTTTGGATTCAAACGCCTTTGAGGTTGGATAGTTGGCTTGAATTCATCCTCCATAAGGATTTTATGCGTACAAAATGACGGGCTGATTCCCTTAATATCAGACATACTCCACGCTAATGCTCCTCTTCGTTTATATAGTACCTGCAAAAGGGATTCTTTTTCTTTTGGCGTTAAATCAGATGCAATAATAACGGGCGAATTAGTGTTCCCATTTAAGTAGGCATACTCCAAAGTAGAAGGGAGATCCTTAAGCACAGGTTTAACATTATCAATTTCAGTAGCACTAGCGGAATAAACTTGTTCTTTAACTATGTCGCTGCTGTCATCAGATAGATGCGCCGCATCGATATTTTCGATGCGCCGTATGGCGTTAAATGCAGCAGAGTCAGCAGCTAAATCATTATCAATAGTATTCTCTTCAACTTGATCTTCTATAGCAATTGTGTTTTCTAGATTTTTAAGCAGAAAAGAATCAAGTAAATTACTTTTTAACAATTTCTGAGTAAATTGATTAATCGTGTCATCAGAAACATCGATATTATAGCATTCATCGTCATCGGAATTATCTTTACTCATAGATTGTTCCATGTTAAACTCAACCTCATCTTTTCCTATGGTAAGAGTTATCTTTTTATTAAAAACATCGATTATGGCCCTAGCAGTGGCTAAAAATGGTCGTCCTAATATTATAGGAGTTCTAGAATTTTCAGGCATATCGAGGATAACAAAGTCGATAGGTAATTCAAATTTATCAACTTTTATTAATATATTTTCAGCTATTCCTAATGGGTATTGTATGGACCTATCAGCTAGTTCTAAGCACATCCTAGTAGGTTTTGGTTCACCAAGACCTAATTTATCATACATAGAAGAGGGCATAAGACTTATACTAGCTCCTAGGTCGGCTAAAGCATTTTCAATATGCAAATTTTTAATTTGACAAGGAATAGTGAAACTCCCTGGATCTTTTTCTTTAGAGGGAAGTTTGTTGAGCAATGCTGCTGAGCTTCTTTTCCCCATTGTTATGGTGCAAGCCTCTTCAAGTTTAGACTTGTTTGTAAGCAAGCTCTTCAGATATTTAGCATATTTTGGCATTTGCACCAGGGCTTCCATAAATTGTATGCTTAGCTGCAGCTGCTTGAGATTCTCCAGGAATCTCTTTTGATAGGCATCTTCTTTCTCTTTCCTTAACCTATGTGGGAAAGGTAGTGTTGATCGTTTAGGTTCAACAAAAGGTTCTTCTCTAATTACTGGTTCTGGATCAGTCTCTTTTGGTTGCTCTTGCTCAGGTGATAAAAATTCAGGGGAAATCTTGTTTGTACCGTCATCCTCGGGTGTCTCTCCGATTTGAAAGGTTGACTTTCCGCCTCTAGTTGTAATCCCTTTCAAGTCATGCTTTACCAAAAGAACCCTGTTAAGCACCGTTGACAATTGGTGCACTTCAATTGCCAATCCATAAATCATGTTGTTTTGTTCCTTTAGTAACAGCTCATGACTGCCTTTGAATTCATTAATAAAATTTCTTGCTTCATGATGTTCTTTTTCATTGGCTTGAGCGATTTGTAGTGCAAACTCTTCCATGGTAAGATTTCTTTGGGGTCTTCCGAACAAGTTAGGGAAAATATCGAACATTGTTCCTGAAAATCAAAGAGAGGTAGATTTCAAAGTAAAAGTTTCCAGGTATAAGGGTCAGAGTATTTTCCGTTCGGAGATAAGAAAAATAAAAGTTGCTGATATTTGCAGACGATGCGCCGTATCCAAAAAGTTGGATACGCCGTATCTTATAATCGTTAAAATTAAATCAGACTTTATTCAGAAAATAGATACGCCGCTTATAAATTAGAATGCGCCGTATCTGTTTTAATTATCAAAAATCGATATACTTATTAAAATTAAATGCGTCGTATTAACAAAAGTTAATGCGCCGTATTTTCGTTACGTTTCAAAATGTAAGATTTTTGATTCAGAAGATGCGCCGTATCGATAAAAATCGATACGCCGTATCTGTTTAATAATTCGAAAACTGTTTTTTTAATTAAAATAATAGATACGCCGTATCTGCTAAGGCAGATGCGTCGTATCGCGTTAACGTTTAGAAAATTTTTTTTATCAAAAACAGATACGCCGTATCTTGGGGAAAAGATGCGTCGTATCGAATTAATTAAACGCGTTGTATTTTATAAAAAATTAAACGCAATACGCCGTATCTGAGAGATCAGATGCGCCGTATCGTTCGATTTAGCTCAGTACAACGATAGCAGAACACAGAAAATACGAAAAATAAAAACAAATAAAAACACAAACGAAAATAAACACAAAGAAAACAAACAAAAATTAAACACACAGAAACAAGAAAATATGCAAAATAATACAATGAATGCAATTTAATCTAATATATAACACAGTTAGCAGTTAGATTAAAAATTAAAAAACCTAATTAAAATACTAATCAAATTAACAGATAATAACAATTCACTCCCCGGCAGCGGCGCCAAAAACTTGATGCGTGCGATGTGTCGTTGCGGTTTAGCAGTATTAATGCCTACTCAAGTTTTAAATTTATATTTAGCTGACTTATCAATAACACACACACTTAACGAGCAGTGTACCCGGTCAGTATGAATATAATGGTAAGTAGAGTGTCGATCACTAAGAGTGGAACGTATTATCTAGTTATTCTAATCAGTATTTTAATATACTAAGTTAGCTATACAACCTAATCTAACGCAAGGGGGTTCAGCCTGAGAGACTGGCACGATTTGGTTGCAATTAAATAATAAACTAAACCAATAGACACGAATCAGCGAATAGCACACACGTACACAGATAAATACTTGAGACAATAAGAAGATCTGTCCTGATGATTAAGTAGATTGTCACTTGTTTTATTGATAGTTTTATATGAAGTGTATGTAGTTAATCCTTTCTCGTAGGCCCTATTCTTATCAGCGAGTAAACCCTTAATGATTACTTATGTCTAAAAGTTATTCCTAAGTGATCAATTTAGTAACAATCGTGGGAGCCACATTCTCTTCCGTAGTCAAATGCGCAGGCCACTAATAAACACAGAGGTTATCAATGCACTAATAAGTAGTAACCAAAGACATCAACATATAAACTTTAATTGATGGGAAATCAGTTTTAAGGGAGTGCAATCTTTCCGTTGTCACATTACACAAGCCATCAATACTGATGAATTAAAGTTTACTAACACAATAAACAAAACTACTTAATGAATTAAACACATGCAGCACCTTCTTACAGCTCTTGTATCTTCGTTCGGGTGTGTCTTGTGCTGCCTATTCGTCTGAATTCGGCCTTAGGTTTCTCTGGTCTTCGTACCTCGTATATAATATATCCTCCGAAATTCGTCTGGTCTTGGGGTATTTATAGTTTCTGTCTGAGGGTAAGATGCGGCGCATCTAGTAAGTAGATGCGGCGCATTGACTTAACTTCGCGTGGGGTCCAAGATTAATATATTCAGGAATATTCGTACACCGCCAGAAGATGCGGCGTATCTTCATTCTTGGATGCGGCGCATGTCCTCTTGTATCTTGGATCGTATCTGGTGAAATCTTGATAGTGATGCGCCGTATGTAATAAGTGAGATGCGGCGCATCTGGAGCAGAATAGTCTTGATCTTGTGCATTTTAGTAGACTCTTAACTTCTTGCATGTTTTGCTCCATAATTAGTCCAAAATTGCCAAGTTTCACCAAATGCTTGTTTTTACCTGAGAATTACAAAAGTAAACGATTAAGTATCAATTCTCATACATAATATAATAAAACAAGTCAAATTAATAGGATAAATGATAGTAATAAAATGTACTTATTTGAGTTCATCAGTGGTTTTGCGACCTTACAATAGGTTTTACCTCTCGAGAGATCTCAAGAGGCTTGCAATCCCCACCAGGCAGTGTACCTGACCGATGTAGTATAGTGAAGTGGCAAGTACCGGGGGATTGATCGTTCTCTAGGGGAATAGTGTCGTTAGGATTGAAAAACTACTCTAATATGTCTAAGGGTGAGGGAAGATTCTTTTTGTATTTCTATATTTTATGGAAAGCAAGTAAAATCTCGGGTTTGAAAGAGTGGGCGGAATTAGTTGCTAGTCAACTAACCCAAATGACTACAAATGCAAATAAAATAAAATAACTGAAAATGAAAAGGTTGTGAAACTTATATGGAGAGAAATGTGTTTACTTAGATTTCCTTACTCCCTAACTATCTTTTACCGGTTGATTAGTGTGTATTAATTGCGTGGATGACGGGCGTATTCCTTAATACCAATCGTGGGGTGGCGTACGTACTTCCCCAACTCTATAAGCTCCTACTTCACTCCTATGTCGAGCCGGCTAAGAAGCTCCTAACATGGGATCACTAGAATTCGCTCATGCATTAAATACAACCATAAAAAACTTAGTACGCATTGGTTCATGTTTCTTAAGACGTTCAAGCAAGTTACCGTATAGGAAGTTAGCCAGTTTTCTTAAGCCTAACATCGATGAACAATCATCCAATGCAATTAATAACATATTAATAACCGATAATCAATAGTTAATTTTCATTAGATCTAAGCAATCACAAGATAAATCTAGCCTAGCATGTTAATTAAAAGACAAGAACAAGATATAATCAAACAACACATAGACATATTGATTGATTAAATGATTACTTATCTTCAATTAAACATGGGAGATCCAAGGGTATAAAACCCTTAAAAATGGCAGAAAATTCATCTTAGGGTTTCTCCTCACAAAGTTGCACACAAAGTTGCACACTAATGACTAAAAATTGCAAAACTATATATAGAGTTTAGGGTCTGACGACGTCATGTTATAGAGCTTGACGCCGTCACCTCGCCGTGGCTAGGGTTCCCGGATGGTCTTCCTGACGCCGTCCCTCTTTAATCCTCCAAAATCCGCTCTGGCCTATCAAGGGTTGACGCCGTCAGAATAGTGCTTGACGCCGTCTCTCTTTAACTTCAACCGTGACGACCTTGATCACCTTAAAGGGTGACGCCATCAGATTTCCATTGCAAAACTCTCTGGCGCATCACGTGTATTTTGTCATATCCACCTCTTTTGCCAAGCCTTGACGCCGTCAGGAGCAATCCTTAACGCCGTCACATGTACTTTTCCAGCAGCTTTGGAGACTTTGTCGTTTTCTTCACTTTTATGCTCCAAAAACGTCCAAAATGCTTCTTTTTCCAGATTTCTTCTCCAAAGTACCTAAAATGACAAAAGGAACGATTTAGGGCAATATTTGATCAAATAAATACGATTTAGGGCTTAAATGACCCCCTAAAAGCGGTACACTTTTCGCTTCATCAAATACCCTTACACTTGAGATTTGCTTGTCCTCAAGCAAATGCGCTTTTATTCTAATCAAAATACAAGTTAGGGGTCATTTAATGCTAGTATAAAAGTAATTACAACAAATAATCGTTCCACTTTAATCATAATAAGCACGGAGATTACAAACTAGCACCTCACAAGTAGTGTTTAGATACTCACATCTCTCAGGTGTCATAAAAGTATATCTCATAAATGAAAACGGATAATATCTCTCACTACCTGTCATAGCAAATAGATTACCATAGGCTTGGGAAAGGATCGAAAACCTCCTCCACTAGGCGTAAGCACCTAAGATAAACTATCAAAGAGGGCTTTTAAACGGGTTATAACGTTAGGTGTAGGGATATGATAAACACGGTTTTGTTGGATAAAGGATATTTTACTAGTGGCGAGTTAAAGATCTTGATTAATTACATGTACACTATGGCGTTGCTAAGCCAAGACTAGACTCGACTTAAGCTAATGAAAAAAAATAACAAAAAGATAAAATAAACATAAAATGAAACGGGATGGTAGTCCGTATGTTTTTTTTTCTGCTTTTCTTTTTCTCATTTTTTTTTCATACACTCTTGCCCTACCATCCAAAATAATACATCGCAGGGGCGTTGCATTCCCCTTACACTTGAACTTTTACATAACTTTACAATTACTATTCTATCGACTCGAATTAAGATAATCGAAACACTTGGAGTACTTTTAAAATATTTAGCACATATGGGGGTAATAATGTTGTTCTTCCCCATTACTCCATTACACTAGTACTTTACCCATGAGTCCCAATCGTCCCAAAACAATATGTACAAGGATATGACTCGACTTAGCAACAATGTAATCAATTAGATAATTAACTTGGGGTTTAAACAAATGTTGTCACAATAATGCACTAAAAATGAGTGCATACAAGGTAGGCTAAGGCGATTTGGGTGTACATTTAAGTGGGGTGTAAACAAATTCTTACTTTAAGTAAAATGCTTAAAGTTAGAAACGAAAAGATAGGCTCTGAGGGGTGTACTAGGGGTATCGTGTACTAAAAATGAGCACAACGCAAAGGGTGTGGGAGAATTACTTGACCAATGTAGCCAATGTAATTATAACAAAAACACAGGTGTAAAACAATGGGTTAATCCTAATGCCTCTTATCATGTAGTAAATCTAACTACACGAATGTAGTCTCACTTGTGGCCTCGGAATGGTCCTAACGCAAGTTCTAGAATCTAAGTGCTACCGGTACACACATCATAGCATAAATGTTTTTCCTACCAATTCTAGGGGCGAACCTCACATATTTGGGGGTGGAAAATTTTTTTAGTGGTACGGTTTTGTGCTAGTCATATAACTCCTATCCGTGAGACGCTCATTAAGATCAAAGTTTCACTCCTATATGTTGTAAAAAAATTTAAATTTGGCACTAAAATTGTCTTAACAGGTATTTCTCTCAGTTTTATTACACATCTACCATCAAACAAACAAAAATCAAGCGTAATTGTATTCTCTAAAGTATCGTATTTTACCCCCCCTTACACTTAAGATGAACATTGTCCCCAATGTTCAAATAACAAGATGTAAAAGTAAATAAGGTAAAAGAATGAAATCAAATACTCCCCTGATTCGCTCGGTGGATAAAGAGGTAACACGGTTAGATCTTCTTCCAAGGTAATGTTGAAGCTTCAAGACTAAAGCATCGCCAAAAGCTTGATTCCACATACATCTCCTTGTCCAAAATAACCTGTTAAACCTGAGAAAACAGACACGAAAACCTGCATAACAACGGCGGGAAAAATCTGTATAAGGATATAATGCTTGTGGAATGATTATTTTGCAGATTCCTGGAGTTTATAAGTTAGAGATTTAATAAAGCATTTTATGATTCCGGAAGAAAAACAAAACTTTCAAAAATTTCAGAAAATTAAAACCTGACTCCGTCAGGTTGTAAGGCCTGACGCCGTCAGAAATGATCTGACAGAATTCTCATGTTAAGTTTCCAGAAAATTTCTGGAAAAACCTATACCTTACTTCCTGGAATTCCGGCAAAATATCATTATGACTCGATACAAGCATTTGACTCAAACAATTACTAATATGTATGTTAATTTATTATTGTTGTGATTCATGTTCAATCTTGTTCTTGTAAACAAATTTGGATTTCCCTTACACTTATCTTTTGCAAAATACCTTTATATGTAGTTAAGACGAAATTAAAAACAAGATAAAGCATTTTCACAATTTAGTTTTGAACATGAATCAATAATAATAAAAATTAAACCTACATACGGAAGCAAATAAAATTAAACAAACAAATAAATAAACACACAAAGCAAATAAAGCTTGGGTTGCCTCCCAAGAAGCGTTTGTTTTTGTTCGAGTCACGAGCCTGACTCTACCCTTATTTAACGGATAAAGGAGAGGTTTTTCCTACACTTAGGATTAAGTACGGGTGATAGTAGCGATACACACCATCTTGGTGGAAGTATGCCGCGTGAGGAAAGAGTGGTGGATGAATTATATACTCAAAGGGGTGTGCTCCTTTCATCATAACCTTAGCTAGTTCACTTTGGTCAATGGGTGAATTGAAGTTTTCTCCTAGAAAGGGATCATCTTCTATCAACTTCAAGAGATTCCTAGTTAAGAATCCATCTTGACCTAATAAACCCGGTTTAAACCCATAATGTTTCTTGTGATCAATCATGAATGGGTGATGTAAGTATGTAAGGTCATGGTTCACTCCTATATTAGCTTCCTCTCTACAAGGCTTAGAGTCTACTACCTTTATCGTAAAACTACCCGGACTATATGGTTTGATGGGTGGATCGGGACCTATTTTAATTCCTAACTTTTCATCCAAGGATGGAAAATTGGGTAAGGGTCTCGATTGAGGCTCCGGTTCATCAAAACTAGGAACTTCCATAGAACTAAAAGAAAGGTTGTGACTACAAGTATTCAAACCTATTTCTTCTAGTTTTGTTTGGTCCAAGGGCTCTACCTCTATTGGGGTTCCTATAGTCTCTTCTACTTTTTCCGGGTAAGTTACGGGCGGTGTGTTAACCTCAAATGATGGTAGGATTTGTGGGGTATTTAGTGGTCTTGCATTTCTAACCTCATTCTCCATAGTATCTAAATCACCTATATGTTCATCATGTGTTTTGGTAGGATCTAACCCAAACACATTCCTAAGTATCTCAAATCCTTCTCTAGCCATTTGAAATTCTAAGTTCGATTCATAGTAATATTCAACTTGATTACTATGTTCCAATTGCCTAAAGGATTCCTCATGCGTGTCATATGTTTTGGTGAAATCTATCCCACTCATGCAACTAGGTAGTTCAACACTAACCATCTCACAATCTTGGTTTGATTCTAAGTCCATGTTCTTAGAAACTAGGTCTCTTTGCTCATACGAATCCACCAATTCGTTCCACTTATGGGTCATGGTTAGGAAGCTTTCCTCAAAATTCATCCAAAGGGCCTGACTAAAAGGAATTGATCCAGATAATGCTCGTCTAATAGAAATCTCACATGCATAGAATTCATTAAACCCATCTAACCTTACCCCTAACTCCTTTTGGAAATCACAAAGATCACACAAAAATTCATAGGAATGATAGGAAACAAATCTATTGGTGAAATATAATTGTTCCTCTATTTTCAATGATCTAAATGGAATTTCATCCATCATAGTGACAAATGAAAATGGTTTTACAAACAAAGGGCACAAAGAAAAAGATAGACTACAAGAAATCCTAGAAAAATAAAATAAAAAATCTCACTAGAAAGGAATCTAGTGAGTAGACCTAATAAAATAAAAATTCAACCTAAACAATAACTATTCCCCGGCAGCGGCGCCAAAAACTTGATGCGTGGTTTTGCGACCTTACAACAGGTTTTACCTCTCGAGGGATCTCAAGAGGCTTGCAATCCCCACCAGACAGTGTACCTGACCGATGTAGTATAGTGAAGTGGCAAGTACCGGGGGATTGATCGTTCTCTAGGGGAATAGTGTCGTTAGGATTGAAAAACTACTCTAATAGGTTTAAGGGTGAGGGAAGATTCTTTTTGTATTTTTATATTTTATGGAAAGCAAGTAAAATCTCGGGTTTGAAAGAGTGGGCGGAATTAGTTGCTAGTCAACTAACCCAAATGACTACAAATGCAAATAAAATAAAATAACTGAAAATGAAAAGGTTGTGAAACTTATATGGAGAGAAATGTGTTTACTTAGATTTCCTTACTCCCTAACTATCTTTTACCGGTTGATTAGTGTGTATTAATTGCGTGGATGACGGGTGTATTCCTTAATACCAATCGTGGGGTGGCGTACGTACTTCCCCAACTCTATAAGCTCCTACTTCACTCCTATGTCGAGCCGGCTAAGAAGCTCCTAACATGGGATCACTAGAATTCGCTCATGCATTAAATACAACCATAAAAACCTTAGTACGCATTGGTTCATGTTTCTTAAGACGTTCAAGCAAGTTACCGTATAGGAAGTTAGCCAGTTTTCTTAAGCCTAACATCGATGAACAATCATCCAATACAATTAATAACACATTAATAACCGATAATCAATAGTTAAGTTTCATTAGATCTAAGCAAACACAAGATAAATCTAGCCTAGCATGTTAATTAAAAGACAAGAACAAGATATAATCAAACAACACATAGACATATTGATTGATTAAATGATTACTTATCTTCAATTAAACATGGGAGATCCAAGGGTATAAAACCCTTAAAAATGGCAGAAAATTCGTCTTAGGATTTCTCCTCACAAAGTTGCACACTAATGACTAAAAATTGCAAAACTATATATAGAGTTTAGGGTCTGACGGCGTCATGTTATAGAGCTTGACGCCGTCACCTCGCCGCGGCTAGGGTTCTCGGATGGTCTTCCTGACGCCGTCCCTCTTTAATCCTCCAAAATCCGCTCTGGCCTATCAAGGGTTGACGCCGTCAGAATAGTGCTTGACGCCGTCTCTCTTTAACTTCAACCGTGACGACCTTGATCACCTTAAAGGGTGACGCCGTCAGATTTCCATTGCAAAACTCTCTGGCGCGTCACGTGTATTTTGTCATATCCACCTCTTTTGCCAAGCCGTGACGCCGTCAGGAGCAATCCTTGACGCCGTCACATGTACTTTTCCAGCAGCTTTGGAGACTTTGTCGTTTTCTTCACTTTTATGCTCCAAAAACGTCCAAAATGCTTCCTTTTCCAGATTTCTTCTCCAAAGTACCTAAAATGACAAAAGGAACGATTTAGGGCAATATTTGATCAAATAAATACGATTTAGGGCTTAAACGACCCCCTAAAAGCGGTACACTTTTCGCTTCATCAGTTCTACATAAATTATAATAACTATTTTACGATAACATGTTGAGTATTCAAACTTACATATTAGTGTTATATCATATGTGATATATCAAACAAACTAGTTTACCAATATATATATATATATATATATATATATATATATATATATATATATATTATATATATATATATATATATATATATATATATACTGTAACTTTATTTTCAGAACCCTGTTAAGTGCGGGAACTGCGAGAACTTCTTTTTAGCCATTGGATTAGTTGATCAAGGGTTGAGATGATGTGTGCCATTTGTGTCAATAAAGAAAAGATTAGAAAAACACTTGTAAATGATTAAAGGGTATTTAAGTCATATCAAATTAATGATTTTAAATTTTTAATAATAGCTCATTTTTTATGGGATATTAATGACCAATAAAAAAATTTGTACCCACATAAACACGTCTCATCACATCCTTTGATTTCAGCCGCCAACCTCTTCTCTCTCACACATTATTGCCGTCTTCTTCTTCTCACATAAACCCTAACCGCCCCTACCAAAAATCCACAACCCCATCCTTGCCATGAATAAATTTACAGGTATCGCATTCTTCTCGATCCACTAATATTGGTTTAAGACGACGAAGGTTTTTTGTATATTAATCATGGATTCGTCTTGATGTCGTAAAGTGTTGCGTGTTGTTGTTTTTTGTTTCTTTAAAGATCAATGATGGGTTGTGATTAAACTCTTAAGATCTTTAAAGATCTATGCTTGAGTTTAATGGATCTGAGATCGTATGAGTTTATCATTTTTTTTATTTCGAGTCTTGTTATTGTAAGGAAATGGGTTTAGGACTTACGTGTATTGATTGTTGTAGTTGAGTGGTGTTTGTTGACTGTGAAGTTAGAAGATGGGACATAGATGTAGGATGTAGTCCGTT
This sequence comes from Artemisia tridentata subsp. tridentata, assembly GCA_021014915.2. Classification (NCBI taxonomy): domain Eukaryota; kingdom Viridiplantae; phylum Streptophyta; class Magnoliopsida; order Asterales; family Asteraceae; genus Artemisia; species Artemisia tridentata. Next base: position 403,118,054 of record CP139507.1, read on the forward strand.
GATGGTTTTCGTTAATTATTTTTTGTTAATAATAGCTTTGTGAATCCACGCATGATATTGACCCCAAAAACCAAACCATATGCGGATTGCTATAAACTGGATGATATGTGGATTGCTATATGTTTTGTTTCATAGATTTGTATTTTCTTATATCATAAAAGTGTGACTAGTACTCGTACAGGTGCGTCTAGATTGCTATACCATTTGTTTCATAAACGTTTTATATGAACATGCATGTTTATCTATTAGCTTTACATAAATGTTTTATATGAACATGCATCTTTAGCCATTATGTTTATCAAGGTGTACGGTAAAAAAACATACATGTTTTCTATGAACATGCATGTTTATCTATTAGCTTTATTAAGGTGTATGGTAAAAACATACATGTTTTCTATGAACATGCATCTTTAGCCATTATGTTTATGAAGGTATATGGTAAAAAAACATACATGTTTTCTATGAACATGCATGTTTATCTTTTAGCTTTATTAAGGTGTATGGTAAAAACATACATGTTTTCTATGAACATGCATGTGTTATCTTAGTTGTGATTAAATTTCGTTTTCTATTTGTTTGTGGTTTAATTGTTTTTGTGTATTGTTCTTTCAAATTATTGAAGATGATGATCATTGAAGACCTAGAAGTTGATGAACATATTTATACATGAAGATAATTTGCAATTTATAAAAAGATGCGATTATTTCATGTGTGTTTTGTTGTATTTGTAATTAAATGAAATGTAACATATAAATTTATGAATCTTGTTTTTTATTTTATAAATGTTTATTTGATTCGTGTATCAAACTTTCAAAAATAATAATGGTTAGGCAAAAATATCAAGAGGTTGATAAAAAAAAAGTGTAAATAATTACATACTAGAAACATATTTAAAAAACATACATGCACCTCATCTTTTATAAGAAAAAACATATATGCACCTGTAATATCTGGAACCACGCTAGCTAAAAAAAAAAAAAAAAAAAAAAAAAAAAAAAAAAAATTACGAAAATTTTGGAATATTTAAAAATCCGGATTTATAAAAAAAAAAATTCAAATAGAATATAAAAATTGTATTTTACTATAATACCCTTTTGAATTAATAATAATTTTTAATATTTAAAAAAATCTCATTGGTTTAGAAGAGTTCTCGCAGTTCCCGCACTTAAGAGGGTTCTGAAAATAAAGCCCCTATATATATATATATATATATATAAATATATATATATATATATTGTGGAAAACTAGAAGGGAGGGTTGAATAGTTTTATGTTCTTTTAAATTTTATTGTGAAAACTTTGTTTACTTTTTAAAACTTAGATTCGACTTTATGTGATCTCAATTCCTTGAACAATATGTATATAAGTAAATATAGATAAGTAATGCAAGTAAGGTAATAAAATGAAATGAAAGTTAGAGATGGAAAGATCTAACCGAGAGACAAGAGATTTATAGTGGTTCGGCTACAAGGACACCTTCCTTGCCCTACTCCACTCCCCGAGCACCTAACTTGAGAGTTTTCTTCACTATGTCAACAAACTCCCTTATGGCGGAGAAAACCTTACACAACTTTAGCTTACACCGGCTTAACGACACAAAGCTAGATGTCGAGTTCTAATCGTAGCTAGAACCAATCTCACGACTTAAACACACCTTCTTCTTCACGACTTCTTCACGACTTCTTCACAACTTCTTCACGACTTCTTCACGACTTCTTTACGACACTTCACAACTAAGTACAACCTATGTACACTTCTACTTCTTCACACCTTCACTACTTACACACCTTAACAACACAACTTCTCTACTTACACACTAACCTATCCCAAACAATTATGCACACAACTATCTAACAACAATACACAACTTATATACAAATGTATGATGACACAAACAACTTAGGTATCTAAGTTGCAATACTTCTTCTCTAGTTGTTGAAGGAGTATTCTTCTTTTGCACTTGGATGAAGGAAGCTTGGATCACTTAGAAACCAAAGCTTAAGATTATATGATCAAAGGGTTTTTGAAAATATGAGATGTGATTTAAAACAGAAAGTTTCAGTGTGCAAAAGGTAAGTAAAAATCCAGGGGAAGGCTGGTATTTATAGGAGAAAAATCTGGACAGCTGGAGCCTACTGGAGCGTGGCCGGCCCCCTTAAATAGGGGGCGGTCCCCTTAATTTTAAGGGGGCCGCCTAGTAAAATTAAGGGGGCCGCCCCTGCTGAACGTTGGCCAGTTTTGTCCTTTTGTGGGGAAGGTTTTTCTGGAACATTTTAACTGATTTTGGTTAAAAATTTGAATTCATATTTTTATAAAAGATTAAACATTTTTATTTATTACCAAAAATGTTTTTATAAAAAATCTAGTGTTTAAGAAAATGTTCCTTTGATCATATAATGCATTAAGCACTTGTTTATTCATACCTTAAGTGATTAAGTTGTAGAAGTGAATATTTACAACTAAATACTTGTTTATTTGATAAGTTTATGTTTAATGAGTTTATATTTTGTGATCATTAAAACATAGAGATATGAATAATGTTTTTAGGCATTATTTATGTCAACAATCTCCCCCTTTTTGATGATTACAAAACTTAAACTTATTAAATCCAAAAATTTATTTTTGGACAAGTATTTAGTGAGTTTATATTCACTTCTCCCCCTTTTTGTAGAATCAAAAAGGTTATGCCGACAAGCTTTAGAAACTAAATTTGTCGGGACGAGAACTCCCCCTTGATGTTTACTCCCCCTCGTTCGAGGGCACCAAGGAGACGAGCTATAGAGATCTTGGCTGCAAAAACAAGTTAGGAGACACAAGATACATATACATAGCAAAAATATTTAGAACAACCAACTAATTTATTTATGCATTCAAGATGATCATATATAACATATGAATCATCATTACATTACATAAAATACTTGAAATATAATGATTACAACATAACTAGAAATACTAATGGTCCTCATATTGCCAAAGAGAGCGATTGGACTTGCTTGCGACACAAAAGGGTGAGGGATTTTATTTTGAGGCGGAAAGCATGTGGATGGGTTTTAGTTATGTGATGGTGAGGGAAATGGAGCGGATCCATTGATGTTAGATCGTTGTAGTGGAGGAATGGGATGGGGACGTGTGAGTAGATATTCGATCCAAGAAATATCTTCACTTAAGTGAAGAATTTGTTTTTGAAGGAAGATGCAACAAGGGCAATAGTTGGTGTGGTTTGTAACTTGATCCAAGTTAAGAGAGTGGGGTAGGTAATTTGAGTAAGGTGAGGATGGAGGTTGTCCCTTGTTGCGTTGTGTGAGGTGCATAGCAAGGAGATCATTAAGATCATGGATTTGGTTAATCTCTTCATGAAACTTTTGCCTTTCATGAATGGGGATTTGGTTATTTGGTGGAAATGGATGGTATTGGGGTGAAAAGTTTGATGTTTGACCAAGGTGATGAGGGTTTTCAAGGATTCCATTGAAGTTGGTTTGAGGTTTAGGGGAGTAGTTTGGAATGAATGTGGATGTTTGGCCAAAATGGTAGGGTTTGTGAAATGGTTCAATGGAATGAGGTTGTGATCTTGGAGAGTAGTTGGGGATGAATGATGATGGAGGTGTTGGTTGTCTAGTTGTGATGGGCTTGTGGTGAGGGTGAGGTTTTCTTTTCCACCCGGGTTTTAAGGTCATCCTTGCTAGCTTTGAGGTTTTTGGTTTTTGGTTGATAGGAGAAGACATGATGGGATGATTGAATGTGGTGAGATATAGGGATATTTATAGTGGAGGATTTGTGTTGTTTAGGAATGAATAGGCTTTATGGGTGATTAGGACAGAATGTGTTTGTGAATTTTGGGGAGGTATAGGATCAAATGGGCTAAAAAGCAGAAAAAGATTCTGTGAACCCGTCCAGCAGATGGCCGGTCCCCTTAAGTATGGGCAGTCCCCTTAATAATTAAGGGGGCCGCCTTATGAATTAAGGGGGCCGCCCATCTGGTACTTTTCTGGGTTCCAGAAATGGGTTTTTCTGCAGAAATAGGTGAGGATGGCTATGTTTTGAGCTTCTAGTTTTAGGCAAGTCCCACTCTTTGAGGAAATAGAGAAACATATTAAGCATGCATGGCATATAAGATAAACAAATAAGCAAGCAATAAGTTATATCTAGCAATTTAGAGAATTAAGGAAACTAATCATCTAAGGCAAGGGTAATAGAGCAAAGGCACTAGAAACTAATGGGGAATAGGTGATGGAACAATTGTGAGGATGTGATAAATAAGTTTGTTCTAGTGTGTGCCTATATGTAACAAATGTGGAGATATGATTGTTTCGACTCCTAAATGCAAAAATTTCCTAAGAAACAATCCAAGGTCTCCTTGATTTAATTTTGCTCAATATATGAATATCAAAGATATATATTAGATTATAAATTTTGACAAGTCATGTGAGATCTTATGCAAAAAAAAAATGTTTTTAGCATTATTCAACAATGTAAGGAAAATGGTTTTCATGTGTTGTCCTAGATGTGAGAATGATTTGTAGAAAATAGATTGGGTTTTGTTTACAAATATGTTTAAAAAAAATCCCAATCTTTTATTTTGTGCAAAACAGATTCCTAGACTCAGATGAGAGGAAATAGAAAAAAAAAATTTACAGACAGATGGCCGGTCCCCTTAATGACAAGCCGGTCCCATTAATAATTAAGGGCACCGCCTTTATAACATTAAGGGGTCCGCCCATCTGGGAAAAAAAATGTACCAAAAACGCAGAAAATTCAGTCAATTTGTTCCATCATTCCTAGGCCTAAACGTAAGTGGTTAAAGAGTTCACGCTTAAGGGGCTTAGTGAATATGTCTGCTAAGTTATCTTCCGATGCAACCTTTTCTATAGATATGTTTCCTTTTTGAACGTTGTCGCGGAGGAAGTGGTGGCGTATTTCTATATGTTTAGTCCTAGAGTGTTGAACGGGATTCTTACTTAAATCTATAGCACCTTTGTTATCACACATAATTGGGACATCATCTAACCTAATGCCATAATCTACGAGAGCTTGTTTCATCCATAGTGCTTGTTGACATGCCTTTCCAGCGCTTACATATTCGGCTTCTGTGGTAGAAATAGCAAGAGTGGTTTGCTTCTTCGAGAACCAAGATGTTAGACAACATCCCATTAACGTGCAAATTCCGCTAGTGCTTTTTCTATCCACGTAGTCTCCCGCATGATCCGAATCCGCATAGACGATGGTTTCTATGCCCGATCCCTTAGGATACCATAATCCTAAGTGTATAGTGCCTTTAATGTATCGGAAGATACGCTTAACCGCTTCTAGGTGAGAGGTTTTGGGATCCTCTTGGAAGCGAGCACAAAGGCAGACACTAAACATGACATCCGGTCTACTTGCCGTTAAGTATAGTAAACTACCTATCATTCCTCTATACTTAGTGTTTTTTACGGACTCACCCTCTTGATCTTTTGTGAGTTTTACTTCCGTAGACATCGGTGTCTTTATGGGCTTAGCGTCTTCTAATCCAAATTTCTTAAGCATTTCCTTAATGTACTTAGATTGATTAAAAAATATTCCATCTTCTAATTGTTTTATTTGTAATCCTAGGAAGAAATTAAGTTCACCCATCATACTCATCTCAAACTCATCATGCATGATTTTGGCGAATTCATCACACATATCCTGACAAGTCGATCCGAATATAATGTCATCGACATATATTTGGACAATGATGAGATTTGGGCTTTTCTTTTTCGTGAAAAGAGTGTTATCTACCATTCCCATGGAATAATCATGTTTAATAAGAAATGCTTTTAATCGATCATACCAAGCCTTGGGAGCTTGTTTGAGTCCATATAGAGCTTTCTTGAGTTTATAAACATAATCAGGTTTTGCGAAGTCAATGAATCCTGGAGGTTGTGCCACGTATACCTCCTCATTGATAAAACCCGTTAAGGAATGCACTTTTCACGTCCATTTGAAATAACTTAAAATCTAGGGCGCATGCATAGGAAAGTAGTATTCTTATAGATTCTAATCTAGCTACGGGGGCATAAGTTTCGTCATAATCTATTCCTTCTTGTTGATTATATCCTTGGGCAACTAACCTAGCTTTGTTCCTAGTAACTATTCCATTTTCGTCTAACTTATTTCTATAAACCCACTTAGTTCCTATGATGGTCATGTTCATGGGATTTGGGACTAGTTCCCAAACGTCATTAGTCTTAAATTGATTTGGTTCTTCTTGCATAGCCATAACACAACTTTCATCTTTTAATGCCTCATTTATATTTTTAGGTTCTTTAGTTGATAGGAAACAAAAGAAGTTATTTTTATCTTGAGCTTGTGATCTAAGGGTTCTTTGATTTAGGTTTCCTATTATATTATCTAATGGGTGTGATTTAGATTCCTTAACATTTACTATTTCGTTTTCACCTAATATTATATCTTCATTATCATCGCCTAAGGGTTTAATTTTACTAACCTCAATAGCTTCTTCTTCAACTAGGTCATCATCTTCTAGGGGCAATGTCTTAGGTGGTGGTGGAGTTTCATCAAATGTTACATTTAAGGACTCTTCTACTTTCATAGTGTGTTTATTAAGTATTATGTATGCTTTACTATTTTGCGAATACCCTAGAAAGATTCCTTCGTACGACTTAGGATCAAACTTAGTAAGGTAATCTTTTGTATTGAGAACAAAACATTTGCTCCCGAATACCCTAAAGTAATTTAGATTAGGTTTTCTACCTCTTAATAACTCATATGGGGTTTTACCAAAAATTCGCCTAATTGAGACTCTATTTATTATATATGTCGATGTATCTACAGCGTGACACCAAAATTTTTGTGGGATAGATTGTTCATTTAACATTGTTCTACTCATTTCTTGTAAGGTTCGATTCTTTCTTTCTAATACCCCATTTGATTGTGGAGTGCGAGGAGCGGAGAAATTGTGAGATATCCCATTTAAATCACAATATTTTCCGAATTGCACTTCGTTATCAAATTCCCGACCATGGTCCGTCCTAATTGATACTATAGAACATCCTAATTTATTTTGAATCATTTTACTAAATATTTCAAACTTATTAAAGGCTTCGGTTTTATCACTTAAAAATCTAGTCCACGTATATCGTGAATAGTCATCTACAATTACTAAGGTATAACGATTACCTCCGTAACTCCGCACAGCGGTTGGACCAAAAAGGTCCATGTGTAATAATTCTAGGCATCTAGTAGTGGAGACTATATTCTTAGCTTTGTGACTAGCATGTGCTTGCTTTCCTATTTTACATGCATCGCAAAAGTGTTGGTCATATCTTAGGTTAGGCAAGTTTCTAACTAATTCTTTAGAGGCTAGGGATTGTATTTGTTGCATATTTGCGTGACCTAATCTTCTATGCCACAATGTAGAGTTTTCATCTAAGGTTGCTAGACATATTTTATCTTCCGGTTTATTTCCTAGTTTCATAACATATACGCCACCTTTCCTAACACCTCTACCTATGACCTTTCCGTCCTTAACTATTTAGCTATCTTTACTTGTAAAAGTAACCCTACACTTATTATCGCATATTTGTCCTATACTAAGCAAGTTATATGTTAAGTTATCTACATGCTCAACATTTTCAATAGTTAGGGAGTCTTGAGAGATCGTACCTTTGCCAATGATTTTTCCACGAAAATCACTACCGAAAATAACATTACCTCCGTTGTATGCCTTGTAGGAGGAGAATAGCTTCCGGTTTCCCGTCATGTGTTAGACCCGTTTCCCGGGTAGTGGGACCCCACCCTGGATGAAATGGACCGAGTCTAAAAGTGGTTGTTAAGGGCAAATGGTTATAGTGTTAACTGTTAAGTGTTAATCTGTTATAGCCTAGATGCGGCGCATCTAGGAAGTACATGCGGCGTATGGTAAGAAGGGAAAGTAGAACCGATCTGTTATAGCCCATGCGCCGTATTAGAGAAGGAGATATGGCGTATACAAGGGGTAGCATGGATGCGGCGCATCTAAAATATAGATGCGGCACATCGACCTTAAATAAGCAGAATGGACAGAATTGCCCTTGTAGCTAGAATCTTCCCCATTTATCTATAAGTTACCACACTCTCCTGTAAAAGAGAGTGTGTTTCTGTGGGTGTCGAACCAAAGGAGAAAGAAAGGAAGAGATGATGAGATGATGGTGGTTTAATGGTGATAATTCAAGGGTTAAGCCTATAGCTTGTTCCTAGCATGGTTATTAAGTAAGTAATGATGCTTAATTAGTGTTTAATTGATGATTAAGAATCTAGGGTTTGTGAACACTAATTTGGGATTAAAGGGTAAATGGTGTTTTAAGATAATTAAGAAGTAATGATGATTATGTGATGAGTTTTTAATGAGTTTAAGTCGGTAAATGATGGGATTGATTATCATACAATCAATATATGATTATATGATAATTAGAAGTGTTTAGAGGTTAGTTATGGTTGTATTTAACCATGATTATAGTTAATGATTATGTATTATATGTTATGATGATAATGGTTTAGGATGTAATGATGATGATGATAAAAGATGAAGATGATGTTAGTGATAGTCTTGGCTTGGACTCAAGGTAAGTAAACCGGCTATAAAATGATGTTATGATGACTTCTATGCATTATGTGTTTAGATGATCTTATATGTTAAGATTAATGAATGTTTGTGTGATGTTGTTATGTGTTAGTAAGTGTAAGGTAGTGATGGATTAGGCAAGATTGGATTAAGGTATGTGTATATGTTCAATGTATTGAAGGATTTAGGGTTATGATGTGTAATGTGAGAACGAATTGTAATGTTATGTTATACCCGTTTTACTTACTAAGCATTCGTGCTTACAGTTTAAGTATCTAATTTTTTTTAGGCGAAAGTATTGAGACGAAGGCTTGGATAAGGATTAATGATGGATATGCGATTGGTAGAAGGAATTGGTCAGAGAATAGAGCTAGGTAGGATACCGAGCTCAAGTGTATGAGTTTGTACCCCCGCGAGTCAAGTGTTGTTTTGTAACAAGTAAACAAGTGTCAAAATGTATGTCAATAGTCGTATGACGATTGGGTGGTCAAATGGTGTATCAAAGTGTAGTTTATATGTTGATGGTCAACGTTAAAGAGGTGTTTGGCATAAGCTTGTTTATACCCATTTTGAGTAGTAAACGGGTCAAGTGTTATCGTAACATGGTTGATGTGTTAAATGAATGATTTCTGTAATGTTTATAGAGTGGAAAATGTGTCAAAGTGTATTTTGTGGTGTGTTGAGTTTATGCAGGTCTTCCTGCTGATGTTCTGTATTAAATGGGTAAATGCGGCGTATCTAATGTACTCGATGCGGCGTATCAGAAGTTAAGGTGATGCGGCGTATCTAATGTACTCGATGCGGCGTATCAGAAGTTTAAAGAGATGCGGCGTATCACTTAGTGTTGATACGGCGTATTGTCTCTCAGTGTCGATACGGCGTAACCCTCAAAAGGGATACGGCGTATCTGTGGTCTGAAGGGTTGTTTGGTTATGTTATACAATTGATTATGAAATGTTTTGAAAGGTGTTCGAGTATATGTCCTTGCAAGGTATTTTAAAGGGTTTTAAATGTTATAAGTTCTGGTTATTTAAAAGAAGAATTGTATTAGTCCGGTAAAGTCAAGCGTTTCCGCATAAAAAGTCAAAGTTTTTGGTCAAAGCGGGCACGGGGTGTTAGAAATTGGTATCAGAGCTTCGGTTTAAGTGAATTAGGTTTCCTTTAGGTTGCCTAAACTTAAACCACTCGTAGAAAGGTTGGATGTAGATGTAAGAATTGCGTAAGTTAAACGTTTGAGTTATAAGAAGGAATGTGCGATATGTTATGTGGACCAAAGTTGATGAATGATGAATGTGCCTTATGTGCTAAAGTGTATGTGGTGTAAGTCCAAGGAGGACTTGAAATGTTAAAGTGATTAGTTAGCCGTGCACCTTGGTCGGTGCCGGTGATTGGTTGTGATTTCATAAGTGTATGTTAGCCTAGCGATAATGGAATGAGGATAGGAATGGTATTCGGTATTAGAGACGGGCTAATAAGTAAATCTAAATGTTGATGTTTAAAGTATGGAAAATTATAATGTGCTAAACTATAACGTGAAAGGATAAGATAAGCTAAGGAACTAATGAAGTAGGGTTGGATGGTACGAAAGGTAAAGAATGAGAGTAATAAATGACGACATGTAATGATTATGACCCGTAAGATGTTAACAGCCAATATATGGTCTTGTTATACATATACACGCCTAATGAATGACGTTAAGGTAGTATAGAGACGGGCTAAGGGTACGTAAGATAATGAGGATGAATGATATGATAGAACGTAATTGATGAAATTGAATGATATTGCTTAAATGCATAAATAACTAAGATAGGATAAATCAAGGCATAAGAACAAGAACGAAATGAGTATGCATAAGGTTAAGGTGTTGACTTAAAATCATTATATTACGGCTAAGGCGATTAGCGGTAATTATTATAATGAAAGCATGTGCTGCAGTAGACGATATGTGTAAAGTCTATAAGTAAAAGAGTTGAGTAGACTAACATGTAATGTAAAAGTTGGAAATGATTAACGCGGGTTAAAGAATGTAAGCTAGAGTGAAAAGTGTAACGATGAAGAAAATGCGTAGATAACTAAAACGTGCAAGAATAACGAATGGTACCAATGAACGAATATAAGTTAACCTATGCAAGGTTTAAAAGTAGAAAGAGTCGGGTGGACTAAAAGAGTAAAGCAAGAATATGAAAAATAACTAAAGCGGATTAAGAATGTAAGGAGTGTGTATGAGATAAAGGCGTTGTTCTGAAATTATCACATTACTGCTAAGGCGATTAGCGGTAATTACTATAATAAACGAATGTAATGATGTATGTAAAATGATTAATAGCTTGGATCCAATGTGGTAATGTGAAAGTGATAAAGTTTGAATGTTAATGATCCTTCGGGATGGATGTTAAAGGTGGTATCCTTCGGGATGACCAGGTCAAAGAATGTAAAGGAATCCTTCGGGATGTGTTAAAGATCCTCCGGGATAAAACGTATTGCCTTCACGGGCAAATATTGCCTACATCCTTGGCATGTGTAATATTCCCTCTGGGGAAAAATGTTAAAGTAAAGTGGATCCAAGCTAGGAAATGAAAAGTTTAAATAATAATAATGCGAGTGTTATGTCGGAAGTGTATAAGTAGGATGGTTTATGGTTTCTTTATTTAAATGGATTGGGACGCCTTTTCATTTGAATAAAGAAGTCGTAAATCACCGAACCATGAGTTTGTATTTCTTGATTTACATCATTTGGGACGCCTCTCCATGTAAATGAGGAAGTACGAATGAGTGGGCTTATGTGTTCCCGACATGGCATGAGTAGAATGGAAGGGTAGAAGAAGGAGTCTAGGATGACTAGGAGTAATAAGGAACTAGGATAGGTGGATAGACAATGAGTTGAATGACGACCCTAGGTGGGAAACGTCAAGTGAAGTATAGGACTTAGGTGTTTTAAGTGTGAGTTAAAACGACTAAGGTTTGAAACGATATGCTTGTTGCAATATGAATTGGAGAAAATGTGAGATAATGAATGCTAATAAATGCTAATATGGATTTAAAAGCTCTATGAAACCTTGAGAAGAAAAGTAAAGGCAAATGTAACGTATAGTAAAATGTCAATGAGTTAGTGGTAAGGTTGCGATAAAAGTAGAAAGTTAACGAATAACCAACTTATAAGAAGTGAAAAAGGGTATGTAATGTTCAAGTGACACATAGTCCTTGACGAAAAAGTTAAATGGAACTAGTTGGAAAGGTATGTGATAGACGTAGGGATGTTAAATGGTATGCATTCGTGGCTAGGATTATGCATCGAACGACATAATGATTGAAAAAGAAGTGAAAGAATGGAGAAGTAAGCTAGAAATGAAATGAGCTAGGGGTATGATGTAAGCATAGTGGACTTAGAATTGTAAGATCACCTAGATCGTGCAATCGAAGAAGGGAAGAGGAAAGGAAAGTGCTAAGAATTGAGGTAAGGTAAATTAGTTTTGGATAGTAATGGACGAGAGATTTCGGGGACGAAATCTAAATAAGGGAGGTAGAATTGTTAGACCCGTTTCCCGGGTAGTGGGACCCCACCCTGGATGAAATGGACCGAGTCTAAAAGTGGTTGTTAAGGGCAAATGGTTATAGTGTTAACTGTTAAGTGTTAATCTGTTATAGCCTAGATGCGGCGCATCTAGGAAGTACATGCGGCGTATGGTAAGAAGGGAAAGTAGAACCGATCTGTTATATCCCATGCGCCGTATTAGAGAAGGAGATACGGCGTATACAAGGGGTAGCATGGATGCGGCGCATGTAAAATATAGATGTGGCGCATCGACCTTAAATAAGCAGAATGGACAGAATTGCCCATGTAGCTAGAATCTTCCCCATTTATCTATAAGTTACCACACTCTCCTGTAAAAGAGAGTGTGTTTCTGTGGGTGTCGAACCAAAGGAGAAAGAAAGGAAGATATGATGAGATGATGATGGTTTAATGGTGATAATTCAAGGGTTAAGCCTATAGCTTGTTCCTAGCATGGTTATCAAGTAAGTAATGATGCTTAATTAGTGTTTAATTGATGATTAAGAATCTAGGGTTTGTGAACCCTAATTTGGGATTAAAGGGTAAATGGTGTTTTAAGATAATTAAGAAGTAATGATGATTATGTGATGAGTTTTTAATGGGTTTAAGTCGGTAAATGATGGGATTGATTATCATATAATCAATATATGATTATATGATAATTAGAAGTGTTTAGAGGTTAGTTATGGTTGTATTTAACCATGATTATAGTTAATGATTATGTATTATATGTTATGATGATAATGGTTTAGGATGTAATGATGATGATGATAAAAGATGAAGATGATGAAGATGATGTTAGTGATAGTCTTGGCTTGGACTCAAGGTAAGTAAACCGGCTATAAAATGATGTTATGATGACTTCTATGCATTATGTGTCTAGATGATCTTATATGTTAAGATTAATGAATGTTTGTGTGATGTTGTTATGTATTATTAAGTGTAAGGTAGTGATGGATTAGGAAAGATTGGATTAAGGTATGTGTTTATGTTCAATGTATTGAAGGATTTAGGGTTATGATGTGTAATGTGAGAACGAATTGTAATGTTATGTTATACCCATTTTACTTACTAAGCATTCGTGCTTACGGTTTAAGTGTCTAATGTTTTGTAGGCGAAAGTATTGAGACGAAGGCTTGGATAAGGATTAATGATGGATATGCGATTGGTAGAAGGAATTGGTAAGAGAATAGAGCTAGGTAGGATATCGAGCTCAAGTGTATGAGTTTGTACCCCCGCGAGTCAAGTGTTGTTTTGTAACGAGTAAACAAGTGTCAAAATGTATGTCAATAGTCGTATGACGATTGGGTGGTCAAATGGTGTATCAAAGTGTAGTTTATATGTTGATGGTCAACGTTAAAGAGGTGTTTGGCATAAGCTTGTTTATACCCATTTTGAGTAGTAAACGGGTCAAGTGTTATCGTAACATGGTTGATGTGTTAAATGAATGATTTCTGTAATGTTTATAGAGTGGAAAATGTGTCAAAGTGTATTTTGTGGTGTGTTGAGTTTATGCAGGTCTTCCTGCTGATGTTCTGTATTAAATGGGTAAATGCGGCGTATCTAATGTACTCGATGCGGCGTATCAGAAGTTAAGGTGATGCGGCGTATCTAATGTACTCGATGCGGCGTATCAGAAGTTTAAAGAGATGCGGCGTATCACTTAGTGTTGATACGGCGTATTGTCTCTCAGTGTCGATACGGCGTAACCCTCAAAAGGGATACGGCGTATCTGTGGTCTGAAGGGTTGTTTGGTTATGTTATACAATTGATTATGAAATGTTTTGAAAGGTGTTCGAGTATATGTCCTTGCAAGGTATTTTAAAGGGTTTTAAATGTTATAAGTTCTGGTTATATAAAAGAAGAATTGTATTAGTCCGGTAAAGTCAACCGTTTCCGCATAAAAAGTTAAAGTTTTTGGTCAAAGCGGGCACGGGGTGTTACATCATGTGCTTCGAGCATCCGCTATCCTTAATCCATTCGTCGGGCTCCAAATTTATCCCTAGACATATTTCATCGGTGGCTTGAGCTACAAGGCACTTTTCGTCTTTTGCTTTGTCCGCTTCATCTTTGTCGCTATCACTCCATGTTCCACTAACAAATGCGCTTTCGTAATCATAACCCGGTGGCTTTGAACATTCGCCAATGAGATGGTTTTGGCTTCCACATCTAAAGCACTTTCTTTTCCCGTAGTTATCATTTCTATTTCTTTGAAGCGATCTTCTTTCATCTCGCGGTTGTCTCGTGAATCTTCCTCGTCTCTTGAAGAATTTCTTGAATTCTCTTACGGCCATTGCATATTCTTCGTCTTCACTATCGTCACTTGAATCATCGTCATCACTAAGTTCCTTTTTGGCTTTTAGCGCAAGAGACTTGATTTGATCTTTCTTGCTCTTGACCGTTTCCGGGTCCCTCTTTATAATCTCTTCATGAACCTTCAAGTTGCCGATAAGCTCATCAAGTGATAACGTCATCAAATTCTTTGATTCTTCAATCGCCGTGACCTTTGCGCGCCATTTCGGATGTAATGCCCTAAGAAATTTCCTTACACAATTTTTGCTAGAAAAAGTCTCATCAAGTGCTTTTAAACTTGTGATGATTGTGTTAAATTTAGCAAATGCATCATCAATAGCTTCCTCTTCAAGAATTGTAAATTGTTCATATTGTTGCACAAGAAGATCTATTTTATTATCTTTGACTTGACTATTACCTTGGTGAGTGATTAGTAAAGAATCACAAATCTCTTTTGCGGTTTGACACATAAAAATTCTTTCATATTCTTTTCGTGGTAACGCATTATAAATTACCATTTTAGCTTCATTATTTTTTGCTAGTTTCTTTTTTAGATCATCATTTTGTTTTTCAAAAGGTACAATTTCATCTATTTTAGTTAGGATATTATATTGAACAGGGGGAAAATCACCATAGGTAATAATATGCCAAAGATCAAGATCCTATGATTTCACATAAGTTTCGAATCTATTTATTCCAATAAAGAAAACCATCACTTTCAAATAGTGGTGGTCTTTGCATAGATTGCCCTTCTAAATATTTTAAAGATTCCATAGATCGTTTCAAGTTTTAAAATACAGTTAATTTTAAAAATCTTGTTTGACGTGGCTCTTGATACCAATTGTGGAAAACTAGAAGGGGGGGTTGAATAGTTTTATGTCCTTTTAAATTTTATTGTGAAAACTTTGTTTACTTTTTAAAACTTAGATTCGACTTTATGTGATCTCAATTCCTTGAACAATATGAACAATATGTATATAAGTAAATATAGATAAGTAATGCAAGTAAGGTAATAAAATGAAATGAAAGTTAGAGATGGAAAGATCTAACCGAGAGACAAGAGATTTATAGTGGTTCGGCTACAAGGACACCTTCCTTGCCCTACTCCACTCCCCGAGCACCTAACTCGAGAGTTTTCTTCACTATGTCAACAAGCTCCCTTATGGCGGAGAAAACCTTACACAACTTTAGCTTACACCGGCTTAACGACACAAAGCTAGATGTCGAGTTCTAATCGTAGCTAGAACCAATCTCACGACTTAAACACGACTTAATCACACCTTCTTCTTCACGACTTCTTCACGACACTTCACAACTAAGTACAACCTATGTACACTTCTACTTCTTCACACCTTCACTACTTACACACCTTAACAACACAACTTCTCTACTTACACACTAACCTATCCCAAACAATTATGCACACAACTATCTAACAACAATACACAACTTATATACAAATGTATGATGACACAAACAACTTAGGTATCTAAGTTGCAATACTTCTTCTCTAGTTGTTGAAGGAGTATTCTTCTTTTGCACTTGGATGAAGGAAGCTTGGATCACTTAGAAACCAAAGCTTAAGATTATATGATCAAAGGGTTTTTGAAAATATGAGATGTGATTTAAAACAGAAAGTTTCAGTGTGCAAAAGGTAAGTAAAAATCCAGGGGAAGGCTGGTATTTATAGGAGAAAAATCTGGACAGCTGGAGCCTACTGGAGCGTGGCCGGCCCCCTTAAATAGGGGGGCGGTCCCCTTAATTTTAAGGGGGCCGCCTAGTAAAATTAAGGGGGCCGCCCCTGCTGAACGTTGGCCAGTTTTGTCCTTTTGTGGGGAAGGTTTTTCTGGAACATTTTAACTGATTTTGGTTAAAAATTTGAATTCATATTTTTATAAAAGATTAAACATTTTTATTTATTACCAAAAATGTTTTTATAAAAAATCTAGTGTTTAAGAAAATGTTCCTTTGATCATATAATGCATTAAGCACTTGTTTATTCATACCTTAAGTGATTAAGTTGTAGAAGTGAATATTTACAACTAAATACTTGTTTATTTGATAAGTTTATGTTTAATGAGTTTATATTTTGTGATCATTAAAACATAGAGATATGAATAATGTTTTTAGGCATTATTTATGTCAACAATCTCCCCCTTTTTGATGATTACAAAACTTAAACTTATTAAATCCAAAATTTTATTTTTGGACAAGTATTTAGTGAGTTTATATTCACTTCTCCCCCTTTTTGTAGAATCAAAAAGGTTATGCCGACAAGTTTTAGAAACTAAATTTGTCGGGACGAGAACTCCCCCTTGATGTTTACTCCCCCTCGTTCGAGGGCACCAAGGAGACGAGCTATGGAAATCTTGGCTGCAAAAACAAGTTAGGAGACACAAGATACATATACATAGCAAAAATATTTAGAACAACCAACTAATTTATTTATGCATTCAAGATGATCATATATAACATATGAATCATCATTACATTACATAAAATACTTGAAATATAATGAAAGCGGTTTTTTTTTTTTTTTTTGGATGTTACTCTGTTAGACATAATTAATTATGAAGAACTTGACTTACTGAGTCATGTAACTAACTTGTATTTTGAAATTTGATAAACAGGAGTTGAATCAGCATCTTTAGTTGGATCAAACCGGATCGCCGTGACAGGGGAAGGTGTTGACTCGGTTAAACTAGCAACTTTACTAAGGAAAGGTGTAGGATACACGGAGCTAGTGACTGTTGGTAACGTGGAAGAGAAGAAACCCGAGGTTAAGGAAACAAAGCCAGATAACGTGATTTGGCAAATTGATCCTTACGAGTACAATTACTACAACGGCTACGGCATCCCATACTATTACGTATATGATTTGTGAGAGGGCACAAAATGAAACAGAGTTTGAGTAATCAAAACAGAGTGAAGGAAACTTTGTATCCTAAAACAGAGTGAAGGAAACTTTGTATCCTAATTTGGATACAAAGTTTCCTTCACTCTGTTTTGATTACTCAAACTCTGTTTCATTTTGTGTCCTCTCACAAATCATATACGTAATAGTATGGGATGCCGTAGCCATTGTAGTAATTGTACTCGTAAGGATTAATTTGCCAAGTCACGTTATCTGGCTTTGTTTCCTTAACCTCGGGTTTCTTCTCTTCCACGTTACCAACAGTCACTAGCTCCGTGTATCCTACACCTTTCCTTAGTAAAGGTGCTAGTTTAACCGAGTCAACACCTTCCCCTGTCACGGCGATCTGGTTTGATCCAACTAAAGATGCTGATTCAACTCCTGTTTATCAAATTTCAAAATACAAGTTAGTTACATGATTCAGTAAGTCAAGTTCTTCATAATTAATTATGTCTAACAGAGTAACATCCAAAAAAAAAAAAAAAAAAAAAAAAAACCGCTTTCATAGCAAGTAAACCGCTGATGTGATCATTTAAAAAAACAAACATGCACGCATCCTATTTTTATAGGTTAGTTAAGTAAAGATTGTAATGATACTTTACATGCTCTTGAAAACAAATTACAGCCATAACAGTAACTTTTATTTTAACGTAATTAACTTGTTTTTCAGAAAAGCATGATCTTACCATGGAGACTAACGGCGATCCTCAAAGCCTTACGAGATTTCTTGTCGTTCTCCATCGTCACTCTAACAACAATCTTTTGCTGCAAAAAACAATCAAATTATACAAAAGATGAGATCAACTAATCACAACAAATAAAGCGCAGCCTAACAAACATTGAATTAAATTACTAAAAGGATAGTACCTTAGCCATAGTTGTGAATATGATGTTGGCTGGATGATATTATGTTTGTATGTTTGTGTGTGTGTGCGTGTGTTTTTTTTTTTTTTTTTTGTTGTTGTTGAATGAAGTGTGAGATTGTGAGAATTAGTGTGAGGGCTTTTATAGATTTTTTTTATGGAGTTTAGAGAGGAGTGGACGAAGCGACCACGTCAAATACTTGGGTCCGAAGCTTCGTGCGTATGTAATAAATCAATGTGACATAATGGTTAAAGCGACAAAACGAGAAAATGAAGGTAGTGCCAAAGACTTAGAAGTCAAATGTCAACCTAAAGCTTATCATTAAAAACAAATCACACGGTTATTTACAATTATATGTATAAAAACCAGTTTACATTATTTGTTTAATAATTTACGGGGTGGTTGGTTGGGGGTATTAGGGATAGGGAATGTGAAAGACAATAAATAAACATGTCTAGTTAAGAGTAGGGAATCCAATAATTGCTTAGTAGTTGATAATGAGGCATTACTAAGTAAATTTGAAGGAATCGTAATGATTACCCACCACCAACACACCACCACCACACCACCACCACACCACCAACCACCAAGCCACCACCACCACCACCACCACCACCACCAAACACACCCACCCCACACACCACCACCCCCCACCACCAGCAAACACAACCACCACCACCACCCTAACCACCAACACGCCACCAGGCACACCACCACCAGCACAACCCCCACTACCACCACCACCAGCAGCCAACACCATGACCACCAGCCACCACCACCACCACCAGCACCACCAGCACCACCAACTGCCACCACCACCAACATCACTTTGGAGGTTAATGTGTTTTTCTTAAACTAAACACTATCAAAAATAATGATAATCTCCATTCTATTCCTTTATATTCCATTGTATTCCCTTTGAACCAAACACACCCTTAGTGTGGTTAGTAATTTTCAGATTAAAAAAAATAATAATAAATAAATAAATAAATGAAAGATTAATTTAGTTGTTTAACTAAGATAAAACACTTACTTACTTTTTCTATCACCCTTTTTTGTTTTTATCACAATCCACTTTCACCTTCTTTCTTTCTTTTCTTGAAAATAATACTTTACCCATCTCACATTAATCCGTAGTACTATTTTGTAATGTCTCATAATAAATGTTCGATTTATATTTCAATCAATGAAAAAACTTTCCACATATAATATTTGATTGATAAAGAGGGTACGTAGGTTGATTTTTTAAAACTTTGTGCATTATGAAATTAGACACTTAATAGGAGATAAAGGGAGTATATCTCAAAAAACAGTTAATAGTTAGGCGAAACAAATTACACGATTTCGACATACGCTTAATTATCTTTCAATAGAGGGACACTTTGATATGCTTTCGATAAACCTTTTCTTTAGGGGTTTTCTATGCAGGAGTTTGCATGATACGTTACATATGATATATCACTAATATGTAAGTTCAAACACTCAAAATGCGGTCGTAAAATTGTCATAAGTATTTATGTAGAACTCTAAATGAGTTACCGTTTTTGCATTCAAAAATACGAATCAATAACTTTTCAACCATATATCACACATAATTTTTGAACTTCCAAATCAATACAACTTATTTATAGAAGTTGGAGAAAATATATGAAATTTTGTTTGATGTTCAAACACGCTTGATATATCATATAGCACTAATTTGTAAATATGAAGAGTGAACATGCTGTCGTAAAATTAACATAAATATTTTTTTTTAGTACAGAAAACGGTTTATCTTTTAGATATGTATATAAATACTTAAGCACATTTTACAACAACATGTTGACTGTTCGAACTTGTAGATTATATCACATGTGATATATTAAGCGAGTTTAAATATCAATTATTTGTTCATTTTCTATTTTTCTCCAACTTATATGAATAAACCGTATTGATTTAGAGGCTCAAATATTATGTATGATTTATGGTTGGAAAGCTAAACATATGTATTTTTCAATGAAAGAAAAAGTTATATTTTGTAGTTTTATACAAATACTTATGCCCATTTTACAATATCATGTTGAATGTTTAAAGTTACTGATTAGTGTTATATCACACGTGATATAACAAGTGGGTTTGACTATAAAAAAAATTATTCTATTTTCTTCAACTTTTATAAATAAACTATAGTTATTTGAAATTATGTATTATATATGGTTGAAAAGCTAACGACATGTGATTGTTAATGACAAATATGATGAATCACTTAGAGTTCTACATAAATATTAATAACCATTTTACGATAACATGTTGAGTATTCAAACTTAGATATTAGTGTTATATCATATGTGATATATCAAACAAACTAGTTTACCAATATAATATATATATATATATATATATATATATATATATATATATATATATATATATATATATATATATATATATATATATATATATAATATATATATATATATATTATACATATAATAATAAAAATAAAAAGTTTTTCGTATGAATGTGCCCCTATATTGAAAGTTAATTAAGGGGCCGTTTGGTTTGTAAGTGGGTTTAGAATTGGATTTGGATTAGGGAATGGTTTGAAAGAAATGTAAGAGAGAGAAAAGAAATGATAGTATAATATTTAATAGTAGAGTAAAGTTCAAAAATCGTCCCTGTGGTTTACCGGGTCATTTGGAAATGGTCCCTGTGGTTTAAAAAATCCGGATTTGGTCCCTGTGGTTTCCGACCCATACGGGTTTGGTCCCTTGACCAGGTCAACCGTCAGTTGACCGTTAACTTAAAGGGCATATTGGTCTTTTCATATATTTATCAATCAACAAAAACATCTTCCTTTCAAGATCCAAAATCTGCTGCTGCCAACAAACATCTTCCATCATTTTTCCACTTTCAAGATCCTTTCAAGATCCAAAAGAAGCCAATGAACAGACCGATGTTTGGGAAATCGTACATATCAAAAACATCTTCCTTTCATCATTTTTCCATCAGTCAACAAAAACATCTTCCATCATTTTTCCACTTTCAAGATCCTTTCAAGATCCAAAATCTTTGGAAAAATCCAAAAATGATGGAATGGTTGATGGAAAAATGCTTGGTTGATCCAAAATCTTTTTCCAACATAATTCTTTCCATCATCTTTCAAGATCCTTAAATCCAAAAATTAAACCAAGCATCATTTTTCCACGAATCAATCAGGTACTCATAATTCTACTCTTTATTATGAATTTGTAGTTTGACTTTATATGGTCAATTTACCTCTCGTTGGGGGAGTAGGGGTAGATTTAAATACAAATTGATGATCGTAATTGTGTTGGTTTGTTATTATAAGATTTACTTATTTAATTTGACAGGTGGAGTAAGAAGGGGAGGGAGATAATATGGATGGGAGCGAGAATGGGTTTGTTTTGCAATTTGCGCCTTTTCAGAGTTCTGTTGATGAGGGCTTTTGGCATGGATTGTCTTCCTAGACATAGGATTCTGATTTTGGAATAACAAATCAAAATGTAGGAAATTTTTTGTTTGTAAAATGGATATGGTCAAATGTTTGTGGTTATTGGTTACTAATATATATTGATGGTATCGTTTTAGGTTTCTATGCACCTTGCTCTAATGCTCCAGTATCTAGCCATCTAACTCTCCTTGGCGAATCTTTACCAACTGAACCAAGTGATGACCCACTAACCGAAACAAGTCGTGGGAACAGAAATAGATGTTCTGCGCCTGGCATTCTTTATAACACTAATGTATTACTGGTTTGCTTTCCCTGCTCTCATTCTTGACCCTCCAGCAACCTTGGTTGATTTGCGGCCAGCATCCAAATGGTTCACCCAGAAGAGGTTTGATGATATAGATTCGATACTCTAGTAATTAGCTCTGTTTGTTTTGGCTTAACAATGTACCATCTTGTGATAAAAACTTGTGTCTATACCAAAATGACAACCAGCTTTGAGCAACAATTAATTCGTGCTAATTTTTCTGGGTTTGCGGTGGTGGTGACTTCTTGAAGAAGGTGGTGGTAGGGATTTTAAAATGTGAAGTGGTGGTGGTGAGAGGAGTTGGTGGAGATGGAGTGGGAGGTGGTGGAGATGGAGAGGATGAAGATGAGTTTTTTCCAGTCCTCTAATAATGGTGGTGGAGATGGAGAGGTGGAGATGAGGGTATATTCGTCATTTCAGTCCTCTAATAATGGTCAACTGACGGATATGTTGGTCAAGGGACAAACCCGTATGGGTCATAAACCACAGGGACCAAATCCGGATTTTTTAAACCACAGGGACCATTTCCAAATGACCAGGTAAACCGCAGGGACGATTTTTGAACTTTACTCTTAATAGTATTAATTATTTTATATAATAATTTTGTAATAAAAAATATTATTATTTCAAATAAATGTAGAGAGATAAGAGAGTAGAATGGTAGATGGAGTCCACCAAAAATAATAATACTTATTAAAACCCACCTATTTAGGAATCTTTCAATCTATCATTTCTCATTCCATTCCTCTTTCCTAAAAATACAACCAAATAATTGTTTTGGGTCACATCAATCCAAAACCCATACTACACCCTCAAACCAATCGGCTCATAAATACTCGTAGCAACGGTGTAATTAATGTAGGTTGACGATTTACGGTTCTTGAAATATGTAATTTTTTAATAGAAATGAGTGGAAGTGAGTTTGAATAAAAATATAATTAATCTCCTTTTTTTAATTTTGCTATTTATAAAATGAGTGTCTCAGATTTGTCTCTTAATATATAGAAGGATAATGCTACATAATACCTAATTGAATTTTTCTCTAACTCATTAGTAGTAAGATTACTGATAGCTACTGCATTTAGCTACTATATATAGAAGGATAATACTACATAATACCTAATTGGATACAAAGTTTCCTTCACTCTGTTTCATTTTGTGCCCTCTCACAAATCATATACGTAATAGTATGGGATGTTGTAGCCATTGTAGTAATTGTACTCGTAAGGATTAATTTGCCAAGTCACGTTATCTGGCTTGGTTTCCTTAACCTCGGGTTTCTTCTCTTCCACGTTACCAACAGTCACTAGTTCCGTGTATCCTACACCTTTCCTTAGTAAAGTTGCTAGTTTAACCGAGTCAACACCTTCCCCTGTCACGGCGATCTGGTTTGATCCAACTAAAGATGCTGATTCAACTCCTGTTTATCAAATTTCAAAATACAAGTTAGTTACATGATTCAGTAAGTCAAGTTCTTCATAATTAATTATGTCTAACAGAGTAACATCCAAAAAAAAAAAAAAAAAAAAAAAAAAAAAACCGCTTTCATAGCAAGTAAACCGCTGATGTGATCATTTAAAAAAACAAACATGCACGCATCCTATTTTTATAGGTTAGTTAAGTAAAGATTGTAATGATACTTTACATGCTCTTGAAAACAAATTACAGCCATAACAGTAACTTTTATTTTAACGTAATTAACTTGTTTTTCAGAAAAGCATGATCTTACCATCGAGACTAACGGCGATCCTCAAAGCCTTACGAGATTTCTTGTCGTTCTCCATCGTCACTCTAACAACAATCTTTTGCTGCAAAAAACAATCAAATTATACAAAAGATGAGATCAACTAATCACAACAAATAAAGCGCAGCCTAACAAACATTGAATTAAATTACTAAAAGGATAGTACCTTTGCCATAGTTGTGAATATGATGTTGACTGGATGATATTATGTTTGTATGTTTGTGTGTGTGTGCGTGTGTTTTTTTTGTTGTTGTTATTGAATGAAGTGTGAGATTGTGAGAATTAGTGTGAGGGCTTTTATAGATTTTTTTTATGGAGTTTAGAGAGGAGTGGACGAAGCGACCACGTCAAATACTTGGGTCCGAAGCTTCGTGCGTATGTAATAAATCAATGTGACATAATGGTTAAAGCGACAAAACGAGAAAATGAAGGTAGTGCCAAAGACTTAGAAGTCAAATGTCAACCTAAAGCTTATCATTAAAAACAAATCACACGGTTATTTACAATTATATGTATAAAAACCAGTTTACATTATTTGTTTAATAATTTACGGGGTGCTTGGTTGGGGTATTGGGGGTAGGGAATTTTAAAGACAATAAATAAACATGCTTGGTTAAGAGTAGGGAATCTAATAATTGCTTAGTAGTTGATAATGAGACATTACTAAGTAAATTTGGAGGAATCGTAATGATTACCCACCACCAGCCACCACCACCACCAGCCTCCACCACCACCAGCCACCACCACCAGCCACCACCACCAACCACAACCACCAGTAGCCACCACCACCAGCCACCACCACCACCACCAGTCACCACCACCACCACCAGCCACCACCACAAGCACCAGCCACCACCACCACCAACCACTACCACCAGCCACCACCACCACCACCACTACCACCAGCCACCAGGCACACCACCACCACCACAACCCCCACCAGCAGCCACCTCCACCAGCAGCCACCACCACGACCACCAGCCACAACAACCAGCAGCCACCACCACCACCAGCCACCACCACCAGCACCACCAACAGCCACCACCACCACCACCATCACTTTGGAGGTTAATGTGTTTTTCTTAAACCAAGTACTATAAAAAATAATGATAATCTCCATTCTATTTCTTTATATTCCATTGTATTCTCTTTGAACCAAACACACCCTTAGTGTGGTTAGTAATTTTAAGATTAAAAAAAATAATAGTAATAAATAAATAAATAAATGAAAGATTAATTTAGTTGTTTAACTAAGATAAAACACTTACTTACTTTTTCTATCACCCTTTTTTGTTTTTATCACAATCCACTTTCACATTCTTTCTTTCTTTTCTTGAAAATAATACTTTACCCATCTCACATTAATCCGTAGTACTATTTTTTAATGTCTCATAATAAATGTTCGATTTATATTTCAATCAATGAAAAAACTTTCCACATATAATATTTGATTGATAAAGAGGGTACGTAGGTTGATTTTTTAAAACTTTGTGCATTATGAAAGTAGACACTTAATAGGAGATAAAGGGAGTATATCTCAAAAAACAGTTAATAGTTAGGCGAAACAAATTACACGATTTCGACATACGCTTAATTATCTTTCAATAGACGGACACTTTGATATACTTTCGACAAACCTTTTTATTAGGGGTTTTCTATGCAGGAGTTTGCATGATACGTTACATATGATATATCACTAATATGTAAGTTCAAACACTTAAAATGCGGTCGTAAAATTGTCATAAGTATTTATGTAGAACTCTAAATGAGTTACCGTTTTTGCATTCAAAAATACGAATCAATAACTTTCCAACCATATATCACACATAATTTTTGAACTTCCAAATCAATACAACTTATTTATAGAAGTTGGAGAAAATATATGAAATTTTGTTTGATATTCAAACACGCTTGATATATCATATAGCACTAATTTGTGAATATGAAGAGTGAACATGCTGTCGTAAAATTAACATAAATATTTTTTTTTAGTACAAAAAACGGTTTATCTTTTAGATATGTATATAAATACTTAAGCACATTTTACAACAACATGTTGACTGTTCGAACTTGTAGATTATATCACATGTGATATATTAAGCGAGTTTAAATATCAATTATTTGTTCATTTTCTATTTTTCTCCAACTTATATGAATAAACCGTATTGATTTAGAGGCTCAAATATTATGTATGATTTATGGTTGAAAAGCTAAATATATGTATTTTTCAATGAAAGAAATAGTAATATTTTGTAGTTTTATACAAATACAAAATACTTATGCCCATTTTACAATATCATGTTGAATGTTTAAAGTTACTGATTAGTGTTATATCACACGTGATATAACAAGTGGGTTTGACTATAAAAAAAATTATTCTATTTTCTTCAACTTTTATAAATAAACTATAGTTATTTGAAATTATGTATTATATATGGTTGAAAAGCTAACGACATGTGATTGTTAATGCCAAATATGATGAATCACTTAGAGTTCTACATAAATATTAATAACCATTTTACGATAACATGTTGAGTATTCAAACTTACATATTAGTGTTATATCATATGTGATATATCAAACAAACTAGTTTACCAATATATATATATATATATATATATATATATATATATATATATATATAATATATATATATATATAACAGGTTGTGTATGACATCATCAATGACATGGAATACCACCTCATCATTTTTTTATTCCACATCATCACAATGAGTCCACGTTACCAGTGTTATGCATTGT
Organism: Artemisia tridentata subsp. tridentata; assembly: GCA_021014915.2. Classification (NCBI taxonomy): domain Eukaryota; kingdom Viridiplantae; phylum Streptophyta; class Magnoliopsida; order Asterales; family Asteraceae; genus Artemisia; species Artemisia tridentata. The sequence continues at coordinate 403,144,521 of CP139507.1, forward strand.
GAATTCCGAAATTTGTTTGTTAAAAAATACATTATCATGGATTCGAACATGGGTTTGTGAATAAGTGTTAATCACATCTTAACCACTGCACTAACACAATGTTTTGTATTTGTTTTGCAAACTAAAATCTATAAACGCAGGGAAGGATATACACTTATTTGGGAAGCTTAATCCGAATACAATACCTATTGCAGTAAGTTTGGAATTGATTCTGTGATATCTTTTATCTCCAAAAATAGCTATTGCAGTTTGATTCATATGAGGATACGTTTAGAATGGATTCTATGATATCTTTTATCTCCAAAAATGGTTTGCATATATCTAAAATTCACACAATTGCAGCCCTAATTTTTCACTATATATACATCATTAAGTGTGTATCTACAAACATATACGTATTTTATTGCAACTCAATTAAATATGCAGCCGCAAAGACATTTTGAAAGGCTTTCAAAGGCTAAACAAAACAAAAATTCTGAGACTTGTCTTCCAGGTATTGTGTTCTTGAATAATTTGGTTGCATATAATTTGTGTTTGTTTCATGATAAAATGAACTTTCATGTAGATGTCCAAGGAGTGAAAAGTACACCACACCATATAACAAATGGAAAAGGTCCTGAATTAGGTACTTTAATGATAAACAGTTTTGTATATGTTCTTTGCTGAAATTCTGTTACTACGTTTGTTCAATGATTTGAGATAAATGTATATTTAAAATTGCAGTGGCAAAGGCTTCGAAAAAGAAAGCTGCTACAGTGGATTCAACCATGCATCAAGAAGGTATCCTGCATTTAAATTGTGTTTATCACACCTTTGATATTGACATATTTTAGTTGATTAAATTGCTTATGTGTGTCAAACAAACAAATTAATATTCTTTGTTTAACAGTCTATATCATAGTGTTAACTTTCTTATCAATATTTATATAATTGTTTCAGATTCAGCGGTTGTTAAGAAGAAAACCACTACCATGAATGACATCATGTTTGAAAGTGATACACCATCAAGTCATTCAAGAGGTATTATGTTTTAAAAGTATTATGTCGATATTTTTGTTATGGAATTATATTATTTTGAATTTAATATTGATTTTTAATACATTGATATTGTGTGATTGATAGTTTACGTGACTATTAACATATTCTTAATACAATGATATTGTGTCATTCATTGATTATGTGATTTTGTTATTTACAAGACATGTTGTGCATAATTTGTATTTGTTGCTATAACAATTGGGTGACAACGGTACTAATTTTCACATTAGTACTGTTTCTTTAAACGCATCTTAACAGTGCTAAGTTTAAAATTACAATTGCACCTTAAATGTCATAGCAGTATTAACTTTCAATTATGTCGATATTTGTGTTATGGAATTATATTGTTTTGAATTTAATATTGATTTTTGATACATTGATATTGTGTGATTGATAGTTTACGTGACTATTAACATATTCTTAATACAATGATATTGTGTATTATATTGTTTTGAATTTAATATTGATTTTTAATACATTGATATTGTGTGATTGATAGTTTACGTGACTATTAACATATTCTTAATACAATGATATTGTGTCATTCATTGATTATGTGATTTTGTTATTTACAAGACATGTTGTGCATTATTTGTATTTGTTGCTATAACAATTGGGTGACAACGGTACTAATTTTCACATTAGTAGTGTTTCTTTAAACGCATCTTAACAGTGCTAAGTTTAAAATTACAATTGCACCTTAAATGTCATAGCAGTATTAACTTTCAATTATTTCGATATTTGTGTTATGAAATTATATTGTTTTGAATTTAATATTGATTTTTGATACATTGATATTGTGTGATTGATAGTTTACGTGACTATTAACATATTCTTAATACAATGATATTGTGTCATTCATTGATTATGTGATTTTGTTATTTACAAGACATGTTATGCATAATTTGTATTTGTTGCTATAACAATTGGGTGACAACGGTACTAATTTTCACATTAGTAATGTTTCTTTAAACGCATCTTAACAGTTCTAAGTTTAAAATTACAATTGCACCTTAAATATCATAGCAATATTAACTTTCAATTTAGTATTAACTAGCATGTTAGTACTGTTTCATCAAATACATTAAATCAGTACTAAGTTTCAATTTAATCACCTTCTTTTCAACTTGGTACTGCTAAACCTTTTTTGTAATACACGCTTGAAAAGCATATAAAGTAGTTCATAATAGTTATATTATATTTTTTTCTGTTAGATTTTACATGTTTTTATATTTTTATTTACAGCTTATATATTAATGCCTTATGTTAATCATTTTCACTCACAGACTTTATATTTACAATGAGGAATTTTGTTTGAATTTGTAGATGGAGACGGTATAAAGAATACATCTGTCACAGTTAATGGGAACATGCCTGGAAGTCACACACCAATTATGTGTCCAGAATGTATGGTGTTTTTACTTTAGAGTGATGATAAAATTGATTTAATGTTTAATTTTACTCAGATATAATGTTGTGTTTTTTTCATCAGTGAGATATTCAACACCTAAAAGTAGACCAATAGATGCGAGAATGTTTGACAGTGATACACCAACAAATCATAAACAAGGTATTTGGTTTAAAATTATGTTGTTAATGGACCATACGTGTAAAACTTCAAGGACAATGAGTAACAACAGATGTACTTTAATATTTGCATCAGTTAAAGGTAATACAAAGAACCTTACTGGAGTTTTGCAACCATGATTGAGGGTGGTACATCAAAAAAAATTTCAACAAGGTATTTTGGTGTAAAAGTGTTAAATGACAGTATGATTAATTATATAGTTTATTTACGTATATGTTTATTGAATACTCAGGTAACGAACTCTCAAAAAATAAGACAACTAAATCAGTCACAACCATGTTTAGAGATGACACACCAGGTAGGAAACCACAGTGTAATATAGTTTGACATAAATCCAAATAATTTGTGTACACTGTGTATGTTGTGTAATTAATTTTCTTACTATACGTTATTCCAAACTTTGATATGGTAATGTTTGAATTACACCACTTTAATGATAAGGTCAAATGTTTTGTAAATGTTATTAGGGAAATCAACCTCAATGACAGAATCAAATAAGATTGCATACATCAGGAACCAACAAAAGGATTCGAGAAGTGCAGCATCAGGTATTATTGTTAAGAATTAATTTAGATTTCGGCTGTTATAAAATCTTGCATATAATTGTTTGAGAATAATGTCTTGATTAACATACTGGAGTGGTTAATCCACGTGCAAAAGGAAATTTTGGATACCAGTCAACGTCTTTGGATACGCATTCCGACCGAGATAATGCCAAAATTGGTAATTCAAACTTTGTCTCTCTAAATATATTAATTTCATTATTATTAAGTGCCTGTAACATATTTTTAAATTTTGTCTAATAAAAAATTGAAAAATTATATAGGGTTAATGACACGGGGTGGCAGGACTTCAAAAGTTCATTCATCCAATTTAAGTAGCTCCTCAACAGGTAATTTGGATATAAATTATTGTGCCTATGTTTTTGTTAAATTTCATTATATCACAACAATAGATTCATCATTTTACAGGTGTTAGTGGATATAGAAAGAAACCCACAATGATCCATACATCTACTGGTGGATCTTCTTCATCAGGTAGTTTGTTAACAAATAATAAACATATGTTTTTTAATTTACATGGTTTGATAAATTGCCAACTGATATTATCTTTCAATGTATGTAGGAATAACATCCCGTCAAAGGAAGGGCATTGGAAGCAATATGTCCAATTTTGGGAATCATTCACAAGGTTTGGTTTGAATTTATTATTCAATATATAATAATGGTTTTAGTTCATTTCACATAGAGACTACATGTACAATTTGACAGGACAAAACATAAATGAGCGCACAATAACACCAATTAGAGATATTAGTCCTATGGTTGTTAATATTACGATAAAAGGAAGGTGCATATCTGTTTGGCATTCCCACAAACTAAATGAAGAGCACGACCCATACAGTCTTGATTGTGTTTTTCAAGATGAGGAGGTATATTTAATCTTCTTACTAATAATATATTGTTGTACATATTTAACAAACACACTCACACTAACAATTGTTGCAACAGTCAAATCGTATTCAAGTTTACATCAAAAAAGAGTTGATGTTTAAATTTGAGCCATTGTTGCAAGAGGGTCAATGTTATATAATTTCCAACTTTGGAGTAGCAGAAAACGGTGGAAGGTTGCCGCTGTTACCTCACATGTATAAAATTTCATTTTATAAAGGGACCGATGTTACGAGAGTTGAACACATCGATGATAACTTTATTGGCTTCATTAATGAACCATTCAGCCGCATATTGGATACAGACTATGAGTACCATGAGCATGACTGTGTTGGTATGTATATCTAATAAACATATGTATATCGTAAATGTAAAAATGTCATTTATTTTAGTTCGATTATCCATTTTTTATTTGCAGATGTTATCGGAACTGTTGTAGCTATTGAAAAATATTGTATCCGTTAATAGTGTTGGTGGTCGAAAGAATCGGAGGACAGTTGTCATAAAAGATGCCGAGTGAGTTAGCTATCTTAAATTTAATTATAATTAACATAAAAAAATGCATAAATATAATCATATGTTGATAACACAATATACAGATCTTTATATTCCATTGTATTCCCTTTGAACCAAACACACCCTTAGTGTAGTTAGTAATTTTAAGATTAAAAAAATAATAAAAAAATAAAAAAATGAAAGATTAATTTAGTTGTTTAACTAAGATAAAACACTTACTTACTTTTTCTATCACCCTTTTTTGTTTTTATCACAATCCACTTTCACCTTCTTTCTTTCTTTTCTTGAAAATAATACTTTACCCATCTCACATTAATCCGTAGTACTATTTTGTAATGTCTCATAATAAATGTTCGATTTATACTTCAATCAATGAAAAAACTTTCCACATATAATATTTGATTGATAAAGAGGGTACGTAGGTTGATTTTTTAAAACTTCGTGCATTATGAAAGTAGACACTTAATAGGAGATAAAGGGAGTATATCTCAAAAAACAGTTAATAGTTAGGCGAAAAAAATTACACGATTTCGACATACGCTTAATTATCTTTCAATAGATGGACATTTTGATATACTTTCAACAAACCTTTTTTTTAGGGTTTTTCTATGCAGGAGTTTGCATGATACGTTACATATGATATATCACTAATATGTAAGTTCAAACACTCAAAATGCGGTCGTAAAATTGTCATAAGTATTTATGTAGAACTCTAAATGAGTTACCGTTTTTGCATTTAAAAATACGAATCAATAACTTTCCAACCATATATCACACATAATTTTTGAACTTCCAAATCAATACAACTTATTTATAGAAGTTGGAGAAAATATATGAAATTTTGTTTGATATTCAAACACGCTTGATATATCATATAGCACTAATTTGTAAATATGAAGAGTGAACATGCTGTCGTAAAATTAACATAAATATATTTTTTAGTACAAAAAAGGGTTTATCTTTTAGATATGAATATAAATACTTAAGCACATTTTACAACAACTTGTTGACTGTTCGATCTTATAGATTATATCACATGTGATATATTAAGCGAGTTTAAATATCAATTATTTGTTAATTTTCTATTTTTCTCCAACTTATATGAATAAACCGTATTGATTTAGAGGCTCAAATATTATGTATGATTTATTGTTGGAAAGCTAAACATATGTATTTTTCAATGAAAGAAATAGTAATATTTTGTAGTTTTATACAAATACTTATGCCCATTTTACAATATCATGTTGAATGTTTAAAGTTACTGATTAGTGTTATATCACACGTGATATAACAAGTGGGTTTGACTATAAAAAAAATTATTCTATTTTCTTCAACTTTTATAAATAAACTTTAGTTATTCGAAATTATGTATTATATATGGTTGAAAAGCTAACGACATGTGATTGTTAATGCCAAATATGATGAATCACTTAGAGTTCTACATAAATATTAATAACCATTTTACGATAACATGTTGAGTATTCAAACTTACATATTAGTGTTATATCATATGTGATATATCAAACAAACTAGTTTACCAATATATATATATATATATATATATATATATATATATATATATATATATATATATATATATATATATATATATATATATATATATATATAATATATGTATATAATAAAAAAATAAAAAGTTTTTCGTATGAATGTGCCCCTATATTGAAAGTTAATTAAGAGGCCATTTGGTTTGTAAGTGGGTTTAGAATTGAATTTGGATTTGTGAATGGTTTGAAAGAAATGTAAGAGAGAGAAAAGAAATGAAAGTATAATATATAATAGTATTAATTATTTCATATAATAATTTTATAATAAAAAATATAATTATTTAAAATAAATGTAGAGAGATAAAAGAGTAAAATAGTAGATGGGGTGCACTAAAAATAATAATATTTATCAAAACCCACCTATTTAGTTATATTTCAATCTATCATTTCTCATTCCATTCCTCTTTCCTAAAAATACAACCAAACAATTGTTTTGGGTCACATCAATCCAAAACCCATACTACACCCTCAAACCAAACGGCTCATAAATACTCGTAGCAACGGTGTAATTAATGTAGATTGACGATTTACGGTTCTTGAAATATGTAATTTTTTAATAGAAATGGGGTGGAAGTGAGTTTTGAATAAAAATATAATTAATCTCCTTTTTTTCATTTTGCTATTTACAAAACAGATTTGTCTCTTAATATATAGAAGGATAATACTACATAATACCTAATTGAACTTTTCTCTAACTCATTAGTAGTAAGATTACTGATAGCTACTACATTTAGCACAACCCATAATGTATTGTTTTCTTGATTTCCATCTCTATATCTGTTGATACAAAAGTTGGGCGTTCCTTGATTCTGTACCAATCAGATTTTAATGCTTGAGACCTGCGCACTAAGAAAACAAAAAGACACCGTTAGGCTTATCGTGGGATTGTTTCCCACGATTATCCTCCGGCGTAAGAGTAAGTAATCGATTTAGGGTTTGTAGAAGAGTTAGGGTTTTGTAAGTTGTACCTTTGTGAGGGTTAAGGTGCCCTCTATATATGGACACGAAATCCTTATTGGTTTCGTGTTCCCCAATCTTCGGTCTATCCCGCGTAGGGCGGTTAGTATATATATATCCCAGAAATAGAAGATATATTATCGCAGCCATAAATAACGTTGGGTTTGGGCTATCGTAAGCCCAAACCGTTATCGCAATAGCCCATATCGTGATGGGCTAGAGTCCATTCGTGATGGACTTAAGTATGGGTCGGGTTCGTGACCCGAATACGGACTATACGTCATCATGTCCCCCCAGTCTAGTGTGCGCAATGCGAAATTGCGGATGCTAGACTAACTAAAAAATATTCCTCGATGCGTAGCGGGGAAGCTTCAAGTATTTCCCGCCCAAAATTAGCAAGTTAATCTAGTCCAAGTATCTTCTTCGAAAATCGTGAGGGTGGGTGAAAAAGTGCTTTACCTTTTGGGTTCCCAACCATCCGATTGGAGCAAGTGGGGTACACATGTCGTGCATCCATGAATATGTGTACCCTATATAAACTGTAGCCGTCATTCGACTGTGGTTACCACAGTAAAAAGAAATCATCATTTTTTCGCCATTGTTAAACCTTCAAGAAACAAATCAACAAAAGCGAAGATAATAGTGAGTGCGCCGATAATAGGTATCATGGTTCTTCAATTATCTGAGATTAGTTCCGATATATCTGAGGATGAACTTCGTCAGTTCACCTCAGACTATTATATCCCTTTCGCGTTGCATCCGGTAGTTCCGGCCGCAAATGCATCAATAGCGAATTTCCCGCAAGGGAAGGTGGGGGTTTATACGCGCTTCTTCGAATTTGCGAACCTGCGCGTTCCTATTTCCCTGTTTTTGTGCGATATCTTAAACCATTATCGCTTGCACATCTCGCAACTGCACTGTATAGGTGCGGGAAAGTTACCAATTTTGAGGTAAATTGTCGCCTGTTGGCGATTGAACCCACAGTGCATCTATTTCGCGCGTTTTACCACACGTCGTGGTTGAACGGGTGGGTCACTTTTGCTAAGCGCGCGGGGTCTCTGCAGTGTTATACAAAGAAATTAGACGCACTAAGGGTATGGAGGGAAAAAAATTTCTGGATTGATAGTTCATTTTTTCCCTGGGCATTTGAGTTCTATACTCAAGAATCGTTGCCGAGAGATGAGCGCCCAGACCCCGGAATTGTATAATGTGGCGGATGCGGAGACGATAAACACCAATCGGATACCCATTGAACCGTATCCAGAAGATTTTCTGGTGCACATGGGCATCAGTCGCAACTACTTTGGTAGTCCGGAAGAGGTGCCAACATTCTTGGATGAACACAGCCGGGGTGGGTGCTTGTCTCTTCCTTCCTCTTCACTTAGTAGTTGTAAGCATTCTTCCCTTTGTAGTTTCACTAACGCATTTGCTATTTGTTTGTTGCTTTGTTGCGCAGAGATGGACTTGTTTGATGTTGTTCGCTTAGCGAAGCCCTCAAAGGTGATCGTAGGGGTGCGCCCATTGAGAGATGGGGAGCAGCCATTGCTTCAGGCTACTGCAGGGCGCACAATGTTGATTGCGCAGGAGGAGACAGAAGAGACAGAGGAAATAGGGGAGGTTCCTGCAGGTGTCACTATGGCAACTCCCCTGCGTAGCTTTCCCTCTGCTGGGTCACAGATCCCTGTTGAGTTGTTACACGTAGACTCGTCGGAGAGTGCGATGGACGAGTCTGGAGAGGAAGGCTTGGTGCGGAAACGCAAGAGGTCTTCTGGTGATGATGGCGCGGGGACATCAAGTAAGCGCCCTGCTCTTTTTGTCGAGCGACCCACCGAAGAGGATGCGTCATCGCATAAAACTCCTCCCCCCACGTAAGCGTTTGTGTCTTTAGATCTTCAGTCCTTTATTTTGCTATTAGTATGATAGAGTAACTTTGTTAATTGCGTGTAGGGCTGAGACTGCTGTTGATGATGATGCGCATGTGGAGAGTTCGCCTCCCAAGACTGATGTTGGTGATTTTGGGCCTGAGAGTCCAGTGGATGAGGAAAAATCTGCTGGAGATGCGCCAAGAAGTAGCCTTCTTGAGGAGTTGGCGTTGTCTGCTGCGCACCAGGCTTCATTGGTTGCGCGGTTACAGGCTGAGTATGCTGGTGAGAGCAGCCTGGTTGCCCAGAGGGATAAGGAAATTGAGCTTCTAAGGGCGCAGTTGGCTGAGGCGCAGGCTGAGTTGAGAACATCCGCTATGTATGACCAGAAGGTTGCCGATGAGAAGATGTTGCTCATGGCTGATCTGGCTAAAGAGCGCACTGGATCAAAAGAGTACAAGGCCTCCTGCCTTTGGGCCATGAGGTATATGGAGCTGAACAAGGGGAAGCTCATGTCTGATTTGGATGAATTCCGCAAGGCTGTGGAGAGCTTGCTGGAGAATCAGGAGAGCAAACTGCGCAAACTCAGCATTGAGTATGATGAGGAGTTGTATCCTCATTTGGTGTCGACTATAGCTGAGCGCAGGTGGCTTATCAGCCATGGTTTGCGTCTGGCCGCCATGACCACGCTGGAGTCTCGAGAGGTTAAGGAGTCCTTCGGGAATGTGGTTCAATGTGCCCTAGCGCGTGGTAAGGCGGAAGCGGTAGAGGAACTGTGCGCGTCAAGGTTTTGGCGATGTCTCCCTCAGAAGTGCCTGGTTATAATGAGAATGCTTATGGCGAGCTTGTTTCTGCTATGGAGAAGTTAAAACTTTTTGAGCTTCCTCATATAGCGCAGCTGGAGCGTGACCAGGACTTCCCTATCCGTGTGATTATGGAGGGTTTGACCTTGGCTAGGCATTCATCCGAGGGTGCTGAGGAGCAGCTTGACTATTTTTTGAAGCCGGATGTGTCGCAGCTACATGTGCCCATTTTCGCGCGCCCTCGTGATATCCTCAACCCTTTTGCTCTTGAGAAAGAAATTCCATTGAAGACATCCTTGGAAGCTCATGAAATGAGACTCGCCAAGAAGAGGGGTCAGAAGGGGAAGGCTATCCTGTGTGGTCTTGGCGCAGCCCACATTCCTAGATCTGATGGGGTGCCTGTTAGCGTACCAACAGTAGCGCCCAAGGATGCTGAGTTATTGCAGATGCTTACGGATGCTGGTCATGTGGCGCACCAAGCAGGTAGCTCAGGGCTAAGGCGTACTCGTAGCATGTCTTGGTAGTTTTGGTGTAGTGGTATTTTGTTATACGTCCACTTTTTCCTGTACATATGCTTGTTGGATGTGTACTTTTAATGAATTTGTTATAATGAAGCGTTGATTTTGAATAATACCATTGTATGCATATTATATCAAATTTGGCTGTTTGTATAAACACATTTGAAGAAGGTTTACAAGGATTCATAATCACTTATACTTATCTTGTATGAAATTTATGACATAGTCGTGTATGACATGGTTGTATATAACATAATTGTGTATGAAATTTACAAGTTGCTGTGTACCCATCGTGGGGTGCACAAGTGTATGGATTGCAGCGTGCTACTAAGACCATACTAAGGGGTTAGTTGTCTTAACTCCTAATTTGTTAAACGCGCACAGTGTGCATTGATGTGTATCCGTCGTGGGGTACGCATGGAACTTACTCCAACGTCTTGAGAATAAGGTGTTTAACAAGGATGCGTGATCCGGTGTTGATGGGTTTGCAACCCTCTTACTCAACGAGTCATTTATTAGGTTTACTCATCCTTTTACCATCGTGGGTTTTTAATTAGTGCATGCACGCCATGTAGGCAAAAGATAATATAACAAACAATATTGAGACATAAATTATATGTAAACAATAAAGTAAAGTGTGTCGCGGAGTTAGCTAGAAACCGCAACATTTTATTAGTACTTGCAAGTTTTTGTAAAAAGATAAAAACATTTGTCTAAATGAAACAAAGAATGTAAATACACGGATATTTATATGGCACTTACTAAAGTGCGTATGTGTCCATGCATTGGGTCGTAACCTTTCCTAAAGATAGCATCTCTTGAGATTGCAGATATTCCATGTGCGTTGTAGCTCACGGCCTTCCATGTAGCGCAGCTTGTACGCACCTTGTCCTAGTGCTTCGATGACCTCATAGGGTCCTTCCCACTTTGGTCCAAGTTTTCCTGTGTCTTCTGCATGGCTTGTGATATGTGTCTAAATACACATATGTTTTACCCGGTTTAAACCCACATAAACGTCCAAAAACACACAAATAGCCAATAAATGTTATAAATATCATCAAAATGTGTTTTTATATGACTCAGGAACAAAAAGACTGAAAATAAGTGAAAAACGAACAAAGTTTGCATAATTGTCACTTTCAGTCCCTGGAGTTTCACAAATTGGCAAATCTAGTCCCTGGTTATTCAAAACTTGTAAAATGTCATAATAGGTCCTTGGGGATTCACAAGTTGTCAAATAAAATCTTTTAAAGTTAAAAATAGCAAAATGGCAACTTTGGTTCCCCAAGTTTGAAAAATGTCAAAAATGGTCCTTAAGGTTTTAAAAATGGAGAATTATCAAAAATAAACCTTTGACCTAATCATATATGACATAATTGGTCCTTGTGATATTTATTGTGAATTTACAGGTTGGCCCTTTAAGTTTCAGAAATTACAAATGTGGTCCTTGTGATTTAACTACTTAACCAAACGGACCAAGTTATTAAATCTAAACCCAAAATAAATAAAAACAACCCAACCCTTATCCCATTTACCCAACCCAGTTATTTCCCCAAGCCCAAAAAGAAATAAGCCCAATCCCAACCCTTAGCTAATACCAGGGTCAAACACAAGTTTGACCCGTCTCCTTCCCTTTTACCGCCAAACCACTCAGTCACCCCCCACCTCACCAATACCACTCACCACCTCATCCCCCTCCTAATACACGTTACCTAACAACTCCAAAAGCAATAAATGCTTCTTCCCAACTCCCACTAGCTAAATCAGAGATAAACACACACTTTCCTGATTTCCCGCCAAAAATACAAGTGGACTGCTGAGATTAAATTGGAGCAATTCAAGGGTGGGGATATGTTCAAGAATGTCGGCTAGGATTATCCCACCATAGTTTTGTATATATAGAAGCTTTTGTAGCCTTAATTGGCAAGTAGTTAACTAGTAGCATAATCGTTTTTAAATTCCAGTAGCTATCTTTGTAATCACAAGTTACCAGTGATCAATATAATTCAATTTCAGTATTATGATGCATTTTTGCATGTTTTTAAACGTTTTGGCAGCTCAGATTAGGTAAAAATGATGAGTATTTACACACTCATCAATCCCCCACACTAAATTATTGCTAGTCCCTAGCAATCATTTATGAAGATTTAATGGATTTTATCTCTTTACCAAAAGCCATTATTAGCTTATATAAGCTTATAGAAACAACTAAGAAGCTGTTTCAATTACTACTGAAGCTGTTTCAATTACTACTTTTGGTGATTCGAATTACTATTTTATAACAGGTTACTTGAACTTTGAATTACTAGTGAACTGGATTTAATACTCACAAAACAAGAACATTGGACTGAAATTGAATTATATTGATCACTGGTAACTTGTGATTACAAAGATAGCTACTGGAATTTAAAAACGATTATGCTACTAGTTAACTACTTGCCAATTAAGGCTACAAAAGCTTCTATATATACAAAACTATGGTGGGATAATCCTAGCCGACATTCTTGAACATATCCCCACCCTTGAATTGCTCCAATTTAATCTCAGCAGTCCACTTGTATTTTTGGCGGGAAATCAGGAAAGTGGTGTTTATCTCTGATTTAGCTAGTGGGAGTTGGGAAGAAGCATTTATTGCTTTTGGAGTTGTTAGGTAACGTGTATTAGGAGGGGGGATGAGGTGGTGAGTGGTATTGGTGAGGTGGGGGGTGACTGAGTGGTTTGGCGGTAAAAGGGAAGGAGACGGGTCAAACTTGTGTTTGACCCTGGTATTAGCTAAGGGTTGGGATTGGGCTTATTTCTTTTTGGGCTTGGGGAAATAACTGGGTTGGGTAAATGGGATAAGGGTTGGGTTGTTTTTATTTATTTTGGGTTTAGATTTAATAACTTGGTCTGTTTGGTTAAGTAGTTAAATCACAAGGACCACATTTGTAATTTCTGAAACTTGAAGGGCCAACCTGTAAATTCACAATAAATATCACAAGGACCAATTATGCCATATATGATTAGGTCAAAGGTTTATTTTTGATAATTCTCCATTTTTAAAACCTTAAGGACCATTTTTGACATTTTTCAAACTTGGGGGACCAAAGTTGCCATTTTGCTATTTTTAACTTTAAAGGATTTTATTTGACAACTTGTGAATCCCCAAGGACCTATTATGACATTTTACAAGTTTTGAATAACCAGGGACTAGATTTGCCAATTTGTGAAACTCCAGGGACTGAAAGTGACAATTATGCAAACTTTGTTCATTTTTCACTTATTTTCAGTCTTTTTGTTCCTGAGTCATATAAAAACACATTTTGATGATATTTATAACATTTATTGGCTATTTGTGTGTTTTTGGACGTTTATGTGGGTTTAAACCGGGTAAAACATATGTGTATTTAGACACATATCAGCTTGCATCATTAGCGCGGTACACAAAGTCGCCAGGTCTGAATGAGGTGCTTCGTACTTTAGCATCGTAGTATCCTTTCATCTTTGACTTGGTTCTTGCCTCTCGTATGGCTGCGCGCTCGCGCCTTTCCTCCAGTAGGTCCAAATCTATTCGTCGTTCGTCGTCATTGGTCACGACATTAACTTCCGTGGTGCGGATAGTTGGCATCCCAATTTCAGCTGGTATAACAGCTTCTGTCCCGTAGACAAGGGAAAAAGGAGTGTCTCCATTACTAACTTTAATTGTCGTGCGGTGCGCCCATAAGACATGCGACAATTCGTCCACCCATCTTCCTTTGTGTTTGTCCAGGCGCGCTTTAATTCCTTCGCCTAGACTGCGATTTGCGCGCTCAACTAAACCATTGGTTTGTGGGTGTTTAACTGATGCAAAATGTTGTGTGATATTTAGCTCCGCGCACCAGTCTTTGAACGGGTTATCACGGAATTGTTTTCCGTTGTCCGAAACGATTTCCCTAGGTAATCCAAAGCGGCATACAATATTTTCCCAAATGAATCATTTTACTTGGTTACCTGTAATTGTCGCAACTGCTTTTGCCTCAATCCACTTAGTGAAGTAATCTATTGCCACAATAAGGAATTCCAGTCCTCCTGCTGCGACAGGGAAGGGACCTGCAATGTCAATGCCCCATTTATAGAATGGCCATGGAGAAGTAATAGGCGTTAGCTCTTGTTGTGGTCTGCGCGGGATGGGTCTATGAACTTGGCAGTCGTTGCATTTCCTTATCACATCGCGTGCATCACGGTGCATAGTAGGCCAGTAGTATCCTGAGCGCAATGCGCGTGCTACAACGGACCGTGGTCCTGAATGCATACTGCATGAACCAGCGTGGATCTCTCGGAGTACGTAATCTGCCTGAAGAGGTCCAACGCATCGAAGCCATGGTTGTAGGAATGAGCGCCGATATAGGATACCATCTCTAAGCTCAAACCTCTGCGCTGTGCGCCGTATCCGTTGAGCGTCTTTCTGCTCCTCGGGCAATTTGCCCTTGTTTATAAAATCGATGATAGGGGTCATCCATGTAGGATCCTGCTCTTCTATCACCGTAGATATCTCCATCTCCGAGATGGACTTGTTCTTTAGAATCTCCACCAATACCTGTTTTGATAGGTGCGCAAAGCTTGTAGATGCAATCTTTCTTAGTGCATCTGCTTTTTGTTTTCCCCTCTAGGAACTTGTTTGATGGTGAACCTATCAAAACTTTGAATTAGTGACTTTGTCTTTTCAAGGTATTGAACCATGTTGTCTTCTTTAGCCACATATTCGCCCAACACATGGTTGGCTACTAATCGAGAATCCACGTTTGCTTCTAGGTTGCGTACGCCCATTCGAGTTGCAATGCGCAATCCAGCGATTAGGGCCTCATATTCTGCCTCGTTGTTCGTGGCTGTGAATTCGAAGCGCAGTGCGTAAGTGAACTCCATTCCTTCTGGATTAGTGAGTATAAGGCCAGCACCTGACCCATCTACGCATGAAGATCCATCCGTGAATAATATCCATGGCTCTTGTAGTTCTACCTTGCTTGGTGGAGGTGTAGCATCGGTGTCTGGCTTTTCGATGATGAAGTCTGCTAGTATTTGCCCCTTGACCGCAGTGCGTGGCATATAGGAAATGTTGTATTCGCCTAGCAGCACACTCCATTTTTGTAATCGCCCCGATGCGTCAGGTTTAGAGATAACTTGTTTGATAGGTTGGTCGGTAATCACTGCTATTGGGTGCGCTTGAAAGTATCTGCGCAGTCTTTTGGCAGCAAATACTAATGCCAAAACCAACTTCTCCATTGAGCTGTAATTAATCTCTGTCTTTTTGAGTGCTTTGCTTACAAAATACACTGGTGTTTGTACAGAATTTCTCTCTGTCAGTAGTACTGCGCTGACTGCTCCATGAGTCGCAGATAAGTAAACGATTAATTCCTCCCCTGGTCGGGGTGCGACAAGCTTAGGAAGCGCTGCTATATGTTGCTTAAGCTGTGTGAAAGCCTCTTCCGCTTCCGCAGTCCAACGAAAGTCTCCCTTTTTTGTACACTTCTTGAGTGTTTTAAAAAGAGGAAGTGACTTATCCGCTGATTTGGACAGGAATCTGTTCAAACCGGCTAGTTTTCCATTTAGAGACTGAACTTCTTTCAGCGTGCGTGGTGAGGGAAGTTGGATGACAGCCTCTGTTTTTTCTGGGCATGGCTTAATGCCATCTGGTTCTATTAGGTATCCCAGGAACATGCCCTCTGTAGCACCGAAAGTACACTTTTTTGGATTTAGCTTCATGTTGATCGCCCGTAGCGTTTTAAATGTTTCTTCTATATCGCGCACCACTTCGTCTTCAGTATGGCTTTTTATAACAAGATCATCCACATAAACTTCTAAGTTGCGGCCCACTTGCTTTTCAAATGCATTATCTACCAATCGCTGGTAGGTGGCGCCCGCATTCTTCAGGCCAAAAGGCATCTTTGTATAACAATAGACACCTTGGCTTGTGTGGAAGGCTGTTTTTTCCTCGTCTTCCTTGGCCATTTGGATTTGGTGGTACCCTTTGTACGCGTCTAAGAAACATTTGAATGGGTATCCGCATAGAGATTCTACCTTCCAGTCTATCTCTGGCAGCGGATAGCAGTCCTGTGGACATGCTTTGTTGAGGTCAGTAAAATCAACACACATCCGCCAGCTTCCATCACCCTTCTTGACCATGACTGGATTGGAGAGCCAGTCATGGTAATAGACTTCACGCATGATGCCTGCGTCCACAAGTTTGTGTACTTCCTCCAGAATGGATTTTGCGCGCTCTGGAGCCTAGCCGCGCTTTTTCTGCCGCACTGGGGAATATCCTTGTCGGATTTTTAGCTTGTGTTCTGCGATCGAGCGTGGCACACCAGTCATGTGCTTTGGTTCCCAGGCAAAGATATCTAGATTCCTCTGTAAGAGTGCGCACACGGCCGCTCTGTCTTTGTCAGACAGCGATCCTCCGAGTGATATTTCTTGCTCTGGGTAATCGGGGTAAATTGCGACCTTCAAGTTTGGAACTTTCGCTGCGCTCTGTTCTGGGACGTGCGTCGTCTCACATGTGATCGTGTTACATTCTTCTGGTGGCGCAGCGTTGTTGTAAATGGTGACGATGCCGCCTTCTACTGGGAATTTGAGCATCCCATGCGCTGTGGATGGTACTGCGCGCAACGCCGAGATTCCTGACCTTCCAATAATGCCGTTGTATGGCGAAGGAGATTTGATCACCATGAAGTTCATCCAGGCTGTCGTGGAGTGTTCCTTATTACCGACAGCGACTAGTAGGCGCAGTTGCCCCATAGGCCATATCTTTTCTCCTGTAAAGCCAGTAAGCGCAGTCGTGGCTAGACTTAACTGTCTTTGTATTTCAGGACGCAATCTCTTGAAGCAATGTTCATACATTATATCCGCTGATGCGCCCCCATCGACATACATGCGGTGGATGTCGTGACCCCCCGCATTTATTTCAATGGTAAGTGGTTCTGCCGCTGCGTTGTCCGCAGTCAAGGTGGGGAAGGAGATTTCGCTTCCATGAGAGAATTTCTGGCTCACCTTTTGCCTAGTCTTTCGCTGCCATGATTGTATCATGTAGATAGTATCAGCTTTTTCCTTAGGCGCTTCTTTCTTGCCTCCGGTTCTCTGCTTGTCTTTCCCCTCCTTAATATTCTTAACGAGGTGGTCCAATCTGCCTTCTTTCACTAGTTTCTCGATTAGCTGGCGTAACTGGACACACTCATTAGTGGTATGGCCCTTCTGTGCGTGATACTCGCAGTATCCGTTCCCTACGCGCCGATCCTCGGGGGTGCGCATAGGTGGGGGTCTTGGAAAATTCGCACCTTCCGTCGCGAATATCTCCTTTGGAGTTTTTGTTAGTGGGGTGTACTTATCGTTTCCCCTTCCGCTTCCTTGGGTGCGATAATTTTTGTTACGATTGCCACTCTGGTCATTGGATTGTCTCCTTGACTCTTCTTGTGGCCTATGGTTCGAGTAGCCTTTTTTGCTATCCGCAGCGGCTGCTTCTCCTTGAACGAAGGACCTCGTGCGCTTCATGAGTTCGTCAAAGGTGTGGGGAACCCTATCGTTTAACTTTTTTATTAAATCTGGGTTATTGATTGCGTTCATAAAACCCAATATTTTTAGTATCTCTGGGCACGCTTTGACTTGCATGCATTCGTCTTTATAGCGCTCCATGAAAGCGCTTGTGGATTCCCCTTGTCGCTGTTTTACTCTAGCGAGCTCAACAGGGTTTTTGGCGCACTTTTTTCTTTGAGTAAAGTTTAAACGAAACGCCTTTCGCAACTCTTCAAACCCACCGATGCTTCTGCGTGGAAGCTTATTGAACCAATTGCGCGCGTTCCCTACTAATGTAGAGTTAAACATATGGCACCACACAGGTTGTGGCCAATTTTCGATAGTAGCTGCTGACTCGAAAATTTTTAGGTGATCATCAGGATCACCTGTCCCATCATATGTTTTGACATTAGCAGGCATGCGCCTTCTCTTATTTTCTGAAAAATCACTGATGCACCTAGTAAACGCATCAACTTTTTGACGGCGCCAAGGAAGAGACATGTCTTCATCTTCCTGGTCGCGGTATTTTCCTCTTGATTTCCAGTGTCCAGTTTCTTTGTCCTCGTTGTCCGAGGAATCACTTGAGGATGGGCTTACTCTTTTGCGACGCTTGCGTCGGCTATCATCGGAATCTGAGCTTGCTCCTTTGTGGCGTTTGCGCCGACTATCCTCGGAATCAGAGCTTGAAGGGCTTTCACTTGGGGAGCACCGTCGCCCAAACCTATCCTGAACCCTGCGACTGCCAAGCCTAGCGTGGACATTGGCGCGCCGTTCCCCATCTTCATGCTCCTCCAGATGCTGAAAGTCGGCTGTTTCATCATCCACAACCTTCCTTCCAATCCTGGTAAACACTGGGTGTTTGCGGCTATCCCTCTCGCGTTTTTCCTTTCGGTAGCGCGGTGGGGATGCTTCATACTCAGGGTCAAAGTTGAGCCTGGCGTGCAGACTTTGGCTTGACCTCTTCTTTGCCTCCTCTCGCATGAGCGCAGCCAAGGCTTCGTAGTTTTGAGATACGAAGTCACTTGGCGCCAATTCAGGAGTGACTCCTTCTAGCGTGATGGAGTCTGTTTCCAAAACAAGATCCTTGTTTCGGATAGGCGCATTGGGAGGTTCGGTGAAGTTCACCTCTGGCATGGCGAGAGGAGTGCGCTCCAGTTCTATCGCGCTAGTACTTGTTGTAATAGCGGGGGTAGTCCTGGTAAGTGATTCCACCGTAGGAAAGACCAGATCTGAGTGCGCTCCTAAGCTTCTAGGCGTGCTGGTTGTCCCAGAGGCCTGCTTAGAGGCCGCGTCAGTTTGCTGCTTCTTCCCTAGTAGGTCGTCATGCGTTTTCTTCGCATGCGGACTCTTGTGACTTCCGTGTTTCGTCATTCTAGTTGTTAGCAAAGCTCTTAGTGTAGGGTCCCACGGATGGCGCCACTTGTTGATACAAAAGTTGGGCGTTCCTTGATTCCGTACCAATCAGATCTTAATGCTTGAGACCTGCGCACTAAGAAAACAAAAAGACACCGTTAGGCTTATCGTGGGATTGTTTCCCACGATTATCCTCCGGCGTGAGAGTAAGTAATCGATTTAGGGTTTGTAGAAGAGTTAGGGTTTTGTAAGTTGTACCTTTGTGAGGGTTAAGGTGCCCTCTATATATGGACACGAAATCCTTATTGGTTTCGTGTTCCCCAATCTTCGGTCTATCCCGCGTAGGGCGGTTAGTCGATATATATCCCAGAAATAGAAGATATATTATCGCAGCCATAAATAACGTTGGGTTTGGGCTATCGTAAGCCCAAACCGTTATCGCAATAGCCCATATCGTGATGGGCTAGAGTCCATTCGTGATGGACTTAAGTATGGGTCGGGTTCGTGACCCGAATACGGACTATACGTCATCAATATCTATATTAAGGGCATGTTTGGTATGAAGTGGGGATTCACTATGGGTGTCGGATTAATAGACGAGTGTTTAATGAATTGGAATTGCTAATTAAAAACTTACGTTTGGTTTGGTCAAGGTTTCAAAATTCTTTGGTATCCATTTAATGGCTTGTCAATGCACAATAAATAAAGAGTAAATTACACGGATGGTCCTTGTGGTTGGCGTTGACTTTCACATATGGTCCCTTGACTTTTTTTTTTGCACTCCTGGTCCCTAACTCAGAAACTACTAACACAGATGGTCCTTTGACCAAACGTCCGTTTGGTCAAGCCGTTAAGCTGAGGGTATTTTCGTCCGAACACTATAGCAACTTCATCTTCATATTAAATCCTCTCATTTTTTCTCTGCTATATATCTTTCCCCACCCTCCACAACCACCATCACCATCATCTTCAACATCCACATCTTCATCTTCATATTAAATCATATACAATACCTCCCCACTATTATTTCCGGCCACCTTCCTCAAATTCCGGCCACCCATAAACTAAAAGAAAATATATCCCTTTCCCTCTCTCTCTAATATATTCCTTTCCCTCTCTCTGATATATTTCTTTCTCCATTTCACCAAACAATCTAAACATAAATAAAACCCCTTGCCTCAATTCGACACTAAATACCTCAATTGGATCATACCCACTTAATACTTTCATTTTCCACCAATATTTTACAAATCCTTCGAAGAAAACCCACAAAATTTAAGATCTCAGATTGTAGGTTTGGATCTACCATGGCCGTGTCGATGTTCTAACACCCGAAAAGGGTATTCGAAAAATGGGTCATGGGGGATCAGGTGGTGGTGGATGGTTTAGGTGTTTTTTTAGTGAGACTTTGAGGAGTTAGATATGTGAAGGTGGGGGGATTATGTTTTAGTAATCTGATGGAGTATAGTATTACCAGTACTAGCTGATGCAGTTTCTTTCGCCCTATAGGTCATGGAAAGTGACTTTATTGCTAGCGTTAGGGAATTCAGATGGCGTTTGTTTTGTTAGTAGGATTTGTTGGTAGGAAGGATCAACAACCAAATCTTTTTCCTCCAGATTTCAGGCAACGATAATCTGTTTATTTCCTTTCGAATAAACCAAATGCTGTACTTTGGAACGAAACCCGTTCATATATTTCCGTTCCTATCACGCACACATCCCCTAATCTAGAATGTGGTTCCCCAGGTTGCTTGTTTGTAAAGTTTTCATTTTTTTCATAAAGAGTATTTGATGTCATGGATTGTGGTTTCTCGATGTGATTTTTTTATTGTTAGTTGCTAAATTTTCTCGAATTTGAAATCATTTAGATTTTAGAAGTTAGCAGTTTATCTTGGATCTTGTAGATTGTGATATTGACTAGGGCCGTGTATAGCATGTGACCGACTCTATTGGGAGATAGAGATCACATAAATAAGAAACAAGAGATGCTCAACTTAGACACATGCTGCAAACAGGATTAGTTCCCTTTAAAAGTCATTACTGATGTATGCATTTGTTATGTATGTATCTCTATAAAAACGAGTTTTTCTCGAAGCTTATATTGACTTCAGACTTGGTTTCATGCTTGTAAACTTGGGTAACAAGATGTGCTTGTCTGCTGCAGGCAGTGGTACTGTTGGTAGCAGTTTTTCCTATACTTCTTTCACTGTTAAAGAAGGAGCCTCTTGAAACGTTATCTGCTGCATCTCTTTCCCTAATTTTCATCTCAATCATAATTGGAGAATTGGGTAAGGCTACAAGTATTATTTAGCTGTCTTAAATAAACCTTATGCTTGTTATATGAACTTATTATTGTTGTCCTGTTGTGGTAAAGGTCGAAAGCGTAGCAGAGTGAACTTTCTGAAGTTTTATATGGTTGCATCGTCCATAGGTAGGACAACTGCTTCCATCATCCAAAGCAGTCTCCAACTGAAGGCAAGCAAGTCAAACTTTCTTCCTAGTGTATATTTGTTATTATATTAATATCAATTTCGTTGTGTTTGAGAAACTGTATCTGTGTTCTTTCCCCAACATGTAACATCTCAAATCTAGTATTGTTTGTTAATAAATGAATGGACTTGTCATTAATTACTTGTAACTGTAAACTGAAATCTATTATGATTTTGTATTTATGTAAAGTGATCTATTAAATTTGATTGTGATATGAGATGAGATTATTGTAATTGTATTTTCTTTTAGTTTATGGGTGGCCGGAATTTGAGGAAGGTGGCCGGAAATAATAGTGGGGAGGTATTGTATATGATTTAATATGAAGATGAAGATGTGGATGTTGAAGATGATTGTGATGGTGGCTGTTGTGGTTGTGGAGGGTGGGGAAAGACATATAGCAGAGAAAAAATGAGAGGATTTAATATGAAGATGAAGTTGCTACAGTGTTCGGACGAAAATACCCTCAGCTTAACGGCTTGACCAAACGGACGTTTGGTCAAGGGACCATCTGTGTTAGTAGTTTCTGAGTTAGGGACCAGGAGTGAAAAAAAAAAGTCAAGGGACCATATGTGAAAGTCAACGCCAACCACAAGGACCATCCGTGTAATTTACTCATAAATAAAATAATAGTTAAAACCTAAAAGAACAATAATGTACAGTGAAAAAGCAAGACTAAAAAACAAAATAAGAAGAAAAAGTCAAATCAAGTGAGCAACAATAACTTAAACCCACCCAACATGCTCTGATTCATGAAACCCCATATCTAAGGGTGTCAACTGCTGTTTCAAGAACCATGGACCAAAAACAAACAAATTTTTTGTGAATCAATCCATTACTTCAATCCGACATCCACCAACAAAACGGCCCCTAAGTGAATGGTTAGGTGTCACTTGTCACTCTAAATCATTTTGATATTGTAACTATAGTATTTTCAAGTAGCCAGATTTAGCCTGCGTTTGTTTTTTTTTTTTTTTTTTTTTGTGTGCATCTGAACAGTGTCTGAACGGCACTATGTCTGAATTGGTCAGACATTTTTTCCGTTCAGACCGTTTGTTTTTTTGCATCTGAACAGCGTCTGAATGGCACTATTTGATCTTAATGGTCAAGACTTGAGAGGAGGTGTCTTAACGCGTCTGAATGCCTCTTATTGACACAAAATAACACAAAAAAAAAAATTTTTTTTTCCCTGTTCAAACATGAGTTTTTTTTTCCTATTCAGATACGTTCAGATTTAGACATTTACGCCTCAGATTCAGATCCAGACTCTCTTAATAAACAAACACCACCTTACACTTTTATGTTTGATTATCATGATGATGACGACAATCTTATCCAATTATAGTATTTTCAAGGCGTTGTCTTAATTTGTCATTCCAAAAAGGTGTGTAATATTTTTATCTTGAAACTAAAGACTAATCACTTGAGACATATTAGTTTGATATATACTTTGACAATTTGGAAATACTCGCAATTGTCTAACTCTTTTCATTATTCCATGTATCACACAGGCCATATTTACATCTAATGAGGTGATGCAGTAAATGAAATGAAGCCAAAAAACAGCAATTTGATACAAAGTTTCCTTCACTCTGTTTTGATTACTCAAACTCTTTCATTTTGTGCCCTTTCACAAATCATATACGTAATAGTATGGGATGCCGTAGCCAGTGTAGTAATTGTACTCGTAAGGATTAAATTGCCAAGTCACGTTATCTGGCTTTGTTTCCTTAACCTCGGGTTTCTTCTCTTCCACGTTACCAACAGTCACTAGCTCCGTGTATCCTACACCTTTCCTTAGTAAAGTTGCTAGTTTAACCGAGTCAACACCTTCCCCTGTCACGGCGATCTGGTCTGATCCAACTAAAGATGCTGATTCAACTCCTGTTTATCAAATTTCAAAATACAAGTTAGTTACATGATTCAGTAAGTCAAGTTCTTCATAATTAATTATGTCTAACAGAGTAACATCCATATTAAAAAAAAAAAAAAAACCGCTTTCATAGCAAGTAAACCGCTGATGTGATCATTTAAAAAAACAAACATGCACGCATCCTATTTTTATAGGTTAGTTAAGTAAAGATTGTAATGATACTTTACATGCTCTTGAAAACAAATTACAGCCATAACAGTAACTTTTATTTTAACGTAATTAACTCGTTTTTCAGAAAAGCATGATCTTACCATCGAGACTAACGGCGATCCTCAAAGCCTTACGAGATTTCTTGTCGTTCTCCATCGTCACTCTAACAACAATCTTTTGCTGCAAAAAACAATCAAATTATACAAAAGATGAGATCAACTAATCACAACAAATAAAGCGCAACCTAACAAACATTGAATTAAATTACTAAAAGGATAGTACCTTTGCCATAGTTGTGAATATGATGTTGACTGGATGATATTATGTTTGTATGTTTGTGTGTGTGTGTGTGTGTTTTTTTTTTTTTTGTTGTTGTTGTTGAATGAAGTGTGAGATTGTGAGAATTAGTGTGAGGGCTTTTATAGATTTTTTTTTATGGAGTTTAGAGAGGAGTGGACGAAGCGACCACGTCAAATACCTGGGTCCGAAGCTTCGTGCGTATGTAATAAATCAATGTGACATATTTAAGTTTCTCTATCATTTCCTTATTTGAGCCCCATGAACAGTTACTTAAACATTTGTATTTTTAATTTTTTAAAAGGGCACAAGTTAGTGTGTAGTTAATAAACACAAAATTTTTTAATTTATCAAAAAATGCATTAAATGCACATTAAATAAAGTGATAAATTACTATATTAAAACATAATTTTCTCTTAAATGAACCAGAATATACTTTTTATAAACACGTTATCACGTGCCCAGTGAGCACATGTTAGCAAAACTTTTTTTTTAATAAAGAAAGAGTACATTATTCAGTTATTCCTATATTCAAAAGAACACAGAATCAAATACGTAACAAACCTTATGTTGTTCCCTTAGCACACCGAGTAATAACAATTAAGTTAAACTAAGTGAGCTTATGATTGAGATAAATGCAAAGAATATTTCTAACAGTTATAATACGTGAATATAAAAAACAATATTTTTCAACGTTTAAATTCTTATTAGAAATAATTTCAAGAATCTATTACCCAAGTGTTATGCGGAACAAACACTTGGGATTGAATAGACAAAGGTTTATGGTGTCTCCTAATCAAACTCAAGTTTTGCTTGAGTGGTAACAATATACCCACTGAGCTATCTCAGTGAGTTGTATACACTTTGTAGGAGAGAAGTTACTTTGTAAAAGTTTTAAGCTTTCAATATACAAAGCACTAATAACTTCTCTCCATCTGATCTATTTATACACAAGTAATCTAAGTATAAGTGATTAAAATATTACAAGTTGTTGAGGTAGCGTGTCTGACAATTACAAACAGTAATTGTCATTTCCAAGAACCAATAGGAATGGGCTAATAAGACTCTGGGAGTTGTTGGCTGACACTCCATGACTTTTAGCCGCAATAGGGAAGGTTGGTATCTGACTAGATAAGAGTGTTTGGTCTGACACTCTTATCTTCTCAGATCTTTCCCTTTTGTTCCCGCCTATTCTTCAGGCATTGGTTCCTCAGTCTTCAATCACTTTAATGTTGTTGAGGAGACTGGGGTTCAGTGAGTTCTTGTCCAACACTCACTGAACCATCATCTTCTTCTTTGGCTTAAGTCCTACTCAGGGAGTACCGCCTTCCTAAAAGTGAGTCCTTTATTGAACTCGCCTTAAGCATCCTGTAGATGACTCACTGAGAGGCTGTTCTCTCAGTGACTTGAATTGTTCTCGGTTTAGTAAACACTTGGCTTAATTTGGGTTCAAATCCTGTTTAAGATAATTGGGTGTTTTACGAACCCAACAATCTCCCCCTATTTGGATATAAATTATGCCTAAGTGTTTTGATCAGTATGAGTGAGCTAAAGTTTTCTGCTCATACTGAATGTACTAGAAAATAAATAAGGATATTGATTTGTCGTTTTAAGTGTATATTTATTTTTCAAAGAAAATACAACGGATGTATTTCCCCGGGTCGTAGTCCCAACGAAGGTTGAAGTCGAGTTGTCGTAACGGTGTCGAATTTGTGAAACAAATTCTTACTTTAAGTAAAATGCTTAAAGTTAGAAACGAAAAGATAGGCTCTGAGGGGTGTACTTGGGGTATCGTGTACTAAAAATGAGTACAACGCAAAGGGTGTGGGAGAATTACTTGACCAATGTAGCCAACGTAATTATAACAAAAACACAGGTGTAAAACAATGGGTTAAACCTAATGCCTCTTATCATGTAGTAAATCTAACTACACGAATGTAGTCTCACTTGTGGCCTCGGAATGGTCCTAACGCAAGTTCTAGAATCTAAGTGCTACCGGTACACACATCATAGCATAAATGCTTTTCCTACCAATTCTAGGGGCGAACCTCACATATTTGGGGGTGGAAAATTTTTTAGTGGTACGGTTTTGTGCTAGTCATATAACTCCTATCCGTGAGACGCTCATTAAGACCAAAGTTTCACTCCTATATGTTGTAAAAAAAATTTAAATTTGGCACTAAAATTGCCCTAACAGGTATTTCTCTCAGTTTTATTACACATCTACCATCAAACAAACAAAAATCAAGTGCAATTGTATTCTCTAAAGTATCGTACTTTACCCCCCTTACACTTAAGATAAACATTGTCCCCAATGTTCAAATAACAAGATGTAAAAGTAAATAAGGTAAAAGAATGAAATCAAATACTCCCCTGATTCGCTCGGTGGATAAAGGGGTAACATGGTTAGATCTTCTTCCAAAGTAATGTTGAAGCTTTAAGATTAACGCAGCGCCAAAAGCTTGATTCCACATACATCTCCTTGTCCAAAATAACCTGTTAAACCTGAGAAAACAAACACGAAAACCTGCATAACATCGGCGGGATAAATCTGTATAAGGATATAATGCTTGTGGAATGATTATTTTGCAGATTCCAGGAGTTTATAAGTTAGAGATTTAATAAAGCATTTTATGATTCCGGAAGAAAAACAAAACTTTCAAAAATTTCAGAAAATTAAAACCTGACGCCGTCATGTTGTGAGGCCTGACGCCGTCAGAAATGATCTGACAGAATTCTCATGTTAAGTTTCCGGAAAATTTCGGGAAAAACCTATACCTTACTTCCTGGAATTCCTGCAAAACATCATTATGACTCGATACAAGCATTTGACTCAAACAATTACTAATATGTATGTTAATTTATTATTGTTACGATTCATGTTCATTTGTTCTAATAAACCGATTTGGATTTCCCTTACACTTAACTTTTGCAAAATACCTTTATATGTAGTTAAGACGAAGTTAAAAACAAGATAAAGCATTTTCACAATTTAGTTTCGAACAAGAATCAATAATAATAAAAATTAAACATACATACGGAAGCAAATAAAATCAAACAAACAAATAAATAAACACACAAAGCAAATAAAGCTTGGGTTGCCTCCCAAGAAGCGCTTGTTTTTGTTCGAGTCACGAGCCTGACTCTACCCTTATTTAACGGAAATAGGGGAGGTTTTCCCTACACTTAGGGTTAAGTGCGGGTGATAGTAGCGATACACACCAGCTCGGTAGGAGTATGCCACGTGAGGAAAGATTGGTGGATGAATTATATGCTCAAAGGGGTGTGCTCCTTTCATCATAACCTTACCTAGTTCACTTTGGTCAATGGGTGAGTTAAAGTTTTCTCCTAAAAAGGGATCATCTTCTATCAACTTCGAGAGATTCCTAGTTGGGAATCCATCTTGACCTAATAAACCCGGTTTAAACCCATAATGTTTCTTGTGATCAATCATGAATGGGTGATGTAAGTATGTAAGGTCATGGTTCACTCCTATATTAGCTTCCACTCTACAAGACTTAGAGTCTACTACCTTCAACATAACACTACCCGGACTATATGGTTTGATGGGTGGGTCGGGACCTAATTCAATTCCTAAGTTCACATCTAAGGATGGAAGATTAGGTAACGGTTTTGGTTTAGGCTCCGGTTCATCAAAACTAGGAACTTCCATAGAACTAAAAGAAAGGTTATGACTACAAGTATTCAAACCTATTTCTTCTAGTTTTGTTTGGTCCAAGGGCTCTACCTCTATTGGGGTTCCTATAGTCTCTTCTACTTCTTCCGGGTAAGTCATGGGTGGTGTGTGTGCCTCAAATGATGGTAGGACTTGTGGGGTACTTGGTGGGCTTATGTTACTTACCTCATCATTCCCTATGTCAAGATCACCTATATCCTCATCATGTGTTTTAGTACAATCTAACCCTAACATTTTCCCAAGTATCTCAAGTGCTTCTCTAGGCATCTCAACTTCTATGTCCGAATCATAAGGATCATCCTCAATATTCTGACTGCTATATTCAAATTGCCCAAAAGATTCATCATGTGTTTCTTGAGATTCATCGTCATCGATCATAAAACCTAGGTCTTTTTGATCAATGTGATCATGCTCGGCTAGATCCTCCATCACATCAAGATCACCTATGTGTTCATCCTGTATTATGGTAGTGCCTAACCATGACATGCAGCTAGGTGGCTCAACTCTACCCTCATCCCCAAACAAACTTGTTTCATGATCCTTGAAATTTGTGGTCAATTGACTTGTATTAATGTTTGTTGGGTTGTCTACTATATAATAATATTGGGCACAATTCTCAATAGCTTCCCATGCTTCCTCAGCACTTAATTCCCTAAGATCCCTGCCGGCAAAATGGTAAATGTCCCTTTGGGCATGTCGGTCGACATGATTGTAAAAGATTTGAGTTAGGGACCAAAAATCGAAGTTATGATGAGGGACTTTTTGGAGTAAATATTTAAAACGAGTCCATGCATCATAGAGAGGTTCATCTTTATGTTGTTTAAACATCAAGATGTCATATGGAGTGGGTAAATTACGTGGTTGGTGGTATGGTGGATTCGCGTTCTCCATAATGGTGAACGGAAGAGTCAATGGAAATCTTATACGAACAAAAGCACGAAGAAAATAGATAGACTAAAGAAAAACCTAGAAAAATAAAATAAAAATCTCACTAGAAAGGAATCTAGTGAGTAGACCTAATAAAATAAAAATTCAACCTAAACAATAACTATTCCCCGGCAACGGCGCCAAAAACTTGATGCGTGGTTTTGCGACCTTACAACAGGTTTTACCTCTCGAGGGATCTCAAGAGGCTTGCAATCCCCACCAGGCAGTGTAACTGACCAATGTAGTATAGTGTAGTGGCAAGTACCGGGGGATTGATCGTTCTCTAGGGGAATAGTGTCGTTAGGATTGAAAAACTACTCTAATAGGTCTAAGGGTGAGGGAAGATTCTTTTTGGTATTTTTATAATTTTTTATGAAAGCAAGTAAAATCTCGGGTTTGAAGGAGTGGGCGGAATTAGTTGCTAGTCAACTAACCCAAATAACTACAATTGCAAATAAAATAAAATGACTGAAAATAAAAAGGTTGTGGAACTTATATGGAGAGAAATGTGTTTACTTAGATTTCCTTACTCCCTAACTATCTTTTACCGGTTGATTAGTGTGTATTAATTGCGTGGATGACGGGTGTATTCCTTAATACCAATCGTGGGGTGGCGTACGTACTTCCCCAACTCTATAAGCTCCTACTTCACTCCTATGTCGAGCCGGCTAAGAAGCTCCTAACATGGGATCACTAGAATTCGCTCATGCATTAAATACAACCATAAAAACCTTAGTACGCATTGGTTCATGTTTCTTAAGACGTTCAAGCAAGTTACCGTATAGGAGGTTAGCCAGTTTTCTTAAGCCTAACATCGATAAACAATCATCCAATACAATTAATAACACACCAACAACCGATAATCAATAGTTAGGTTTCATTAGATCTAAGCAAACACAAGATAAATCTAGCCTAGCATGTTAAATAAAAGACAAGAACAAGATATAATCAAACAACACATAGACATATTGAATGATTAATTGATTACTTATCTTCAATTGAACATGGGAGATCCAAGGGTATAAAACCCTTAAAAATGGCAGAAAAATCGTCTAGGGTTTCTCCTCACAAAGTTGCACACTAATGACTAAAAATTATGAAAGTATATATAGGAAAACAGATCTGACGGCGTCACGTTATAGAGCTTGACGCCGTCAACTCGCCGCGGTTAGGGTTTCTTGATGGCCTTCTTGACGCCGTCCCCTTTTAATCGTCAAAAATCCTCTCTGGCTTATCAAGGCTTGACGACCTTCTTGACGCCGTCCCCCTTTAATCTTCCAAAATCCTCTCTAGCTTATCAAGGGTTGACGGCGTCACACTAGGGCTTGACGCCGTCACGGGTACTTTTCCAGCAGATTTAGAGACTTTGTCGTTTTCTTCACTTTTATGCTCCAAAAACGTCCAAAATGCTCCTTTTCCAGATTTCTTCTCCAAAGTACCTAAAATGACAAAAGGAACGATTTAGGGCAATATTTGATCAAATAAATACGATTTAGGGCTTAAATGACCCCCTAAAAGCGGTACACTTTTCGCTTTACCAAACACTTTAGGAAAAGTGTTTTATTTATTTTCCTTTTGTATTTTTCTTTTTATAAAAAACAAAGAACTTCCGAGGGAAGGGTCTTCAAAACACGATTCAACGAACGAAATTCAAACTCTTCTCAAGCCTTCCCCGGCAGTGGCGCCATTTTTTGATTTTTCGTTTTAAGTGTATATTTATTTTCCAAAGAAAATACAATGGATATATTTCCCCGGGTCGTAGTCCCAACGAAGGTTGAAGTCGAGTTGTCGTAACGGTGTCGAATTTGTGAAGTGAATTGTGTGAAAAGAGTGATATTTTGGAATTTTACACTACGAATAATGAAATAATAAATGGAAACAACTACTTAAGCCAAGGGTACAAGTAAACTAAGCATATGATTCTAAAAACGAAAATTTAAACTTTAAAATTAACGTTACGATTTTAAAAACGTATTTAAAAAAATGAATTTCTAAATTCTAAGTCCTAAAAATGTAAAATTATTTTTCTTAAATTCTAAATATTAAAAGAAAATTTTAGAAAAAAGAAATTTATTTTTTTGACTTTTTATTTATTTTTTATGAATTAAAAACCAAAAGAAACTAATTAAAAGGTTTAGAAATAGTAAATGACTTTAGAAAAATATGAAACTTTGCAGTTAAATCTAAAATATTATTCTGAATCTAGGAAAAATGAAATAGGAAATCTACTAAACCCTAATAAGCTGTTTGTGCAAATAAGCAGTTGGGAAAAAGCACTAAAATAAGCTAAACAACTCCAAAAATTATCCAATGATCAAATTTAGTCAAAAACTCTAATCCAAACTTAAATCAACTGATTAAGTCCAATTAAGCTCAAGGAATAAGCTAATAAGCAGAAAAACAGTTACAATATTAGCACAAAAGCAAATGAGTGAACACCCTTCTTGCAGCTGTCCTATAAGCTAGACAAGAGCTTATTGGGGGAATCCAAAATTAGAAACTAAAAGCTGATACTACAAGCTTCTTTCAGACTAAAATTGCCCAAATTTTAATCTCAATTGCTACTTCAATTAAGCTATAGAACAGATGGTGATGAAATATTAAACTGTGCAGGCTCAGAACTGTTACTATGGGGCCGATTTGCAGACAAGAAATAAGCTATCTGATAAGCTAATTAGTGCAAACCAAGATCAGGACTATGAAGGCAATACTTCTAGCTATCTTACTACCAATAATCAGAGAATAAGCCTAATCAGATAAGCAGATATAAGGTCTGCAAAAAACTAGGAACAGCAGACTTTTTGCAGATCTGCAAAATCTCCTCTGTTGCAGCAATCTAACTGTTTTGCACTTAAACCTTTCAAATCACAATAGAACTTAACCAAACTTTGTATGATTACTTCAAACACTGATATCAACTTAAAAATACCACAAGTTCTCACCAAACAAGCTCAGCTTAAATGGAAGCTTATGAATGCAGTTTTTACCCTAAAAATCAACCTAATATCCAAAAACCTCAAAGTACTTCAAATTCACTAAACTCCTATCAACAACAGCTTAACTAGTATTAATTAATCAAGATCAAATCCTATGAGACTGCAAATGAACAGTACACAAGCTCTATCTCTTAGCATGAATTATAAACCAAACACCCCTTAAAAACTGTTATGAGATTTTAAACTACAAATAAATGAGATAAGCTATAGAACTTTTAATCTACTGAATTTCTAACTTAATTAACCATAAAACAACAAATTCCAATCCTACTTAAGCACTAAATAAGCAGTTGATCAAAAATAAGCTATGAATAATAACCAAGTGAAACTTACAAGTATAAACTAAGTGGGCACAATCTGAACCAAACAAATAACACCCAGGCTTTTTACTTAAGCCAAACACCACCCAAATAAGCCCTTCCAAGTCAGCTTATCCTTCAACAGCTTATTTGACCATGACAGTTGACTTTTGTTGACTTTTGGTGATTCTTTGAGACTAAATCAGTTTTGACCTATTCTATCACTCATAATATTTTTCAATATTTTTGGATTTTTGAAATGAGTTGAACAAAAGATGAGATTAAAAGTTGAAATAAGCTAAATATGATTTATAATAAGCTACTGAAACTATTAATAAGCTAACAATGAGATAAACTTAAAGACAATAAAATCAAAGGAGATTAAGACTAAACTTTCATTAATCAAACTTTTAAAAATTACAAAAGTAAACATGAAACTACAACTCAGAAATCATTTAAGCAGCATAACACTAATCTAAAAAACTAATCCCGAAATGAGAAGAATGAGCCTCTATTTATAGGCGAATTAGGAAGCTTCTAGTGATGTCAAGTCATCAATCCATACCACCTTGTGCTTCTTTGAGATCATTTCAGCCTTCAGATCATGCCTTGATCACCAATCTTGCAATAACAACCCTTGGATTAAATGTCCACGTCCCATCAACCAATCATAGGGCTCTATTTCGCTGACATGTCATTCCTGACATGTCAGGAAGCTCCTAGATTCGCGTGCAAGGACCAATCTGCCCTTAATTGCTGTAATTGTTGTACGGAAAAATTAGGGTTCTTGGGTGACTAGTAATTTGATTTGATATTTTTATTCCAAAGAAAACACAATGGATGTATTTCCCCGGGTCGTAGTCCCAACGAAAGTTGAATTCGAGTTTTCGTAACGGTGTCGAATATGTGAAGTGAATGGTGTAAAAAGAGTGATGATTGGTGATTTTACACTACGAACAATGAAATTAAAAATGAAAACTACTACTTAAGCTAAGGGTACAATTATTCTAAGCTCACTATTCTAAAAACGCAATTTGTAATTTTAAAACGTACTTTAAAAACGTAACTAAAAAGTGTATTTCTAAATTCTAAGTCCTAAAAATATAAAACAATTTTTTTAAAATCCTAAATATTAAAATAAAATTTTAGAAAAAGCAAATTTATTTTTTTGACTTTTTATTTATTTTTTATGAATTAAAAACTAAAATAAAAGATTTAAATGATTTAAAAATAATAAAAGACTTGGGAAAAATCTGGAAAATTATGAGTAAATCTAAAATTAAGTTTTCTACCTAGGAAAAATAAAATCAGAACTACACTAAACCCTAATAAGCAGAATGATGGAAATAAGCAGTAGGGAATAAGCACAAAAATAAGCAAAACAGTTCTACAAATAATCTAATGATCAAATACTGTCAATAACACTAAATGAGACTTAAATCAACTGAAAAATCACAAATAAGCACTATGTAATAAGCAGAAGAGCATATGGAACAGTTGACAAGTAAAGATAATAGCAGTGATCAAGTGGCCAAATTGCAGCTGAAATATAAGCTAATAAAAAGCTCAATTGGGGAATCCAAAGGTAGAAGCTAAAAGCTCATATGTCTGACTACTTAAATTCCAAAAAGGCCCAAATTCTAATCACTATTGTTACCCTAATTAAGCTCATAAACAGATGGTGTTGGAAACTGAAAATGTGCAGGCTCAGAACAGGTTTAATTGCTGATTTTGCAGACTTGTTTTAAGTTGTCTAATAAGCTGAAAACTTAAATCCCAGATTATGAACTTAAAACTTGCTATTCAAACTGACTATAAACCAAAAATGAGGTCCTAAGCTTGACTGGTTAAGCTACAAATGCACCTAGATCAGCAGCCTATTGCTGTGTCTGCATAAAAATGTTCTGTTACAGCAGTGGGCCAAATTTGGTCAAAACTTTTGCAAACATTCATGAAACTAAACCATGACTTGTGTGATCATTAAACACACTGAGATACACTTAATTACCTCAAAAAGAAAACACAAATTAAAGGCTGAGCTTATGAAGAGCTTATAAGGCAGTTAAGTTTCAAAATTTGCATTCAAAAATGCTAAACCTCAAATTTGATCAAATTAACTTATAATCTACCAATAACAACTTGATAATACTGATTTAAGCTTGATCTAAATATCTCAAAAGGCAAAGCTACAGTACCAAGCTATAATACTCCTAACAGATACTATTCCAAACACCCTTTAATAAACTGAAAATGCTATTTTAACACTATAACTAACTATTTAAGCTAAATTATCAACTATTCTATGATCATCTAAATTACTTATCACCTAAAAAACAGAAATCATCAACAAATAGGCAGTAATATAAGCTGAAATAAGAATTATGCAATTAAAGGAGATTTTGAGTGAAACTTACAAACTACCCCTCAGCTTGAACAGAGGGATTTTCCAATGTAGCCTATCTTTAGATAGGCCAAATACATCCAAATCTTATTTGATCTATCAGAATAATCCTCAGCATCATGTTCTTATTATGACAGTTGACTTTTTCTTTGACTTTTTGATTTTTGTGTAGCAAAAACAGAATTGAACTCAACAAAAGCTTACAATAAGCTATCTAGCTTATATAAACTTATACTTACTCAGAAAACAGCTTATTGAAGCTGGGATTTATAATTATTTTTTTGATTTTTGAATGATATTGCAATATTTTTGGATTTTTGAGATTACTTTAACTCTAAATGAAATATGAAATTTATAATAAGCTAAGAGATGTTTAATAGGCTACTGAAAAACTTCAAATAAACTAATATGAGATTTAACAACTAAGAGACTAAGATCAAAGGTTAAACAAAAACTAAATTCTCATTAACTAAATTCAAAAGTTACAAAGGAAAAGTTTAAAACTACAAATCATAAACTAATTTTGACAGCATAACAACTACTAAAAAATTACATGATTACAATGAAGGGGAAGCATCTATTTATAGCCGAGCCCTCTGCTTCCAGGTCATCAATCCGCGTGAATATGTGCTACTTTGATTCCATCTCAACCCTCAGATCACCCTTGGATGCCACTCAATCAACCTTAGCCGTTTGATCAATTTTCATGAGGTGTCACGTCCAATGATATGCTGCCACGTTGCCCAAGCGTGTGTTTCTGTGCTTCTCTGACATCTGACACCCAATGATTGGACAAATATACCCTTAATTTCAGTAATTGTTGTACGGGGTAAAACTAGGGTTCTAGGCACAGTGTTTTTATCTGGGTAAATAGAATTGGGGGGCGGGATTTGTTTTTTTTATTTTTATTTGTTTGACCAGTGTTATAAGGGTTGACCGTGGGTTAGTAGCTTTTGACCGGGTATATGGGTGTAGATCGGGTTTGGATGTGGGCTAGGGTTATGGGCTTGTGGGTGGATTGGGTTTGGGCTTTGTTTATTTATTTAATGGATTAGGTTGGTGAAAATGGGTTGTAGTTTGTTTAGGATTAGGATTTGTGGTTTAAAAATTATAGGGACCAATTGTGTAATTGCTGAATTTTTAGGGACTGGTTTTGCCAATTCTCCAAAATAAATCCAAGGGTCATTCTTGTCATTTGGTGAGACTCTGAGGGTTGACTTAGAATTTTGAGCATAAAATTCATTCCCGGCATTAGCTTTTGACCTTTTCCAAATCTCGTGCTCGTTTTTCCGGATTTTGCTTGATTTTGTCCCTATTTCTTAATATCCGTACCTGCATATAAACAAACACAAAAACACAAATATCTTTGGCATTTTGGTTAGTTTTTGGTTATTTTGGTCCGGTTTTGGTTGAGAAAAAGTATGTGTTTAAGCACATACCAAAATTTCCCCAGACTAAGTCATTGCAGTGTCCTCACGCGATGTTATAGAAACACGTTTTCGAAACCAAAAATTTCTAATATCTTTTTACTAACTTTGAAAAGTAGCAAAATTTTCAAAAGAGATTAAGAAATCTTAGATTATGAAAACTCCCCGATTTTCCTTTTTATTCTATTTTTGTATTTTTCTCATTATTCATGTGACAGCTTTGTTGACAATCATTATCTATCAATAACTTTTAGGGTCTTCGAGTAGGAAACACGACTCAAAGGAAGTGACCATACGGATAAAATTCGTCGTCCCTGATTTTTCACAAGTCCCCAAGCCAAGCTTAAAAACGAAATCATTGTCATTTACAAGTTAGATTGCCGGCACTACCCATGAAAGCTAATTGTGTATTACTTCTCGTTCCCAAACTCCTATTTTCCTCTATTTATTTTATTTTTGGTGAGAAATGAATTTCTTCATATTTCCTCATTTCGATAAGTTTTAATCCGATAAAGATACCTAGTTTAGACGCTAAATAGTTTCCAAACCTTCCCTCGAAAACCGTTGCATACAAAAAAGAGGTCCACATCAAGGTCTCTGATTTTATGCGATTTTGAGGATATCCCTTTTATATACGACCGAAACAACTCATCTACGAGTCCAGAGACAGAAGCTTTTATTAGGATACCTCGGAGTCGAAATTTGGCATTTTTAACATTATTAAGCACTTATTTTTATTCCTCGGCCTTTTAAACAACCTAGACAACGGCAGCAAACCGTCAAGAATCGGGAGTCTTATTTTGACCTTGGATATTTTTCCTTTGCCTTTTTGAAGTCTGAGTCAACGGGAGCGAACCGTCAGGAAACAGAAAACTTTTATCGGCTTTGGATTATTATTATTATTCATTATTCATTATATATTTGCCAAATCCCGAGTCCTACGGCTTTTATAGCAATAGAGACAATAGCACGTACTATCAGGAATCAGTTGCCTATTACACCGTAACACTGGCAGTACCTTGATGTGTACCCAACTTTCATAAGCAAGGATTCTCTAAGGAAGAAATAAAAACTAATTATCGCCAAAACCAAAATACCTTTAATTATTCCTAGATTACTATTTTTGAGTGAAACAAGCTTATGGGAACAAAAAGCCACAAGTAACTTCGATGAGCTCTAAAGAGATCCAACTACTCCACGTTTAGCAATCTAACTTATAAACAACTCTATCATTTCTCGTTCTTCGCAAATTTAAAATCTTAAATAATAAGATCCGCGAATGCTTAGCCGAATAATCAAGCCATGCATATATAAAGTCGATACGGGAACTTGCAAACTCTTAAAAAGAATTCGCATTTTATAGCTCCTTGTGTAAAAGACTAGCACGAGCTTATAGATTATAAATGGTTAAGGGGACAAGCTAGGGCTCAACACGCCCGGTCAAGTCAGAATTTTATTCCTACTCTCACCAGCGGAAAGTCAACAAAATGTCAAAATTTATTATATTTTTGCAAAATTTTTTAAAATTTTTCTCATTTTTTTGGATTTTTTCATTTTTGGAGGAAAAACGGGGTTGCATGAGTAAACGGCAAAAATGCAAGGCAAAAATCAAATCGAAAGATCACCCCTCCAGACTAAAATGAGACATTGTCCTCAATGTCTTAAAGGTAAGGGTTCTCCTACATAAATCTAAGGCCGTTTATTAATTATGCCAAAGATAAACGTAAAACGATAAGATTAAGGATATCGGATGAGCAACGAATGATGAAACTCGAATGGAGAGAAGCAAACCACGAGCACGAGAGTCTTCATCAATCGGGCAAACCTGGACATACCACAGAAAACCACGAAACACAAGAAATGGAAGAGGTAGCCCTCCTCACGTCACTTATTAGAAAATAGATAAGAAGATAGATGGATAAGCATGGGGTGCCTCCCACGAAGCGCTTGTTTAGTATCGAGTCGGAAAGCTTAGACTCGCCCCGAATTCATTTGTTCTTGGGGGAGCAAGTGGAAGAGATACTCTCAATCGGACTTTCGTTCAAGAGGTTTGGATAAACATTGAAACAAGTGAAAGTTCCACTCCGATGAGATACCCACGGTATTAAGAAAGAAGAACCATAAAGGGTAATACCGGGGTCAAAGATAGTATCCTCACTCCCGATGGAGTGAAGGATGGGAGAAGTCACAGCATATGTGATGAAGAGCATAAAGATTTGGATAATTATTATGAAATACTCTTCATCATCAGCAGAAGTTTTGTCATCAAAAGTCTCGGGCGGGAGGGTCGGTATGAAATACTCATTAGAAAGTATACCTCCCCCCAGACTAATATCTTCCTCAAGATCAAAATAAAATTTATTATATTCCGAAGGAGATATCAAAAGAGAGAGTTCATCGGAGAACTCCTCGTGATAAAGATCATTCAATTCAAAGCGAAATGAATCATATTCGGGAGGAGAGATATGAGCATGAGAAGTGGTACTGCCACTACTCGTCTCCTCCGAATGATCAATATCGAAGTAGAAGGCTTCAAAAGCCGGGATAGAGAAATCAGAATGAGAAGTGGGATTGCCACTACTCTCAGAATCAAATATGAAACTCTCATATTCAGAAAAAGCATCCTTGAGCTCGAGCTCCAAAGGATCTAACGGCTTTTCCTTAACATCTTCCAGGGGAAAGGAAAATGGTTCATCAACTTTCATTTTTAATAACGAGACATCTTCCCCCGGATCACCATCGGGCTCAACAATTTCCGGTGAAATTGGAGCATCATCAAAGAACACCTCGATCTCTTCCCTCGAGATAACACTTCCCTCAATCGGAGGAGAAGGATGGGAAGAGTCGGAAACGTTTGGTTCAGAAATCTCAATTCGATAAATCGATTCCGAAGGTGGGACAAGTGGTGTGCTCTTAGAGCTAGCAATTTCCTCCACTTCCGTTGTGACCTCCGAATCTGGTTCATCATCATCAAGAATACTCTTTACATCCGCGGAACAACTCGCAAACCATTTGCTTGAACCGGGAGTAATTTTCATAGCCTTGAGCTCAGCACGTTTTTCAGAAAGACTCTTAACCGCAAATCTGGAAAGAATCGAATCATTTCTTTCGGAAGTAATTACGGGATCAGATTTTTGATTAACCGTAGCAACGTTGCATTTGTCGGTTAGCGGTTTAGAGTTTTGATTTATGTTAAACGTTACTTTCTCATTATCAACTCTTAAGGTTATTTCTTCTCCATACACATCAATCAAAGCCCGCCCGGTCCTCAAAAATGATCTTCCGAGAATTAGAGGAACCCGGGGGTCAGCATCAAAATCAACCACCACAAAATCGGCGGGAAAATGGAACTTCCCCACCTTGACAAAGACATCCTCGGCTACACCTTTAGGAAGGGTGATGGAACGATCCGCAAGCTCGAGAGTCATGCAAGTGGGGGTGAGTTTCGGAAGAGAAAGTTTTTCCCAAACGGACAACGGCATTAGGTTAATACTAGCACCAAGATCGGCCAAGTCGTAGCATTCAACCATCCCCGGAAATTCACAAGGAATGAGAAATTTTCTGGGATCTCCAAGCTTTTCCGGAAGCTTTTTGAGAATTACCGCTGAGCAGTTTTCATTCAGAGGAGTTTTTGCTAATTCAATTAATTTTTCCTTGTTATTCAATAAATTCTTGATGGTGGAAACAAACTTAGGCATCAGAAGTAAAGCATCCGCGAAGCTTATATCGAAATGCAATTTTTGAAAGATTTGGAAGAATTTTTCCATTTGATTTG
The DNA here is from genome assembly GCA_021014915.2 of Artemisia tridentata subsp. tridentata. NCBI lineage: Eukaryota > Viridiplantae > Streptophyta > Magnoliopsida > Asterales > Asteraceae > Artemisia > Artemisia tridentata. The sequence continues at coordinate 403,184,085 of CP139507.1, forward strand.
AAGCTTTTTCGCGGAGCTTTTGATCATTCAATCCCGATGGATAAGGAAGTGTTGTTTTTATGGGAGCTTTTTCGGGCTCAAGCACATCCTTAGGTTCAGACGGCTGGACAACCGGAGGTTGGATGTTTTCGGTTCTTCCATTATTAATAGGAAGTTCCGTGTCCTTTGTCACCTCGGTCTCACGGACAACTACCTTGGGAGGTAGAGAAGAATCGGTAGTCGGAGCCGTGGGTCCATCATATGAAACACCACTCCTTGTAGTTATCGCCTTAGCAACGCCCCTCGGGTTAGCGATCGTATTGCTTGGAAGAGTTCCAGAGCCCGAGGGTCGATCATTTAAAGATTTTTTTCATCTCAGTCATTTCCTTAATCAAAAACCTAGTTGTTTCTTCTTGAGATTTATTGAAATTCTGCTGATTCTGCATTTGAAGCATTATTTGTTTTAAAATCTCATCCGAGGGCGATTGGTTTTGCACAAATCCTTGATTTTGATTATTGTTAAGATTTGGCCCTCGGTTGTTTTGATTAAAACCCTGGTTGTTATTTTGAAAATTTCCCTGATTCTGATTTCCTTGGTTTTGAAAATTTGCTTGATTCGGGCCTCGATTAAAATTCCCCTGATTTTGATAATTTTGCCCTTGATTGAAATTCCCTTGATTAGCCCGATTTTGATCGTATGGAATATTGCGGTTTGGCACATTCTGATCTTGATTTTGGGTGAAATCGGGTGGTCTGAGAAAGTTGTTAGAACGGTAGCTGAGCAAATTACGGTCTCCTTGGGGTTGGTAACCGTTACCTCCCTGATTAAAGGATCCCGTAGCAGTGTAAACGTTCTCTTGAGCGTAGCCACCGGAGGCTGGGAACTCGAAATACGGATGAGGACCACCGCAAGTTTCACAACTATTATTAACAACATTGACTTGATTGTTGTTGTTTTGATTCATAGTCTGATGAATTCTCAAGATAGCCGTTGACATATCATTCATTTGTTTAGAAAGAGCGGCTATCTCGGAGGTAGAAGAATCAGTGCTAGATCTTGTTGACTCATTCCTCTCGGCAGAGGAATCCCAAAAATTATGGTGGGCGGTCATGTTTTCGATAAGATCATAGCACTCTTCGGGTCGACGTTTCATAAACGTACCACCAGCAGCAGCATTAATCGTATCACGGTGTCGTAATGTCAAACCATTATAGAAGGTATCTATAATAGTGACCAATAACATATTGTGGTTCGGACACCGATCAATTGATAACTTGTAGCGTTCCCATGCCTCAAATAATGATTCATCGGGAAGCTGACGGAAATTGCTAATCTCATTCCTTAATTTCGTCACCATCGACGGTGGGAAATATTTTGCCAAGAACTTCGTAACCATTTCTTCGAAAGTATGAATGGAGTTCTTGGGAAGACGATCAAACGAAGCGGTGGCATGATGCGTCAAGGAAGAAGGAAAGAGATATAGACGGAGGGCGTCATCGGAGACCCCATTTTGTTTCATACTTTGGGTGACGGTGATAAATTTATCAAGATGTTTGTTGGCATCGTCACCCGGCAAGCCATGAAATTGGCACGAGTTTTGGACTTGTTGAATCATATGATGTTTAAGTCCAAAATCAGCGGCTTGGATATTGATGGGGGCAATCGGGCCACCACGTCCGTGCATTGTGGGTTGGCACAACTCCTCCATCGTTCGGAGATCGGGAGCTGGCATGTGATTTTCACCACCCATCGGCGGGTGTTGATCGTCGTCCATTTCCTCGGTTGGAAATGTAACTCGGTGATTGTGACGGATAATTCTCTCGGGATTTGAGAGCGGTGAAAGAAGAGGGTGAGAAGTAGAAGATCGGGTGTGCATACACCAAAAAGAAACCAAAATTTAAAAAGAAAAACCAAATTTGAAAATAAAATATTTTTGGATTTTTATATAAGAAAAATTAGAATTGTTATCTTTTTGGTGATCATTCGATCAACCGTACTCGTTTCTTTCAAAACTACGCGCAGCGTGGCGGAAGAGAAGAATGGATCTCTTTTCGGTCTGCAATTTAATGTCAAGACCTCCTTAAACCCCGTAATTAGGTTGTAGTAAAGAAATAATCCGAGTAACGTTTAATTTCACGATCTCTTTGGTTGTTTATTCGGAATGGTTTGCAACGCCCTCTCGAGAGCGAGGATATATTATTTTTGGTATTTTTAAAAACACTTTAGGAAAAGTGTTTTATTTATTTTCTTTTTGTATTTTTTTTTCCTTTTATAAAAACGAGAAACTTCCGAGGAAGGGTCTTCAAAACACGATCCAACGAACGAAATTCAAACTCTTCTCAAGCCTTCCCCGGCAACGGCGCCATTTTTGATTTGATATTTTTATTCCAAAGAAAACACAACGGATGTATTTCCCCGGGTCGTAGTCCCAACGAAGGTTGAATTCGAGTTTTCGTAACGGTGTCGAATATGTGAAGTGAATGGTGTAAAAAGAGTGATGATTGGTGATTTTACACAACGAAAAATGAAATTATAAATGAAAACTACTACATAAGCTAAGGGTATAATTATTCTAAGCTCACTATTCTAAAAACGCAATTTGGAATTTTAAAACGTACTTTAAAAACGTAACTAAAAAGTGAATTTCTAAATTCTAAGTCCTAAAAATATAAAACAATTTTTTAAAAATCCTAAATATTAAAATAAAATTTTAGAAAAAGCAAATTTATTTTTTTGACTTTTTATTTATTTTTTATGAATTAAAAACTAAAATAAAAGATTTAAATGATTTAAAAATAATAAAAGACTTGGGAAAAATCTGGAAAATTATGAGTAAATCTAAAATTAAGTTTTCTACCTAGGAAAAATAAAGTCAGAACTACACTAAACCCTAATAAGCAGAATGATGGAAATAAGCAGTAGGGAATAAGCACAAAAATAAGCAAAACAGTTCTACAAATAATCTATGATCAAATACTGTCAATAACACTAAATGAGACTTAAATCAACTGAAAAATCACAAATAAGCACTATGTAATAAGTAGAAGAGCATATGGAACAGTTGACAAGTAAAGATAATAGCAGTGATCAAGTGGCCAAATTGCAGCTGAAATATAAGCTAATAAAAAGCTCAATTGGGGAATCCAAAGGTAGAAGCTAAAAGGTCATATGTCAGACTACTTAAATTCCAAAAAGGCCCAAATTCTAATCACTATTGCTACCCTAATTAAGCTCATAAACAATGGTGTTGGAAACTAAAAATGTGCAGGCTCAGAACAGGTTTAATTGCTGATTTTGCATACTTGTTTTAAGTTGTCTAATAAGCTGAAAACTTAAATCCCAGATTATGAACTTAAAACTTGCTATTCAAACTGACTATAAACCAAAAATGAGGTCCTAAGCTTGACTGGTTAAGCTACAAATGCACCTAGATCAGCAGCCTATTGCTGTGTCTGCATAAAAATGTTCTGTGACAGCAGTGGGCCAAATTTGGTCACAACTTTTGCAAACATTCATGAAACTAAACCATGACTTGTGTGATCATTAAACACACTGAGATACACTTAATTACCTCAAAAAGAAAACACAAATTTCAGGCTGAGCTTATGAAGAGCTTATAAGGCAGTTGAGTTTCAAAATTTGCATTCAAAAATGCTAAACCTCAAATTTGATCAATGCAACTTATAATCTACCAATAACAACTTGATACTACTGATTTAAGCTTGATCTAAATATCTCAAAAGGCAAAGCTACAGTACCAAGCTATAATACTCCTAACAGATACTATTCCAAACACCCTTTAATAAACTGAAAATGCTATTTTAACACTATAACTAACTCATTTAAGCTAAATTATCAACTATTCTATGATCATCTAAATTACTTATCACCTAAAAAACAGAAATCATCAACAAATAGGCAGTAATATAAGCTGAAATAAGAATTATGCAATTAAAGGAGATTTTGAGTGAAACTTACAAACTACCCCTCAGCTTGAACAGAGGGATTTTCCAATGTAGCCTATCTTTAGATAGGCCAAATACATCCAAATCTTATTTGATCTATCAGAATAATCCTCAGCATCATGTTCTTATTATGACAGTTGACTTTTTCTTTGACTTTTTGATTTTTGTGTAGCAAAAACAGAATTGAACTCAACAAAAGCTTACAATAAGCTATCTAGCTTATATAAACTTATACTTACTCAGAAAACAGCTTATTGAAGCTGGGATTTATAATTATTTTTTTGATTTTTGAATGATATTGCAATATTTTTGGATTTTTGAGATTACTTTAACTCTAAATGAAATATGAAATTTATAATAAGCTAAGAGATGTTTAATAGGCTACTGAAAAACTTCAAATAAACTAATATGAGATTTAACAACTAAGAGACTAAGATCAAAGGTTAAACAAAAACTAAATTCTCATTAACTAAATTCAAAAGTTACAAAGGAAAAGTTTAAAACTACAAATCATAAACTAATTTTGACAGCATAACAACTACTAAAAAATTACATGATTACAATGAAGGGGAAGCATCTATTTATAGCCGAGCCCTCTGCTTCCAGGTCATCAATCCGCGTGAATATGTGCTACTTTGATTCCATCTCAACCCTCAGATCACCCTTGGATGCCACTCAATCAACCTTAGCCGTTTGATCAATTTTCATGAGGTGTCACGTCCAATGATATGCTGCCACGTTGCCCAAGCGTGTGTTTCTGTACTTCTCTGACATCTGACACCCAATGATTGGACAAATATACCCTTAATTTCAGTAATTGTTGTACGGGGTAAAACTAGGGTTCTAGGCACAGTGTTTTTATCTGGGTAAATATGAATTGGGGGGCGGGATTTGTTTTTATTTATTTTTATTTGTTTGACCAGTGTTATAAGGGTTGACCGTGGGTTAGTAGCTTTTGACCGGGTATATGGGTGTAGATCGGGTTTGGATGTGGGCTAGGGTTATGGGCTTGTGGGTGGATTGGGTTTGGGCTTTGTTTATTTATTTAATGGATTAGGTTGGTGAAAATGGGTTGTAGTTTGTTTAGGATTAGGATTTGTGGTTTAAAAATTATAGGGACCAATTGTGTAATTGCTGAATTTTCAGGGACTGGTTTGGCCAATTCTCCAAAATAAATCTAAGGGTCATTCTTGTCATTTGGTGAGACTCTGAGGGTTGACTTGGACTTTTGAGCATAAAATTCATTCCCGGCATCGGCTTTTGACCTTTTCCAAATCTCGTGCTCGTTTTCCCGGATTTTGCTTGATTTTGTCCCTATTTCATAATATCCGTACCTGCATATAAACAAACACAAAAAAACAAATATCTTTGGCATTTTGGTTAGTTTTTGGTTATTTTGGTCCGGTTTTGGTCGAGAAAAAGTATGTGTTTAAGCACATACCATAATTCCTAGGAAAAGGGGGCGGGTAAGTTGGGTTTGACTGGGATTAATTATTGTTTGACTGGGTTTGTGACTGGGTCGGGTATGGTTCATGGGTTAGGGATAGTGGGCTTGGGTTTTTGGTAATTGGATTGGGTTTGTGTTTAACATTGGACTTGGATTAAAAATTAAATCCGGGTATGGTTTTGTTTAGTATTGGTTTAGCAAATAAGGACTTATGTTGTAATTTCTGAATTTCCAAGGACTATTTCTGCCAAACTTCAAATTTGATCCAAGGGCTTGTTTTGTCATTTGATGAAACTTTGAGGACTGATTGTTGACTTTTAAGCATAGGTTTTGACAATTTGATTCCCGGCTTCGGTTTTAAATATCTTTTCCAAATCCCGTGCTCGTTTTCCCGATTTTTCTGGATCTTTTGTCATTTTTCGTTTATCCGTTGCCTGCAAAAAACAAAAACACAATATCTTTTGGCATTTTTGGTCAGCTTTTTGGTTATTTTGGTCTGATTTTGGTCAATAAAAGGTATGTGTTTAAGCACATACCAGATATTGATATAACAAAACATTCATCAATTTATTCATATCATTACAAGTCCTATCATTCTAAGTACAAAATACTCAAGGTTCCTGAACGAGACCCATGAGTTCAAGTTTAGCCTTCTTTGACATCAACACCTCTTTATCAGGTCGTTCCTTCATCATTTGATCCATCAGCCTGTCAAACTCCTCATTATCAGGACTCCTGATATTAAGCGCCATCAGTTTGTAGGCAAGGAGTGTTGTCGTTTCCACTTTATCAATGTCAGAGACTCTTTAAAAGGCTTCCTGACCAAATTCATCCACAAAGAAGATACCATACTCAGGTTCCTTGATGACCAGGTTGGGACGGAACTTGACTCCCTGAGGAGTAATCCTGTTGCAGTGAAGTGCAGCTATGTATTGTTCAGGTTCAAGAGCCACATCTTTTCCGAGACTCATGGCCACTCTAGCGAGTTCCTCATACTTGGCACTCAGAGACTTGATAAGGGTTGGGGCATTCTTGCTTGAGGTTTTCTTCCTTAGGATGGGCATCATCATATCCCATTCTCTTAACCCATAGTCTGAAAATTTGATTGTTGGAAGGTGTTCAGACTTTCTTGGACCTCTATGTATCGTTATGCTCAGGGGTTTGGTGTTGTGAATGGTGATGTCAGTGATAGTGCCTTCATCCTTGGTTTTGGTCATGTGCCATACATACCTCTCGTATGTTTTCTGCCTCCTTTCTTCCTTAAGTTTGGCTTGTTTGTTGTGTTCCTTAAGGAGTTCAGCCTGAAGCTTGAGAAACTCATCCCCTTTGATGTCCTTTTTCTCAGACTCCTTGATCACTTCTTTGGCAACCTTAGAAATTACAGACCTGTTGAGTTCCTGCTCTTTCTCTTGGTCCTTCCTGAGATCTTCTTGGTGTAAGATTTCAGCAAGTTCTTCATGAGTCCCATAGACCCTTCTCCCATCCTCTAAATCAACATAGAACGGTACATCAGGATCTGCACGTCTTTCAGTTGAAGCCTTGACTAAACGTGCTTCAGGAGGAGGGTTTGTTTCAATCAACATGATTTTCTTCCCTTTGTCAATGGGAGGGGGTTAACTGGTGGATGTTTCAGGGACAGGCACCAAAGCGGAAGTAGGATCAGGGATTGGATCATCATTTTTCTCCCCCTCAGTAGATGGTGGAACTTCAGTGGAGACACCTGCTGACTGAGGAGTTGGAGGAGCATGAGAGGCCTGAAGAATAGATAGGATGTTGGAGACCATAGACTTTGTCTCAGAAGTCTCATTCTTCATGGCACTTAATTCAGAAGCTATTTCCATTTGGTGGGTGGTGAGTTAAGTGACATGGGTGGTGTAGTAGGTGCCCAGCTCATTATGTGTTATTGAGAGTTGTTCAAAGGCTGAAGAGATTCTGATCAGGTGCTCCTTGGATGCAATAACAGCCTGATGAATGGACTCTTGCTGTGTCCTTAGACCTTGAATATCTACCCCCTTAAGGAGCTTTAGAAGCTCAGTAATGTTGGTGGAGGTGGACGCCTGAGAGGCCAAGTATGCATCCAGTCTTTTGACGAAGGTGGGATCATCTGTAAGATGTTCTTGGACTGATTCAATAGCCTTGAGTATGTTGGAGAGTTCCTGATGTTGTCCAGTGGCTATTTCATCTACAGATTTGTTCAGGTCGCCAAGTTGTTTATCAGTGAGATTGGCGGCCTGAAGAATCTTTGCCTGAGATTCTTCTACAGAAGCCCTGAAGTCGGCATAGGAGGCTGCCACTTCAGTGTGCTTATCTCATTGCTCATCCGTGAGTATATTGTAAAGACCTTCGTTGGCTTTGCGAAGGAATTTGGCCACTTGCCTTTTAGAGGCCGGACGAGCATTGTCATACTTTTGCAACCACTCAGGAGTGGCTGAAGCACCTGATGATGATGATGAGGTTGTTGGGGAACTGGGTGGTTGATCCTCAGGAGGAGGAGAAGAATGTTGTTGCTCAGAGGGCTGAGGAGGGTTTAATTGACTCTCCATTTCCTCCTCAGCATCAGGTATATCATCATCACCAAAATCAATCTCCTCCTCTGACTCATCAGCTAACAAATTTTCATAGTCAGCCAGAGAAGGAGCCTTCAGGATATCCGGCTCCCCCTCAGAAGAGGGCTCACCTTCGTTGTGGCCAGGTTCTGACTCTTTTGTCATAATAACTGGTGGGGTTTGACCAGCCTGACTAGTCATAATAACTGGGAGGGTTTACCCAGCCTGACTTTTAGGGTCAGTTCCCGAGAGAACAAAAGTGCCTGAGATGCCTGAGGTGGGTTTGGGTTCCGTATCGGCAGGTGGTTTATATCACTCCGATTCTTTATCCCCCTGAGCGCCTTCATCCACTGATGGGTGTTTTCCAGTGGAATCATGAGGCACTCCTTGTGAAGATGTAGGACCCCCTTCCCATCAAGATTGGTCTGTCCTTTTGGGGATTTAGGGTCCGGAACTCTCTGAGACTTTGAGTGTGATTTCTCAGGGACGTTAGCAGGATGTGAGTGAGTATGGGTCCCCTTCTCAGTGGAGTAGTGCTGCCCCACTGAGGATATAGAACCATGTACTCCCTCAGGCTCTGATTGTGATTTATCAGTGTCTTCATTGGGATGTGAATGGGTGGATGTTCCTGATCCCTCTGACTTGTTTATGTCAAAGGAAACATGCGGAAAGGGTTTGTCCGAGGACACTGAGGATGGTTTCTCAGTGACCTCCGGTGACGGTTGTTTTGTGGTCAGAAGGGTCTCTACAGTGGGTGTCTCAGAGGTCTGGGCCACAATGTTAAGGGTGCCTGAGGCAACAGTCTCAGTGACGAGTGGTTTAGGTCTAACCACCTTACTGGACTGTCCCCCTTTCTTCTTCTTCACCTTCTTGGTTGGTGAAGGTACTGGGGAGCTTGCATTTTCACCCTGAATGACTACTAACATGTAGTTGGTCAGGGCGGTAGGTTGTGCCTCAGTGATGTCACTACTAAAGTTGGTCTTATGCAAGACGTCAGGTTTTGTACCTTGATCGTCAGACCTTAAGTAGTCAGAACCAAGAAGGTCCTGAAGCACACAGGAAATGAACCTAGGATAAGACATGTGTCTTTGCCTATGTTTCCTTGAGAGCTTGGCAACGAGGTCTCGGAAGATTATACCTCCGATATCAATTTTTCTACCCTCCAAGAGACTGAACATCATCATTTGCTGTGATGAGTTCACTTGCTCAGTGGAGGATTTATTCCCTCCGAGGACTTGAATGACAAATGTCATCATGAGTCTCCAGATGGGGTCAAACCATGTCTTCACTATGGGAGCCTTTTCTAACAAGGCTTTAGGAGACAAAGTAGGACGCTTAGCATCATGAGGCCCAAGGAATAGCATTTCTGCTTTAATTTCCTGGTCAGTAGGGTTTGCCTCAAAGGTCTGGGCGAAATCAAGACCAGTGTCCTTGAGAAAGGTCTTGTAGTCTAGGGAGAGGGGTTTCTTCCCATTCATCACAGTGAATGTGGTGATTGATTCTCTGGTATCCTTAGGGCTAGTAGCCGTTGCGGTACACCAGAACTCCCTGAGATAGTCATGATAAATGACTGATGGGGTTTTGGTAAAAGCCGTGGCAAGGAATCAGTTATGTAAATACTTAACCACATCCTTGTACCCCTCATATTGTTGGGGGTAGTGGAAATTTCCAAACATGTTGTTTTTGGTCATATCCACGCCCTCCATTGGGAAATTCACATTTGGGGCGAGGGTGATAGCATTAGAAGATGCCATTTTTGTGTTATGGTTTTGGTCGAAAAAAAAATGGTCTGGGTTTCTAATTGCTAAGAACACACACAGAGTTTTGAGAGATAAAATGGGCAGAGTTTAGCTTAGATTTTTTTAAAACGCGTGTGTGTGTTTGTTTTGGTTGGGGTATTTATAGGATAGTGGAGATGGGGTTATTTTTTGGCATTTGAGCGGTTTTATTTAATCAAAATATAATTTTTGGAAATTATTTTGAATAAAATGTTTGAGATCCGCATTAAATGCTGATGAACTCAAATAAGTACATTTTATTACTATCATTTATCCTATTAATTTGACTTGTTTTACTATATTATGTATGAGGATTGATACTTAATCGTTTACTTTTGTAATTCTCAGGTAAAAACAAGCATTTGGTGAAACTTAGCGATTTTGGACTGATTATGGAGCATAACATGCAAGAAGTTAAGAGTCTACTGAAATGAAGAAGATCAAGACTAATCTGCTCCAGATGCGCCGCATCTCACTCATGACATGCGCCGCATCTCTATCAAGATATCACCAGATACGATCCAAGATACAAGAGGACATGCGCCGCATCTAATCATGGAGTTACGCCGCATCTTCTAGCGGTGTACGAATATTCCTGGATATTATAATCTTGGACCCCACGCGAAGTTAAGTACATGCGCCGCATCTACTTACTAGATGCGCCGCATCTTCCTTCAGACAGAAACTATAAATACCCCAAGACCAGACGAATTTCGTAAGGATTATAATATAACCTAAGTCCGAACAGAAGAACAAAAGGACGAATTCAGTCAAGGAGGCAGCACAAGACACACCCAAATCAAAGATACAAGAGCTGTAAGAAGGTGCTGCATGTGTTTAATTCATTAAGTAGTTTTGTTTTATTGTGTTAGCAAACTTTAATTCATCAGGATTGGTGGCTTGTGCAATGTGACAACGAAAGATTGCACTCCCTTTAATACTTGCTTTCCCATCAATTAAAGTTTATATGTTGATGTCTTTGGTTACTACTTATTAGTGCATTGATAACCTCTGTGTTTATTAGTGGCTTGCGGGCATTTGACTGCGGGACATAATGTGGCTCCCACGGTTATTACTAAATTGATCACTTAGGAATAACTTTTAGACATAAGTAATCATTAAGGGTTTACTCGCCGATAAGATTAGGACCAACGAGAAAAGGTTAACTACATACACTTCATATAAAGCTATCAATAAAACAAGTGACAATCTACTTAATCATAAGGACAGCCCTCTTATTGTCTCGAGTATTTATCTGTGTACGTGTGTGCTACTTGCTGATTCGTGCCTATTGGTTTATTTTATTATTTAATTGCAAACAAACCGTTCCAGTCTCTCAGGCTGAAACCCCCTTGCGTTAGGATATTAAAATACTGATTAGAATAACGAGATAATACGTTTCACTCTTAGTGATCGACACTCTACTTACCATTATCTTCATACTGACCGGGTACACTGCTCGTTAAGTGTGTGTGTTATTGATAAGTCGGCTAAATATAAATTTAAAACTTGAGTAGGCATTAAAACTGCTAAACCGCAACGACACATCACGCGCATCAAGTTTTTGGCGCCGTTGCCGGGGAGTGAATTGTTATTATCTGTTAATTTAATTAGTATTTTAATTAGGTTTTCTTTTTTTAGATTAATTGCATCATTGTATTATTTTGCATATTTGTTGTATTGTGTGATTAATTGTTTTCTTTTATTTTTGTGTGTTTATTTTCGTTTGTGTGTTTAATTTTTGTTTTTATTTTTCGTATTTTTCTGTTCTGCTATCGTTGTACTGTGCTAAATCAAACGATACGGCGCATCTGATCTCTCAGATACGGCGTATTGCGTTTAATTTTTTAAAAAATACAACGCGTTTAATTAATTCGATACGACGCATCTTTTCCCCAAGATACGGCGTATCTGTTTTTAATACGAAATTTTTTTTAAAAAAAAAAGCAATAAAGTAATACGACGCATCTGCTTTTGCAGATACGGCGTATCTGTTTTTAATAAAAAAAAAATTCTAAACGTTAACGCCATACGACGCATCTGCTTTAGCAGATACGGCGTATCTATTATTTTAATTAAAAACAGTTTGCGAATTATTAAACAGATACGGCGTATCGATCTCTATCGATACGGCGCATCTTTCTGAATCAAAAATCGATATTTATTTTTAAACGTAACGAAAATACGGCGCATTAACTTTCGTTAATACGACACATTTAATTTTAATTAGAAAAGCTGATTTTTGATTAATTAATTCGATACGGCGCATTCTTAAATTCTAAGCGGCGTATCTATTTTCTGAATAAAGTCTGATTTAATTTTAACGTATTAAGATACGGCGTATCCAACTTTTTGGATACGGCGCATCGTCTGCAGATATCAATAACTTTAATTTTTCGTATTCCGTTTTCGTTGTTAATTTTCTGATATACTACTTTCTCGAGCATACCCTACTGATATTTTTGTGTTGATTTCAGGAAGTGCATGACCAGGAGTTCTACGAAGAACTTGATTCAACCTTTCGAAGATCCTGAACGAGCCCTACATTCGCTTAAAAGGCTTTTCAACACAAGAAGCTTTGATCTTTCAAGTTCACTCGAGCTTGATTACTTTTCTGAAGAAAAAGAGGAAGTTGAAACAGAAACAATGGGCGAAAACACTACTATGGAGGAATACATGAACAATACCCGTGCGGATTACACTTCAGGAGTTGCTAGACCTAAGTTTGATGATAAGTCAAAATTTGAGTTGAAGGGTCAGTTTCTCAAAGAGCTAAGAGAGAATGCTTTCAGTGGGACGGAACAAGAGGATGCTAATGAGCATGTTGAAAAGGTCCTGGAGATTGCAGATTTGTTTACTTCAGAAGGAGTCAATACCGATCAACTCATGCTAAGAATCTTTCCAATCTCACTAAAAGGAGCTGCTAACAAGTGGCTAAGGAATGAACCTGCTAGTTCAATCACTACATGGGAAGGTTTGAAGAGCAAATTCCTGAAGAGATATTGTCCACCTGCTAAGACTGCTAAAAAGATGGAGGCTATCAATAGTTTCAAGCAAGAGCCTGATGAAACCCTTTATCAAGCTTGGGAACGGTTTAAAGATTTATTGATAAAATGTCCTCAACACTATCTAACCCCTATGCAGGAAATAATATTGTTTTATCAAGGATTGGACGTGCCTACAAGACAGATTTTGGATGCTAAGGGAGCTGTACCTCAAATGAGTGCAACCAATGCTAGGAAAGCAATCCAAGATGCTGCTGATCATTCCCAAAAATGGCACGATGGGACCTCTACTAGATCTAAGAGCAGCACTAATTTTGACGGGATTGCTGCTATTCAAGCTCAATTGGATAAAATTAGTAGAGAGATGAAGAAGCGAGATGAAAGAGCATATGCTGCCCAAGTTGGATGTGAAAAGTGCGAAGGACCTCACTACACTAAAGATTGCCCGAACAAGAATGAAAGTGAGACATTTGAAGAAGCATATTACACCCAATTTGGACAACCATTCCGACCTTCAGGAAGATTTAGGGAAGCTAGTCCGGGATTCTATCAAAAGAACAACTTCAATCCCGCTTATCAAGAGAGGAGGCAGACTTTAGACGATACTTTAAAGCAAATTATGGCCGGTGCTGCTAAAAGACATGAAGAGAATACTGCTATGATCAAAGAAATTCAAGCTTCAACGGACACTACTACAAGAAATCAAGGAGCTTCGATCAAAGCATTGGAACAACAAATTGGTCAAATGAGCAAAGTTCTTCAAGAAAGGGGATATGGAAGTTTACCGAGCTCAACTGAAACCAACCCAAGAGATCATGTCAAGGCCATAAGCACCACTGAAGAAGTCACTCCTAATATACCTAGAAGATCGATGAATGGTAATGATGGTGCAAGACCCGAATTTTTCTTTAATTCTTCAATCAGCTTAAGGAGACTACTAAAAGAAAAGACAAAGATTGAAGAGGAGATCAAGGCAACAATGAAAGAAGAGAGCTCTGCAACCGACTTAAATGCCTTGCCTCATAAAGAAAGAGACCCAGGAAGTTTTACTCTACCTTGTTCTATTAATAATATATCTTTCAATAATGTGTTAGTTGACTTAGGAGCTAGTGTTAGTGTTATGCCTCTTAAGACATTCGCTACCCTAGGACTAGGAAAATTAGCACCAACTAAATTACTTATTGAATTGGCTGATAAAACGGTAAAACGACCTGAAGGGATTGCTAATAATGTGCTAGTTAAGATTGAGCAGTTTATTTTTCCCGTAGACTTTGTTATACTAGACATGCCCGAGGATGTTAAGATTCCTTTAATCCTCGGAAGACCTTTCTTGTCTACTGCCCATGCTAAGATTGATGTGTTTAAAAGAAAAATTTCATTAAGGGTAGGGAATAATAAACTAGTCTATAAGTGCCAAGATCCGGTTAAAAGCATAATTAGAGGTGTTTATGTGCTAGGATTAAGAGAGCGTATGGACCTTGATCTTGAAGCTAGACTTATGGGAGAAACATTGATTCAAAACAACTCAACTAATCCTAATCATGAGAACTTTGAGGAATTCATTGACCTTAATGTACCCACCGAACTTAGACGCAATGTTGTTAATGATTCTGATGATGAGTGGTATGATTGTGTAGTAATTAATAAACGTAGGAGAGTAGTTGAGAAAACGAATTTGAACAATGATGTGTTTATTGAACTACCACCCCACCTTGCTTATTTGTGCCTATATGATAATAAGAATTTCCCGTCTATCATTTTGTCATCTCTGCCCGAAAGGGACAGGACTTTGTTCATACAGATAATGAAGAAGAACGGCGTGGAAATTAAGGACGGGCAAGGAGTGTTCAATATTACTGAATTGGCGATGAAGGAGCGCGATGTTTCCGACTCCTTCAATGATCGATATTAAAGAGCTGAACGTGAGTCTAACTTGAAGACTCTGGAATAAAGACAAGTGCTTACCGGGAGACAACCCGGAATTATCTTTTATTATTCTGTTTTCTGTGTCGTGTCAGTCAGGCCCGCATGAGGATACGGCGCATCTCAATTCTGAGATGCGACGCATCTCCTGCAATGGTCATATCTTATTTTATTTTTCTGCATTTTTATTTTCGACTTTAAAACTATTTATCAGTTTATTTTAATGCGGCGCATCCCTGGTTAAGGATGCGGCGCATCTTTATTCTGATCCGTATTTATTCCAGGCTCGATACGGCGTATCTTCTTCCATAAGATACGGCGCATCGACTGACCTGATGATTTTCAGTTTTAATTTTTAAGTTTTATTTTTATCTAACTACTAATGTATTATGCAAGTTTGAACCTTTCTTATCTTAGGTGTGTTTTAAAGTGTTGGTGGTATTATAGTTTCCTGGATTTCCTGTGGATACATCAAGTATGATGCTTTAACGTTCTAATCCACAAGAAGTTGATTTTTGCTCTTATACTAATGGAGGATCATACCGAGCAAATCTCAGGGGAGTTTTTCTGTTCTAATTCTTTTATTTTCCAGTTTTTTAACCTTTTATACAAACAACGAGGACGTTGTTTAACTTAAGTGGGGGGATTGGAGAATTAGAACACTTAACACTTACTTGTCCTAAACTTTTTCAAAAATTATGCTTAAAATGTGCTTAATATATCAAACTTAAAAATTTTTTAGCATGTTTTTGTTTAAGATCTAAGTTGCATAACTGCACACATGACGTTATTTTCAAAAATTGTGATTTTTCAAAATTCACAAATCTATGAGTGTGCCGGTGACTTGTAAACTTTAGAACTTGGCTTGTATACTATTCGAGACCACCATAATGAGTATTATTTATATAATTGGAGTGACTTGTCTAAATTGGTAAAATTCTAGGATTACACCCAAATAGCCTATTATTTGTTATGTGTTATTAACTAACTACACTGGTTAGTTAACCCCCGTATAAACCCTTTTGTTACTCTCATTTTTAGAGTAAGATACCCCTAGAAAAACCCTCAGAGCCATTCCTTTCGTTTCTTACACCTATGTTTAAAATGTTTCGTTACACCCTTACACCTTAGCTTACCCTGTAGATTAGAATCCGTGGTTGGTTGATTGCTATAGGCAAAGTGTGTTTCCTTACATTACCTGTGTTCGCGTGCGTAATTCATTATCTATGGTTAGGTCGGGAAATTGCACAATGCAATTGGAGTGAAAGTAAATATTGTATATTTTGGAGTTTATTTTTCGTGTGTTTACTACTTTCACTATTACCATTATTTCTGAAGTCATGAAAAGTATGGAAAAATTATCCGGAAAGAAAGTTATAGTGATGTGGTGAAATTTTACACATCTATGTTTATGTTTAATAATAAAAAAAAAAAAAAAAAAAAAAAAAAAAAAAAAAAAAATCGAAAAAAATGAGAAAAGAAAAAGAAAGAAAGAAAAGTTGGAAGTTAGTTTTAACCAACTTATGTAAAGTTATGTAAGTGGTCGATATCACCACTATTTGTTGTACTATATCTATGGATTGAATGGGAATTGGTAGTTATGGGAACGCCAATTAAGGTTTATTCTTTGATTAAGATTTTGTTGAGTATAATTCGTGTCTACCTAAAGCGTGTGTTTCAAGTGTTAAAGCGTGAGTTATTCGATGATATGAGTCTTATTCATGGGATGGTTGGGATAGTGATTAACCACACTTAAGATTTTAATTTATTTGTTTTGTTTATTTTTATTTTTGCACCAATTTATATCCCAAATGTTATCCATGCCCTTTATTATTCTTTATCCAACCAAACCTTTGATTTATTGAGATTAGGGATTTGAGCAATCTTAAGTATCGTAGTCGTGGATTCGGCTATGTATTTATGATTTTGTCGCCCTTTTTGATATATTATTATTGGTGAAGTTTGGACCTATCTTTAGCCTATTCGAGTTAAGGATTTGAGCAATTGCAAGTATCGTGTTCGTGGATTCGATCATGTATTTGTGATTTTGTCGCCTTTTCTGGAATTTGAGATCGATAGTGAAAGAGAATAATTAACCCTTAAGCCTAAAAACCCTTTTTACCGCTTTAGACTTGTTACTCCTTAGCTTTAGTGGTGGAGATGTGTATACTTGCCAAGCTTATGATAGAATATTTGTCGCGACTGGACAGTTAAACGATTAGATTTGCTTTTATCGACTTATTTTATTTTACTTCTAATTCGTTAAAGTGATTAGTTGTGTGATTATGAAATGAACGAATACATGCTTAAATATAAAAATAAATCCTAACATCTTTTAGGATACATTTTCATAAGAGAAATTCTAAGGTTTACTTGGGGACAAGTAAAGTTCAAGTGGGGGGATATTTGATGAACTCAAATAAGTACATTTTATTACTATCATTTATCCTATTAATTTGACTTGTTTTACTATATTATGTATGAGGATTGATACTTAATCGTTTACTTTTGTAATTCTCAGGTAAAAAACAAGCATTTGGTGAAACTTAGCGATTTTGGACTGATTATGGAGCATAACATGCAAGAAGTTAAGAGTCTACTGAAATGAAGAAGATCAAGACTAATTTGCTCCAGATGCGCCGCATCTCACTCATGACATGCGCCGCATCTCTATCAAGATATCACCAGATACGATCCAAGATACAAGAGGACATGCGCCGCATCTAATCATGGAGTTACGCCGCATCTTCTGGCGGTGTACGAATATTCCTGGATATTATAATCTTGGACCCCACGCGAAGTTAAGTACATGCGCCGCATCTACTTACTAGATGCGCCGCATCTTCCTTCAGACAGAAACTATAAATACCCCAAGACCAGACGAATTTCGGAAGGATTATAATATAACCTAAGTCCGAACAGAAGAACAAAAGGACGAATTCAGTCAAGGAGGCAGCACAAGACACACCCAAATCAAAGATACAAGAGCTGTAAGAAGGTGCTGCATGTGTTTAATTCATTAAGTAGTTTTGTTTTATTGTGTTAGCAAACTTTAATTCATCAGGATTGGTGGCTTGTGTAATGTGACAACGAAAGATTGCACTCCTTTAATACTTGCTTTCCCATCAATTAAAGTTTATATGTTGATGTCTTTGGTTACTACTTATTAGTGCATTGATAACCTCTGTGTTTATTAGTGGCTTGCGGGCATTTGACTGCGGGACATAATGTGGCTCCCACGGTTATTACTAAATTGATCACTTAGGAATAACTTTTAGACATAAGTAATCATTAAGGGTTTACTCGCCGATAAGATTAGGACCAACGAGAAAGGGTTAACTACATACACTTCATATAAAGCTATCAATAAAACAAGTGACAATCTACTTAATCATAAGGACAGCCCTCTTATTGTCTCGAGTATTTATCTGTGTACGTGTGTGCTACTTGCTGATTCGTGCCTATTGGTTTATTTTATTATTTAATTGCAAACAAACCGTGCCAGTCTCTCAGGCTGAAACCCCCTTGCGTTAGGATATTAAAATACTGATTAGAATAACGAGATAATACGTTCCACTCTTAGTGATCGACACTCTACTTACCATTATCTTCATACTGACCGGGTACACTGCTCGTTAAGTGTGTGTGTTATTGATAAGTCGGCTAAATATAAATTTAAAACTTGAGTAGGCATTAAAACTGCTAAACCGCAACGACACATCACGCGCATCAAATGCCACCACTCCACTTTTCCTCTTTTTTCGCAACTGGCAGGGTGAACAGTTGAGCAGTTTCTGCAAAAGGAGAAGTTGCAGAGTTTCCATCATCACACAGTGTATTGTGTGAGAGAGACCATTAAATGCCAAGTTGGGAAGTGGGGGCCCATGAGGTGTATGCCAGAAAGGCAAAGGAACAAATATTCTTATATTTAATAAGAATCCAGTTACCAACCTCGGACATTTACTAACTAGATACTTAGAGCATTTAAGTTAGTATTGAATGTCCTTTTCAGGGCCCTGAATGACTTTTCATTCAGTGATGGTTTTTCAGGGACTTGGGATTAGTCACTGATGATTAAGGAATATGGAATGATTCCTGAGCTACAAGGATTCAGGAACTTGGGTTTAGTTCCTGAACCCTAAAGATTTCAGGAACTTGGGTTTAGTTCCTAAGGTTGAGGATTCAGTGATTTTTTTTTTCACGGATGTTCACATTGAGTCAGGGACCTGAGGTTTATTTTTTAATTGACACTTGGTTGGGTGAAATCAATCAGTGGACTGATTCTCTATATCCAGCATTCCTAATTCAGCTTTCAGTCTGGTGAAAGTTGGTTCATCCAATGGTTTGGTGAATATATCAGCTAACTGATATTCAGTAGGAATGAAGTGTAATTCAATGTCACCATTCATGACATGGTCCCTAATGAAATGATATCTAATATCAATGTGTTTTGTTCTCTGATGAAGAACAGGGTTGTTTGAGATTGCAATTGCACTTGTGTTATCACAAAAGATGGGTACCATCTTATACTGAATTCCATAGTCACTGAGTTGACTTTTCATCCAGAGTACATTTGCACAACAACTAGCTGCTGCAACATATTCAGCCTCAGCTGAGGACAAGGCAACTGATTGTTGCTTCTTAGCACTCCAACAGACTAGTTTCCCACCAAGAATTTGGCAAGAGCCTGATGTGCTTTTTCTGTCCATGTTGCATCCAGCATAGTCAGAGTCTGAGTATCCTTTAAGATCAAGGCCTGAGCATTTTGGATAATATAATCCAAGGTTTGGAGTACCTTTCAGGTACCTGAATATCCTTTTCACAGCTGTGATGTGTGATTCTCTTGGGTCAGATTGATATCTGGCACATAGACATACTGAGAATTGGATATCAGGCCTTGATGCAAGTAGATACATCAGTGATCCTATCATTCCTCTAAAGAGAGTTTGATTTACTGGTTTACCAGTGAGATCAGGACCAAGGTTGTTTGGGGGAACCATGGGAGTCTTGACTGAGGCACAGTCACTGAGTTCATACTTTTTCAGTAGGTTCTTAACATACTTCTCTTGACTGATAGTGGTTCCTTTATTAGTCTGCTTGATCTGAAGACCAAGGAAGTAGGTTAATTCTCCCATCATGCTCATTTCAACTTGCTTAGCCATTAGTTTTTCAAATTGTTTGCAAAGCTTGTAACTTGTTGAGCCAAAGATGATGTCATCAACATACACTTGTACTAGTATGACATCAGTATTTGTCTTATAGATAAACAATGTGTTGTCTATCTTGCCTCTGACAAATTTGTTTTGGATCAAAAAGGCTGAAAGAGTTTCATACCATGCCCTGGGAGCTTGTTTTAGTCCATAAAGGGCTTTATTAAGCTTACAGACATGATCAGGAAACTCATGGCTTTCAAATCCAGGAGGTTGCTGAACATAAACTTCTTCTTTCAGTGAACCATTTAAGAATGCACTTTTAACATCCATTTGGTACACCTTGAAGTTCATGTATGTAGCAAAAGCAAGGAAGATCCTGATGGCTTCCATCCTTGCTACTGGTGTAAATGTTTCTTCATAGTCAATGCCTTATTGTTGATTATAGCCTTTGGCTACAAGTCTGGCTTTGTTTTTAAAGACTATGCCATTTTCATCAATTTTGTTTTTGAATACCTATTTCATGCCAATGACTGAGGCATTCTCAGGACATTTGACCAAGGTCATTACCTTGTTTCTGTCAAATTATTCGAGTTCATCATGCATGGCCTGAACCCAACTTGGATGTGTAAGTGCTTCTTTAACACTTTTGGGTTCAATTGTGGAAATGAAGTCCACAAATAGGCATTCATTGGCTGAGGCTGCTCTTAGACTAGCAGCCATGCTCCTGGTGAGCATGCCTTCAGTAGGCTCTCCAATAATATTGACAAGTTCAATGTCCTGAGACCTAGTCCAACTTTCCTGAGGTCCTGGATACTGATTTGAACTTGTGGAGGCCTGATTGGGTGGAGGCGTTGGTTCTGGAGTAGACACATGATCATTGATTGGATCTTCAGTGTCTACCTGATCACTGAGATTGTTTGGTTCTTGATCATTTTGAACAGACTGATTAATTTCATCAGTGTTTGCATGTGCCTCAACAAACTCAGTGATGGTTGGGTTAAGTAGGTTTTGAGGGATTATGTAATAGGAGATGTTAGCATATCTTGATACTGAGTGGAAGGATTGTTTTCAGGAAGATATTCATCAGGAGGATATCTTGAAGAGTTATCAATTCCTATCTCTTCTACTGAGGCAGTTGAGAACCTGATTGCATCAGTGCTCTCATCAAAGGTAACATGAAATGTTTTCTCAGTCTGCTGTCTCCTTGTGTTGAACACTCTGAAGGCTTTTGAGACAAGTGAGTATCCCAGGAAGTATCCATCATCAGCTTTTGCATCAAATTTCCCTAAGTAATCCTTGTGATTATGAATAAACATAGGACACCCAAAGACATGAAAGTAGCTGATGTCAGGGATTCTTCCTTTGAATAACTCATATGGGGTTTTCCCATGTCTCTTGACAATGATGGATCTGTTTTGTGTATAACAGGCAGTTTTGACTGCATCAGTCCAAAAATGTTTGGAAAGGACTGATCCACTTAGCATTGTCCTAGCAGCTTCAATGAGTGTTCTATTTTTCCTTTCAGCAACACCATTTTGTTCAGGTGTGTATGGAGAGGAAAAGTTTTGGGAGATACCTTTCTCATCACATAAACATTCAAGTTCATAATTTTTGAACTCAGTCCCATTGTCAGTTCAAATCTGTTTGACCTTAATGTCATTTTGATTTTCAATGTTCCTGACGAAGGACATGATTGTTTCAGCTGCCTGACTTTTTTTGATCAGGAAGAATACCCAAGTGTATCTAGAGTATTCATCCACTATGACCAGATTATACTTCTCATGGTTAATAGACCTTGGACTGACAGGTCCAAATAGATCCATATGGAGAAGATGTAGGCAGTTCCTGATGGAAAAGTTGGTTTTGGTTTTAAAGGATGCTCTGTGATGTTTACCTTTTTCACAAGCTGAGCATGGTTTATCCTTTGAAAACACTAGTGATGGTAAGCCAAGGACCTTGTTTTGTTTTACAAGATTGTTTATGTTTTTAAAGTTCAGGTGGGTGAGTCTCTTATGCCAAAGCCAGTTGAGTGTATCAGTGGCCTTAGCAAAGAGACAAGTTCCATCCTGAGTTAGACTGGACATGTCTAATACATAAACATCTTGTCTTCTTGGTGCAATGAGGACAATTTCCTTATTTGCATTGAAGATGGTTCCTTGCTTATCATCAAACTGAACTATGTATTTTGCATCACATAGTTGACTGACACTGATCAGATTGTACTTAAGACCATTTACATAAGCTATCCTAGTAAAGACAATACCATTGCAGTTTACTGAACCATAACCTTCAGTGAGACATGATGAATTATCAGCAAATATCACTTTGGGTCCTGGTTCTTCCACATATTTGTGCAGACACTCCTTAACACCAGTCATGCTCCTTGAACATCCACTGTCTAGATGCTAAACAAGATCCCTGGCATGCCTCTGCACAAATAGTAAACTGGGTCATTTCTTTCTAGGACTCCATTTCATGGAGGGTTTGGTTTTGTAGGTCTTTATGAAAGTATTAATCGATTCATGGTCAGTGGTTGAGTGGACTGAGCTACCACATGTTTTGCATTTAGTCGCAGGGGTAGCCTCAGTAGTCTGAGAGGATTGTTTATTCATTCCTCTTCTTGACTGAATGACCCTCTCTTTTCTTGAGGATTTCTGAGTGGAACTTCCACTAGATTCACAGTGTTTGTTAATCCTCAGGATGATGGTCATTGAATCCACACAATGGGCAAGGTGGAAAAGGCTTGGCCTTTTGCTTCTGTTTCTGCTTAGAATCAGAAGCGTAGTTCAAGCACTGAGCCTTAAGTCCTGAAAAGTTTGACATGACTGAGCATTTTTTATGATCAGAGGTCCTGTGATCTTCCTTTTTGCAAATCATGCAATAAAGGACTCTAGCAATCATCAGTGAGATGATTTGTATAGTTGCATAGTTCACACTTTTTCAGGGGTTTGGTTGGTTTGGGTTTGGTCTTTGAGGAAGCTAGTTTTTGTTCCTTCTTTGAATGAGAAGGTTTTTCAGAAGATGCAATCTTCTCACTTAGCTTCCTGACCATTTCAGTCAACTGATCAATTCTTGGATCAGGACTTTGGGTTGCTACTTCAGAAGGGGCTGAAGTTGATGAGTCATCAGTATTAACTGAGACTTCAAGGGATGGTCTTCTCAGGAGGATTCTACCTTTTCCTGATCTCTCCTTTGGAGAGTGTGGGGAGTAAACCAATGGTGGGAGGTCTGAGTTTGGTGCAGCACCCTGAAGAGTAATTAGTGGAGGGAGTGGAGGAGTTGATTCTGATTCAGGATCACTGATTGGATCAGAAATACTGAGTTGGTCAAAGAGTCCAAGCATACCTTTCAGAGCCTGACTTTCAGGGAGCAAGATGTTTCCAGTCTCAAAGTTTGGCAACTTACTGACAGGGTTGTCCCTGACAATCCAGTCATTTGACTTGGGTTCCATCTCTTGCTCAAAGGATAAGCCAGCTGGAACAAAGGTCATTTCACTGGGACTCTCACTGGAGGTTTCAGTGAGGTGGTCAATTCCTATAGTTATCTTAGGAATTAAGCCCACAGTATCAAAGACCTTAGGGTTCTTTTTGGTCCAGCTTTCAATAACAGCCTTTTCTTTCTTAAGTTCTGTTTGAAGGGCTTGGTTTTGTTTCAAAATTTTAGTGTTCTGAATTTGTAGAGTAATAGATTCTAATTTGGCTTGTTTCAGTGCAAGCAGTTCATCTCTACATTTATTCAATTCTGACACAATATTGTTATATTTTGAAAACAGGTTAAGCCTTTGTTCCTCAACAAACTTTAGATCAACACAAATATAATTCATGTAAGACTGCCAATCAGAATCATCATCCATAGAAAGTAAAGTATTTACCTTCTTCATGGTGATGTTTACCCACTCTCCATTCCTAGCATGGCTCTTTCCAACAGCCACCTGATCCTCTTCAGAAAGTGCCATCAGTGCACTAACTCTTATTTCCTCATCTGAGGAAACCTCTTCTTCATCCCAATCATATGCTTCAGCTACTAATACCTTGTTCTTTGTCTGAATAGGTTTGGATGTTTGAGCAGCCTGAGACAATATGGGGTTAGTTTCAAGAAGTGCAAGTTTAGCTTTGATTTTCCTATATTTTGTTTCAAAATCCTTTTGACCCTTGTTTTGAAATTGTTGGGTGGACTGAAACATTTTTGGTTGAAACTTGCTAGTTCATGAGGAACTGTTTCCTGAAAATTTGTAAGAGGGTTCTAAGATGGTTTTAGAATAACAGTCCCTAGCAAAATGACCCTTTTTACCACATTTAAAGCATTCAGTGGTCTCATTTGCTTTTGATTTTGTAAAGTTGGACTGATTTCTTTTGATGAAACGTCTTGAACTAGCAAGGAGTGCCCTTTCTTGGAATTCCAAGTTCAAGTCGTTAAGGTACTCCTCACCAGTCCTTTCATCAATCTCATCTTCAGAATCCTCTTGAAAATCCTGCACAACACCATTAGAATAGAAAGCAGTTGATATGGGTGTGGAGGTTAAGGCCTTTTTGGACTCAAGAGCTTTTGAGTCAGGGTATCTCCTTGAGATCAAGTTGTCTTCATAGACAAACTTCCCATAAATTTCAGGGAGCTCAAGGGTCTGAATGTGGTTAGCATTCCTCAGGCCTTGTGAGAAGTTGAGCCACTTCTCAGGGAGACTGTTAACAAAGCCAACATTAGTCTCATGCTGAGATAAAGTTACACCATCATTTGATAGCTCATTTATCAAAGTCTTGTATCTGGTGTAGGTCTGAGAGAGACTTTCAGAGTCCTTTGCCCTGAAAGTATTGTACTCAAGTTTAAGGTCCATGACCCTATTTTCCTTGGTATCTGAGGGACCCTTAAAGCTATTTACCAAGTCATCCCAAGTTTGCTTGGCTGTAGAACAGTTGATGACTGATTCCATTATATCGTCAGGAAGACATGATATAAGGATGCTTTTCAGGCGATGGTCCTGATTGACCACCCTCCTCTCATCTATGGTCCATTGAGCTTCAGGCTTAATTAGCCCTGCAACAGTTTTTGGGACAAATGGGCCATCCTTGATACAAGAGATGTAGTAGGGTTCCATCCCAGTTAAATAGCAAATCATACGTTTTTTCCATTTGCTAAATTTGCCAGCCTCAAGTCTGGGTGCTACAGCAGAATAGCTGCCACCCTTTTTATCGACTAACTGGGGTACATTGGTATCAGTCATGTTAGGATCTTGGTTTTAAAAACCTGGAGCTCTCTGGGTTTTTTGAAAGGTTTTATAAACCAGAGGCTCTGATACCACTTGTTGTTCCCTTAGCACACCGAGTAATAACAATTAAGTTTAACTAAGTGAGCTTATGACTGAGATCTATGCAAAGAATATTTCTAATAGTTATAATACGTGAATATAAAAAACAATATTTTTCAACGTTTAAATTCTTATTAGAAATAATTCCAAGAATCTATTACCCAAGTGTTTTGCGGAACAAACACTTGGAATTGAATAGACAAGGGTTTATGGTGTCTCCTATCGAAACTCAAGTTTTGCTTGAGTGGTAACAATATACCCACTGAGCTATCTCAGTGAGTTGTATACACTTTGTAGGAGAGAAGTTACTTTGTAAAAGTTCTAAGCTTTCAATATACAAAGCACTAATAACTTCTCTCCATCTGATCTATTTATACACAAGTAATCTAAGTATAAGTGATTAAAATATTACAAGTTGTTGAGGTAGCGTGTCTGACAATTACAAACAGTAATTATCATTTCCAAGAACCAATAGGAATGGGCTAATAAGACTTTGGGAGTTGTTGGCTGACACTCCATGACTTTTAGCCGCAATAGAGAAGGTTGGTATCTGACTAGATAAGAGTGTTTGGTCTGACACTCTTATCTTCTCAGATCTTTCCCTTTTGTTCCCGCCTATTCTTCAGGCATTGGTTCCTTAGTCTTCAATCACTTTAATGTTGTTGAGGAGATCACAACTTTTATCTTCTCAATTGGTAAATTAAGTAGGGCGGCACAAGTTGTTTGTTTCAAGTATCACAACTTTTCTTATGAGATTGGGTTGCTATTGATCTTCAATGCATTGAGGGCTCATCAGTTTCATGTACCATCTGATTATAAATTATCAGTTGTGGGCATTGAGTTTAATAAAGTCAAATATGCATATGCATGGGGATTCAATTGTTTCTAAGATAAACCATTAGACCATGTCTTGGCCCTTAGGTGATTTATTGTATTTTTACTACTGGTTCAACAAATCCAAAGGTGTTTAACATAGAACAAATCCAAAGTGCAAATATTCTAGTAATATTCCAAACTAATATTCCAGTTTTACAAAAGGTGTTCAACATAGAACAAATCCAGTAGCTGGTTCAACAAAAAATAAAGACAAAGTAAAACCAAACATCCAGTTCGTTGCTCCATCAAATCCAGTAGCAGTTTTACAAAAGGTTCAACAAATCCAGTAGCAATTTCAACAAATCCAGTAGCAGTTTTACAAAAGGTGTTCAACATAGTGTCAATCTTCAACTATTTAAACGCGCACCTTCTTGCTCCATCAACTCTACATAAAGGGACATTAATACATTTAGCGATATATAATATGTATAATATTGTCAAATATATAAGATAAAAGAAGTAACTTTTTCTATTTTTTCAATGGTATCCATATCTTCTTCTTTTTCAGGATTTAAACTTATACGAAACCAATTCATTGACTAGTGTATGTGATGTCACATACTTAGTCCCGGAAATTCTCAAAGTTATATCATAAAAAGTTTTTAAAAAATGACACAACTTTTTAGCTTTAACCCAATCTTCCGATGTTGGAACCGAATGACCTTGGTTTACAATATGAAGCCCAAAATCCACATCTTCTAAATCGTACCTAGCAAAAGCATCTTTATATTCATGAGCTACTTCTAACATATTGTAAGTGGAGTTCCACCTAGTTGGACAATCAAGTACCAAACTCTTAGTGCTATTACATCTAGCACTTCGAGCACATTTATTAAACCTTTCAATCCTAATTCCCGACTTTTTAATCCACTTAACGACACACCTAATGCTTTCAATCGAATTACCAACACATTTTATGCCATCTTGCACTATAAGGTTGACAATATGAGCCGCACATCTAATATGAAGCCATTCTCCTGATAACAAACAATCATGGTTTTTTTCAAATATAAGCTTCATAAAACCAATAGCATTATCATTTGAGCTTGCATTATCAACTGAAATAGACAAAACATTATTGAAACCCCATTCATTCAAACAATTCTCAACCCCCTTTCCTATATCAATCCCCCGATGGCCATCAAGAAGACAAAAGTTCAACACTTTCTTGACCAAATTCCAGTTATTATCTATAAAGTGGCCCGTAAGAGCCATATAACTCTTCTTTTTAATGGATGTCCAAGTGTCGGTAGTCAAACAAACCCTACCAATATTTTTCCTAATTGTTTCACGAAGCTTGTTTTTCTCCTGTAAATACATCCCTAAACACTCTTGTGTTATTGCACCTCGACACGGAACATTAAATAAAGGTTGGTTGATTCTTTGATAATACCTAAAACCTGAATTCTCAACAAAGCTAAATGGGAGCTCATCGACAACTATCATGTGTGCTAAAGCTTCCTTACTTTTTTTTTGATCAAACTTCCATGCCATCATCTTTTTTGCATCACCACCCTCAAAAGTTATATTAGTTTGAGAAGTACTTATTTTTTCTAAGTAGGGTTGGCATGTCGTTAGATGATTTTTCATATTTGTATTACCATGCTTTCTAGAGTGGCATAAGTAAGTTTTGCCGCAATGTTTACATTTAGCTTTTTTGTCGACAAGTTTCTCACCTTTTTTAAGCTTTACTTCTTCAAATTCGTTCCATACAGGTGATGTTTTTTTGCGGCCCTTTGGTTGTTCTACCTCCTCCTCCATGTCACTGCTCTCAACCTCAACAGGTACTTGATTAACTGAGTTTGATTCCAACGTCATCTAACAACAATTAAAAAAAAAAAAAAAAAAAAAAAAAAAATCACGAAACATCAACAAGACAAAAACTAATAAGAAAACTAATAACTTAAATATATAGAATTTCGAATATCATCTAAATTATTAAGTTCTTTACTTTTATCAACTTCCTTTATTAATCGATTAATTCATTTGTTAATCAGCTGCTGCTAGGAATGTAAGTGTAGACCCACGATTAATTCAAACGATTTATAAGGAGGAAACTAATAATCAAACAATAAACCTTATTATTGAACAATTACCTTTTCTTTGAATGATGATGATCTTGTGAGTTGTGACTGTGAGGGGAAAGTATGGACAACTAAGAGATGATAATGGTTGACTGATTTTTGAGGGTTGAGTAGAAGAATGGATTTGATAGGGGAGGGAAGGTACTAATAGGTGGTTGCATACTTGCATAGGAAATTGAAACTATATATTAGACATTGGACCTAAAAAGTAATAATTAAAAAAGCAATAATTGAATCTTGTCGGGTCTTATCGGGTTGACCCGATAACCCGATAGCATTTTTTATTTAACCCGAACCCGACCCGATAACACTATCTGGTTATCGGGTTCGGGTTCGGATCGGGTCGGTCAACCCGACCCTACTGACACCCCTAATAGTGACAACTAATATTATTGAATGCAAATCGTCTCTCATAACTTACTAACATGCTACAAAACCATCTCATGTCCTTGTTGATAATAGTCTAAAATTTATTTATTAGCCGGTCTTTATGGTTGATATTTTCCGTGTTGACATTTTTCTCTTACGGGTTTTTTTCGAAACAAAGTATTAAAGCGTCTATTAAATCAAGATCATTTTTAATGCGTTATATACCTAACATCTCTTCCATTTTACAATGATGTGAGGCAATGAACATAACATTCGCGACCTAATAGAACTACATAAGATAATAGGTTTAGAAAACTTGTTACAAATTACCCACTGATTGAATAAATAATAGAACGGAGATTGCGAAAGTTGATCTTAACAAATCAATTTAATTATAATACTTCCATTTTTTATTTTTGATACCTAATGTTTTTCTTGTTTTTATTTGATTGAAAACGGATGCATAGGTTCTAATAGTCGTCTTGGGTAGGATCCATGTCGTGTAAAATTGATATTTTTAAGTTTTATTGCCAACATTTCATATAGTTTGAAATTTCTTCACCATATTTTTTCCTTAAAATACCATAACGAATATAATAAATTTATGAAAATTATTTTAAATTTTAATTTATGTCTTAAGAACACTCGCATATACGGTACAAGAAAATGCGCGGATCAATCTACATAAGTGATATAGCGCATTTGGAAATTCACATAACAAATTTTTTTCTTATAAAATGACTATATATAAGATGAAAAAGTTACTATATTGCAATTTTTAAATATGTGACGGCATTGAATGTTGTGGTTCTAATCTTGAAACAAACTTAAACAAGAATAATATGCTTATAAGTAGTAACATTACAACTGGCAAAATAAGCTGGTCAAGTTCGGTCACAAGTTAGAGGGTTTCGGGTATAAATGAATCATATGAAAATACGAGTCTAAAAGGGTATTAGTTCAGTAGTTCTGATTTACCCATCCTTTACAAAAAGAAAGAGAGTAAATTATGAGACAAAAATGAGAAGAAAAAAAAAAAAAAAAAGTTTAGATATTTCATTGATCCATTAGACTCGTTGGTTGGTTGCTTTATACAACATCAAATATCCAGCTAAGGAATGCAGTTGGGAACAAAAATCTTAATATTCCCAAATCAAATTAAGGAACGTGAACATGCGTGTGGATCTCAGTTATATACCCTATAAGAGACGGTAGTTACTCGTGAAAAATGATTAGGGTAAACATCCCAAGGCCTCATGGCTCAAAGTGATGAATACATCGAGGTGTGGAGTTGGATACAAGCCTAACCTGGCGTAAAGTGATAAATGCCTAGTTTGAGACCATAACAAATTCAAATTTATAATGTTTTTACGAGAATCTAGATGAATATTTATAAAAAAATTGTATACAAATTGGCATAACTGTTATTATTTGGCGGTGTATACTGAGAATGTTGTATGTAAGAACTTTAACCAATTACATTGCTTATATTTATAGGAAAATTTGCTATTGCAAATTGTTTTGATATATCGGTTTTCTTAAAAAATGACGTGATGTTTGAAGTAACTAGCATTCATTATATCATTGCAAGACGATGCAGTACCTATTGCAATGTATAGTTTGGTATCTTACTTTTATCGATTAATATAGAATGCCGTCATTTATGTATCATGTGCCATTGTTGAAACTATAACAATAGCTTTTTGAGGAAAATCTTGAAATTTTATAATCCTAATGCATGATATGGATAGAGAAATGATTGTTTTAATATTTTTATGAGTAAATTGCAAAAATCGTCCTTAAAGTTTGGCCAAATTGCAAGTTTCGTCCCAGATGTTTGGAAAGTGCAAGGATCGTCCCTGTGGGGAAAACTTTGGTGCAACTATCGTCCTTTTTGGGAAAACTTTTGGTGCAAATATCGTCCCTGTGGGGACGATACTTGCACCAAAAGTTTCTCCACAGGGACGATCCTTGCACTTTCATAACTTTGGGACGAAACCTGCAATTTGACCAAACTTTAGGGACGATTTATGCAA
Source organism: Artemisia tridentata subsp. tridentata (assembly GCA_021014915.2). NCBI lineage: Eukaryota > Viridiplantae > Streptophyta > Magnoliopsida > Asterales > Asteraceae > Artemisia > Artemisia tridentata. The sequence goes on from CP139507.1 coordinate 403,214,549, forward strand.
TTTACTCTATTTTTAATTTTGAAGCATGAAAATTAAAAAAAAAAAATGCACTTTTAAAGCAGCTATGCGAGAAATTGTGATATTTTGGAGCATCTTCATCAAACTTAACTTTTCATATCATTCTATACAGATCTGACCCTGGAGCAACCGTTAGTCTTTTACTAGAAGATGCAAAGAAATATCTACTATGATGTTAACAAGTAGTCAATTTTTCACTAAGAACATCAGGTATGATAACATGTTAACACCCATTTTTCAACGCCACACCAGCATCCTTATTTTTAATAACACCACCGCAAAACACCCATCTATCATAACATCCATTAACATTCATAACATCACCTTTTTTGAGACCCAACATTTTATTTTATTTTCAATTTTTCAAACAAACTAAATTTCATTTATTAAATAAAATATATCAAAAAAGTTACAAATAACATTTTTTAAAAAAGTTTTCAAAATTAAAAAAATGTATACATCAATCAAACGCTTTTAACCCAAAATAAAAATAAAAATAAAAAACAAAATCAAGATAAAAAAAAATTAATAAGTTAACCCAATTCAAGCCCATCCAATAGTTCAACCCAACAAACACTTGTTTAATTAAAAAATAATAATCAGACATCTATCATCTTCCCTATCCAAACACGCACATACACAAAAACCATACGAACATTTAAACACACACAAAAAAGCTAAAAAAAAATAAAAATAAAATAAAAAATAAGTCCGTTGCTGCGTTACCATACCTAAATATAATAAAATCTAGGTTGTTGTTAGTTTATTATAGTACTTGATAAAGTCCTTTATATCAATTTACAAAGTAGTTACTACTCCTTTTGTTTTCATTTACCAGTCAACTTTTAAATTACACTTTTAAATTATATGTAGTTTAAAAAATTCTCGCTAATTACATTTTCTACCAATTATATATTATTTCTACCATTTAGGTCTCTTTCAATTTGCTAAAACTAGACGAGTACCCGTGCATAGCAACGGGATTTTATAGCGACACATAGTTTATTGATAAAAAAAGTTTATAGGTTATAAATGAAAAATAATAAAAGTTTGAAGATTTGGGAATTAAACATAATGTTATGAAACCCGGTTCGACCCGGGTGGTTCAACCGGTTGAACCGTTCCGGTTGAAAATTTGGTCGATTTAAACCGGGTCAACTTGCTAGGTTGGGTCGAAAATGGGTCAAATTAAACCGGTTCAACCCGTCGGGTTTGAAGCGTCCCGGGTCAACCCGGTTTGTGATTTGTATTAATTGGTTATAAATGAAAAATAATAAAAGTTTGAAGATTTGGTAATTAAACATAATGTTTTGAAACCCGGTTCGACCCGGGTGGTTCAACCGGTTGAACCGTTCCGGTCGAAAATTTGGTCGATTTAAACCGGGTCAAATTAAACCGGTTCAACCTGTCGGGTTTGAAGCGTCCCGGGTCAACCCGGTTTGGGATTTTATAGCGACACATAGTTTATTGATAAAAAAAGTTTATAGGTTATAAATGAAAAATAATAAAAGTTTGAAGATTTGGGAATTAAACATAATGTTATGAAACCCGGTTCGACCCGGGTGGTTCAACTGGTTGAACCGTTCCGGTTGAAAATTTGGTCGATTTAAACCGGGTCAACTTGCTAGGTTGGGTCGAAAATGGGTCAAATTAAACCGGTTCAACCCGTCGGGTTTGAAGCGTCCCGGGTCAACCCGGTTTGTGATTTGTATTAATTGTTTTAATTGGTTATAAATGAAAAATAATAAAAGTTTGAAGATTTGGTAATTAAACATAATGTTTTGAAACCCGGTTCGACCCGGGTGGTTCAACCGGTTGAACCGTTCCGGTCGAAAATTTGGTCGATTTAAACCGGGTCAGCTTGCTAGGTTGGGTCGAAAACGGGTCAAATTAAACCGGTTCAACCCGTCGGGTTTGAAGCGTCCCGGGTCAACCCGATTTGTGATTTGTATTAATTGTTTTAATTGGTTGTACATTGTGTATAAATCATTGTACTTTTAAGTAATGGGGTGTTTTAATAAGAGTATTAATTACATTTCATAATTTCCTTTAATAAAATTTTTCAACATTTCACATTCCTTGACTTTTCACTTTTCCACTTTTCCACTTTGACCATTTTTCCTTTATAGGTAGTATAGATACTGAAGTGGACAAGTGTTTCGAGACTACACAAAATAGAAACATGAAGTAATAAATTGAGACAGAAAGAGTATTAATTTATATTTTAAAATTTAATCCTTCAACATTACTTGCAATTTTATTGTGCCCTTCAACTTATATAACACACGATATTTGATTTCCATTTTTCGATTTTATATTCTTTTTCTGTAACACTTGAGTTTGGTCATCATATTGACCCGCCGCGGGGCAATTAAACCTTTACTTCAATTTTTATCTTGAAACAAACGTAGCATATGATAATTTTTATTTCTTACTACAAGTAATATTTTTATTTGAAGTTATTCAATATTTTGGTACAGTACTGTCTCTTTGTAATTATTACGAGTAACAGTTTTACATAACTAGGAGATTCTATGTAACAATGTTTTATTTCAATTATCACAACCTTGATCAATTCCTCCCGCGTGAGAAAATAACAACCCCACCTAAAATTTGTGAAACCACTTGCAAAGAAATTACACAACCAACGATACTCTAACCAAAACTTGTGAAACCATGAATGCGGCACATTTTATATTGATATTGTTAGCTAATAAGGCCTATAGGCCCAACCCACTTGTTTAGGCATATTTATCTTTTAGGGATTATGTTTGTCTTTTCTATTTAATGTTTTTGTATTGTAACATTATAGTTGAATATGATAATAATATTGTTTTCAGTATTCCCTTGATTTCTACATGGTATCAGAGCTAGGTCGAAGATAAAGAAGAAGAAAAAGAAAAAAAAACCGGTTGTTCGATTAGATCAAATCCGTTTGCCGTCGAAAAAAAATAAAATACGAAAAGACTTTTTCTTTGTTGGGAAGTTACTGTTGACACAAGAAAAGAAAAGGTTATTTATCTGGAGTTCGAGAATTTTTTATAAGTATGTTTGAGTTTCGATGTTTGATGGTTCGTGATATTGAAAATTGCGTTAGTATTGGTATTTTTTGGGGTTATAGCCGATTTGTTCGGTATTGATATTGGTTTTCGTATTGGTGAAGGTGATGGTGATTGTGATGGTACAATATTAACTCATCCGAATACGTCTTGAGTAGTTATGTGTAGCATCTCGACATCAATAACTTGTATTGGTTTTAGTTTCACATGTGGCTCTGCATATTGTTCCGCCTGGTTTTATCTGTATTTGTCTGTCTAGATCTGTCTGTCTGCACCTGTTTGCCTGAATATGCCTATTTGCATCAACCTAGTTATGCTTGTGGTTCTGCTTCTGGTTTTACACGTGATTCTGCATCTGGTTCAACCTGGTTTTGCATGCATCTATCTGAATCTGCATATCTGAATCTGCATCTGTCTGTCTGCATGTTCTACTTTCGTTCATTTCCGTATTTATGTTGCTCTGTCCTCTACACCTGTCTGCATCTGCACCTGCACCTGCACCTGGTTCTTTTGGATTGCATCGGATTGAGACTCTGTCTAGCACCGAGTTTGCACTTTGGGACACTCTGCTATCGTTTATTTTTTAGTTTAAGCTTATTTTCTGTTTGGCAAACACTCAATGTTTACCGTTGCAGCATTGCGAGTTTGAGAAGGGATGCTAGATAATAAAGGCCTATTGGCCCGGCCTGTTGGTTTAGCCCCATTTAGCTTTTAGTGTTTAGGTCTGGTTTTCTCTAGGCCCGGCCTGAATCTGTCTGCTGCCTGAATCTTCTCTTCGCCTACCTCTGTTCGGATCTCTCTGCCGCTGAATCTGTATCTGTCTGTTGCTTCTGCTCTTCGTCTACCTCTGTTCAGATCTCTCTGCTGCTGAATATGCATTTTTCTGTCTGCACCTGTCCGTCCATCTGATTTCAGAGTTTTCTTGTCAAACTCTCAATCTACCATTGTGAGTTTGAGAGGGGGTGTTAGCTAATAAGGCCTATAGGCCCGACCCACTTGTTTAGGCATGTTTAGCTTTTAGGGTTTAGGTTTTTCTTTTCTATTTAATTTCTTTGTATTGTAACATTATAGTTGAATCTGATAATAATATTGTTTTTAGTATGCCTTTGATTTTTACAGATATATAAACTTGACATTCGGAAATACACAGAATTGTCAAACTCTTTTTATTATTCCATGCATATCACACAAAGTAACAGACCATATTTACATCAAATGAAATGATACACTAAATGAAACAAAATTTCCTTCACTCTGTTTCGTTTTATGAACATTCATATCTAATACACATAGTAAGACGGCATACCGTAGCTATTATAGTAGTATTCGTAAGGATTAATTTGCCATGTCACCTCGGCTGGCTTCGTTTCGGGTTTCTTCTCCTCCACGTTACCAACAGTCACTAGCTCTGTGTATCCTACACCTTTCCTTAGCAAGGTTGTTAGTTTGACCGAGTCAATACCTTCCCCTGTAACGGCTATCTGGTCTAATCCAACGAAAGATGTTGATTCAACTCTTGTTTATTGATTACAAATTAAAAGTCAATTACATGAGTACAAAACATCTTCACAGCAAGATATAGTGACAGTTAGTTACAGTACAATTTATTTCATTTAACTCTTTTAATCTCATTGAAAGTCTATTATTGTTTCGATAACTTTAAGCTAGTTGAAAACTTTCTCGTTTGATTCATATCTCTAAAAACAAGTTAGAGAAGCATGACAATAGTTAAAATATATAATGTTGAAACAGCTTGAAAGTATTACTGAAAATGCAGTAGCAAAACAACCAGAACCAGCAAAATAACCTGAACAACACCTGCTAACACATTAACAGCAACTAGAGTAACCTGTAACAAAAGAACAAAATGACAGAAAAACTGCACGAGATAAACCTTTGTCCTTTAAGCTTGATACGAACTTGATCCGTGTGTAGTATATATATATAAATATAGTATCGTGCACACGTGATACGTGGGAAATGACAAGTCAGCCCTTTAGGAAAAGACCAACTTGTAAAACCCGTGAATGTGATGTGTGTGATACCGGGCAAGTGACTACCCGGGTCGTGTCCCAGCGAGGTGTGAATCGAGGATTTCGTTTTGGGTTCGGAATTAAAATGCTTGATGATTTGGATTTTTTGGTGTTTTAACTTCTAATAAGGATGAGAAAAAAAATTTACAAAGAAAAATTAAGACACAAGCAATTTATACTAAAAACGAGAATCGGGAATTCTAAAAACGTCAAATTAATGAAATATAAACTCTACGGGTGCCAAATTATTTTTCCTACGTACTAAATGACAAAATAAAATTTTGAAAAAAAGAATTTTATTTTTTTGACTTTTTAATTATAACTAAATTAAATTCGGAAAAATATCAAATGAAAAGTAAAAATTCTAAAAAATTACCAGGAAATAAATTAAGTTATAAATAATCTAAGAAAAATATGGAACCTAAAAAGCTACTGAAATAAGCCACGAATAAGCTAGTAAGCAGTTATAAGCTTAAATGGGAAAAGACTACTATAACACTAAAAATGGGGATATATAACACAAAGTAGACTTTAGTGCGTTTGGTAAGGGTGTGTCTGTTTGAGGTAAGTATCCCAGGTTCGATTCCCACACACAACACTTTTTCCAAAACCTTTTTATTATTTTTTTTTCTTTTAAACTCAAAAAGCACTAATCAGAGGCAACTTTTAAATACAACTTATTTTGAAATTGACCAATAAGCTTAAGTCTTCAGAACAGTGAACTTTTAAAACAAATAAGGTTATGGCAGTTGAACTAATGGATTAAGGCTAATCCTACTAAGCTATGAGGAAATAAGCAATAAGCTAAGGGCTAAGCTAAAAGGGACCTAATAGGGCAGAAAATAAGCTATGGGTACAAATTAAGCACTGGGAGAGCAGATAAGCTCATGAAATAAGCCAAAAGGTCACAAGGGTCTGCTGAACTAGGGCAAGTGCAGGGTATAATCAGTCCAGAGGGCACATTTGGGCTTAAAAATAAGCAATTAAATGGTCACTTCAGACCACAAAAGCTGAATATACTTAAAGTACATCCACCAAGGATCTCATAGGACTAAAAATCAGACTAGAAAGAGCTTAAATACTGCTAAAAAATAAGCTTAGAAATAGTTTGTGTGGGTCAAATGCACACTGAATTCAGTTGCATTTGACTTAAACAGACTATTTTTGAGCTAGCCTTTTAACTGTAATAAGCTAGTTTAGAGACTGAAACTAGGGAATAAGGACTATTCAACTAACAAGCTACCAAAAATTAGAGAGATTAAGTACTAAGGAATAGATTGAGCACAACAGAACTGATGCAGTCTGCACACTCAAAGGGTTTGTGCAGACTTGGTTTTATCCCAATGCTACACACAACCAAATGCAATGAAACCAAATGACTAAATTCCACTTATTGCTTTGTATAGAAACCAGAAATTACTCAAACATAAGACCAAGCCTGCTTATCCCCAAATAAGCCAAGGACATACCAATTGAACCCAAGGATTTAAGCAATCCAACCAAAACTTGCAAAGTCACTCAAAATAGATCAAATAAGCTGAGAACAGCTTATTTCAACTTAATGGAGCAAAACAAAGTTGGGTAAGTAGCATATAAGCAGTGGACCCTCCTATTTTGACCCACTTTGGGTCTTTTGCCAAACACTCCTTATGGAGACTGACTTGGTATTTTAGACTAGTTAAGGCCTAGATAAGTTAAAAGACCTAACAACAGATGATTATCTAAGTTAATGAACACCTGAAAAGCAATTTTAGACTTATTTAAAAGCACTAGAAATAAGCAAACTGTTTCGGCTATTTTTTTGGTTTTCAAGACTTTTTTAAGCAAAAACTGATCATAACCATTCTAACCATCATCCTAACTCATGTTTACACCAATAAGTTCAGAAAACAACAGAATAAGCACAAATACGCAGTTCGATAGTATCTTTGACTAGGGTTGACCAAATAAATAAACTTCAAATTAAACCAAAATTCGAGTTACAAGACTGGAAATGAAAAGGAAAAATGATAAACAATACAAGTACCTTAATTTTAGCTAAAATTAAACCTGCCATTTAAGGCTACAATTACTTCTATTTATACTAACACTAAACTAAGGTCTTTACTCCTTTTGTGTTTCTTCTGTGAGGTAAAATAGCCTTAGATAGTCATTTGTGCTTCTTTGGGAGTGATTCCAATCGTTGGATTAAAGAGACTTCATCACAGCCCTAGAATCCCTTTGGCACCCATTTAGTCCCTCGGATTGATGATGTGGCAGTTGACTTTGGGAGTGGTAGGTATTGGAAAGTGAGGAAGGAGACACAAATGTTGGGTGAAAGTACTGTGAGGGTGATGGTGGGTGTACGGTTGAAGGTTGAGTGGGAAAATGGGAAGAAGAAAGAAGGTCAGAAATTGACCTAATTATTCTTTGTGTTTAACAAAGTAAGACCGGATGGGTTTTTGATGTGGGCTTGGGCTATGGGTTATGATTATTGGGTTTATGGTTTGGTTAAGATAAAATGGGTTGGGTAAGTTAAGGATTGGTATTGGATTAAATTTAATGTTTAAGGACCAATCATGTAACTTCTGAAAATTCCGAGGACCTAGGCTGCCAAAGTCACAAAATAATTTCCAAGGATCATTTGTGTTGTTTTGGTATTTCGGGGGTTGACATTGACTTTTCTTGATCAAATGCACAATGGTTGTCGAGTCTATCCAAAAATGCCGGTTTTCGCTCCGTTTTCAATCCTTTGTACCTGAAACATGTAAAAACACAAAACCAAGGATATCTGCAATATATTCGGGTGTTTTTGGTCGTTTTTGTGTCTTAAATGGGTGTAAAATGATGAGTATTTACACACTCATCAATCCCCCACACTAAGCTATTGCTAGTCCCTAGCAATCTGATCATATGAAGTAATGAAAGGAACCAAGTATACCCCATTTCGACTCTTTATTCAATGCGAGAAATTTAAACTTAGAACAAAATAGATAACATGCTTGATTTTCAAAAATGGTATCATGGAACGGGATTCACACAAAATGGGTGTCTCCAGGGAATTGAAATCGTCATCCTCTTTTTATACTCCCAACTAAGCTTAAACTCAATGTGCAAATGTTATTGTAAAATGCTAACACTACTCATACTAATAATCTATGTAAGCCGAAACTTAACTTTTCACTCCCACAATTTATTCAATTAGGTGACTGTGCTAATTTTCAAAATTTTGACCGCAAAAATCGACATTTATTATGGTTGTTATTCGTTTAAGTCAAATACTAATTTACCGGGAACCTCGGAAATCTAAGGATCAAAAGGGCCTTTTCCATGTAGCGGCTTTCTTCTCGGCACATCCCAAACCAGTTGGTTTTAGGTGACCAGGCTTTTGACACCCCACAGAGAATAGTCCCGGAATCAGCGGAATTTCGATTTCAAAGATTTTTGATATTCCCACTATGCTAGTATTAAATACTTAAATAGATAACAACAAACGATCATTTAGAGATTAGAGACTCAAAGGCGAGATTACTCCATGTAACGGATTTCTTCTCGGCACATCCCAAACCAGTTGGTTTTAGGTGACCAGGCTTTTGACACCTCACAGAGAATAATACCGGAGCTTTCGGGACTTTGAAATCAACAATCTACTAAATTACCGTTTAACTTTTATACAAACTTGACGAATCCAAGTTCAACTTCCGATTTAAATTTAAAAGAAAGCAATTTCTACATTTATAAACATATATATCTTTATTTTTGCAACATCAAAATTTATTGCATTTTGCAATATCATTCCATTTTATTTTATTTTTTCATTTTTTCATCATCATTTTTTTTTTTTTACTTGTGCAACATAAATTAACGGAGCTTCACGGGAACCAAGACCTAAACGCCTTTCGGAATAAAGGATCCAAGGGCCGATTTAGAACCGTAGCTTAGGACTTATATGCTTTCTCAAAAATTAAAATAAAAAGTTGAACTCGGGCTCTATATCAAAATTGTATAAAAATTTGTTTTGCATAACAACATGATTTTCACGTTCAAACGTTTGAAAACAGCACGTATTTAAGCAGATTAGGAGCTTCTGGGAGGAAAAGCCATAGATTACTTGTATAAGCTCTAAAGAGAACCAACTACTCTACGCTTAGCATTTTCATTTGCACAAATCGTAAAACCTTAGTCTAACCGTTAAGGGAGCAGCCAGATCAACACTCTAGCAGAGTCGGGATTCCCTTTGTTCTAACCTAATCAAGACTAAACACTACATTTTTATTGCAATTTCTTATCTAAAAACGACAAAAATTTTAAAATTTTGGTCAAAAACGGGGGTACTAGGGACTAGAAGGTACACATGTGACAAAATTCGAGAGAATTTCCCCCCACACTTAGAATTGAATATTGCCCTCAATATTCAAAGTACCGGTTACTATGCCGACACTTAGAACGTAAAAAGGTAATACCACTAGCCAAGTGTGGAACAGAAATCTCCATTTTTCACAAAAAAGGTTGAAAAGATATCCCTAGATAATCGTTAGCAAAAGGATAGGATATTGGGCGGCTGGATTGAAAACAGGCGCGTCAATCAACACTATCCAAGGGAAACCTGAAAATCAGAGCAAACAACACAAAAGCCAAACACAGTGGGACTCCCCCACACTTAGTTGTTAGAAAATAGGAAGAAATCAGAAACATGGGTTGTCACCCATGCAATGCTAATGTTTTTGTTAACCGAGTCACTAGCTTGACTCGACCCCGAATTCATTTGTCCATGGGGAAGCAAGTGGAAAACCAATCTCAATCGGACTTTCATTCAAATTGTTTGGATAAACACTTGAACATGAGAAAGTTCCACTCCGATGAGATACAACCCGCGGTATTTCAATAGAAGAAACTATTAGGGGTGATACCGGGGTCAAATATGGTGTCCTCATTCCCGTAGGAGAAAAGGGAAAGGGCAATCACACCATATGTGATGAAGAGAAGCAAGATTTTTATTATTATCATGTAAAACTCTTCATCATCAAAAGCATCATCGGCTCCAACGGGAGGGAGGGTTGGGATACAATCTTCAAGAAGTAAATCTTTCAACACACCTCCCCCCACACTTAACTCGTCCTCCAGATCAAAACAAAAACGATCATATTCAGGAGGAGATATCACATGAGGGAGTTCAATCGAGAACTCCTCATGATATCGATCATTTTCATCAAAATGAAATACATCATACTCGGGAAGAGACATATAAGAATGGGAAGTGGTATTTACACTTCCCGTCTCTTCCAAATGATCGATATCAAAACGAAAGGCTTCATAAGCCGAGAGTGAATAATCCGGATGAGGAGTGGGATTGCCACTTCTCTCCTCTTGATCATTAAACACAAAACTCTCAAATTCGGGAAAAGCATCCTCGAGCTCGAGCTCGGAAGGATAAGACGGCTTTTCCACAACAACATCATCCTTTGGGGGGAGAGCAAACAATGGTTTATCAAAAATCATCTTTTCTAAAATCGGGCCATCTCCCCCTGGATCAACATCGGGCTCAACAATTTGAGCATCAAACAAGAAGACCTCGAACTCTTCCTTAGAAATATCACTTTCCTCAAACGGAGGAGAAGTATAGGAAGAGTCGGAAATGAGTGATGCGGAAGTAAGAGTGGGATTTTTGGCAATATCAATACGACAAACCGATTATGAAGGTGGGGCAAGTGGTGTGCTCTAAGAGCTAGCAGTTTTTACCACTTCCGTTGTATCCTCCAATTCGTGTTCATCGTAATCGAAAACACTCTTAACTTCCGCATTACAACTTTTGAACCATTCACTTGAACCAGGGGCTATGTTCGTTGCTTTGAGCTCGGCATGTTTTTGTGCAACACTTTTGACCGTGAATCTTGAAAGTTTTGAGTCAATTTTTTTAGATTTTTTGTCAATAGTAGCAACGTTGCATTTAGACCCCTGATTAATGTTGAATGTGACCTTTTCATTTTCAACACGAATGGTTAATTCCTCAGCGTACACATAAATGAGAGCACGACTTGTTCTCAAAAAAGCTCTACCCAAAATGAGTGAAACTCGTGGATCGGCATCGAAGTTTACAACAACAAAATCTGTGGGAAATTGGAACTTTCCCACTTTCACGACAACATCCTCGGCTATTCCAAGCGGATAAGTAGTGGTACGATCCGCTAGCTCGAGTGTCATGCACGTAGGTGTAAGCTTTGGAAGAGATAGTTTTTCCCATATCGAGAGCGGCATGAGGTTAATACTTGCGCCAAGATTGGCCAAAGCGGAGCATTTCACCATCCCCGAGAAATCACACGGGATTAAGAACTTGCCGGGGTCTCCAAGCTTTTCGGGAAGCTTCTTGAGGATGACCGCCGAGCATTGCTCGTTTAATGGGGTTTTTGCCATCTCGACTAACTTATCCTTGTTGCTTAGCAACCCTTTGAGTGTAGTTGCAAACTTTGGCATGAGAACGAGAGCATCAGCAAAGCTTATGTCGAAGTGCATCTCATTGAAGATTTGGAAGAACTTTTCCATTTGTGCATTGTTTTTCTCTTTAAGCTTTTGATCATTAAGCCTTGAAGGATATTGTATTGAAGGCTTTGGATTTGTCATTGGAACATCGGGTTCCGGAATTGGAATTGGGACCACCGAAGGTTGGACGTGTGCGGTACTTTGTGGGCTTGAAAAATGCACCTTGTCCGTTGTCACCTTGGTATCCCGATTCACCTCCCCCGGTGGAGGGGGCAAAGGAGTCGAGGGTCCATTATGTGTTTTACCACTTCGAGTGGCGACAACTTTTAATTCACCCTTCGGGTTAGGAATGGTATTTCCCGGAAGAGCTCCTGAAGTTGAACCTTGATTCATCGAACTCATGAGACTGGCAAACATGTTCTCAATTTTGCTTTGAGATTGATCAATTTTGTAGTTTGTATTTCTAAGCTCACTTTTAAGCTCTTGATCCTGTTTTGACATTGAGGTTTGAAAATCATTTTTCAAAGTGGTGATTTGATTTTGCATTGACCACATGTTGGCCTCATTTAACTTGATGTAGTTAGCAAGTTTATTTGAGGAACCAACGGGGGCTTGGTAATGAGAAGCTTGAAAGCCTTGATTGAAATTACCCCCTTGGGTTGGGTATTGATTGATCGGGGCTTGAAATTGATTTTGAACATTTTGCCCTCTCGGTTGGTTTTGATTGAATCTATTTGGATTGTTGGGTTGAGAAAATCCGGGTAGCCCATTTTGATTGTTAGCACGATAGTTTGGGTCAACTTGAGGACGGTATTGATTACCTCCTTGATTGAGAGACCCGACTACCGGATTAACTTCACATCGACTACCATCGGTGGCAGTACAATTTTAGTATGCATGAGGACCACCACAAGTGACACAAGTTTCTTCCACCGCTTTGATTTGAGTGGGTGAAGAAGTTTGTGGGGAAGATTGTTTCTTTTGCTTGGAAAGAACCAAAGCTTGAATAGCCTCCGTGAGTTTGTCAATTTTAGCATCGGTGCCAGAAGAACTCACGGTAGAATGAGTAGAAGGTGAAGCATTCACTTGTGAAACAACTTGCTTGCTTTGTGTTGTGCGAACCTTAGACTTATTCTCAATGATGGCTAAAGCATCTTTAGTTATCCGATACAAGAGATTACCACCGGCGGCGGCATTTAGAGAGTCTTGATCGGAGTGGTTCAAACCATTATAGAAAGTGTCGAGTTGATGTAACTCGGAGAAACCATGGTGAGGACATTTGCGAAGTAATTCTTTAAAACGGTCCCACGCTTCACTAAAGGATTCATCAAATTTTTGAGTGAATTTGGTGATTTCATTTTTAAGGGCTGTGGTTTTTGATGGAGGAAAGAATTCATTCACAAATTTCGACACCAAATCTTCCCATGTTTCAATAGAACGAGGGGGTTGTTTTTCTAGCCAAATTCGGGCCGACCCCTCGAGAGAGAAAGGAAAAAGAAGCAATTTGATTGCCTCTTGAGGAACATTTCGGTATTTGATGGTAGAGGTGATCTTGTTAAACCATCGAATGTGTGAATGAGGATCGTCCCTCTCAAATCCGAAATATTGACTCGAAGTTACTAAGGTTAGCAACCCGGTCTTTAGCTCAAAGCTATCGGCAACGATTGCCGGAACAACGATAGCATCTCCGTAACCCTCGGTGGGTGCTTGGAGAAGCTCACACATGGTACGTTCCTCCGCCATTGTGACAATGGGAGGAATAGCACGAACTTCGGGTTCGGCTATTGAGGCGGAATGCCTACCATTACTTCTTCGATTACGTCTTCCCGTAGTATGTACGAGTTCACGTAAAGGGATTGTCGACGGAGAAGAACGAGTGCGCATGCACTAACAAAAACAATTTCAATTAAAACAAGACCGAGGCAAAACACAAGTGAACTTAAACCTTAAATCAAACAAGCGTACGGTAGCTCTTCAAAAGATAAACGCGCAGAGTGGCGGGAGAAAAGAATGGATCTCTCTTCGGTCTGCAATTTAATGTCAAGACCTACCTTAAACCACTTGTATAGGTTGTTTATCAATCAAAGGTGAGCCGAATTCGCAAGCGACACAAAGGCAAGTTTTAATCTTTTGTTTGGGAACTTATTAATGGTCATACCCCCAGTTAGGTAGTATTCTATCGATAATGTTTCTCGATGATGCTTTTTATTGTTTATTAATTTAACAAGAAAAACGGAAAATCTTTTTGTATTTTTTGTTTTTGTTTTTATATGATAATATATATACAAAAGAAAAGAAAATTTTTTTTGTGCTTTATAATTTTTTTTTTTGGAAGTGATAACTTCGTGAAGAAGGATCTCAAGTCACTAATCGTTTAAACCTTAAACGATATTGTCGCAACACAACCTCCCCGGCAGCGGCGCCAAAATTTGATCCGTGTGTAGTATATATATATATATAAATATAGTATCGTGCACACGTGATACGTGGGAAATGACAAGTCAGCCCTTTAGGAAAAGACCAACTTGTAAAACCCATGAATGTGATGTGTGTGATACCGGGCAAGTGACTACCCGGGTCGTGTCCCAGCGAGGTGTGAATCGAGAATTTCGTTTTGGGTTCGGAATTAAAATGCTTGATGATTTGGATTTTTTGGTGTTTTAACTTCTAATAAGGATGAGAAAAACAAATTTACAAAGAAAAATTAAGACACAAGCAATTTATACTAAAAACGAGAATCGGGAATTCTAAAAACGTCAAATTAATGAAATATAAACTGTACGGGTGCTAAATTATTTTTCCTACGTACTAAATGACAAAATAAAATTTTGAAAAAAAGAATTTTATTTTTTTGACTTTTTAATTATTTATTACTAATTAAAAACTAATTAAACTAAATTAAATTTGGAAAAATATCAAATGAAAAGTAAAAATTCTAAAAAATTACCAGGAAATAAATTAAGTTATAACTAATCTAAGAAAAATATTCTACCTAAAAAGCTACTGAAATAAGCCACGAATAAGCTAGTTAGCAGTTATAAGCTTAAATGGGAAAAGACTACTATAACACTAAAAATGGGGATATATAACACAAAGTAGACTTTAGTGCGTTTGGTAAGGGTGTGTCTGTTTGAGGTAAGTATCCTAGGTTCGATTCCCACACACAACACTTTTTGCAAAACCTTTTTATTATTTTTTTTTCTTTTAAACTCAAAAAGCACTAATCAGAGGCAACTTTTAAATACAACTTATTTTGAAATTGACCAATAAGCTTAAGTCTTCAGAACAGTGAACTTTTAAAACAAATAAGGTTATGGCAGTTGAACTAATGGATTAAGGCTAATCCTACTAAGCTATGAGGAAATAAGCAATAAGCTAAGGGCTAAGCTAAAAGGGACCTAATAGAGCAGAAAATAAGCTATGGGCACAAATTAAGCACTGGGAGAGCAGATAAGCTCATGAAGTAAGCCAAAAGGTCACAAGGGTCTGCTGAACTAGGGCAAGTGCAGGGTATAATCAGTCCAGAGGGCACATTTGGGCTTAAAAATAAGCAATTAAATGGTCACTTCAGACCACAAAAGCTGAATATACTTAAAGTACTTCCACCAAGGATCTCATAGGACTAAAAATCAGACTAGAAAGAGCTTAAATACTGCTAAAAAATAAGCTTAGAAATAGTTTGTGTGGGTCAAATGCACACTGACTTCAGTTGCATTTGACTTAAACAGACTATTTTTGAGCTAGCCTTTTAACTGTAATAAGCTAGTTTAGAGACTGAAACTAGGGAATAAGGACTATTCAACTAACAAGCTACCAAAAATCAGAGAGATTAAGTACTAAGGAATAGATTGAGCACAACAGAACTGATGCAGTCTGCACACTCAAAGGGTTTGTGCAGACTTGGTTTTATCCCAATGCTACACACAACCAAATGCAATGAAACCAAATGACTAAATTCCACTTATTGCTTTGTATAGAAACCAGAAATTACTCAAACATAAGACCAAGCCTGCTTATCCCCAAATAAGCCAAGGACAGACCAGTTGAACCCAAGGATTTAAGCAATCCAACCAAAACTTGCAAAGTCACTCAAAATAGATCAAATAAGCTGAGAACAGCTTATTTCAACTTAATGGAGCAAAACAAAGTTGGGTAAGTAGCATATAAGCAGTGGACCCTCCTATTTTGACCCACTTTGGGTCTTTTGCCAAACACTCCTTATGGAGACTGACATGGTATTTTAGACTAGTTAAGGCCTAGATAAGTTAAAAGACCTAACAACAGATGATTATCTAAGTTAATGAACACCTGAAAAGCAATTTTAGACTTATTTAAAAGCACTAGAAATAAGCAAACTGTTTCGGCTATTTTTTTGGTTTTCAAGACTTTTTTAAGCAAAAACTGATCATAACCATTCTAACCATCATCCTAACTCATGTTTACACCAATAAGTTCAGAAAACAACAGAATAAGCACAAATACGCAGTTCTACAGTATCTTTGACTAGGGTTGACCAAATAAATAAACTTCAAATTAAACCAAAATTCGAGTTACAAGACTGGAAATGAAAAGGAAAAATGATAAACAATACAAGTACCTTAATTTTAGCTAAAATTAAACCTGCCATTTAAGGCTACAATTACTTCTATTTATACTAACACTAAACTAAGGTCTTTACTCCTTTTGTGTTTCTTCTATGAGGTAAAATAGCCTTAGATAGTCATTTGTGCTTCTTTGGGAGTGATTCCAATCGTTGGATTAAAGAGACTTCATCACAGCCCTAGAATCCCTTTGGCGCCCATTTAGTCCCTCGGATTGATGATGTGGCAGTTGACTTTAGGAGTGGTAGGTATTGGGAAGTGAGGAAGGAGACACAAATGTTGGGTGAAAGTACTGTGAGGGTGATGGTGGGTGTACGGTTGAAGGTTGAGTGGGAAAATGGGAAGAAGAAAGAAGGTCAGAAATTGACCTAATTATTCTTTGTGTTTAACAAAGTAAGACCGGATGGGTTTTTGATGTGGGCTTGGGCTATGGGTTATGATTATTGGGTTTATGGTTTGGTTAAGATAAAATGGGTTGGGTAAGTTAAGGATTGGTATTGGATTAAATTTAATGTTTAAGGACCAATCATGTAACTTCTGAAAATTCCGAGGACCTAGGCTGCCAAAGTCACAAAATAATTTCCAAGGATCATTTGTGTTGTTTTGGTATTTCGGGGGTTGACTTTGACTTTTCTTGATCAAATGCACAATGGTTGTCGAGTCTATCCAAAAATGCCGGTTTTCGCTCCGTTTTCAATCCTTTGTACCTGAAACATGTAAAAACACAAAACCAAGGATATCTGCAATATATTCGGGTGTTTTTGGTCGTTTTTGTGTCTTAAATGGGTGTAAAATGATGAGTATTTACACACTCATCAGAACTCGTATATTTGCTGCGAGTTTACAAACGTACAAGCCCCATGATTTGATGCAGCCCACACGTGTTTATTCGGCATCAACAGAGTCAACGCAAAACACTTTGGCGATAGCAGAAAATAATATTAAGTATGATGGGTAGAGTATGAACTGGTAGTTGTAATATCAAGCTATTGTTTGATTATTTCAGGATGTTTGAAACGAGGAGTCTTACCTCCTATTTATAGCGAATGTTCAACACCCACTAAGCAGTTGAGAAAAATAGTGGATTCATTATCAAACGGTTGCATGATACAAAACACTTAAGTAGTGTAGACGTGCTTGAGTTTTCTCAAGAAGAAAAAGTCATCAAGTACTCCACATAATAAGAAAGAGTGAGAAGGTTTTTATAGAAGAGTTTCATTGATTTCAAGGGGACTGAATTGAAGGAGGACGACTAAGTCAAGTACATGGGAACGGGGCCGTTTACTTTCAACTTAATGTCCTGTTTGGTAACAAAACTGGCTGGAAACAGGAAACTTTTGTGTTTCTTTTTAACTTATTGCAAAAGAGAATCCTTAATGTGGAAGGGGGCAAAATTTGATACTGTTTCTATTCAGGACGTCTTAATACGATTTTTTTCCCGAACTAGTGTAGGTGGAAAAAATAAATTCGAAAAATTTAGAAAACTTCGAAAAAATTTATAAAAATTCAAAAAAAATTTAAAAATTCAAAAAATTTATAAAAATTCGAAAAATTTATGAAAATTCGAAAAAATTTATAAAAATTTTAAAAAAATTCAAAAAATTTTAAAAATACAAAAAATTTATAAAAATTGAAAAAATTTATAAAAATTCAAAAAATTTATAAAAATTCAAAAAAATTTATAAAAATTCGAAAAATTGATAAAAAATCAAAAAATTCGAAAATTTTATAAAAAATTTGTAAAAATTCAAAAAATTTATAAAAATTGAAAAAATTTATAAAAATTAAAAAAATTTATAAAAATTAAAAAAATTTATAAAAATTCGAAAAATTGATAAAAAATCAAAAAATTTGAAAATTTTATAAAAAATTTATAAAAATTCAAAAAATTCGAAAATTTTATAAAAATTTATAAAAATTCAAAAAAACTTATAAAAAATTTGAATTTATTAAATTTTTTTTCGAATTTTTATAATTTTTTTTTGAATTTTTAAAAAATTATAAATTTTTACAAATTTTTTGAATTTTTAAAAAATTATAAATTTTTATAAATTTTTTGAATTTTTTAAAAAATTTTATAATTTTTTATAAAATTTTCGAATTTTTTGAATTTTTATAATTTTTTTGAATTTTTAAAAAATTATAAATTTTTACAAATTTTTTGAATTTTAAAAAAATTATAAATTTTTATAAATTTTTTGAATTTTTTAAAAATTTTAATAAGTTTTTTCGAATTTTTATAATTTTTTATAAAATTTTCGAATTTTTATAAATTTTTTGAATTTTTAAAAATTTTTGAATTTTTTTAAAATTTTTATAATTTTTTTCGAATTTTCATAAATTTTTCGAATTTTTATAAATTTTTTCCACCTACACTAGTTCGGGAAAAAACTCGTATTAAGATGGTCAATTAAGCATAAAAAAGAAACAACATATATCCACACAGGACCTAACTAGAAACAGTACACATATATCCACACAGGACCTAACTAGAAACAGGAAAAAAAAGAAACAGCCCCTAAGTCAAGTACATGGGAACGAAGCTTCGGCCATAATAAATTTGAAGTACATAATCAAGTTTCTTTATCATTTCTTATATGAGCCCCACGTACGAATAGTGAAATAGAATTTGTTTTTTTAAATAGGACATTTCTTCCGTTATTTTTGTATTTTGAAAAAGGTTATGTGGTTAACATAAAATGAGATTTGTTCAAAAAAAACATAAATGAGATAAGTATGTATTTCAAATACTAGATGAATACATGTGCATATAGACGGTATATACCGGTAAATAATTATATCTATGAACTTGTGGGTCTAATGTGACATTTGATGCAACACTTATAGGTATAATTCAAGGTTGCAAAAATCGTGAATCGGTAGTCGGGCGGTCGACCACCTTGTAGCTTGTAATCGGTCTAGGCGGGATTAATCGGTGATTAATCGGATTGGCATTACTGACAAATTTTAGTTATTTCCGGCAAGTTTTTTGTATTTCCGGTGAGTTTTAGGTATTTCCGGCAAGGTATTTTCTAAAAAACAATTTGTAATAGACTTAAACAATTACTATAAGTGATCAAAACAAGTTTACAGTGAGTTTTGGGTACTTCCAGCAAGATTTATAGGTTTCCGGCAAGTTTGACCACCATTGACCGTCGTTGATCACCGTTGACCACGGTTGACCTATTTGTTTGACCCAGTTACATAAATCGGCAAGTTCGGTGGCCTTGTAGCACCTAATCGACGATTAATCGGCCTTGTAGACCTTTTTTTGCAACACTGGTATAATTTATATATAATCACTGTAAGAAAAAACAATCTTGTGTTAGAAATGAAAATAATAAAAGTTTGAGTATTAAAAAGTATTTAAATAATTAACTTAATAGCAAATGTTATTAATATTTTTAGTCAAAACTTCAAAAGTAGATTAGTAATTACACTTTACTCATTTTTAAAGTTTTATGAAAAAAAAAGTTTTTCTGAATATATATATATATATATATATATGAATATATATAGTAGAGATTTGTCGCCAAAAATCCAAATTTAAGTGTTAAAAGCTAGAACTTAAACACTCAAAAATACACGTTTGGGATCCCCTAAGAGTAAACGTAGTAAGACCGAGTGATTTGGTCGGTCCACCCAAATTCACTCGGTCCCCCTCTACCCCAAACGAACCCGAGTCCCCCTCGTTTTTTTGATTCATTTGGTCTAATCTTAGACCGAATTAAATGAAAAGAATTTGTGAACCGTTGGAATGTTTTCAAACGTTGGGAGTGTTTGTTTTAATTAAAAATAAAAATAAACAAACCCCTTTTTTTTCTATAAAAGCCCTATTATTTATACATTTTTATACTCACTTTGGCATCGAACAAATGCACTCTA
Organism: Artemisia tridentata subsp. tridentata; assembly: GCA_021014915.2. NCBI lineage: Eukaryota > Viridiplantae > Streptophyta > Magnoliopsida > Asterales > Asteraceae > Artemisia > Artemisia tridentata. The sequence goes on from CP139507.1 coordinate 403,234,601, forward strand.
GTGGAACACATCTAAATCTTAAAGCCAATTTAGTGGAATACATTTAGCATCGAACAAATGCACTCTAATTTTATTGTAATGTTTTTAATTCCATTTGAATTATTTAATGTAATGTCTTTTTAGTTATTAATGAAATTTTAATTTTAAAAAGAATAAGAAAAAAAAATGTTCGGTCACATGTGCGGTCCCTTTATTACGAGTGTTTATTGTTCGTTTGGTTTATGAGAGAGAAAACTGAAGTGGCTCTGATGTGACAGTATTGAGTTTAGTCTTGGTGGGGTTTTATTACATTCAGGCTAACAAATTTTGTCTTTGTTTATTCATTGATGAAAGTTAAACTTGCGATACACAGCTATCAGTTAAACCGAAGTCTTTGTTTATTCATTGATCTATAGAAATCAAAACAGTTTACTTAACTGGTCACTATACTTTCTTTAGCTCTTTACTTTTGCCCCTGACAAATATTAATGTTGTCAAAAGTGGATGTAATTATTTTCTTTTAAAATTGACGCTTTTATCCGCATTGGTTCATTTAAATCGGCATTGGTATACTTTATTTGAAGTTGATTACTCTTGTCTAGCAACTTGGTACCGCTACACGGCATATATAAACCTTTTCTAGTGGTGTCTTGCACATCACGCTCGGTTTATAGTTGTTGTTTTATTACATCTCAAAGCTACCTTTAAAGCATGGATCCCACACCAAACCGCTTTATATTGCAACCTCAATCTTTAAATTAACTTAGGGTGTGCTTTGTTCAAACTCGAAAAAAGGAAAGACAATGATAATGGTGGGGAAAAGGAAAGGAAAAGAAAAGCATTCCTTGCAATTTATTTGGTAATGGTTATTGCATTATACTCTACCAATCACTTTTTTTCATTATCTTTCTTATTTCTCACCCCATAACCCCCTACCAAAGATGCCCTTAGAGTTGCATACAGTTTCATAAAAGTTTTCTGTCTGCAACTAATTGTAACATTTTTGGTGGCTTCTTTTCCATTGTAGCAAAATTGTTGGTTGAATTTTATAAAACCTATATTTAATGGTTAAAACTTAAAAGCGACAATAAAGAGATAATGGAGATCAAGTGTTACTGTATGACTTAAGAGTTAATGGTCAACCAAAGCTTATCATCAAAAGCAACATACACGGTTATGCGCAATAATGTGTCTTAAACAACCACTTTTCTTGTAATAACATAATTTTTAAGACTTTAGTGGTAAATTTATTGATAACTAAAACTATGTAAAGGTTTATAAAAATGAGAAAAGCTCTTATTTTTTTTTTTTTTTTGAAAGGTGAATTTCGTTTTTGAAACTTCGTGTCGCGATTCGACAACGGGAGGTCTAGCTTACGTTGTATTAACCGGGCCCGCGCTAGAGAGCTCCCTCGAAGTAGGAATGCCTATTCAAATACCCGATGGGGGAAAACCCCCTACTAATCCGCCCGAAGGCACGACGATTAATAGGGGAAAATCCTGCCCCCTCATACTTGAACCTGGGTATACCCAAGTCAAGCCCTCATAGAAGGACTTCCTAATATCTCAAAGTTGGCGTAAGTGGGATTTGAACTTGAGACCTAAAGGTCACCAAAAGAAATCTCAACCACTAGACCAACTCATCATTGATACAGAAAATTAAATGTTGAGTCCAAGGGAAAAGCTCATTTTATCTATCTAAAGATTGAGTCCAAAAAATTAAATGTTGAGTCACAATGATTAATGTCAATGGGTAAGATTCTAACAAGTAGTGAAGTTTAACTTGCATTTAGTTCATGAATTATTGATGCATCAAGTTTAGAGAAAGAGCTCTACAACAAATGATATTACACCAAATACACGATTCTTTTCATTATTGAGCCAAATTTTAATTACACTAATAAGTTATCAAGTTCTTTTGAAGTCTCCATAATTTAATATTTTCCTCCTTTCATTTTCCTTCAAATAAATACATAAACCCTTCAACCACCATCATTAGATACTATAAATAACACTCTTTTGATTGCATTCCTCAAGCCCTTAAAAATAGTACCAATATTCACATGACAAAAGTTCCAAACACAATTCCAAATTTTACTTCAAACGAGCATGGAAGCCCGCGCGTTGCAACGGGGTGTTCAGATAATTGTTTTTTATTGTACGATGTGTGTTTTACGTTTTGTCGGTTCAGAATTATTTTGTGATGTATTTAGTAGAAAATATATATATATATATATATATATATATATATATATATATATATATATATATATATATATATATATATATATATATATATATAATATTTGTTAATCCACTTCGTTAGTTAATTACATGGTTAGTCATTGAATTCATATAGTCATTACATGTTTGGTTCTTGATATTTTTCTTTTTAAAAAAAAAATTCTTTTTTTGAATTTTTTTTTTCTATAACTTTTTTTCGAATTTTTTTTTTTATAATTTTTTTTTTTAAAAAATATTTTCGGAAAAAAAAAGTTTTGAAAAAAAAAAAAAGTTTTTGAAAAATAATTTTCAAAAAAAATTAATAAAAAATTTAATTATAATTTTTTTTCAAATAAAGTTTTTTGAAAATGTTTTTTTTTTTTAAATATTAAAAAAAAAAAAAAAAAAAAAAAAAAAAAAAGTACTGTAGCATATACTGTAGCATGATCAGTGTGTGCTACAGTAAAATGACATTGCATTTTGTGGCTGTAAAGTGGGGAGGTTACTGTAGAAAGCACTGTTGAAAAATTAATAAAAAAGTTTAATTTTAATTTTTTTTCAAATAAAGTTTTTTGAAAATGTTTTTTTTTAAATATTTAAAATAAAAAAAAAGTACTGTAGCATATACTGTAGCATGAACAGTGTGTTCTACAGTAAAATGACATTGCATTTTGTGGCTGTAAAGTGGGGAGGTTACTGTAGAAAGCACTGTTGAAAAATTAATAAAAAAGTTTAATTTTAATTTTTTTTCAAATAAAGTTTTTTGAAAATGTTTTTTTTTAAATATTTAAAATAAAAAAAAGTACTGTAGCATATACTGTAGCATGAACAGTGTGTGCTACAGTAAAATGACATTGCATTTTGTGGCTGTAAAGTGGGGAGGTTACTGTAGAAAGCACTGTTGAAAAATTAATAAAAATTTTAATTTTAATTTTTTTTCATATAAAGTTTTTTGAAAATGTTTTTTTTTAATATTAAAAGAAAAAAAATATTGTAGCATATACTTTAGCATGAACAGTGTGTGCTACAGTAAAATGACATTGCATTTTGTGGCTGTAAAGTGGGGAGGTTACTGTAGAAAGCACTGTTGAAAAAAGAAAGTACTGTAGCAATACTGTAGCATGAACAGTGTGTGCTACAGTAAAATGACATTGCATTTTGTGGCTGTAAAGGGGGAGGTTACTGTAGAAAGCGTTGTTCATGCTACAGTAACCTCCTGATGAATAAATAAAGTTTTTTGAAAATGTTTAAAAAAAAAAGAGAAAAAAAAATATACTGTAGCATGAACAGTGTGTGCTACAGTAAAATGACACTGCATTTTGTGGCTGTAAAGTGGGGAGGTTACTGTAGAAAGCACTGTTCATGCTACAATAACCTCCTGATGAATATATATATATGTATAATGATGATGCACACGAGGTCAATGAATACATGTTTCAAAAGCAACATGGTGAATATGTGATTTACAAGAGTTCGGATGAAGTATGTAAGGCATCAACTCATACTCTTGATGAGTACAATTATATCCACTCGAGTTCTTAAATTCTCTAAATTCTCCCGACATGCCACCTCATGCCCTAAAGCTAAAAAAGGAAATACTTGTGATGCTCCTACGAAATGTGAATCCAAGCTCGAGCAAAAAACATCATCGACTCAAATATAGGGGATACAACCTTAATACCAAGAATTACCCTCACCTCTACGATTTCAAAAGGCCAAAACACATATTAATACCCCGCACTTGACAAACAGGATCATTTAGTATCATGAACTTTTAAGGGTGCAAAATGATACCCCGAACTTGACAAACTGGAATTACTACTACCCTATATACTAAATTAACTCAATAACTTATTATTTTTTAATTTTTTCTAAAAAATCAATTTATTAAAGCTTAATGTAATAAAAATGATTTATAGTTAAATTTAGGATAATTAAACATATTTTAATAAAAATTTAGTTAATTTCATTCTTCTCATAACTAATATAATATTATATTTAGTTAATGAGAATAAATGTATATTTGAAATAATACTTTATAAAAAGTGAATCAACTGCTATAGTTTTGATAAATAAATACTAGTCAATATTATATACTATGTGTTTATTTCAAATATTTTTGATACTATAACAATTTAACTATTTTTTTTTTTTTTTTATATGCATATGTTAAATTGAAATTTACAAAAACTTATATATAGTTAGTTATAAGTTAATCTAAAAATTATTTGAACAATCATTTAATAATATAATACGAAGATATATTAAAAGTAATGCGTTAGAAATATTTTAGAAGTTTATACTCTATATATATTCTTTATATTCTAAATAATCAAATAAAATAGTATATTAATTTAAAGAAAAATGAAAAATAATTAAATTTTAGGGAAAAAATATTTACCTAGCCAAAGTTTTACTACAAATTATTTATTAAAACTGACTTTACTAAGTTAATTTTTAGAAAAAAAAAATTGTTGAGATAATTAGTATAGGTTAGTAGAAATTGCAATTTGTCAAGTTCAGGTTACCATTCTACACCCTTAAAAGTTCAGGGTACTAGATAATGCAGTTTACCAAGTTCGGGGTACTAATCTGTGTTTTGGCCATTTCAAAATGGCCATTCTTAATTAAAGGAAGAAAATTCCCGATAAAACAGTGCTACCTAGGTACAAACCCTGTAAGCAGTATGTGAGAAAATTGCAGTATTCACTCCTTTTAGAGCGTTCCCAACGCATAACGCAAACCTTGCGTTAAAGGGAAATTTAGTGCGTTAAACGCACGTTAACTGTTGTGGGTATGCTGCGTTAACGCAGCGTTAAGGGTGTGAGTTAACCCCTTAACGCTGCGTTAAGGGTAGGTTTTGTTAAAAAAAAAAAAAAAAAAAAAAAAAAAATCACTTTCGCCCCTTGTGTTTCATACGAAATGTTTTGTTTTTGTTTTTTTTGTTTTTTTTTTCCTTTCATTTTTGCCCCTTGTGTATTATACAAAAGTGTTTTTTTTTTTTTTTTTTTTTTTTTTTTTTTTACTTGTCTTTTTTTTTCCTCTTTGATATGTTATGTAATGTTTTATAAAAACTTGTAACGTTTTCTAAAGTAGGAAATTAAAATACATTAAACATCAAATAGAAATACATTAAACGTCAAATAGAAATTACATTAAACTACGATACGGAAATTAAAACGAAACTACGAATGAAACTACGACAATTAAGAAATGATGAAACAGATCTGCAACTTCATGTCGCTTTGAAGATGGTTAGGGAGCAGGTGTTATAAGTGTGGGAGGAGAAGTCGGATCTTATCGACAATTACAAATCTATATAAAATTTCGTATCGTATTATGATTTGTATGTAATGTTATGTTTTTTTAATTTTGTTGTAATTTTTTTTTATTAAGTATGTAATGTTATATTTTTTAATGAATGTTATGTTTTTAAAAAATGAAGTAATTTATAAGTTAGAGGTTGAATTTGAAAATATTTGATATAAAGGTGAGTTAAGATGTGTTAAAGCTGAGTTATTGTTGGATGTGTTAAAGCGGAGTTAAAGATGAGTGTGTTAAAGCTGACGTGGTAGTATGTTAAAGTTTAAAGCTGAGTTATTGTTGGGAGTGACCTTAGTTCTTCACATCATGCGAATTAGATGAAATAGGAATATCTTTGATTTATGCAAGCAATAATAAAAATATTTTGTCTTTGAATATTCTTTTGTTATATTTACACTATGTCGTCCTTTTCATTTTCTTCATGCATCATATATATTAGTATGGGATAGTTGCATAAGACTAGGGTGAAGGTTCTTAGGGTTGAGTTAATATTGAGTTTAGTTTTTTTATTCTTTTTTAAAAAGTGCTTGATGAAAGAAAATGTAGCTTATTAGTATTAGTATTACTTCTTTTAACCTACAAAATGTTTTTAGTAATAAACCAGTATTAACACCTTTGTGTAGCGGTGAGTGCTAGTACGTCCAATTTGAACAGATAAACTAAATGAGTTAGTTAAAACAGAAAAAATACGGCATATTAAAAATATCTCACTTAGTAATGAATAGAAAGGAAAAAGTAAATAATTTTGGCTCGAAGCCGTTTGTAAATTATAATACTAGTAACAAATAAAAAAGTTGAGTTTTAGACATAAGAAAAAAAAATCAAATTTTTATCGAAAAACAAAATTTGTTCATCGCACGGGTCAGAATGACTCGTTTAAAAACTGATATTTACTTGCATATTGAGTGATAAATTTCATAAACAAATTTTTTAAAAGAAAAAATGGAATGATCAATTAAAATTTTTGCATAAAAGAGAAAGTATATAATGAATAGGAATGAATAGTTTTTTTGAGTAAATTACACCGTTCGTCTTTGTGGTTTGCGTTGACCGCAGCCATTAATACTTTGACCAAAAAAATTGCACCGTTCGACCTTAAGTGGCAAACGTTATGCGCCGTTTGTCCCTCCCTCTAACGGAGCCTACTAACGCTCGTTAACTCTTGTTAACTTGTTTTCTCATGAGGGTATACTCGTCATTTCGCAACCATAAGGACGAACAGTGTAAGGACGAATTGTGTAATTTACTATTTTTGTCAATTATTATACGTTTTCATCCACTTTTTTACGCTTTCGTCCATTTTTCTTACGTTTTCATACATTTTTATCCGTTCTCATCCATTTTTAAACGTTTTAACCCGTTTTTATACGTTTTCATCTGTTTTTACGGGTTTTCGTCCGTTTTATACGTTTTTATCCGTTTTTCTCTGTTTTAATACGTTTTCTTCCGTTTTCATACGTTGTTTTTGTCCGTTTTTATACGTTTTCATCCATTTTTATACGCTTTCGTCCGTTTTTATATGTTTTCATCCGTTTTTATACGGTTTTCTTACGTTTTTATCTGTTTTAATACGTTTTCTTACGTTTTTATACGTTTTCATCCATTTTTATACGTTTTTATTACGTTTTTATCTGTTTTAATACGTTTTATTCTGTTTTCATACATTTTAAACCATATTTATACCTTTTTGTCCGTTTTTATATGTTTTCATCATTTTTATACGCTTTCGTTCGTTTTTATACGTTTTCATCGTTTTTATACATGTTCGTCTGGTTTTATACGTTTTTATCTGTTTCAATACGTTTTTATACGTTTTCATCGGTTTTTATACGTTTTCGTCCGTTTTTATCGGTTTTCATCCGTTTTTTACGTATTTTATCCGTTTTTATATGTTTTTGTACGTTTTCTTCCGTTTTTATACGTTTTTAACCTTATTTATATGTTTTGTTCCGTTTTTATTCGTTTTTTCTTACATTTTTATCTGTTTTAATATGTTTTCATCCGTTTTTATACGTTCTCGTCCGTTTTTATAGGCTTTCATCTGTTTTTTACGTTTTTATTACGGATGAAAACATATAAAAACGGATGAAAGCGTATAAAAACGGATTAAGATGGACAAAAACGTATAAATATGGTTAAAAACGTATGAAAACGGAAGAAAACGTATTAAAATAGATTAATACGGATAAAAATGTAACAAACACGTATAAAAACGGACGAAAACCTATAAAAATGAATGAAAATGTATAAATACGGATGAAAACATATAAAAACGTATGAGAATGTAAGAAAACGTATTAAAACACATAAAACGTAAGAAAAATAGATAAAACGTATAAAAGTGGACGAAAACGTATAAAAACGGATGAAAACGTATAAAAACGGACGAAAGCATACAAAAACGGATGAAAACGTATAAAACTATAATTTTGGTTAAAAACGTATGAAAACGGAAGAAAACGTATTAAAACAGATAAGAACGTATAAAAAAGGATGAAAAGCAATAAAAATGGACGAAAACGTAAAAAAACATATGTAAACGTATAAAAACGGATGAAAACGTATAAAAACGGATGAGAACGGATAAAAATGTATGAAAACGTAAGAAAAATGGACGAAAGCATAAAAAATGGTTGAAAACGTATAAAAATTGACAAAAAAAGTAAATTACACCGTTCGTCCTTATGGTTGCGAAATGACGAGTATACCCTCATGGGAAAACTAGTTAACAAGAGTTAACGAGCGTTAGTGGGCTCCGTTAGAGGGAGGAACAAACGGCGCATAACGTTTGCCACTTAAGGTTGAACGGTGCAACTTTTTTGGTCAAAGGACTAACGGCTGCGGTCAACGCAAACCACAAGGACGAACAGTGTAATTTACACTTTTTTTTTTTTTTTTTTTTTTTTTTTTTTTTTTTTTTTTTTTGCAGTAAAAATAAGATGTCGAACTTATAAGACTAATTATATGCCTGACAAAAAGATTAAAACACTTGGCTAGATGAAGGGTAGATATGAGAAAAGAGAATTATTGTCCATTTGCCACAAAATGTTTACATAATCATATTTTTAAGTGTTGCGAATTATATTGAGTTGATAATACAAAATAATAAAAAAATAATGAAGCAAATATGAAACTACAATGACTTAAAAGACAAAGAATGAATTATACAAAAGATGGAAGATTATAGAAGATTCCTTTATAAGATAAAAATTAATGTTTCCTAATATTGTTATGAGTCCGTTGTAAACCCTAGATATCTCTATTATATTAAGAGATATAGGGCGTAGGCTTTATGTGTGCACATAAAAGATGTAGACGTCTAAGTTTAGTGAGTGTTCTAGGCGTATGGTCTTGTTAAATGCCTAGATTAGTGTAGTTTAGCCTCAAAGATCATATCTTTGATCCCTGTTACAAGGTGTGTAACACATTCTACAATTGATCAAGTAGAATTGGGGCTTGTCGTGTATATTGTGAATGATAATGAAGAAAAACCTTATTGATAATAACATTGATTATTTAATTGAATATTCCGCTTTTGTTATTAATTAATCCTAGATGAGATCTAAACAATCTCGAGCTACAAACGATCTATCAAGTGGTATCGTAGTTTTTCTGCAGTGCTGTGGTAAAAAGGCGATATCTCATTTGTTAACTGTTGGATCTTAACGAAATATTTACTGAAGGTTCTATATACATCAAGGTACATTCTCACTGGAGGAATCTTCAATCTGAGCTTTCAATAAAAATAAATAAATTTTCTAAAAGTCTGCTGCAGAAACATTCAAGTTGGTCGAATTTTTAGAGTTTCTAAAATTTTAGGGTTTATTCTTAAACGTTTTTAAGATCGATTTGGTTTTATCTGAACATGCTAGTTACTGCTGTTAATACCTATTAGCCAAAAGGAAATTGCTAGGGTTTTTATCTTCTGTCATCGATTCGTGTGTACTTTAAAAGAATCTGCTGGTTGAAGGTTGATTATAGAATTTGTGCTATCTCAAAATTCTGGCAGAGAAGGATTGAATCTGACGAATGAATTGTTTACTGGATGTTATTGATGTTTCTACGGTTTTGATGAATGATTGCAAATTAGGGTTTCTTCTTATGTCGGTTTAATAATCTTCTTATTATGCTATGTTAATCTGATCTGGAAGTTGAATAATAAGTTTATGGGTTTTGAGAAACTCTAGTGTTGAAGATAATGTTCATAATCCTGGTAATTAGCCTAAAGCTTTTGATGTGTAGGAGATGTTGTGGTTGACTGGTTCTAATGTTATTATGAATGATCATTGTAACGCAATTCTTCACATGGTTAACATGTCTACTGCTGCTCCTCAGAATGTAACATTTGTCAAGCCCGTTGATGATAAGCTACCTGTTAAACTGATTTGGTTACAAAATGTTAATGGTGCGTTGAAAATCCTAACCCTGCTCTTGCTTATTTATGGTGTTCGAAGGATTACTGAAGGCACAAGTTGATCTCAGAAGCTGTGAAGGCACAAGTTGATTAATACTGCTCGAATCAGGTTAATTGTTAATGTTGTTTGGTAACAACTTAATGCTGCTAGGTATTGTTTTTCTACTGCTCGATATGTCTTAATACTGCACATTGATTGTTACTGCTGCCAAGTTCATGATTAATGTTGCTGCTCTTTATCTCGGTTAATGCTGCTAGTGGTTTTTAAAGCTGTTGTTTGGTACTTAATGTTGCTACGCTATGAAAGTTAATGCTGCTCGAAGACGTTAGTACTGCTCCTTTTAACTTAATGCTGCCAAGGGAATTTAATGTTGCTCGTGATGAAGCGAAAAGTGTACCGCTTTTAGGGGGTCATTTAAGCCCTAAATCGTTCCTTTTGTCATTTTAGGTACTTTGGAGAAGAAATCTGGAAAAGGAAGCATTTTGGACGTTTTTGGAGCATAAAAGTGAAGAAAACGACAAAGTCTCAAAATCGGCTGAAAAGTACCTTTGACGGCGTCAGGTATTGCCCTGGACGGCGTCATGGCTTGGCAAGAAAAAGGTGGATATGAAAATTACTCATGATAAGCCAGAGAATTTTGCATAAAAAATCTGACGGCGTCACCCTTTGAAGTGAACAAGGTCGTCACGGCTTAATTTAAAGAGCGACGGCGTCAAGCCATAATCTGACGACGTCAAGCCTTGATAAGCCAGAACGGATTTTGGAGGTCTAAAGAGGGAGGGCGTCAGGAAGGCCATCCGGGAACCCTAAAAGCGGCGAGGTGACGGCGTCAGAATCTACAACGTGACGCCGTCAGCCATTGATCTCTATATATAGTTTTGCAATTTTTTGTCATTAGGGTGGAACTTTTGTGTGTAATTTTGGGAGGAAACCCTAAGACGATTTTAGCAGCTTTTTCAAGGCTTTTTGCCTTGAGATCTTCCATGTTACATTGAAGATAAGTTATCAATTAATCATTCAATATGTCTATGTGTTGTTTGATTCTATCTTGTTCTTGTCTTTTGTTTAACATGCTAGGCTAGATTTATCTTTGTGTTTGCTTAGATCTAATGAAACCTAGCTATTGATTATTGGTTATTAGTGTGTTATTAGTTGTATTGGATGATTGTTCATCTATGTTAGGCTTAAGAAAACTGGCTAACTTCCTATACGGTAACTTGCTTGAACGTCTTAAGAAACATGAACCAATGCGTACTAAGGTTTTTATGGTTGTATTTAATGCATGAGCGAATTCTAGTGATCCCATGTTAGGAGCTTCTTAGCCGGCTCGACATAGGAGTGAAGTAGGAGTTTATAGAGTTGGGGAAGTACGTACGCCACCCCACGATTGGTATTAAGGAATACACCCGTCATCCACGCAATTAATACACACTAATCAACCGGTAAAAGATAGTTAGGGAGTAAGGAAATCTAAGTAAACACATTTCTCTCCATATAAGTTTCACCACATTTTCATTTTCTGTCATTTTATTTTATTTGCATTCGTAGTAACTTGGGTTAGTTGACTAGCAACTAATTCCGCCCACTCTTTCAAACCCGAGATTTTACTTGCTTTCATAAAATTATAAAAACATAAAAAGAATCTTCTCTCACCCTTAGACCTATTAGAGTAGTTTTTCATACCTAACGAACACTATTCCCTGTGGAGAACGATCAATCCCCCGTACTTACCACTACACTATACTACATCGGTCAGGTACACTGCCTGGTGGGGTTGTAAGCCTCTTGAGATCCCCCGAGAGGTAAAACCTGTTGTAAGGTTGCAAAACCACGCATCAGCTCGCTTGATTTGTTAATACTTATGCATGCTGGTTTCGTATTAATGCAGTTTTTGGTGATGATTCGTTAAGGTCATACACTATTATCCTTTTAGGGTTTGGTGTTTTTGTATCATGAGCATAATGTGTATGTTTGGAGCAGTTGAATGGTAGCAAGAATTTATAACGATTTGGATAACCTAACATGGTTTATGGTTCATTGATATTAAAGTTTTGTATGGCAAATGGTTGTGGATTTTATTATTGAAGATTTGCTTTGCGTTCGATAACCTCAGGTCACTATCTTCAAAGAATGCACATGGATTTGGTTCTCGGATGGGTTTGGAGATGTTGGACAACACATACAGAAGTTTGTTTTGGTTTAAATGTTCTTAAATGTTCAAAAGGCTTGTTTATTGGATTTATTTGGAATAATTGATTACGAAGAAGATTGATTATCACTTATTTGAAGATTGAAGTGAAATTACTTGGGTACGTGTTCTTATCATATCTTAAACGGCTCACAACGTTTAGAGATAACTTGTTCGTGCTTATAACGTTGTGACGAAGACTTGTCAAATCTAGCAATTGGTATTTGCTATCACTTAAAGGAGTTACATTGTAGTGCTCAGTGTCTAATAGAAGATGAGGATTTTGTCAAGAGGTTGCGATCTACTTATACTTAGGTGTTCATATAAGTTCAAAGTCACGTGGATAGTACAAGACATAAGACATAAGTTTGAGTTGTTCTCATTCAGCATCAAGTTCGTTATACTTAGTTTTCTTCAACAGTAATCATTACAAGAAGCCTACAGATTTGGAGATTCAAGAAATGGTTAACACATGGATTTTAAGGGAAGCATATTATAGAGTGTTTAATCATTTACATGCACCATTTGAGGGGAAGTTTTTTACTATTGCTAGTCATTATTACTACTGCTAGTTTAAGTTTCTACTGTCTTGGATTCATTTTTAATAAGCTTTTTTGTGTTCTTCATGGGGGGTAATTTAAGACATTGGAAGGCTGGATTAGAAGTGTGATATTGGTTGGTGGTTGTCAAAATCAAAGTTGCATCTACTTATCGTCTCCTAGTGGATAATGACAAAAAGGGGAAGAAGATTTTACACAGAAGTTTTGCAACTTGCAGATCATTGGTGGTACAGCATGATATGTAAGTTCACATGAGTTGAGCTTAAGGGGAAGAATTGTTTCATTCATGGAAGATCAAGAAGAATGTTTTGTAATTATCAACTAGGGGAAGATTGTTGGGAATTATATTGAGTTGATAATACAAAACAATAAAAGAAGAATGAAGCAAATATGAAACTACAAGGACTTAAAAGACAAAGAAGGAGCTCTACAAAAGATGAAAGATTATAGAAGATTCCTTTAGAAGATAAAGATTAGTGGTTCCTAATATTGTTATGAGTCCTTTGTAAACCATAGATATCTCTATTATATAAAGAGATATAGGGCGTAGGTTTTATGTGTGCACAAAAAAGATGTAGACGTCTAAGTTTAGTGTGTGTTCTAGGCGTATGGTCTTGTTAAACGCCTAGATTAGTGTAGTTTTGCCTCAAGATCATATATTTGATCCTTGTTACAAGGTGTGTAACACGTTATATAATTGATCAAGTAGAATTGGGGCTTGTCGTGTATATTGTGAATGATAATGAAGAAAAACCTTGTTAATAATAACATTGATTATTTAATTGAATATTCCGCCTTTGTTATTAATTAATCCTAGATGAGATCTTAATAATATCGAGCTACAAACGATCTATCATTAAGCACACGAGTTAGACATGAGATTTTCATATTTTACAAAATATTTATATTGTTTATATAATTGATATGTGCAAATTAAAAATGAAAATATACAAACAAAGTACTTTATGTTAACGCGTAAATAGTGAGAAAACAGCTACGTTCATATTTAACAAGCTTTCTAGTGGACGTTAGGTTGGGCACAGTCGTGATCGAGCACGACCTTGCCACATCAGCTTTCTCTCTGCGACGACCTGACGACGACCAACTTGCCACAGTCGGTGACCAAGTTATTATTATTTTTTAATTCAAATATTTTAAACTACAAATTTAAACTTCATTAATAATAAAAATATTACATAAATTAAACATTAAATTGAAAATACGAATTACAGATTAACAAACTACGATACGGAAATAAAAATGAAACTACAAATTACAACGAAAAGTCTGAGTTTTCACCCTCGTCCCAATATTCTTCAAAAGCCTCAGCAATCCTGTCATCTTCATACTCTCTTTCCAAGATGTCAAACAAGTTTTCTTGGCGGTATTGTGCTTCCCTAGCTTCCTGCTCCATACGAGCAGCTTCCTCTCGTAGTTCTGTTTCTTCTGTTTCTCTCCTGACTTCCTCATCCTGCTCAAGTAGTCGGAGTTCATCCTCAGTGAGTCCAAACGGAATGGGTTGGTGTTTCACAACCGATGGAGTGTTAACCGGTTCATTTTTCGGTGGGAATACCGGAAAGATATCTTCCAGTGGAGTGTTAACCGGTTCATTTGGAATCAGGTTGGAGCTGGAGAATTGCTGTGAGAAGTCGTGTTCACTTGGGAATTGTTGTGAGAAGTCGTAGTGACTGGGGAATTGTTGTGAGAAGTCGCGGAGACTGGGGAATTATTGGGAGAAGTCTTTACAAGACATTGTTGAGAATTTGTGTGTGACTTGTGTATATGAGTTGTGTGTATGAGAAACAAAAGAGTGTGGGTATATATAGGGAAGTTTTTGAATTTGAAATTGAATTTGAATTTGAATTTTGAATCCTACCGCTCGTACTGTAACCTTTAATTTGAATTTGAAGAAGAGCGTGGGTAATATTTTATGTTTGTATTTTATTTTATTTAAATGATGAAAGAAAGAAAGAAAAAAAAAATGTGTGAAAAATATCGGTCACAATTTTGACCGAGTTTGGGATTTGGTTGTTGCTCGATCGATCATGACCAAACACCCACAGTCGCCATGACCGACCATGACCGCCCATGACCCTGTGGGTAGCCTTAGTGATTTTAAACACTGGCGATACAAAATGAAGATGAGGGGGTAGTGGGGACTGATGTAACTTCTGAAAGTTGAAACGATGGTTGAAATTAGAAACGATTTCGACAAGCCGTAACATTTAACTTTTTATTAGTTAAGTTATTAATATGCCAATTTGATATTTGTTACTGTATTAAATGAACAGACACACGGACCGATCTACATAGAAGGTACGCATAACGCGTTTCAAGTAATGACAATATTAACCGATGATGCCTAGCTCAGTTGGTGAAATAGGGGGAGCTAGTGCGGAGGTCATGTGGAGGTTGAGGGTTCGATTCCCGTCGGAGCCATATTTACCACATATGGAGGTTCCACCTAAGGAGATCCCCATTCCAGGTGGGATGGGTAATCAGTACAGGCTGGCCCAGAGTATTAGTCGGAGCTCCATCAACTGCACCACTTGCCATTCTAAAAAAAAAAAAAAAAAAAAAAAAAAAAAGAAAAGAAAAAGTAATGACAATATTGTTGGTTAAATTGTAACAATCAGAAACATAATGAGCGACAAAACGAGAAAATGAAGGTAGTGCCAAAGACATAGAAGTCAAATGTCAACGTAAGGCTTAAATGAAGGTAGTGCCAAAGACATAGAAGTCAAATGTCAACGTAAGGCTTATCATTAAAGCAACTCACACGGTTATGTAAAATTATGGGATAGTTTATTCGGACCCCTTTATAGGGAGGGTTTTCAATCATTGCACACATCGGATGGTTGTATTGTGTGTATCACGATGTTATACTGTGTGCTTCGTGGTTTGTACGGTTGACCCATAAAAAAGGTCCCTATAACATGACCCAAAATTATATGTATAAAAACAAGTTTACATTGTCTAATAATTTAGTGTGGTTAGTAATTTTAAAGATTAAAAACAAAAAAATTGAAAGATTAATTTAGTTGTTTAACTAAGATAAAACACTTACCTTTTCTATCACCCTTTTTTTTTAATCACAAACCACTATCAC
This sequence comes from Artemisia tridentata subsp. tridentata, assembly GCA_021014915.2. Taxonomy (NCBI): domain Eukaryota; kingdom Viridiplantae; phylum Streptophyta; class Magnoliopsida; order Asterales; family Asteraceae; genus Artemisia; species Artemisia tridentata. Next base: position 403,250,398 of record CP139507.1, read on the forward strand.
TTTTTTTTTTCTTTTTCTTTTTTTTTTTTTTTTTTTTTTTTTTTTTTTTTGAAAATAAATTTTATTCTTTTTCACATTAAATATCCATAGTACTATTTTGTGATGTCTCATAATAAATGTTCGATTTGTATTTCAATCAATGAAAAAACTTTCCACATATAATATTTGATTGATATAGAGGGTACTTAGTGTGATTTTTAAAACTTTGTGCATTATTAAAGTAGACACTTAATATGAGATAAAGTGAGTATATCTTAAAAACAGTTAAAAGTTAGGCGAAAAAAATTACACAATTACGACAAACGTTTAACACAATTATGACAAACGTTTAATTATCTTTCAATAGAAGGACACTTTATATAATTTCGACAAACCTTTTTTTGGGGGTTTTTCTGTGCAGGAGTTTGCATGATACGTCACATATGATATATTACTAATATGTAAGTTCAAACACTCAAAATGCTGCCATAAAATTGACATAAGTATTTATGTAGAACTCTAAATGAGTTACCGTTTTTGCATTCAAAAATACGAATCAGTAACTTTCCAACCATATATCACACGTAATTTATGAACTTCCAAATCAATACAACTTATTTATAGAAGTTGGAGAAAATACATGAAATTTTGTTTGATATTCAAACACGCTTGATATATCATATAACACTAGTTTGTAAATCTGAAGAGTGAACATGCTGTCGTAAAATGGACATAAATATTTTTTTTTTAGTTCAAAAAACGGTTAATCTTTTAGACCCGTATATAAATACTTGAGCACATTTTACAACAACATGTTGACTGTTTATGATATATTAAGTGAGTTAAAATTTCAATTATTTGTTCATTTTCTATTTTTCTCCAACTTCTATGAATAAACCGTATTGATTTAGAGGCTCAAATATTATGTATGATTTATGGTTGGAAAGCTAAACATATTTATTTTTCAATGAAAGAAATAGTAATCTTTTAGAGTTTTATACAAATACTTATGCCAATTTTACACTATCATGTTGAATGTTTAAAGTTATTGATTATTGTTATATCACACGTGATATAACAAGCGGGTTTGACTATAAAAAATATTATTCTATTTTCTTCAACTTTTATGAATAAACTGTATTTATTTGAAATTATGTATGATATATGGTTGGAAAGCTAACGAAATGTGATTGTTAATGCCAAATATGATGAATCACTTAGAGTTCAACATAAATATTAATATCCTTTTTACGACAACATGTTGAGTATTCGAACTTACATATTAGTGTTATATCATATTTGATATATCAAACAAAATAGTGTACCAAAAAATATAAAAAAAGTTATTAAAAAATAAATAAAAAAAAAAAAAAAAAAATAATTGTCGTATGAATGTGCCCCTATATTGAAAGTTAATTAAATGCTCGTAGCGATAGTGTAATTAATGTAGGTTGGCGGTTTACGGTTCTTGAAATATGTAATTTTTTAATAGAAATGGGGTGGAAGTGAGTTTTGAATAAAAATATAATTAATCTCCTTGTTTTCATTTTGTTATTTACAAAAATAGACGAGTACCCGTGCATAGCAACGAGATTTTATAGCGGCAGATAGTTTTAATAATAATAAAAAATTTATGGGTTATAAACTAAAAATAATAAAAGTTTGAGGATTGGGGACTAAACATAATGTTTTGAAACCCGGTTCAACCGGGTGGTTCAACCGATTGAACCGTTCCGGTCAAAAAATGGGTAAATATAAACCAGGTCAACCCGACGGGTTGGGTCGAAAAATGGGTCAAATTAATCCGGGTTAACCCGCCGGGTTTGAAGCGTCCCAGGTCAACCCAGTTTTCGATGTGTATTAATAGTTTCCTTTTAAAACATATGTGTATTAATAGTTGAAATTGCTCATATTTAATTGTTTCAATATTTCCTTTTTAACTTTTTCCACATTTCACTTTCTTAACTTTTCACTTTGACTATTTTTGCTTTATAGATAGCATAGATGAGTGTCTCATATTTGTCTCATAATATACAGAAGGATAATACTACGTAAGACCTAATTGAATTTTTGTAAACATTAGGCTGCACACAGTAAGGATGGTCAATCCCTCCCATTATCTCTGCCATGTCAGCTTTCTCTCTCCAGCGACCTTCAGGCGATTGGGTGCCCCAGTAAGGGCGACCCCCATCATTTTTTTTAAACATTTTTCACACAAACTTAAATTTCATTAATAATTAAAACCTTACATAATAATTCAAATAAAATTAAAACATTACAATAAAATTCAAATAACTTTGAAACATTATGATAATAAAACGACTAAACTAGTTTTGATTTTGACGATGCCAAATGTCTTCCACCAAATCGGCTTTTGTTTTGTCGACTATTTGTTTGGTAATTTCTAACTATTCCACATGCGTTCTTATGGGATCATAAGAACGGTGCTGCTCAGCTGGAAAGAATATGGGAGATATTGCCCGCTCTTCGTCCTGAATTATCATATTATGTAATATGATACATGTGTACATTATATTTGATAGACGGTTTTTGTCAAACCCTTTAGCAGGATGTTTAATCATTAGCCACTTCTTCTTTAGTACACCAAAAGCACGTTCTACATCTTTCCTTACTGCTTCGTGCATCTTCTTAAACAATATTCGTTTGTGATCATCCGTCCTTGGATTTTTAATGGACTTCATAATAATGGACCATTCCGGATATATCCCATCAGCAAGATAATATCCCCGTTTATAAGGCACGCCGTTAGCAACGAATTACACATCCGGTGCTTTCCCCGTTTTTATATCATTGACAAGAGGCGATTTACGTAAAACATTTATGTCGTTATTCATCCCGACAACACCAAAGAACGCATGCCAAATCCATAAATCTTGGGATGCGATCGCTTCCAATAAAATGAAAGGATCTTGCCTGTGATCACCCCTACAATATTGAGCTTTTAAAGAATGTGGGCAATTCGCCCGCGGCCAATCTGTACAATCAATGCTTCCTATCATCCAAGGAAACCCATGCTTTTCATAGTGATGAGCATAGAGTTTGTCAATGTCAGTAACCGTTGGCTTTCGCAAATACTCTGTACCATATATGCTTCGTACGTTGATGCTGAACCGGATTAGAAGACATATATACAACACTCACATTATCACAGTAAACAAGCGTAGTGAAAGATAAAGGAGTATACAACTCGCTCAGTAAATTCCTCAACCAACAGGTCTCAGCTACAACATTGGAAACACCATGATACTCTGCCTCTACACTAGAATGAGAAAGTGTCGGTTGACGCTTTGAGGACCACGAGAGTAAGTTGTTTCCAAGAAATACACAATAACTAGAAGCCGATCTCCATGTAGTATGGCAACCATCCCAATCACCATCCGAATAAGCAACCAATGAGGAAGTAGAAGATGAACAACTGCAACCCATAGTCTAATTTGCCCCGAACATACCTCAATATCCACTTAAGAGCCGAGAAATGAGGCTCCCGCGGATCATGCATATAAAGAAAAACCTGCTACACTGCATAAGAAATATTAGGGCGCGTAAAAGTGAGATACTGAAGAGAACCCGCAAGACTCCTATATAATGTTGGGTCAGAAACTGGATCACCATCATCACCCAGTTTAGACTCAGTATCAATAGGATTTTGACTGGAGTTACAACCAACCATATGAGCTCACTCAAGAATCTCAATGGCATATTTACGCTGAGATAGAAACATCCCTGAAGCATCATGAGTAACAGAGATACCCAAAAAGTAAATAAGAGAACCCAAATCCATCATAGAGAACTCCTGATGTAAAGAAGCAATAATCCACTATAACAAAATCTCAGATGAAGTAGTGAGAACAATATCATCAACATATAGTAACAAATAAGCAGTGTCCGTCCCCTGTCTATAGATAAATAACGATGAGTCATAACGACTATGACTAAACCCAACCCGAGTTATATAAGCGGCAAAGCGCAGAAACCAAGCCCGAGGGGCCTAATTAAGACCATAAAGAGATATCTGCAATAAAAAAACATAATCAGGATGTGTAGAATCCTGAAACCCAAGCGGCTAATGCATATAAGCAGTCTCAGTAAAATCACCATATAAAAAGGCATTCTTGACATCCAGCTAATGAACCGGCCAATGTCGAGAAATAGCCAAACTAAGAACTGTTGGAATAGTACCTGGTTTATGTAACACCCCCAAAATCTGGCTTTGCGGAAGCATTCGGGTCATGGGGTGCTACTAAATTGATAATCACAACACAAGGTAACAAAGAACGGACTGCATACTCCATTTTAATTCATTAAATCATGAAAATATTGTTTACAACATCGTTTTAAGTTAATAAAGTGAGGCCCACAAATTCTGTTGTCCCAGACAAAAACAAGTTGTTGGGTCCATCAGTACCCAAGAATACTTAAAACAAGATTTGGACACAAATTAACTAAGTGTTAACTTAAACCGAGAACAATTCAAGTCACTGAGAGAACAGTCTCTCAGTGAGTCATCTTCAGGATGCTTAAGGTGAATTCAAGAAGAAGGATTCACTGCTCAGGAAGGCGGTACTCCCTGAGTAGGACTTAAGCCAAAGAAGAAGATGATGGTTCAGTGAGTGTTGGACAAGAACTCACTGAACCCCAGTCTCCTCAACGACAATTGTGATTAATAAATGAAGGCGTGTACCAAAGAACCTAAAGCCTGAAAGAAAGGTGGGAAGATCTGGGAAGAGTTTAAGATAAGATCAAATCTTATCTTGTCAGGAAGAAACCTTCCCTAAGATGGCTAAAATTCATGGAGTGTCAGACCAACCACTCCTATAGACTTTTAGCCCATTCCTATTGGTTCTTGGAAATGACAATTACTGTTGTAATTGTCAGACACACTTGCTTTCAACAACTTGTATTATTTTAATCACTCACTACTAGAAAAAGGTCTATCCTTGACTCGCATTTTATGACGCACGCTACAAGATGACGCGCAAATAGCAAAGTCATAAAATAAGAGTCATAACGAGTAAATTTTTTTATTGGGGATGACTCGTTTTCAGAAGCGTCATAACATAGGGTCATAATCAGTTAAAATTTAGCCTGCTAGATGACGCTCATTTTGCTTCGTCCTAAATAGGGGTCATCTATGTTTTTTTTACCAAAAATCTATTGTTTTTTTCCCCTGCACGTCTTATAACCTAATTAAGGTTACCTTGTTCATTTATAACACTCACCTCACACACACATCTTCTTTAACCAAACCCTAGCCCTCCCCCTCTTATCTCAGCAGCCGCCACCTACATCTCCAGCGCCACTCCTTTTTCCGGTGACTCAATCTAACCACACCATAACCACCAACACCCCTCACTCATCCCTCTCACCTCTCTCTTGATAATACCACCATGGCCACCTCCTGCTGCCGTATTCAACATACGCCGCCACCACCTCGCCGCGCCGTCATCATCATCATCACAAGGAGATCAAGAGACCAAGGGTTCGGTATTTAGATCGAGTTTAGAGTGAAGTTCGATTAGGGTTTTGTTTTGTTGTGTTTGTGAAGCCGCCGTAGCAGTCGTTGTACCACCGCCGTGACATCACCACCATCCACCTCTTCCTCATCTCTCTCGTTCCTCTTGATCTGTGGGTATGACATACACATAAACCTATTTTATCATATTTTCTTTTATTAACTCGAATATAAAATAATTTATTAATGTTTCGTGGAATAAATTGGATTAAAAATGTTTTTGGAACTATTCTCGTGTGGTATTAATCTATTAAGGTGATGTTTGTTTGACACGTTGTGAGTTCGCGTCGAGTTAAACCCGACTGAATCCGGGTCGTGACCATACTGGTCACGAGTGACGTTGGTTTTGCTCTTCATTTGGTCTAGGTCTTGGTTTGGATTTACTATAAACTTGGTTGTGTTTCGGATTTGGATTTGGATATTATTTTGGTTATGATTGCGCTATTTGATCTCGGTCCGAGGGTGGTTGTTTGGTTCAAGCTTATTTTTGTTAACTGTTTTAAGTAGTTTAAGTAGTAATTAACTGTTTCTAAAATGTTGTTTTATTTGACTAGATTGGTGGTGATAGCAATGCGTGGTGTTTCGTTTATTTGGTTATCGGCTGGAAATACCATCCAAATAGGGTGTTTATTTTTGCGTGTCACAACCCCAATAGTGGGCGTTTGTTTGCTGCAAATGCAACCCCAATAGGTGGTGTTGGTTCTGCATATTCCCAGCCCATCAGGGGCAGTTATATCTGCTTATTTCAGTCCCGAAAGGGTGCGTTTGCTGCAGATTTTCTGCACTAAAAAGGGTACTTTTGTTGCTGATTTTTCTGCGCAAAAAGGTGCGTTTGGTTTGGTTGCTGTCACACAGATAAGCGCCCCATCCAACAGGCCTAGCTAATTGTTTGTTTGTTGGTCTATTTGGTGTGAAAAAGGAACCCAACAGGGGCGTTTTTGTTATGTTAGAATTGGTGTGCAGGCATTGTTTGGTTTGGGCTTTTGTTATGATATAAAAGAACTAACGTTTATTTTTCTTTCATTACCAGATTTGAATTTTATCAACCATGGCTGCTGATGGAGCCGCTGATGCTCTTGGGGTTCGTTATGCCCCACCTGATCCGACCTTACCCGAGTTCAGGAGTGATGTACTATTGGAATCCTGAAACTAACGTCACTTAGTATGAGAGACCTGCTGCTTTGGTGCCACCGGTACCATCAGGCCCACCTCAGCAAGGAAATAACTTGCCTCAGTCTTATCAGGGTGCTCGTATGGACCAATCACAGGGCTACCAGTATCCACATCAACAACCGATGCATCACATGGGGTATCAGCTGATTATGCCTCAACAGAGGCCACCAAATGTCATGCAGCAGCCGCAACATTATACTCGGGTAGTCTTGTTGTATAGGCAAAGTTAGAGATGGTGTATAAGCGGGTTTTTAACATAGGCAAAGTTAGGTTGATTTTTTAGTTCTAGCAGCAACAAGGAAAATATTTGTGTTTTTAATTTTGTATTATCAGGTTTTTAATATATGAAATGCGTTATTTTCATATTTGTGTTTTTAATTTTGTATTATCAGGTTTTTAATTGTCATTTAATAGAAAATTAGGAACTGAAAAAAATTAATTTAAAAAAAAAATTAGGTTATGACACGCAAAAAAGAGAGTCATAAAACGTGGGTCATAAGTGCGTGTCATAGAGGGATGACGCACAAATGCGAGTCATGAAGCTTTATGACTGGTCCATCCTTGACTCGCATTTGCGCGTCATAAGACCTCTTCTTGACTCGCATTTGGAGTCAAGGATAGCCCTTTTTCTAGTAGTGACTTTTACTCTTTATACTTGTGTATAAATAGGTTCAAAAGGAGAGAAGTTGAGTGTGTTTTGTACATTGAAAGCTTAGACTTTTACAAAGCAACTTCTCTCCTACAAAGAGTAACCAGTCCCTGAGATAGCTCAGTGAGGCACATTGTTACCACTCCAAGCAAAGCTTGAGTTTAGATAGGAGATACCACCATACCTTGTCTATTCAGTCCCAAGTGTTTATCCCGCAAAACACTTGGGTAATAGATTCTTTGATTCATTTCTAATAAGAATTTAAACGTTGAAAAATACTTATGTGTTTTTACTTTTACGTTTCATTAATCTGTTAGAATTAATCATAATATTGTATTAGTCATAAACACGAATAGATTAACTTTCTAGTTAACTCTAAGCGTGTTAAGGGAACAACAAGTGGTATCAGAGCCTCTGGTTAATAAAATCTTTCAAAACTAACCAAGAGTGCTAAAGGTTTTTAAAACCAAGATCCTACTATGGCTGATATTAATGTACCCCAGCTGGTCGACAAAAAGGGTGGCAGCTATTCTGCTGTTGCACCCAGACTAGAAGCTGGAAAGTTTAGCAAATGGAAAAAACGTATGATTTGCTATTTAACTGGTATGGAACCTTACTACATCACCCATATCAGGGATGGCCCATTTGTCCCTAAGACTACTGCAGGGCTAAACAAGCCTGAGGCACAATGGACCATTGATGAGAGGAGGGTGGTCAATCAAGACCAGCGCCTTAAAAGCATCCTTATATCTTGTCTTCCTGACAATATAATGGAATCAGTCATCAACTGTTTAACAGCCAAGCAAACTTGGGATGACTTGGTTAATAGCTTTGAGGGCCCCTCAGATACCAAGGAAAACAGGGTCATGGACCTGAAACTAGAGTATAATACTTTCAAGGCAAAAGACACTGAAAGACTCTCTCAGACTTATACCAGATACAAGACTTTGATAAACGAACTATCAAATGATGGTGTAGTATTATCTAAGCATGAGACAAATGTTGGTGATTATTTGATGAAGCGAAAAGTGTACCGCTTTTAGGGGGTCATTTAAGCCCTAAATCGTATTTATTTGATCAAATATTGCCCTAAATCGTTTCTTTTGTCATTTTAGGTACTTTTGAGAAGAAATCTGGAAAAGGAAGCATTTTGGACGTTTTTGAAACATAAAAGTGAAGAAAACGGCAAAGTCTCAAATTATGCTGGAAAGTACCTTTGACGGCGTCAGGGATTGGTCCAGACGGCGTCACGGCTTGGCAAAAAAGGTGGATATGAAAATTACTCATGATAAGCCAGAGAATTTTGCATGAAAAATCTGACGGCGTCACCCTTTGAAGTGATCAAGGTCGTCACGGCTTAACCTAAAGAGGGACGGCGTCAAGCTCATTTCTGACGGCGTCAAGCTTTGATAAGCCAGAACGGATTTTGGAGGTCTAAAGAGGGACGGCGTCAGGAAGGCCATCCGAGAACCCTAAAAGCGGCGAGGTGACGGCGTCAGGATCTACAACGTGACGCCGTCAGCCCTTAAACTCTATATATAGTTTTGCAATTTTTTGTCATTAGTGTGGAACTTATTGTGTGTAATTTTGGAGGAGAAACCCTAAGACGAATTTCTGCCATTTTTAAGGGTTTTCATACCCTTGGATCTCCCATGTTTAATTGAAGATAAGTAATCGTTTAATCATTCAATATGTCTATGTGTTGTTTGATTACATCTTGTTCTTGTCTTTTGATTAACATGCTAGGCTAGATTTATCTTGTGTTTGCTTAGATTTCCTTACTCCCTAACTATCTTTTACCAGTTGATTAGTGTGTATTAATCGTGTGGATGACGGGTGTATTCCTTAATACCAATCGTGGGGTGGCGTACGTACTTCCCCAACTCTACAAGCTCCTACTTCACTCCTATGTCGAGCCGGCTAAGAAGCTCCTAACATGGGATCACTAGAATTCGCTCATGCATTAAATACAACCATAAAAACCTTAGTACGCATTGGTTCATGTTTCTTAAGACGTTCAAGCAAGTTACCGAATAGGAAGTTAGCCAGTTTTCTTAAGCCTAACATCGATGAACAATCATCCAATACAATTAATAACACACTAATAACCAATAATCAATAGCTAGGTTTCATTAGATCTAAGCAAATACAAGATAAATCTAGCCTAGCATGTTAATCAAAAGACAAGAACGAGATATAATCAAACAACACATAGACATATTGAATGATTAAACGATTACTTATCTTCAATTAAACATGGGAGATCCAAGGGTATGAAAACCCTTAAAAATGGCAGAAATTCGTCTTAGGGTTTCTCCTCCAAAATTACACACAATAAGTTCCACAACCTTTTCATTTTCATTATTTTATTTTATTTGCATTCATAGTTATTTGGGTTAGTTGACTAGCAACTAATTCCGCCCACTCTTTCAAACCCGAGATTTTACTTGCTTTCATAAAATTATAAAAACACAAAAAGAATCTTCCCTCACCCTTAGACCTATTAGAGTAGTTTTTCAATCCTAACGACACTATTCCCTGTGGAGAACGATCAATCCCCCGTACTTACCACTACACTATACTACATCGGTCAGGTACACTGCCTGGTGGGGTTGTAAGCCTCTTGAGATCCTTTGAGAGGTAAAACCTGTTGTAAGGTCGCAAAATCACGCATCAAGTTTTTGGCGCCGCTGCCGGGGAATAGTTATTGTTTAGGTTGAATTTTTTATTTTATAGGTCTACTCACTAGATTCCTTTCTAGTGAGATTTTTATTTTATTTTTCTAGGTTTTCTTTAGTCTATCTTTTTTCTTCGTTTCTTTGTTCGTAACCATTACCATTCGACATCATGGAAGATGGTAATATCCTCGATCCCAACAACCCACCACAACAACCACCACCACCTCCTAGAGCCCGTACCTTAGGAGACTACTCCCGTCCTAGCCACCATGGCTATCGAAACACCATTGAGCTCACTCAAGGAGCCAATGTCACTCCCTTGCGATCCGACACCATCCGGTTGGTGCAAAGCGGATGCGTATTCCATTGACTTCGTTCTGAAGATCCTAATCAACATCTCAAGGACTTTCTCAAAATTGTTGATTCCATAGACCTTGATGTTGCCACGCGAGAGACGACCCGGCTACGTCTCTTTCAATTCTCTTTGCGGGACCAAGCTAGTCAATGGCTAGAACGTCTACCCACAGGATCCATCACCTCATGGGATGATCTCACCACTCGTTTCCTTGCTCAGTTTTTCCCACCAGGAAGAACTACCAAGCTAAGGAAGGATATCTTGATGTTTGAACAACGTCGAGGCGAAACCCTCTACGGGGCATGGATTCGATTCAAGGACTTACTCCAAAAAGTCCCTCATCATGGCATAAATCTCTGGCTTCAAATCCAAATCTTCTATGACCATGTTGATTACCACACCAAGCGTGCCATCGATCGAGCCACCGGGGGCAGATTGCGCGACAAAAGCGCCGAGGAATCATGGGAGATCATTGATGAGCTTGCATCCGACGATGATGAATTGTGGCAAGTTTCCCACGACGTACGCTCGGCGGTCAGGACATATTCATCGCCCGATACAGCCAATCAAATCACTGAGGAAAGCGTTAGTGAACTTGAGAAAAGGGTTGCATATCTTATGGAAAAGCAAAAGAGACCCTTAAGTCCACAAAAAGCAACAATTAACTCGGTCTCAAGCGTTAAGCAAATACCATTGTCCGAATCACCCCTTAGGGAAAATACTAAACCCTTCCATAAGCACGCTCAACCCAACTCACCACCTCAGGAACTTAGTCCAACATTCGAAGCTCGAATGAGAGAATACATGTCAAAACACTCCGAACGGTTGGCAAAATTTGAGGAAGCCGTCTACAAACAGAAGGAGGAAATGGAAGAGAAGATGGCGGAGATGATGAACCTTTTGAAAGAATACAAATACAAAGCTCTGAAAAGTGTGGTGAGAATGCGTTGAAGTTCCCAACACTAAATTTGTCAAGGCTATCTCCGTCGTCCAAGAGGGCGAAAATGATGGAAGAGGGAAATCCATAACTATGGAAGTTAACAAAATTGACCTCGTACCACTTAATGATGGAAACACCAATGCCTGCAACTGCGATTCAGACAAAGGCAAGGAGGCGCCCTCTAAGGAGCGCCAATTGGTAGAACCGCCAAAGTCACAACAAGTGAGGCATTACTTGAAGCACGATATAAACAAGGAGACCATAAACGATTGGGTGAGAAACTATCGACGTACTCATCTACCCAACAAGGAGCCCAAGAGAATGGAACCGGATGATGAATCCGACACATTACCCGGAGGGCAATTGTATGAGTGCCTCATAAGACAAAAGTTAGTGGAAAAGCAGGAATTCTACGGGGTCTTCGAAATACCATGCAGTATTGGAAAACTCAAGTATCTGGATGCGGTAGCTGACCAAGGTTCCGACGTAAATTTGATGCCTTTATCCGTTTATGTCCAGTTAACCGACAAACTGCCATCCATCACCCGTACTAAACTCTCCTTTGCCAAACATTCTTATGAGTACCTGTTAGGAATTGCAGAAGATGTGTTGGTCAACGTTGCCGGATTCCTGTATCCGGTCGACTTCATGATTATTGAAAGAAATGATATGAATATGCCAATAATCCTTGGGGCACCCTTTCTCGTGACCACTAGGGCACAAATCAATTACGAAAATAGTACCATCCAAATGAAGAAGGGAAAGAAAACAATAAACTTCCCAACGATCCCACGACATATACGAGATGTTGCTCTACAAAAGAAGATGGAGGCGAACCCCATATAATCCGTGGTAATGTTCGAGAGAAAATCCGTGCATGGGAGGCAAGGATTAAGAATTACAAGGAAAATGAGATTAGAGAATGTAAGGGCGAAAATAACGATTATATTGAGGTTGATAAGCAGACCAATAACCCCGTTGAATTTACAAAAGGAGACTCAGTGCTCCTAAGGCATGCAGAAACAAAAGCACCTACCGATGAACCAAGTCCCTGGTGGTACGGACCATTCACAATTAAAAGTCTACACCAAGATGGGGTAGTAAGCTTGACCAGCAAGGGAGGAGGTGAAGTGACTGCGAATGTCGGGCGATTGAGACACCACCACCCTGATAACAAGGATTATATCTATCAGGGATACGTCATTATGAATGATGGAATCACGTAATGTGCGTGACTTTGAGTCTAGATACAAGACTCATTAATAAAGAAAAGCGCTTCTTGGGAGGCAACCCAAGCTTTATTTGTTTTGTGTGTTTATTTATTTGTTTGTTTGATTTTATTTGTTTCCGTATGTGTGTTTAATTTTTATTATTATTGATTCATGTTCAAAACTAAATTGTGAAAATGCTTTATTTTGTTTTTAACTTCGTCTTAAATACATATAAAGGTATTTTGCAAAAGATAAGTGTAAGGGAAATCCAAATCGGTTTATTAGAACACAAATGGACATGAATCGTAATAATATTAAATTAACATACATATTAGTATTTGTTTGAGTCAAATGCTTGTATCGAGTCATAATGATGTTTTGCAGGATTTCCAGGAAGTAAGGTATAGGTTTTTCCAAAAATTTTTTCGGAAACTTAACATGAGAATTCTGTCAGATCATTTCTGACGGCGTCAGGATTTACAACCTGACGGCGTCAGGTTTAATTTTCTGAAAATTTTTGAAAGTTTTGTTTTCATAAAAAGTTTTTATTAAATCTCTAACTTATAATCTCCAGGAATCTGCAAAATTATCATTCCACAAGCATTATATCCTTATATATAGAGTTTATCCCGCCGATGTTATGCAGGTTTTCGTGTTTGTTTTCTCAGGTTTAACAGGTTATTTTGGACAAGGAAATGTATGTGGAATCAAGCTTATGGCGATGCATTAGTCTAGAAGCTTCAACATTACCTTGGAAGAAGATCTAACCGTGTTACCACATTATCCACCGAGCGAATCAGGGGAGTATTTGATTTCATTCTTTTACCTTATTTACTTTTACATTTGTTATTTGAACATTGGGGACAATGTTCATCTTAAGTGTAAGGGGGGGTAAAAGTACGATACTTTAGAGAATACAATTGCACTTGATTTTTGTTTATTTAATAGTAGATGTGTAATAAAACTGAGATAAATACCTGTTAGGGTAATTTTAGTGCCAAATTTAAATTTTTTTACAACATATAGGAGTGAAACTTTGATCTTAATGAGCGTCTCACGGATAGGAGTTATATGACTAGCACAAAACCGTACCACAAAAAAATTTTTTCCACCCTAAATATGTGAGGTTCGCCCCTAGAATTGGTAGGAAAAGCATTTATGCTATGATGTGTGTACCGGTAGCACTTAGATTCTAGAACTTGCGTTAGGACCATTCCGAGGCCACAAGTGAGACTACATTCGTGTAGTTAGATTTACTACATGATAAGAGGCATTAGGATTAACCCATTGTTTTACACATGTGTTTTTGTTATAATTACATTGGCTACATTGGTCAAGTAATTCTCCCACACCCTTTGCGTTGTACTCATTTTTAGTACACGATACCCCTAGTACACCCCTCAGAGCCTATCTTTTCGTTTCGACCTTTAAGCATTTTACTTAAAGGAAGAATTTGTTACACCCCACTTAAATGTACACCCAAATCGCCTTAGCCCACCTTGTATGCACTCATTTTTAGTGCATTATTGTGACAACATTTGTTTAAACCCCAAGTTAATTATCTAATTGATTACATGGTTGCTAAGTCGAGTCATATCCCTGTACATATTGTTTTGGGACGATTGGGACTCATGGGTAAAGTACTAGTGTAATGGAGTAATGGGGAAGAACATCATTTATTACCCCCATATTTGCTAAATATTTTAAAAGTACTCCAAGTTTTTCAATTATCTTAATTCGAGTCATTAGAATAGTTATTTGTAAAGTTATGTAAAAGTTCAAGTGTAAGGGGAATGCAACGCCCCTATGATGTATTATCTTGGATGGTAGGGCAAAAGTGTATGAAAAAAAAAAAAAAAAAAAAAGAAAAAGAAAAAGATAAATAGAAAAAAAAAACATACGGACTACCATCCCGTTTCATTTTATGTTTATTTTATGTTTTTGTTATTTTGTTTTTAGCTTAAGATCGAGTCTATTCTTGGCTTAGCAACATTGTATAGTACATGTAATTGATCAAGATCTTTAACTCGCCACCAGTAAAATATCCCTTATCCAACAAAACCGTGTTTATCATATCCCTACACCTAACGTTATAACCCGTTTAAAAGCCCTCTTTGATAGTTTATCTTAGGTGCTTACGCCTAGTGGAGGAGGTTTTTGATCCTTTCCCAAGCATATGGTAATCTATTTGCTATGACAGGTAGTGAGAGATATTATCCGTTTTCGTTTATGAGATTTATTTTCATGACACTCGAGAGATGTGAGTATCTAAACACTACTTGTGAGGTGCTAGTCTATAATCTCCGTGCTTATTATGATTAAAGTGGAACAACTATTTGTTGTAATTACTTTTATATTAGTGTTAAATGACCCCTAACTTGTATTTTGATTAGAATAAAAGCGCATTTGCTTGAGGACAAGCAAATCTCAAGTGTAAGGGTATCTAATGAAGCGAAAAGTGTACCGCTTTTAGTGGGTCATTTAAGCCCTAAATCGTATTTATTTGATCAAATATTGCCCTAAATCGTTCCTTTTGTCATTTTAGGTACTTTTGAGAAGAAATCTGGAAAAGGAAGCATTTTGGACGTTTTTGGAGCATAAAAGTGAAGAAAACGGCAAAGTATCAAAATTATGCTGGAAAGTACCTTTGACGGCGTCAGGATTGGTCCAGACGGCGTCATGGCTTGGCAAAAAGGTGGATATGAAAATTACTCATGATAAGCCAGAGAATTTTGCATGAAAAATCTGACGGCGTCACCCTTTGAAGTGATCAAGGTCGTCACGGCTTAACCTAAAGAGGGACGGCGTCAAGCTCATTTCTGACGGCGTCAAGCTTTGATAAGCCAGAACGGATTTTGGAGGGCTAAAGAGGGACGGCGTCAGGAAGGCCATCCGGGAACCCTAAAAGCGGCGAGGTGACGGCGTCAGGATCTACAACGTGACGCCGTCAGCCCTTAAACTCTATATATAGTTTTGCAATTTTTTGTCATTAGTGTGGAACTTATTGTGTGTAATTTTGGAGGAGAAACCCTAAGACAAATTTCTGCCATTTTTAAGGGTTTTCGTACCCTTGGATCTCCCATGTTTAATTGAAGATAAGTAATCGTTTAATCATTCAATATGTCTATGTGTTGTTTGATTACATCTTGTTCTTGTCTTTTGATTAACATGCTAGGCTAGATTTATCTTGTGTTTGCTTAATTTTTTTTTTGTATTTTTCTTGATATTATTATTTTTTTTTTCTTGATCAATGAGGAAGACATAACTTTTGATGAAGAAGTCACGTAATGTACGGTGACTTCGAGTCTAGCTACAAGACTCGTTAATAAAGAAAAACGCTTCTTGGGAGGCAACCCAAGCTTTATTTGTTTTGTGTGTTTATTTATTTGTTTGTTTGATTTTATTTGTTTCCATATGTGTGTTTAATTTTTATTATTATTTATTCATGTTCAAAAGTAAATTGTGAAAATGCTTTATTTTGTTTTTAACTTCGTCTTAACTACATATAAAGGTATTTTGCAAAAGATAAGTGTAAGAGAAATCCAAATCGGTTTATTAGAACACAAATGGACATGAATCGTAATAATAATAAATTAACAT
Source organism: Artemisia tridentata subsp. tridentata (assembly GCA_021014915.2). Lineage (NCBI taxonomy): Eukaryota > Viridiplantae > Streptophyta > Magnoliopsida > Asterales > Asteraceae > Artemisia > Artemisia tridentata. The sequence goes on from CP139507.1 coordinate 403,266,516, forward strand.
ACATATTAGTATTTGTTTAAGTCAAATGCTTGTATCGAGTCATAATGATGTTATGCATGAATTCCAGGAAGTAAGGTATAGGTTTTTCCAAAATTTTTTTGGAAACTTAACATGAGAATTCTGTCAGATCATTTCTGACGGCGTCAGGATTTACAACCTGACGGCGTCAGGTTTAATTTTCTGAAAATTTTTGAAAGTTTTGTTTTCATAAAAAGTTTTTATTAAATCTCTAACTTATAATCTCCAGGAATCTGCAAAATTATCATTCCACAAGCATTATATCCTTATATATAGAATTTATCCCGCCGATGTTATGCAGGTTTTCGTGTTTGTTTTCTCAGGTTTAACAAGTTATTTTGGACAAGGAAATGTTTGTTGGATCAAGCTTATGGCGATGCATTAGTCTAGAAGCTTCAACATTACCTTGGAAGAAGATCTAACCGTGTTACCACATTATCCACCGAGCGAATCAGGGGAGTATTTGATTTCATTCTTTTACTTTATGCTTTTACATCTTGTTATTTGAACATTGGGGACAATGTTCATCTTAAGTGTAAGGGGGGGTAAAAGTACGATACTTTAGAGAATAAAATTGCACTTGATTTTTGTTTATTTAATAGTAGATGTGTAATAAAAGTGAGAGAAACACCTGTTAGGGTAATTTTAGTGCCAAATTTAAATTTTTTTACAACATATAGGAGTGAAACTTTGATCTTAATGAGTGTCTCATGGATAGGAGTTATATGACTAGCACAAAACCGTACCATAAAATTTTTTTTCCACCCCCAAATATGTGAGGTTCGCCCCTAGAATTGGTAGAAAAAGCATTTATGCTATGATGTGTGTACCGGTAGCACTTAGATTCTAGAACTTGCGTTAGGACCATTCCGAGGCCACAAGTGAGACTACATTCGTGTAGTTAGATTTACTACATGATAAGAGGCATTAGGATTAACCCATTGTTTTACACCTGTGTTTTTGTTATAATTACTTTGGCTACATTGGTCAAGTAATTCTCCCACACCCTTTGCGTTGTACTCATTTTTAGTACACGATACCCCTAGTACACCCCTCAGAGCCTATCTTTTCGTTTCGACCTTTAAGCATTTTACTTAAAGGAAGAATTTGTTACACCCCACTAAAATGTACACCCAAATCGCCTTAGCCCACCTTGTATGCACTCATTTTTAGTGCATTATTGTGACAACATTGGTTTAAACCCAAGTTAATTATCTAATTGATTACATGGTTGCTAAGTCGAGTCATATCCTTGTACATATTGTTTTGGGACGATTGGGACTCATGGGTAAAGTACTAGTGTAATGGAGTAATGGGGAAGAACATCATTTATTACCCCCATATGTGCTAAATATTTTAAAAGTAATCCAAGTTTTTCAATTATCTTAATTCGAGTCATTAGAATAGTTATTTGTAAAGTTATGTAAAAGTTCAAGTGTAAGGGGAATGCAACGCCCCTATGATGTATTATTTTGGATGTTAGGGCAAAAGTTTATGCAAAAAAAAAAAAAAAAAAAAAAAAAAAAAAAAAAAATCAAGAAAAATACAAAAAAAAATGAGAAAAAGAAAATTAGAAAAAAACATACGGACTACCATCCCGTTTTATTTTATGTTTGTTTTATGTTTTTGTTATTTTGTTTTTAGCTTAAGATTGAGTCTAGTCTTGGCTTAGCAACGCCATATTGTACATGTAATTAATCAAGATCTTTAACTCGCCACCAGTAAAATATCCCTTATCCAACAAAACCGTGTTTATCATATCCCTACACCTCACGTTATAACCTATTTAAAAGCCCTCTTTGATAGTTTATCTTAGGTGCTTACGCCTAGTGGAGGAGGTTTTCGATCCTTGCCCAAGCCTATGGTAATCTATTTGCTATGACAGGTAGTGAGAGATATTATCCGTTTTCATTTATGAGATTTATTTTGATGACACTCGAGAGATGTGAGTATCTAAACACTACTTGTGAGGTGCTAGTATGTAATCTCCGTGCTTATTATGATTAAAGTGGAACGATTATTTGTTGTAATTACTTTTATATTAGCATTAAATGACCCCTAACTTGTATTTTGATTAGAATAAAAGCGCATTTGCTTGAGGACAAGCAAATCTCAAGTGTAAGGGTATTTGATGAAGCGAAAAGTGTACCGCTTTTAGGGGGTCATTTAAGCCCTAAATCGTATTTATTTGATCAAATATTGCCCTAAATCGTTCCTTTTGTCATTTTAGGTACTTTGGAGAAGAAATCTGGAAAAGGAAGCATTTTGGACGTTTTTGGAGCATAAAAGTGAAGAAAACGACAAAGTCTCAAAATTATGCTGGAAAGTACCTTTGACGGCGTCAGGGATTGGCCCAGACGGCGTCACCCTTTGAAGTGATCAAGGTCGTCACGGTTTAAGTTAAAGAGGGACGGCGTCAAGCTCAATTCTGACGGCGTCAAGCCTTGATAAGCCAGAGCGGATTTTGGAGGTCTAAAGAGGGACGGCGTCAGGAAGGCCATCCGGGAACCCTAAAAGCGGCGAGGTGACGGCGTCAGGATCTATAACGTGACGCCGTCAGCCCTTAAACTCTATATATAGTTTTGCAATTTTTTGTCATTAGTGTGGAACTTATTGTGTGTAACTTTGGAGGAGAAACCCTAAGACGAATTTCTGCCATTTTTAAGGGTTTTCATACCCTTGGATCTCCCATGTTTAATTGAAGATAAGTAATCGTTTAATCATTCAATATGTCTATGTGTTGTTTGATTACATCTTGTTCTTGTCTTTTGATTAATATGCTAGGCTAGATTTATCTTGTGTTTGCTTAGATCTAATGAAACCTAGCTATTGATTATTGGTTATTAGTGTGTTATTAATTGTATTGGATGATTGTTCATCGATGTTAGGCTTAAGAAAACTGGCTAACTTCCTATTCGGTAACTTGCTTGAACGTCTTAAGAAACATGAACCAATGCGTACTAAGGTTTTTATGGTTGTATTTAATGCATGAGCGAATTCTAGTGATCCCATGTTAGGAGCTTCTTAGCTGGCTCGACATAGGAGTGAAGTAGGAGCTTGTAGAGTTGGGGAAGTACGTACGCCACCCCACGATTGGTATTAAGGAATACACCCGTCATCCACGCGATTAATACACACTAATCAACCGGTAAAAGATAGTTAGGGAGTAAGGAAATCTAAGTAAACACATTTCTCTCCACATAAGTTTCACAACCTTTTCATTTTCATTTATTTTATTTTATTTGCATTTGTAGTTATTTGGGTTAGTTGACTAGCAACTAATTCCGCCCACTCCTTCAAACCCGAGATTTTACTTGCTTTCATAAAAAAATATAAAAATACAAAAAGAATATTCTCTCACCCTTAGACCTATTAGAGTAGTTTTTCAATCCTAACGACACTATTCCCTGTGGAGAACGATCAATCCCCCGTACTTACCACTACACTATACTACATCGGTCAGGTACACTGCCTGGTGGGGTTGTAAGCCTCTTGAGATCCCTCGAGAGGTAAAACCTGTTGTAAGGTTGCAAAACCACGCATCAAGTTTTTGGCGCCGCTGCCGGGGAATAGTTATTGTTTAGGTTGAATCGTTATTTTATAGGTCTACTCACTAGATTCCTTTCTAGTGAGAATTTTATTTTCTTTTTCTAGATTTTCTTTAGTCTATCTTTTTTCTTCGTTTCTTTGTTCGTAACCATTACCATCCGACATCATGGAAGATGGTAATATCCTCGATCCCAACAACCCACCACAACAACCACCACAACCTCCTAGAGCCCGTACCTTAGGAGACTACTCCCGTCCTAGCCACCATGGCTATCGAAACAAGCGGTTCCATCGAACCGTATTTTCAACAACAATCCTTCCGGCAATGGTAGTACCAATAACTTTGAAGGATTGATGTCCCAATTTATGGCATCTCAAGAAGCTCGTTTGGCCAAGTTTGAATCCGATTTCAAACAAAAACAAAGCGAGATGACCAATAAGATTGACACTTTGTTGAAAGCTCTCAATGACCGAGAAATGGGAGCACTCCCTAGCAACACGGTCAAGAACCCGAAACTAAACATCAACGCTGTTTCATCGGTTTCGTCCCCTAGTTCTTGTCCACAATATTATTCGGTCAATTCCATGAGCATGTGTTTCAAACAAACCCAAGTCGTTCAAAATGACCAAGAAGTTATGACATCCAAATTGGTCAACAACATAGTTGAGACACCTCCCACTCAAAACCTTGACAATGAATTCAAGGAGCTCCACCTTGAAAGTCCGGTTCTTGATGTGTTGGATGAGAAGAAGCTCAAGTTAGGCGAAAAAGGGACCGCCTTCGTTCAAAACAAGCTACCTAAGAAATTAGATGATCCGGGCTTATTTGTTCTACCTTGCAAGATCGGTAATTCGGAGGCTTATGACACATTAGCCGATCTTGGATCAAGCCTTAACCTACTTCCGTTACCTCTCTACACCTCTCTAAAACTAGGAAAACTTGAAGAAACCGAGGTGATAATAGGCTTAGCGGATGGGAGTGTTGCTTACCCGGTTGGAGTAGTCAAGGACGTGTTAGTACACATAGGAAAACTAACCATTTTAGCCGATTTCCACGTCCTTGATATGGTTAGCGACCCTACATGCCCCTTGTTGATAGGTAGAGGATTTTTGGCGACCGCTAGTGCTATGATTGATTGTAAGGAATCCAAGATAGCGGTAGGAGAAGGAGATACTTGGTCAGTCTATGATGTGAAGAAACATGCCTATGATACTAGTGATGAACCAACACCCCATTGGTTAGAAGTAAATAGGAGACCATCTAGATATGAACCTTGGATCAATAGAGACTTCATAGGACCCCAACGCCCATTTTACCTAGAAGAGGACTTTGTTAACCGAACACATACGGTAGAGCAACTCTTGGCTAGGGACACCGAATTGGATCCATTTGAAGACCCTCTAGTTTTTAGGAAGATGATTGATTTCCTAGGAGTTTTGCCAATTAACCTAGGAATGAATAAGTGGACTTGTGAGGAAGATGATCATAAGTGGGATTGGGACAAACCACCCAAAGATGGAGATGGGTCATGGCATATTAAGATGACATTGTATGACCCGGATGGAGAGAAGTTTGAAAGGATATATCGTACTAAACGGACCAATAGGAAACTTCAATCCAAGCTTAACCCTAAAGACGTCCTCGATGACGAGCTCACTTACATAGGGTAGAAGGACTTTGAGTCTAGCTACAAGACTCGTTAATAAAGAAAAGCGCTTCTTGGGAGGCAACCCAAGCTTTATTTGTTTTGTGTGTTTATTTATTTGTTTGTTTGATTTTATTTGTTTCCGTATGTGTGTTTAATTTTCATTATTATTGATTCATGTTCAAAACTAAATTGTGAAAATGCTTTATTTTGTTTTTAACTTCGTCTTAACTACATATAAAGGTATTTTGCAAAAGATAAGTGTAAGGGAAATCTAAATCGGTTTATTAGAACACAAATGAACATGAATCGTAATAATATTAAATTAACATACATATTAGTATTTGTTTGAGTCAAATGCTTGTATCGAGTCATAATGATGTTTTGCAGGATTTCCAGGAAGTAAGGTATAGGTTTTTCCAAAATTTTTCCGGAAACTTAACATGAGAATTCTGTCAGATCATTTCTGACGGCGTCAGGTTTAATTTTCTGAAAATTTTTGAAAGTTTTGTTTTCATAAAAAGTTTTTCTAAAATCTCTAACTTATAATCTCCAGGAATCTGCAAAATTATCATTCCACAAGCATTATATCCTTATATATAGAGTTTATCCCGCCGATGTTATGCAGGTTTTCGTGTTTGTTTTCTCAGGTTTAACAGGTTATTTTGGACAAGGAAATGTATGTGGAATCAAGCTTATGGCGATGCATTAGTCTAGAAGCTTCAACATTACCTTGGAAGAAGATCTAACCGTGTTACCACATTATCCACCGAGCGAATCAGGGGAGTATTTGATTTCATTCTTTTACCTTATTTACTTTTACATTTGTTATTTGAACGTTGGGGACAATGTTCATCTTAAGCGTAAGGGGGGGTAAAGTACGATTAGAAAATGCTTTCACGCTTGATTTTTGTTTGTTTAATAGTAAATGTGTAATAAAACTGAGAGAAACACCTGTTAGAGTAATTTTAGTGCCAAATTTAAAATTTTTTTACAACATATAGGAGTGAAACTTTGATCTTAATGAGCGTCTCACGGATAGGAGTTATATGACTAGCACAAAACCGTACCACTAAAAAATTTTCCATCCCCAAATATGTGAGGTTCGCCCCTAGAATTGGTAGGAAAAGCATTTATGCTATGATGTGTGTACCGGTAGCACTTAGATTCTAGAACTTGCGTTAGGACCATTCCGAAGCCACAAGTGAGACTACATTCGTGTAGTTAGATTTACTACATGATAAGAGGCATTAGGATTAACCCATTGTTTTACACCTGTGTTTTTGTTATAATTACGTTGGCTACGTTGGTCAAGTAATTCTCCCACACCCTTTGCGTTGTACTTATTTTTAGTACACGATACCCCTAGTACACCCCTCAGAGCCTATCTTTTCGTTTCAACCTTTAAGCATTTTACTTAAAGTAAGAATTTGTTACACCCCACTAAAATGTACACCCAAATCGCCTTAGCCTACCTTGTATGCACTCATTTTTAGTGCATTTTTGTGACAACATTTGTTTAAACCCCAAGTTAATTATCTAATTGATTACATGGTTGCTAAGTCGAGTCATATCCTTGTACATATTGTTTTGGGACGATTGAGACTCAGGGTAAAGTACTAGTGTAATGGAGTAATGGGGAAGAACATCATTTATTACCCCCATATGTACGTAAATATTTTAAAAGTACTCCAAGTTTTTCAATTATCTTAATTCGAGTCATTAGAATAGTTATTTGTAAAGTTATGTAAAAGTTCAAGTGTAAGGGGAATGCAACGCCCCTATGATGTATTATTTTGGATGGTAGGGCAAAAGTTTATGCAAAAAAAAAAAAAAAAAAAAAAAAAAAAAAAAAAAAAAATCAAGAAAAATACAAAAAAATGAGAAAAAGAAAATTAGAAAAAACATACGGACTACCATCCCGTTTTATTTTATGTTTATTTTATGTTTTTGTTATTTTGTTTTTAGCTTAAGTCGAGTCTAGTCTTGGCTTAGCAACGCCATATTGTACATGTAATTAATCAAGATCTTTAACTCGCCACCAGTAAAATATCCCTTATCCAACAAAACCGTGTTTATCATATCCCTACACCTCACGTTATAACCTATTTAAAAGCCCTCTTTGATAGTTTATCTTAGGTGCTTACGCCTAGTGGAGGAGGTTTTCGATCCTTGCCCAAGCCTATGGTAATCTATTTGCTATGACAGGTAGTGAGAGATATTATCCGTTTTCATTTATGAGATTTATTTTGATGACACTCGAGAGATGTGAGTATCTAAACACTACTTGTGAGGTGCTAGTATGTAATCTCCGTGCTTATTATGATTAAAGTGGAACGATTATTTGTTGTAATTACTTTTATATTAGCATTAAATGACCCCTAACTTGTATTTTGATTAGAATAAAAGCGCATTTGCTTGAGGACAAGCAAATCTCAAGTGTAAGGGTATTTGATGAAGCGAAAAGTGTACCGCTTTTAGGGGGTCATTTAAGCCCTAAATCGTATTTATTTGATCAAATATTGCCCTAAATCGTTCCTTTTGTCATTTTAGGTACTTTTGAGAAGAAATCTGGAAAAGGAAGCATTTTGGACGTTTTTGGAGCATAAAAGTGAAGAAAACGGCAAAGTCTCAAAATTATGCTGGAAAGTACCTTTGACGGCGTCAGGGATTGGTCCAGACGGCGTCACGGCTTGGAAAAAAAGGTGGATATGAAAATTACTCATGATAAGCCAGAGAATTTTGCATGAAAAATCTGACGGCGTCACCCTTTGAAGTGATCAAGGTAGTCACGGCTTAACCTAAAGAGGGACGGCGTCAAGCTCATTTCTGACGACGTCAAGCTTTGTTAAGCCAGAACGGATTTTGGAGGTCTAAAGAGGGACGGCGTCAGGAAGGCCATCCGGGAACCCTAAAAGCGGCGAGGTGACGGCGTCAGGATCTACAACGTGACGCCGTCAGCCCTTAAACTCTATATATAGTTTTGCAATTTTTTGTCATTAGTGTGGAACTTATTGTGTGTAATTTTGGAGGAGAAACCCTAAGACGAATTTCTGCCATTTTTAAGGGTTTTCATACCCTTCGATCTCCCATGTTTAATTGAAGATAAGTAATCGTTTAATCATTCAATATGTCTATGTGTTGTTTGATTACATCTTGTTCTTGTCTTTTGATTAACATGCTAGGCTAGATTTATCTTGTGTTTGCTTAGATCTAATGAAACCTAGCTATTGATTATTGGTTATTAGTGTGTTATTAATTGTATTGGATGATTGTTCATCGATGTTAGGCTTAAGAAAACTGGCTAACTTCCTATTCGGTAACTTGCTTGAACGTCTTAAGAAACATGAACCAATGCGTACTAAGGTTTTTATGGTTGTATTTAATGCATGAGCGAATTCTAGTGATCCCATGTTAGGAGCTTCTTAGCCGGCTCGACATAGGAGTGAAGTAGGAGCTTGTAGAGTTGGGGAAGTATGTACGCCACCCCACGATTGGTATTAAGGAATACACCCGTCATCCACGCGATTAATACACACTAATCAACCGGTAAAAGATAGTTAGGGAGTAAGGAAATCTAAGTAAACACATTTCTCTCCACATAAGTTTCACAACCTTTTCATTTTCATTATTTTATTTTATTTGCATTCGTAGTTATTTGGGTTAGTTGACTAGCAACTAATTCCGCCACCTCTTTCAAACCCGAGATTTTACTTGCTTTCATAAAATTATAAAAATACAAAAAAGAATCTTCTCTCACCCTTAGACCTATTAGAGTAGTTTTTTAATCCTAATGAACACTATTCCCTGTGGAGAACGATCAATCCCCCGTACTTACCACTACACTATACTACATCGGTCAGGTACACTGCCTGGTGGGGTTGTATGCCTCTTGAGATCCCTCGAGAGGTAAAACCTGTTGTAAGGTTGCAAAACCACGCATCAAGAAGCGAAAAGTATACCGCTTTTAGGGGGTCATTTAAGCCCTAAATCGTATTTATTTGATCAAATATTGCCCTAAATCGTTCCTTTTGTCATTTTAGGTACTTTTGAGAAGAAATCTGGAAAAGGAAGCATTTTGGACGTTTTTGGAGCATAAAAGTGAAGAAAACGGCAAAGTCTCAAAATTAAGCTGAAAAGTACCTTTGACGGCGTCAGGTATTGGCCCAGACGGCGTCATGGCTTGGCAAAAGAGGTGGATATGAAAATTACTCATGATAAGCCAGAGAATTTTGCATGAAAAATCTGACGGCGTCACCCTTTGAAGTGATCAAGGCCATCACGGCTTAATTTAAAGAGGGACGGCGTCAAGCTCAATTCTGACGGCGTCACTCCTTGATAGGCCAGAGCGGATTTTGGAGCACTAAAGAGGGACGGCGTCAGGAAGGCCATCCGGGAACCCTAAAAGCGGCGAGGTGACGGCGTCAGGATCTATAACGTGACGCCGTCAGCCCTTAAAATCTATATATAGTTTTGCAATTTTTTGTCATTAGTGTGGAACTTATTGTGTGTAATTTTGGAGGAGAAACCCTAAGACGAATTTATGCCATTTTTAAGGGTTTTCATACCCTTGGATCTCTCATGTTTAATTGAAGATAAGTAATCGTTTAATCATTCAATATGTCTATGTGTTGTTTGATTATATCTCGTTCTTGTCTTTTGATTAACATGCTAGGCTAGATTTATCTTGTGTTTGCTTAGATCTAATGAAACCTAGCTATTGATTATTGGTTATTAGTGTGTTATTAATTGTTTTGGATGATTGTTCATCGATGTTAGGCTTAAGAAAACTGGCTAACTTCCTATTCGGTAACTTGCTTGAACGTCTTAAGAAACATGAACCAATGCGTACTAAGGTTTTTATGGTTGTATTTAATGCATGAGCGAATTCTAGTGATCCCATGTTAGGAGCTTCTTAGCCGGCTCGACATAGGAGTGAAGTAGGAGCTTGTAGAGGTTGGGAAGTACGTACGCCACCCCACGATTGGTATTAAGGAATACACCCGTCATCCACGCGATTAATACACACTAATCAACCGGTAAAAGATAGTTAGGGAGTAAGAAAATCTAAGTAAACACGTTTCTCTCCACATAAGTTTTACAACCTTTTCATTTTCATTTATTTTATTTTATTTGCATTTGTAGTTATTTGGGTTAGTTGACTAGCAACTAATTCCACCCACTCCTTCAAACCCGAGATTTTACTTGCTTTCATAAAAAAGTATAAAAATACAAAAAGAATCTTCTCTCACCCTTAGACCTATTAGAGTAGTTTTTCAATCCTAACGACACTATTCCCTGTGGAGAACGATCAATCCCCCGTACTTACCACTACACTATACTACATCGGTCAGGTACACAGCCTGGTGGGGTTGTAAGCCTCTTGAGATCCCTTGAGAGGTAAAACCTGTTGTAAGGTCGCAAAACCACGCATCAAGTTTTTGGCGCCGTTGCCGGGGAATAGTTATTGTTTAGGTTGAATCGTTATTTTATAGGTCTACTCACTAGATTCCTTTCTAGTGAGAATTTTATTTTATTTTTCTAGGTTTTCTTTAGTCTATCTTTTTTCTTCGTTTCTTTGTTCGTAACCATTACCATTCGACATCATGGAAGATGGTAATATCCTCGATCCCAACAACCCACCACAACAACCACCACCACCTCCTAGAGCCCGTACCTTAGGAGACTACTCCCGTCCTAGCCACCATGGCTATCGAAACACCATTGAGCTCACTCAAGGAGCCAATGTCACTCCCTTGCGATCCGACACCATCCGGTTGGTGCAAAGCGGATGCGCATTCCATGGACTTCGTTCCGAAGATCCTAATCAACATCTCAAGGACTTTCTCAAAATTGTTGATTCTATAGACCTTGATGTTGCCACGCGAGAGACGACCCGACTACGTCTCTTTCAATTCTATCTGCGGGACCAAGCTAGTCAATGGCGAGAGCGTCTACCCGCAGGATCCATCACCTCTTGGGATGATCTCACAACTCGTTTCCTTGCTCAGTTTTTTCCACCGGGAAGAACTACCAAGCTAAGGAATGATATCTTGATGTTCCAACAACGTCAAGGCGAAACCCTCTACGAGGCATGGACTCGATTCAAGGACTTACTCCAAAAAGTCCCTCACCATGGCATAGAACTTTGGCTCCAAGTCCAAATCTTCTATGACCATATGAATCTCTCCACGAGGCAAACCATTGACCAATCGGCCGGTGGTAAGCTACATGATCTAAGTGCGGAACAATCATGGGCTCTCTTAGAAGATCTTGGTCTTTATGACAACGAATGTTGGAGTGATCCCCGCGATTTGAATAAAACGGTCAAGGCAATATCTTTGCCTTCGAACAATTCAAGCACTTCCGACCGTAGGATCATAGAACTTGAAGACCAAGTCAAGTTTCTTATGAAATCCTACGAGGCTCCTAAACCTTCAAGCCAAGTGAACAAAATCACTTCTTCATGTGAATTATGTAGTGGTCCCCACGACACTCGTGATTCTAGAACTTGCGTTAGGACCATTCCGAGGCCACAAGTGAGACTACATTCGTGTAGTTAGATTTACAACATGATAAGAGGCTTTAGGATTAACCCATTGTTTTACACCTGTGATTTTGTTATAATTACGTTGGCTACATTGGTCAAGTAATTCCCCCACACACTTTGCGTTGTACTTATTTTTAGTACACGATACCCCTAGTACACCCCTCAGAGCCTATCTTTTCGTTTCGACCTTTAAGCATTTTACTTAAAGGAAGAATTTGTTACACCCCACTAAAATGTACACCCAAATCGCCTTAGCCCACCTTGTATGCACTCATTTTTAGTGCATTATTGTGACAACATTTGTTTAAACCCAAGTTAATTATCTAATTGATTACATGGTCGCTAAGTCGAGTCATATCCTTGTACATATTGTTTTGGGACGATTGGGACTCATGGGTAAAGTACTAGTGTAATGGAGTAATGGGGAAGAACATCATTTATTACCCCCATATGTGCTAAATATTTTAAAAGTACTCCAATTGTTTCGATTATCTTAATTCGAGTCATTAGAATAGTATTTGTAAAGTTATGTAAAAGTTCAAGTGTAAGGGGAATGCAACGCCCCTATGATGTATTATTTTGGATGGTAGGGCAAAAGTGTATGCAAAAAAAAAAAAAAAAAAAAAAAAAAAAAAAAAAAAAAATGAGAAAAAGAAAAGTAGAAAAAAACATACGGACTACCATCCCGTTTCATTTTATGTTTATTTTATGTTTTTGTTATTTTGTTTTCAGCTTAAGATTGAGTCGAGTCTTGGCTTAGCAACATTGTATAGTACATGTAATTAATCAAGATCTTTAACTCGCCGCCAGTAAAATATCCCTTATCCAACAAAACCGTGTTTATCATATCCCTACACCTAACGTTATAACCCATGTAAAAGCCCTCTTTGATAGTTTATCTTAGGTGCTTACGCCTAGTGGAGGAGGTTTTCGATCCTTGCCCAAGCCTATGGTAATCTATTTGCTATGACAGGTAGTGAGAGATATTATCCGTTTTCATTTATGAGATTTATTTTGATGACACTTGAGAGATGTGAGTATCTAAACACTATTTGTGAGGTGCTAGTCTATAATCTCCGTGCTTATTATGATTAAAGTGGAACGACTATTTGTTGTAATTATTTTTATATTAGCATTAAATGACCCCTAACTTGTATTTTGATTAGAATAAAAGCACATTTGCTTGAGGACAAGCAAATCTCAAGTGTAAGGGTATTTGATGAAGCGAAAAGTGTACCGCTTTTAGGGGGTCATTTAAGCCCTAAATCGTATTTATTTGATCAAATATTGCCCTAAATCGTTCCTTTTGTCATTTTAGGTACTTTTGAGAAGAAATCTGGAAAAGGAAGCATTTTGGACGTTTTTGGAGCATAAAAGTGAAGAAAATGGCAAAGTCTCAAAATTATGCTGGAAAGTACCTTTGACGGCGTCAGGTATTGGCCCAGACGGCGTCATGGCTTGGCAAAAGAGGTGGATATGAAAATTACTCATGATAAGCCAGAGAATTTTGCATGAAAAATCTGACGGCGTCACCCTTTGAAGTGATCAAGGCCATCACGGCTTAATTTAAAGAGGGACGGCGTCAAGCTCAATTCTGACGGCGTCACCCCTTGATAGGCCAGAGCGGATTTTGGAGCACTAAAGAGGGACGACGTCAGGAAGGCCATCCGGGAACCCTAAAAGCGGCGAGGTGACGGCGTCAGGATCTATAACGTGACGCCGTCAGCCCTTAAACTCTATATATAGTTTTGCAATTTTTTGTCATTAGTGTGGAACTTATTGTGTGTAATTTTGGAGGAGAAACCCTAGGACGAATTTCTGCCATTTTTAAGGGTTTTCATACCCTTGGATCTCCCATGTTTAATTGAAGATAAGTAATCGTTTAATCATTCAATATGTCTATGTGTTGTTTGATTATATCTCGTTCTTGTCTTTTGATTAACATGCTAGGCTAGATTTATCTTGTGTTTGCTTAGATCTAATGAAACCTAGCTATTGATTATTGGTTATTAGTGTGTTATTAATTGTTTTGGATGATTGTTCATCGATGTTAGGCTTAAGAAAACTGGCTAACTTCCTATTCGGTAACTTGCTTGAACGTCTTAAGAAACATGAACCAATGCGTACTAAGGTTTTTATGGTTGTATTTAATGCATGAGCGAATTCTAGTGATCCCATGTTAGGAGCTTCTTAGCCGGCTCGACATAGGAGTGAAGTAGGAGCTTGTAGAGGTTGGGAAGTACGTACGCCACCCCACGATTGGTATTAAGGAATACACCCGTCATCCACGCGATTAATACACACTAATCAACCGGTAAAAGATAGTTAGGGAGTAAGGAAATCTAAGTAAACACGTTTCTCTCCACATAAGTTTTACAACCTTTTCATTTTCATTTATTTTATTTTATTTGCATTTGTAGTTATTTGGGTTAGTTGACTAGCAACTAATTCCGCCCACTTCTTCAAACCCGAGATTTTACTTGCTTTCATAAAAAAATATAAAAATACAAAAAGAATCTTCTCTCACCCTTAGACCTATTAGAGTAGTTTTTCAATCCTAACGACACTATTCCCTGTGGATAACAATCAATCCCCCGTACTTACCACTACACTATACTACATCGGTCAGGTACACTGCCTGGTGGGGTTGTAAGCCTCTTGAGATCCCTTGAGAGGTAAAACCTGTTGTAAGGTCGCAAAACCACGCATCAGTTGGCTTTGTCAACAGTCTCCCTGAGAAGTGGCTAAACTTCTCACAAGGCCTGAGGAATGCTAATTACATTCAGACCCTTGAGCTCCCTGAAATCTATGGGAAATTTGTCTATGAGGACAACTTGATCTCAAGGAGAAATCTTGACTCAAAAGCTCTTGAGTCCAAAAAGGCCTTAACCTCCACACCCATATTAACTGCTTTTTATACTAATGGTGTTGTGCAGGACTTTCAAGAGGATTCTGAGGATGAAATTGATGAAAGGACTAGTGATGAGTACCTAAAAGATCTAAACTTGGAATTCCAAGAGAGGGCACTCCTTGCTAGTTCAAAACGTTTCATCAAAAGAAACCAGTCCAATTTTTCAAAAGGAAAAGCAAATGAAACCACTGAATGCTTTAATTATGGTAAAAAGGGTGATTTTGCTAGGGACTGTTATTCTAAAACAACCTCAGAACCCTCTTACAAATTTTCAGGAAATAGTTCCTCAGGAACTAGCAAGTTTCAACATAGAATGTTTCAGTCGACCCAACAATTTCAAAACAAGGGTCAAAAAGACTTTGAAGCAAAATATAGGAAAGCCAAGGCTAAACTTGCAATTCTTGAAACTAATCCCTCTATGTCTCAGGCTGCTCAAACACCCAAACCTGTTCAGGAAAAGAATAAGGTTTTAGTAGCTGAAGCTTATGACTGGGATGATGAAGAGGTCTCCTCAGATGAGGAAATTAGAGTGAGTACACTGATGGCACTCTCTGAAGGTGATCAGGTGGCTGTTGGGAAAAGCCATGCAAGGAATGGAGAGTGGGTAAACATTACCATGAAGAAGGTAAACACTTTACTTTCTATGGATGATGATTCTGATTGGCAGTCTTACATGAATTATATTTGTGTAGATCTTAAATTTGTTGAGGAACAAAGGCTTAACATGTGTTCAAAATATAACAACAAAGTGTCAGAATTGAATAAATGTAGAGATGAATTGCTTATACTGAAGCAAGCCAAATTAGAAACAATAACTCTACAAATTCAGAACACTGAGATTTTGAAACAAAACCAAGCCCTACAAACTGAACTTAACAAAGAAAAAGCTGTCATCCAAGGCTGGACCAAAAAGAACCCCAAGGTCTTTGATACTGTGGGTTTAATCCCTAGGAAAACTATAGGAATTGACCATCACATGGTTAACCCCTATGTAAGTCCCAGTGAACTGACCTTTGTTCCAGCTGGCATATCTTTTGAGCAAGAAATGCTTCCCAAGTCAAATGACTAGATTGTCAGGGACAACCCAGTCAGTAAGTTACCAAACTTTGAGACTGGAAAGATCTTGCTTCCTGAAAGTCAGGCTTTGAAAAATATGCTTGGACTTACTGAACAACTCAGTAATACTGAGTCAGTGAATGAGTCTGAATCAGAATCATATCCACCACTTCCTCCACTGAATACCCTTCAGGGTGCTGCACCAAACTCAGGCCTCCCACCAATGGTCTTCTCACCACACTCTCCAAAGGAGAGATCAGGAATGGGAACAACCATCCTGAAGAGACCAACCCTTAAAGTCTCAGTAAATACTGATGACTCATCAACTTCAGTCCCTTCTGAAGTAACAACCCAAAGCCCTGATTCAAAATTTGATCAGTTGGCTGAAATGGTCAGGAAGCTGGGAGAGAAGATTGCATCTTCTGAGAAACCTTCTCAATCCAAGAAGGAACAAAAACCAACTTCCTCAAAGACCAAACCCAAACCCACAAAACCCTTGAAAAGATGTGAATTGTGTAACTATACCAATCATATTACTGATGATTGCTATAGAATTCTTTATTGCATGGTTTGCAAAAAGGATGATCACAGGACCTCTGATCACAAAACACATTCAGTCACATCAAACATGGCAAGTCTTAAAGCTCAGTCTTTAAACTATCCTTCTGATTCTAAACAGAAACAGAAACAAAAGGCAAAGCCTTTTGCACCTTGCCCTTATTGTGGGTTCAATGACCACCATCCTAAGGATTGTCAAATTGACAATTGTTGTGAAAATAGTGGAAGCTCTACTCATAACACCTCAGGACGTGGTAAGGCCTTTCAGGCCAGTAGAGGTATGACAAAGTCAGCCTCTCAGTCCACTGAGTCTACATCAGCAATCAAATGCATAATATGTGGTAGCTCAGTCCACTCCACCACTGACCATAAATCACTTGAAATTGTTAATAAGACCCTCAAAGCTAAACCCTCCAAGAAGTGGAGTCCTAGAAAGAACTGAACCAGTTTACCATTTGTGCAGAAACATGCCAGGGATCCTGTTTGGCATCTTGATAGTGGATGTTCAAGGAGCATGACTGGTGTGAAGGAGTATCTGCACAAATATGTGGATGAATCAGGACCCAAAGTGATATTTGCTGATAACTCATCATGTCTCACTGAAGGTGATGAAGCGAAAAGTGTACCGCTTTTAAGGGGTCATTTAAGCCCTAAGTCGTATTTATTTGATCAAATATTGCCCTAAATCGTTCCTTTTGTCATTTTAGGTACTTTTGAGAAGAAATATGGAAAAGGAAGCATTTTGGACGTTTTTGGAGCATAAAAGTGAAGAAAACGACAAAGTCTCAAAATCATGCTGGAAATTACCTTTGACGGCGTCAGGATTATCTCCAGACGGCGTCATGGCTTGGCAAAAATGGTGGATGTGAAAATTACTCATGATAAGCCAGAGAAATTTGCATGGAAATTCTGACGGCGTCACGCTTTAATCTGATCAAGGTCGTCACGGCTTAATTTAAAGAGGGACGGCGTCACCCCTAATTCTGACGGCGTCAACCCCTGATAAGCCAGAACGGATTTTGGAGAGCTAAAGAGGGACGGCGTCAAGAAGGTCATCCGGGAACCCTAAAAGCGGCGAGGTGACGGCGTCACACTCCATAACGTGACGCCGTCAGATCTAAAAGTCTATATATAGTTTTGCAATTTTTTGTCATTAGGGTGGAACTTATTGTGGAACTTATTGGGGAACTTTGTGTGTGAAAACCCTAAGACGAATTTGGCAGCTTTTTCAAGGCTTTTTGCCTTGAGATCTTCCATGTTACATTGAAGATAAGTTATCAATTAATCATTCAATATGTCTATGTGTTGTTTGATTCTATCTTGTTCTTGTCTTTTGTTTAACATGTTAGGCTAGATTTATCTTGTGTTTGCTTAGATCTAATGAAACCTAGCTATTGATTATTGGTTATTAGTGTGTTATTAGTTGTATTGGATGATTGTTCATCTATGTTAGGCTTAAGAAAACTGGCTAACTTCCTATTCGGTAACTTGCTTGAACGTCTTAAGAAACATGAACCAATGCGTACTAAAGGTTTTTATGGTTGTATTTAATGCACAAGCGAATTCTAGTGATCCCATGTTAGGAGCTTCCTAGCCGGCTCGACATAGGAGTGAAGTAGGAGCTTGTAGAGTTGGGGAAGTACGTACGCCACCCCACGATTGGTATTAAGGAATACACCCGTCATCCACGCAACTAATACACACTAATCAACCGGTAAAAGATAGTTAGGGAGTAAGGAAATCTAAGTAAACACATTTTCCTCCACATAAGTTTTCACCAACCTTTTCATTTTCTGTTATTTTATTTTATTTGCATTCGTAGTAATTTGGGTTAGTTGACTAGCAACTAATTCCGCCCACTCTTTCAAACCCGAGATTTTACTTGCTTTCTTAAAAAATATAAAAACGTAAAAAGAATCTTCTCTCACCCTTAGACCTATTAGAGTAATTTTTCATACCTAACGAACACTATTCCCTGTGGAGAACGATCAATCCCCCGTACTTACCACTACACTATACTACATCGGTCAGGTACACTGCCTGGTGGGGTTGTAAGCCTCTTGAGATCCCTCGAGAGGTAAAACCTGTTGTAAGGTTGCAAAACCACGCATCAAGTTTTTGGCGCCGTTGCCGGAGAATAGTTATTGTTTAGGTTGAATTTTTATTTTATAGGTCTACTCACTAGATTCCTTTCTAGTGAGATTTTTATTTTATTTTTCTAGGATTTTCTTTAGTCTATCTTTTTCTTTGTGTCTTTGTTCGTATAAGAAATTTCCATTGACTCTTCCGTTCACCATTATGGAGAACGTGAATCCACTACATAATCTACCCTTCCACTCCAAAATGACATCTTTATGTTCCGTCGACATAATGGTGAATCTTTTTCCGATACATGGACTCGTTTCAAATACTTATTAAAAAAGGTCTTTCATCATGGTCTTGACTTATTGTTTCCACTTCAAATCTTTTACACTCGTATCGACCGCCAAACCCAGCAGGAGATTGAAAGTATGGAAGATGTAAAAATGTGGGATTATGGTGATGAAGAGGCATGGGAAATCTTTGAGATTCTCGCCCAAAAAAGAAGTGGAACATGTGACCCAAAAAATGCAAGCTTAGACCTATTTGGTATTTGGATAAATCAATCGGAAGGTTTGTTTAGGAATGAGGTGGGTAGAGTTGAGGTACCTAAGTGCATGTCATGGTTAGGCCCTACCATAATACAAGATGAACACATTGGTGATCTTAATGTGATGGAGGATATTGTAGAGAACCCAAGCCCACCAAGTACCCCACAAGTCCCACCATTTTCTGAGGCATACACACCGCCCTTTACTTACCCGGAAGATGTAGAAGAGACTATAGGAACCCCAATAGAGGTAGAGCCCTTGGACCAAACACAACTAGAAGAAATAGGTTTGAATGCTTTTAGTGATCACAACCTTTCTTTTAGTCCTATGGAAGTTCCTAGTTTTGATGAGCCGGAGCCTCAACCAAAACCGTTACCTAATCTTCCATCCTTGGATGAAAATTTAGGAATTAAATTAGGTCCCGATCCACCCATCAAAACATATAGTCCGGGTAGTCTTAAGTTTAAGGTAGTAGACATTAAGCCTTGTAGTGAGGAAGCTAATATAGGAGTGAACCATGACCTTACATACTTACATCACCCATTCATGATAGATCACAAGAAACACTATGGGTTTAAACCGGGTTTATTAGGTCAAGATGGATTCCCAACTAGGAATCTCTCGAAGTTGATAGAAGATGATCCGTTTTTAGGAGAAAACTTTAATTCACCCATTGACCAAAGTGAACTAGGTAAGGTTATGATGAAAGGAGCACACCCCTTTGAGCATATAATTCATCCACCACTCTTTCCTCACGTGGCATACTCCTACCGAGCTGGTGTGTATCGCTACTATCACCCGCACTTAATCCTAAGTGTAGGGAAAACCTCTCCTTTATCCATTAAATAAGGGTAGAGTCAGGCTCATGACTCGAACAAAAACAAACGCTTCTTGGGAGGCAACCCAAGCGTTATTTGTTTTATTTGCTTTGTGTGTTTATTTATTTGTTTGTTTGTTTTTATTTGTTTCCGTGTGTATGTCTAAATTTTATTATTTTTGATTCATGTTCAAAACTAATTTGTGAAAATGCTTTATTTTGTTTTTAACTTCGTCTTAACTACATATAAAGGTATTTTGCAAAAGATAAGTGTAAGGGAAATCTAAATCGGTTTATTAGAACACAAATGAACATGAATCGTAATAATATTAAATGAACATACATATTAGTATTTGTTTGAGTCAAATGCATGTATCGAGTCATAATGATGTTTTGCAGGAATTCCAGGAAGTAAGGTATAGGTTTTTCCAAATTTTTTTCCGAAAACGTAACATGAGAATTCTGTCAGATCATTTCTGACGGCGTCAGGCGTTACAACCTGACGGCGTCAGGTTTAATTTTCTGAAAATTTTTGAAAGTTTTGTTTTCATAAAAAGTTTTTATTAAATCTCTAACTTATAATCTCCAGGAATCTGCAAAATTATCATTCCACAAGCATTATATCCTTATATATAGAGTTTATCCCGCCGATGTTATGCAGGTTTTCGTGTTTGTTTTCTCAGGATTAACAGGTTATTTTGGACAAGGAAATGTTTTGGATCAAGCTTTTGGCGATGCATTAGTCATGAAGCTTTTACATTCTCTTTGGAAGAAGATCTAACCGTGTTACTTCATTATCCACCGAGCGAATCAGGGGAGTATTTGATTTCATTCTTTTACTTTATGCTTTTACATTTGTTATTTGAACATTGGGGACAATGTTCATCTTAAGTGTAAGGGGGGGGGGGTAAAAGTACGATTTTAGAGAATGCTGTTACGCTTGACTTTTGTTTGTTTAATAGTAGATGTGTAATAAAACTGAGATAAATACCTGTTAGGGCAATTTTAGTGCCAAATTTAAATTTTTTCACAACATATAGGAGTGAAACTTTGATCTTAATGAGCGTCTCACGGATAGGAGTTATATGGCTAGCACAAAAACCGTACCACTAAAAAAATTTTCCACCCCAAATATGTGAGGTTCGCCCCTAGAATTGGTAGGAAAAGCATTTATGCTATGATGTGTGTACCGGTAGCACTTAGATTCTAGAACTTGCGTTAGGACCATTCCGAGGCCACAAGTGAGACTACACTCGTGTAGTTAGATTTACTACATGATAAGAGGCATTAGGATTAACCCATTGTTTTACACCCGTGTTTTTGTTATAATTACGTTGGCTACATTGGTCAAGTAATTCTCCCACACCCTTTGCGTTGTACTCATTTTTAGTACACGATACCCCTAGTACACCCCTCAGAGCCTATCTTTTCGTTTCGACCTTTAAGCATTTTACTTAAAGGAAGAATTTGTTACACCCCACTAAAATGTACACCCAAATCGCCTTAGCCTACCTTGTATGCACTCATTTTTAGTGCATTATTGTTACAACATTTGTTTAAACCCAAGTTAATTATCTAATTGATTACATGGTTGCTAAGTCGAGTCATATCCTTGTACATATTGTTTTGGGACGATTGGGACTCATGGGTAAAGTACTAGTGTAATGGAGTAATGGGGAAGAACATCATTTATTACCCCCATATGTGCTAAATATTTTAAAAGTACTCCAAGTGTTTTGATTATCTTAATTCGAGTCATTAGAATAGTAATTTGTAAAGTTATGTAAAAGTTCAAGTGTAAGGGGAATGCAATGCCCCTATGATGTATTATTTTGGATGGTAGGGCAAGAGTGTATGCAAAAAAAAAAAAAAAAAAAAAAAAAAAAAAAAAAAAAAATCGAAAAAATCAAGAAAAATACAAAAAAATGAGAAAAAGAAAAAGTAGAAAAAACATACGGACTACCATCCCGTTTCATTTTATTTTATTTTATGTTTTTGTTATTTTGTTTTTAGCTTAAGATCGAGTCGAGTCTTGGCTTAGCAACATTGTATAGTACATGTAATTAATCAAGATCTTTAACTCGCCACCAGTAAAATATCCCTTATCCAACAAAACCGTGTTTTCCTTTTCCTTACACCTAACGTTATAACCCGTTTAAAAGCCCTCTTTGATAGTTTATCTTAGGTGCTTACGCCTAGTGGAGGAGGTTTTTGATCCTTTCCCAAGCCTATGGTAATCTATTTGCTATGACAGGTAGTGAGAGATATTATCCGTTTTCATTTATGAGATTTATTTTGATGACACTTGAGAGATGTGAGTATCTAAACACTACTTGTGAGGTGCTAGTATATAATCTCCGTGCTTATTATGATTAAAGTGGAACGAATATTTGTTGTAATTACTTTTATGTTAGCATTAAATGACCCCTAACTTGTATTTTGATTAGAATAAAAGCACATTTGCTTGAGGACAAGCAAATCTCAAGTGTAAGGGTATTTGATGAAGCGCAAAGTGTACCGCTTTTAAGGGGTCATTTAAGCCCGAAATCGTATTTATTTGATCAAATATTGCCCTAAATCGTTCCTTTTTTCATTTTAGGTACTTTTGAGAAGAAATCTGGAAAAGGAAGCATTTTGGACGTTTTTGGAGCATAAAAGTGAAGAAAACGACAAAGTCTCAAAATCATGCTGGAAATTACCTTTGACGGCGTCAGGATTATCTCCAGACGGCGTCATGGCTTGGCAAAAATGGTGGATGTGAAAATTACTCATGATAAGCCAGAGAAATTTGCATGGAAATTCTGACGGCGTCACGCTTTAATCTGATCAAGGTCGTCACGGCTTAATTTAAAGAGGGACGGCGTCACCCCTAATTCTGACGGCGTCAACCCCTGATAAGCCAGAACGGATTTTGGAGAGCTAAAGAGGGACGGCGTCAAGAAGGTCATCCGGGAACCCTAAAAGCGGCGAGGTGACGGCGTCACACTCCATAACGTGACGCCGTCAGATCTAAAAGTCTATATATAGTTTTGCAATTTTTTGTCATTAGGGTGGAACTTATTGTGGAACTTATTGTGGAACTTTGTGTGTGAAAACCCTAAGACGAATTTGGCAGCTTTTTCAAGGCTTTTTGCCTTGAGATCTTCCATGTTACATTGAAGATAAGTTATCAATTAATCATTCAATATGTCTATGTGTTGTTTGATTCTATCTTGTTCTTGTCTTTTGTTTAACATGTTAGGCTAGATTTATCTTGTGTTTGCTTAGATCTAATGAAACCTAGCTATTGATTATTGGTTATTAGTGTGTTATTAGTTGTATTGGATGATTGTTCATCTATGTTAGGCTTAAGAAAACTGGCTAACTTCCTATTCGGTAACTTGCTTGAACGTCTTAAGAAACATGAACCAATGCGTACTAAAGGTTTTTATGGTTGTATTTAATGCACAAGCGAATTCTAGTGATCCCATGTTAGGAGCTTCCTAGCCGGCTCGACATAGGAGTGAAGTAGGAGCTTGTAGAGTTGGGGAAGTACGTACGCCACCCCACGATTGGTATTAAGGAATACACCCGTCATCCACGCAACTAATACACACTAATCAACCGGTAAAAGATAGTTAGGGAGTAAGGAAATCTAAGTAAACACATTTTCCTCCACATAAGTTTTCACCAACCTTTTCATTTTCTGTTATTTTATTTTATTTGCATTCGTAGTAATTTGGGTTAGTTGACTAGCAACTAATTCCGCCCACTCTTTCAAACCCGAGATTTTACTTGCTTTCATAAAAAATATAAAAACATAAAAAGAATCTTCTCTCACCCTTAGACCTATTAGAGTAATTTTTCATACCTAACGAACACTATTCCCTGTGGAGAACGATCAATCCCCCGTACTTACCACTACACTATACTACATCGGTCAGGTACACTGCCTGGTGGGGTTGTAAGCCTCTTGAGATCCCTCGAGAGGTAAAACCTGTTGTAAGGTTGCAAAACCACGCATCAGAAGGTTATGGTTCTGTAAATTGCAATGGTATAGTCTTTACTAGGATAGCTTATGTAAATGGTCTAAAATACAATTTGATAAGTGTCAGTCAACTATGTGATGCGAAATACATAGTTCAGTTTGATGATAAACAAGGAATCATCTTCATTGCTAATAAGGAAGTTGTCCTTATTGCACCAAGATGACATGATGTTTATGTGTTAGGCATGTCCAGTCTGACTCAGAATGGAACTTGTCTCTTTACCAAGGCCACTGATACTCTCAACTGGCTTTGGCATAAGAGACTCTCCCACCTGAACTTCAAAAACATAAACAACCTTGTAAAACAAAACAAGGTCCTTGGCTTACCATCTCTTGTGTTTTCAAAGGACAAACCATGCTCAGCTTGTGAAAAAGGTAAACATCACAAAGCATCCTTTAAAACCAAAACCAACTTTTCCATCAGGAACTGCCTTCATCTTCTCCATATGGATCTATTTGGACCAATTAGTCCTAGATCCATTAACCATGAGAAGTATACTCTGGTCATTGTGGATGAATACTCAAGATACACTTGGGTATACTTCCTGATCAAAAAGAATCAGGCAGCTGAAACAATTATGTCCTTTGTCAGGAACATTGAAAATCAGAATGACATCAAAGTCAAACAGATTAGGACTGACAATGGAACAGAGTTCAAAAATTATGAACTTGAATGTTTCTGTGATGAGAAAGGCATTTTACAAAAAATTTCCTCACCCTACACACCTGAACAAAATGGGGTGGCTGAAAGGAAAAATAGAACACTCATTGAAGCAGCTAAGACAATGCTAAATGGATCAGTCCTTTCCAAACACTTTTGGACTGAAGCAGTAAAGACTGCCTGTTACACACAAAACAGATCCATCATTGTCAAAAGACATAGCAAAACTCCTTATGAGTTACTCAAGGGAAGAATCTCTGACATCAGCTACTTTCATGTCTTTGGGTGTCCTGTGTTTATTCATAATAACAAGGATCACTTAGGAAAATTTGATGCCAAAGCTGATGATGGATACTTCCTAGGATACTCCCTTGTCTTAAAGGCCTTCAGGGTGTTCAACACTAGGAGACAGCATGCTGAGGAAACATTTCATGTTACCTTTGATGAGAGCACTGATGCAATCAGTGTCTCTAACAACTCAGTAGAAGAAATAGGTATTGATGAATCATCAAGATACCCTCCGGATGAACATCATGCTGATAATGGTCCTTCCACTCAGTACCATGCAAATGCTGACATCTCTTATTACATCATTCCCCACAACCTTCCTTACCCAACCATCACTGAGTTTATTAAAGCACAAAATACTGATGAAATCATTCAGTCAGTACAAAGTGCTCAGGTTCTAAACAATCTCAGTAATGAGTCAACCCACTCAGACACTCAAGATGCTGAAGAACATCATGTGTTTGACCCTGATCCTACCCATCAGGCCTCTACAAGTTCTAATCAGTTTCCAAGACCTCAGGACAGTTGGACTAGGTCTCAGGATATAGAACTTGTCAATATAATTGGTGAGCCTACTGAAGGCATGCTCACAAGAAGCATGGCTGCTGAACTGAGAGCAGCCTCAGCGAATGAATGCCTATTTGTGGACTTCATTTCCATAATTAAACCCAAAAGTGTTAAGGAAGCACTAAAACATCCAAGTTGGGTTCAAGCCATGAATGATGAATTAGAACAATTTGACAGAAACAAGGTAATGACCTTGGTCAAATGTCTTGAAGATGTTTCAGTCATTGGCATGAAATGGGTATTTAAAAACAAATCTGATGAAAATGGCATAGTCATTAAAAATAAAGCCAGACTTGTAGCCAAAGGCTATAATCAACAAGAAGGCATTCACTATGAAGAAACATTTGCACCAGTAGCAAGGATGAAAGCCATAAGGATCTTCCTTGCTTTTGCTACATACATGAACTTCAAGGTGTACCAAATGGATGTTAAAAGTGCTTTCTTAAATGGCTCACTGAAAGAAGAAGTTTATGTTCAGCAACCTCCTGGATTTGAAAGCCATGAGTTTCCTGACCATGTCTGCAAGCTTAACAAAGCCCTTTATGGACTGAAACAAGCTCCCAGGGCATGGTATGAGACTCTTTCAGCCTTCCTGATCCAAAACAAATTTGTCAGAGGCAAGATAGACAACACATTGTTTATTTACAAGACAAATAATGATGTCATACTTGTACAAGTGTATGTTGATGACATCATCTTTGGCTCAACAAATTATAAACTTTGCAAATAGTTTGAAAAACTAAAGGCAAAGAAATTTGAAATGAGCATGATGGGAGAACTGACCTACTTCCTTGGTTTACAAATCAAGCAGACTGATAAAGGAACCTCTATCAGTCAAGAGAAGTATGTCAAAAGCCTACTGAAGAAGTATGAGCTCAGTGACTGTGCCTCAGTCAAGACTCCCATGGTACCCCCAAACAACCTTGGTCCTGATCTTACTGGAAAACCAGTGAATCAAACTCTTTTTAGAGGTATGATAGGATCTGATGAGTGTGTAAATACTCATCATTTTTGTCGTATCTGAACTGCTAAAACATCCAAAAACACTCAGAAATGCATCAAAATACTGAAAATATCCCAGGGATTGTGTTTTATATGTTTTAAATGCAAAATGTTTGAAAACAATTGAAAAACGAACAAAGTTTGCTAAATTGGCAGTTTCAGTCCCTCAAGTTTCAAAACTTGTCAAATTTAGTCCCTAGGCATTTGTTTTGTAAGAAAAGTCACCAAAAGTCCTTTTGAAATCATAAGTTTTCATATTTAGTCCTTTGGTGAAAAGTTTCAATAATGTACAAGTTTGGTCCCTGCACTTTCAGAATTTGCAAAAATGGTCCCTGGGAAAATTTTATTATTGGAAATTTCATGTATGGTCCCTGGATTATTGGAACAT
Source organism: Artemisia tridentata subsp. tridentata (assembly GCA_021014915.2). NCBI lineage: Eukaryota > Viridiplantae > Streptophyta > Magnoliopsida > Asterales > Asteraceae > Artemisia > Artemisia tridentata. The sequence goes on from CP139507.1 coordinate 403,293,184, forward strand.
GGCAGGAATCACCCTTGGTTTATTTTGGAAGATGTACAACTTTGGTCCTCCAATTTTCAGAAAATACAAAAATGGTCCTTGTGATTAAACTACAAACCAAACCGGACCCTTATTTAATTTAACCCAAACCAAATCCTATCTATATCAAACCCCAACCCACTTAAATAAAAACCCAAGCCCATCCCCAAAACAGATAACCCGGCCCACTCCATTTTAAATAAACCCAAAACCAAAACCAGGGTTTGACCTCAGTCAAACCCGTCTCCCTCACACAACCCCGCCAAAACCATCACTGCTCCAAAACCACCATCACCTTTACACCTCAACCCCCACCTCATCACCAGCTGTCTAACCTCTCCCCTCCACCTCCACATCTCTCCAAATTCCTTTAATTACAAAAACCTGCTCGAACAACTTGTAAGACTTTTTGGTGCCAAAATCCTTTTTAACGATTGGGATTGATTTGAAGAAATCCAAAGGTGTAGAAGTGCTCAGATATGTCGACAAAGGATTTCCCAGAAGTTTTTAGTATTTATAGGGCCTTGTAATAGAAATAAAAAGTAGTAGTATTTTTAGTGTAATCGTATTTTAATATAAATAGTTGTAATCTTGTAATTTTCAATCTCAGTTATTAATGCAAGTTCATTTCAGTCATATTAAGCTTATTTCAATTACTAGTGTTCTAAAAATCAGTATTGTTTAAATTTCATGATCACTGTTAAGCTAATTAAGTTCAAATTCCATCCAGAAGCTCTCAAAAGCTCCCACACCCTTGCAATAAGTTTATAAAAGCTTAACATAGCTTTCTGTAAGCTTATCTAGTGTAACTCAGTTCTAAAATTCAAATAATGGAGAAAGTCAACTCTGGTCAACATAAGCTCATAATAAGCTATTTTGGAGTATAAGCTATTCAGGAAGGCTTATTGTGGGTTTTCTAGCTTGTGTGAACAAGCTAGAGTGTTCTTGGTCCTTGGTTCTTTGTGTCACAGGCATATCAGTTGTAAGCAATTTACAAGTTTTTCTTAATTCTTCATATTACTGTTAACTAGCTTATTTATAGCTCAATCTTATATATTTTTGCTTATCAGTAGTTTGTGATAGTATTTCATCCATTTTATTAGTTTTTAATAGCTATATAACTGTTTTGCTTTAAATCAGTTAAAAAGCCATAATAAGCTAGCTTATTAAAAACTGCTTAATTGTATTCCATAATCATTAGTTAATACTTATTATAGCTTATTGTAGTCATATTAAACTTAATTTAGCTTAAAATCTGTTGTTCACTTTGAAAATACCAAAACAGATACCTTAAAGGGGTGTTTGGTTTTGTGCAGTCAACTGGTCAAAGCTTGTGTTACAGTAGATTGGCCTTAAGCCCAACTTTGTTCCAGCTTTTCTCAGTCCTAATAAGCTATTTCTGAGTTTTAATTACCAATATAGATAGAAAATCCAAGGTTGCATCACCCTTGTTCAAATCAGACCTCAGAAAGCTCATACAACCCATAATAAGCTAGAAGCTTATTTGGACCATAACCTTGGCATTTTTAAGTTCACAATAGTCCCTTTAGTGAGTTTACAAAATCCTAGAACCCCTGCACTTGTGCATTTTTCTGCACAACTCTGTGCACAGCAGACTCAGTATACACTGAGTTGCTGAACCAGCTGATCTCAACTCAATTGTGGCTTATCCACATAAGCTCAGGCCTTGCTTTTTGTGTTTCTGAATAGCCCATAGTACTACCTCACTTTTGCCCCCATAATATTCTACTTTTCAGCTTATTTGAATTGCTTAAATAGGTCTGCAAGTTTGCTATTTTCTGAGTTTTTTGTTTAAGATTTGCATCTGCCAATCTTCTTATCAGCTTAATTTCTTGTGCTTATTTGTATTTTTCAGTTGTTTTGTGCTTAATATAGTGTATTAATCTAGTCCTGAGCTTTTGGTTAAGTTTTGAGCTTATTAGCTTATTTTTAGCTTATTAGCTCAACTGCTTATCTGCCCATCTGCTTATCAGGGCTTATTTAACTTGTGATTTTAATTTTACAAGCTTTTAAATAATAATTTAGACTTAACCTAAATTTTTCAGATTTTTACTAAGTCATTTGATATTTTTAATCTTTTTAATTAGTTTAAAATAGTAATTAAATCATAATAAATAGAATTTTAATCAGAAAAATATAAATCTTTTTTACATAATTTTCTTTTGTCATTTATAATCTATGAAAAATATAATTATATTATTAGACCTTAATAAAAACAAAAACAGAAAAATAGTGATAGCTTCTATTTAATAGAATTTATCTTTTTAAATTTTAATTAAGCATTTTTCATTTTTATAATTTTCTTAGCTTCTTTTCACTTAATAATATTTATAGAAAAATTTTCAGATTTTTCTTTGATCATTTAGTATTTATTATAATTTAAATTAGTTTAAATAATTATTAATTAGTAATTAAATTAATAATAATTAGATAAAAAGTATAAAAAATATATCTTCAGTCTTAAAATAAGTTTTAGGTTATTTTAGATTTATCTAAGTTAAAATTTTAATTTTCTAGGTTAATTTCCTATTTTCTTTTAATTTAGTACATTTTAAATAGTTATTAATTAATAAAAATTAATTAAATAGTCTAAAAAATAATTTTCTTTTTCCAATAATTTTCTTTTATCTTTAGGTTTATAAAAAAGTTATTTTCATATTTTTAGGATTAATATTTCTTCGTTTTCACTTTTTATTTTGTACGTTTACGTTTATTTAAATTTAAACGTACGTTTCTAAATTTCTAAACGTTTTAAGAAATTTGGTTTCCTGTATTTATTTCCATAGCTTGTTTAAAGCTATTTCCTTTTATTTCCTTAGTCCAATAATTCAAATCCCCTTTTCCATTCAATAGCACTTGATCACAATTCGTCTTTAAACACAATTTCACGCTTCGCTAGGATATAACGACCCGGGAAAACACTATACTCTTTGGTTAGTTGTCTTCAATTGGTTTGACTTTATTTGACCACATCCGTGGTTGATTTAAGTTGACTGTTTGAGGCCAATCAAATTTTGGCGCCGCTGCCGGGGAGGTGTGTTTCGTGTTTTAAACGTTTTGCAGTATCGTGTTTTTGAAACCCAATCTGTGTATATCTTCTATCTCTTGTATATTCATCATATATAAAGCAAAACGCTCGTGAAGTTAATTCGTTTAACGGATCGAGTGCCAAAAATATCGTATTTCAATCTTCCATAAACATATAAAACACAAAAATATTTTCTTTTGTTTCTATATATATATAAAAGATAAAAATACAATAAGAATTTCCGTTTTCTTTGTTTAATAATAAAAACAATAAAATTTACCATCGAGAACCAAGACAGAGTACTACCTAACTGGGGGTACGACCATAATAAGTTCCCAAACTAAAGATTAAAACTTGCCTTTGTATCCTTGTGAGTGGTGTACCTTTTTCAAAGAAGCCATTCATCTTGTGATTATTGGTTTAAGTTCACTGTCGTTTTGCCTCGATCTTGTTTTGATTGGATTTGTTTTCATCTTCACTTTTCAAAAAACCAAACAAATATATATAAAATCCAAAAAGAATCTTCTTACCCTTTTCTAAGTTTCCTCCACTATAAAGGATTCTTAGACTCGTCTTAGTGCATGCGCACTCGTTCTTCTAGGTCTTCCAGCCCTTTCCGTGAGCTTGGAAACATACCTCGAAGACGTCGTAGACGTTCTGCCCCATCAGTCGTATCTGAGGTACGTACTGACCCTGTCATCATGGCAGATTTGCCGATGAATGAGCTTCTCCAAGCACCCATCGAGGGTTATGGAGATGCCATTGTTGTTCCAGCTATTGTAGCTGAAAGTTTTGAGCTCAAAACCGGGTTACTGAATCTTGTAACCTCAAGCCAATTCTACGATTTTGAGAGGGATGATCCTCATGCTCACATTCGATGGTTTAACAAGATTACATCTACCATCAAATATAAGAACATCCCTTCTGACTCAATCAAACTTCTTCTATTCCCATTTTCTCTCGAGGGACAAGCCCTGATATGGCTTGAAAAACAACCCCCTCGTTCAATTGAGACATGGGAGGACTTAGTTACAAAGTTTGTAAACGAATTCTTTCCACCGTCTAGAACGACAAGTCTTAAAAATGAAATCATCAAATTCACACAAAGATTTGATGAATCGTTTAGTGACGCGTGGGATCGTTTCAAAGAATTGCTTCGTAAATGTCCTCATCATGGTTTCACCGAGTTGATGCAAATCGACACTTTCTATAATGGTGTGAGCCAATCTGACCAAGATTCTCTCAATGCCTCCTCTGGAGGTAACTTTTTGAGCAAAACCATCAAAGAAGCTTTAGCAATTATTGAAAATAAGTCTAAAGTCCGTACTGCACGAACAAAGCCATATCATTCTCAGGCTAGTGCTGGTCCTTCTACTTCATCTCCCGTGAGTACTTCTAGCACCGATGCTAAGATTGACAAACTCACGGACGCTATTCAAGCTTTGGTTCTCTCAAACCAAAAGAAAGTAACTTTCACACAAAATCCTTCACATGCTGAAGTAAAGAAAGTGGAAGTCTGTGTTACTTGTGGTGGCCCTCACACATACTACAACTGTACTGCCACCGATGGTAGTCCTTTTGAAGCTAATGTTATAGCCGGTACTTCAAATCAGGGAGGTAATCAATACCGTCCTCAAATGGAACCAAGTTACCGAGCTAACACCTACCAAGGACCACCCGGTTTTAATCAGAACCAGAATTTGCAAAACCGAAACCAAAACCAACCTCGAATGAACCAAGGTTATCAAAACCAAGGGAATTTCAATTCTGGACAGAATCAAGGTTTCCAACACCAAGGAAACTTTAACCGAAACAATTACAACCAGGGAAATCATTTTCAGGGAAATGGTAATCCAAATCAAGGGAATTTTCAACATCAAGGTTATAATCAAAATAACCGAATCCAAAATTTCCCTAATCAACCTCAAGCCATTCCAGCCCCACAACCATCATCTGATGAGTTATTGAGGCAATTCATGAAAGCTCAAGAGGACACAAACAGGTTGTTGGTCAGCCAGATCTCTGAGATAAAAAAATCTTTAAATGATCAACCTTCGGGCTCAGGAAAACTTCCGAGCAACACGATCGCTAACCGGAAGGGCGATGTTAAGGCGATCACAACCCGAAGTGGTGTTTCATATGATGGACCCACTATTCCCACTACTTCTTCTTCTTCTTCCCCCAAGGTAGTGGAAAGTGAGCCTGAGGTGACTAAGGACCAGGTACTTCCTACTAATAACGGAGGTACCAACAACGTCCAACCTCAAGTTGTCCCGAAACCCAAGACTAAACCTCGAGTTGTCTTTGAACATCCTGAAACCCCGGTTGAAAACCCTAAATCCAAACCTTCTATTCCTTACCCATCACGTTTAAATGAGCAAAAGCTCTGCGAAAAAGCTAGTCAACAAATGGATAAATTTTTCCAAATTTTTCAAGAATTACATTTTGACATAAGCTTTGCGGATGCTATCATTCTGATGCCTAAGTTTGCATCCACAATCAAACACTTGTTAAGCAACAAGGAAAAACTGTTTGAAATGGCAAAGACTCCATTAAATGAGAACTGCTCAGCAGTTATCTTGAAAAAGCTTCCCGAGAAGCTTGGAGATCCTGGAAGATTTCTACTACCTTGTGTCTTTCCAGGAATGGTTGAATGTTATGCCTTGGCCGATCTTGGTGCAAGCATCAACCTGATGCCTAAATCAGTATGGAAGAAACTTTCTCTTCCTGAACTTACTCCTACCTGCATGACTCTTGAGCTTGCAGATCGTTCAATATCTCGTCCACTTGGCATTGCTGAGGACGTATTTGTGAAAGTAGGAAAGTTCCATTTTCTAGCTGACTTTGTGGTTGTTGATTTCGATGCTGATCCTAGGGTTCCTCTCATTCTTGGGAGAGGATTCCTAAGAACGGGCCGTGCTCTCATAGATGTATTTGAGCATGAAATCACATTACGTGTGGGTAATGAAGCTGTTACCTTTAACCTCGATCAAACTTCGAGGTACTCCTCAAATTATGATTCTGAATCGGTTAACCGAATCGATGTCATTGATATTGTTTCAGAGGAGTACTCTTAAGAGTTTCTTGGTTATTCTCATAATTCTGTGAGTGGGGATCCCACCACATCTTCTCTACCTATCATTTCCGACTCTTCCCCTTCTCTCACTCCGTTTGAGAGAAGTGATTTCATTTTGGAAGAGATCGAGGATTTTCTCAAGTGTGATTCATTTCTAGAAGGGATTGATAACGCTGAGATTGATCTGGAGGGAGATATTCTTCTTCTTGAGAAATTGTTGAATCAGGACAATTCTCCTCCATTCCCTCCCGTTGAACTTCATAATGAGGAAATTAAATCAGTTGAGAAAACCGATGAATTTCCTGAGGTCGAACTCAAAGACTTACCGCCTCATCTTGAGTACGCATTTTTGGAGGGTGATGATAAATTACCCGTCATTATTGCTAAAGATTTAAGTGATGAGGAAAAGACTGCTCTAATAAAGGTCTTAAAGTCACACAAGCAAGCCATTGCTTGGAAACTCTCCGACATAAAGGGTATCGACCCTGAATTTTGTACTCACAAAATTTTAATGGAGGATGACTTTAAACCAGCAGTCCAACATCAAAGAAGGGTGAATCCTAAAATCCACGATGTTATCAAACAAGAGGTTCTCAAACTTCTTGATGCAGGATTGATTTATCCCATCTCTAATAGTCCTTGGGTTAGTCCCATTCACTGTGTTCCAAAAAAGGGTAGCATAACTGTTGTCACAAATGATGAAAATGAGTTGATTCCAACTCGATTGGTTACGGGGTGGCGTGTTTGCATTGACTATCGTAAGTTAAATGATGCCACCCGTAAAGACCATTTTCCTCTACCTTTTATGGATCAGATGCTTGAGAGATTAGCGGGAAACGAGTACTATTGTTTCCTTGATGGTTTCTCGGGTTACTTTCAAATCCCCATTGATCCACAAGATCAAGAAAAGACTACCTTCACGTGCCCTTATGGAACCTTTGCTTATAAACGTATGCCTTTCGGCTTATGTAATGCTCCAGGCACGTTCCAGAGGTGTATGATGGCCATATTTACCGATATGATCGGTAAAACAATGGAGGTCTTTATGGATGACTTCTCGGTCATTGGGGATTCGTTCCAAGCATGTCTCTCCAATTTAGAAAACATGTTGAAACGGTGTAAAGACACCAATCTTTGTCTAAATTGGGAGAAGAGTCATTTTATGGTCAAAGAGGGCATTGTACTCGGCCATAAGATATCAAAGAATGGGATTGAGGTTGACAGAGCTAAAGTTGATGTCATTGCTAAATTACCTCATCCCGCTACCGTCAAAGGTATTAGGAGTTTTTTGGGTCATGCCGGTTTCTATCGTAGATTCATACAAGATTTTTCTAAAATCTCCCGGCCTATGAATCATCTCCTTGAAAAGGATGCTCCTTTTATCTTCTCACCCGAGTGCATCAAAGCTTTTGAAACATTAAAGAAAAAGCTTACTGAGGCACCCATTCTAGTTGCCCCCGACTGGGATTTTCCCTTTGAGCTCATGTGCGATGCCAGTGATTTTGCTATCGGTGCAGTCCTGGGGCAACGAAAAGCCAAACACTTTTAGCCTATCAACTACGCAAGTAAAACCATGACTGAAGCTCAAACTCATTACACCACTACAGAAAAAGAATTGTTGGCTGTGGTGTATGCCTTTGAGAAGTTTCGGCCATATTTGATCTTGACAAAATGTGTAGTGTATACGGATCACTCGGCTCTCAAATATCTCTTTGCAAAACAAGATGCAAAGCCGAGATTACTCCGTTGGGTTCTCCTCCTGCAAGAATTTGATATCATTATACGTGATAAAAAAGGAGCTGAGAACCTAGCTGCTGATCATTTATCCCGATTAGAGAACCCACACCAAGATGTTTTCGAGAAAAAGGAAATTAATGAAACATTTCCTCTTGAGACACTCAATGCGGTTACTTTTCGAGGAGATTCTACTACCCCATGGTTTGCTGACTTCGCAAATTACCATGCGGGTAACTTCATAGTGAAAGGGATGTCGACCCAACAGAAGAATAAATTCTTCAAGGATGTTAAACATTACTTCTGGGACGACCCCTACTTGTTCAAAATCTGTGCGGATCAAGTCATCCGACGGTGTGTTTATGGGCAGGAAGCTATTGACATTCTCAAAGCTTGCCATGCTGGACCCACTGGGGGCCATCATAGTCCAAACTACACCGCCAAAAAGGTGTTTGATTCCGGGTTTTATTGGCCCACAATCTATAAGGATGCCCAAGATCTCATCAAAACTTGTGAAGCTTGTCAGCGTCACGGAAATATTTCACAACGAAATGAAATGTCACAAAATGCAATTCAAGTCTGTGAAATCTTTAATGTCTGGGGCATTAACTTTATGGGGCCATTTCCATCATCTCGAGGAAATAAATACATTCTCGTGGCTGTTGACTATTTGTCAAAATGGGTTGAAGCAAAAGCTTTACCCACCAATGATGCCCGAGTTGTTGTAAAATTCCTGAAAGCTCTTTTTGCCCATTTTGGAACTCCACGTGCTATAATCAGTGATCGTGGTATGCATTTTTGCAATGACAAATTTGATAAATTCATGCAAAAGTATGGTGTAACTCACCATCTTTCTACTGTGTATCACCCACAAACAAGTGGGAAAGTAGAAGTTTCAAATCGGGGTATTAAAAGAATCTTGGAAAGGACTGTAGGAGAAAATCGTGCATCCTGGTCGGATAAATTGGATGATGCACTATGGGCCTTTCGTACAGCTTACAAAACACCCATCGGGTGTACACCTTACAAGCTTGTGTACGGAAAGGCATGTCATCTTCCGATCGAATTAGAGCACAAAGCCTACTGGGCTTTGAAACATGCTAACTTTGACCTCCAAACTGCGGGTGATCACTGTAAAGTTCAAATGAATGAATTAAATGAACTTCGTGATCAAGCATACGAGAACTCTTTGATCTATAAAGAAAAGACAAAGAAGATTCATGACTCTAAAATCAAGAACCGCGTTTTCAACGTTGGTGATCGAGTCCTTCTTTTCAATTCAAGATTGAAGATTTTCTCAGGAAAACTAAAATCCCGTTGGTCTGGTCCATTCACTATTACAAAAGTTTATCCATATGGTACCGTTGAGTTATCTCAAAATGATGGTCCAAATTTCAAAGTGAATGGTCATCGTTTGAAACACTACTTTGGAGAGGATATACCACCAATGGTTATCCCGGATCTCCAAACTTTCCCCATGAACCAATGAATGCGGGGTCGAGTCAAGCTAGTGACTCGGTGAACAAAAACATTAGCCCACAACATGGGTTTTCACCCATGTCTCTGACTTCTTTCTCTTTTCTAACACCCAAGTGTGGGGGAGATACCCACATGTTGTATATATGTATATATCATAGTAAAAAAAAAAAAAAAAAAAAAAAAATGTATGTGTATATAAAATAATGGCTATTAGTATTTCCCTTTCACGTTCTAAGTGTTGGTTTAACAGCCGGTACTTTGAATATTGAGGGCAATATTCAGTTCTAAGTGTGGGGGGGAATTCTGGCGAATTTTGTCACATTGTACCTTCTAGTGCCCTATTCCCCCATTTTGGCCAAAATTTTAAAATTTTTTCTCACTTAGAACGCAATAAATGGTTATCAGTCCACCATGTCTAACCCACATAAGGATTGGCTAATCCAGGAGCAAACGGCTCTTGGTAAAGATATATCAAATCCATTTATGGCTTGCAATTTGCCAAAAATTGTATGGTATTCGACTCACCATATCTTTATAAGTGAAGAGTTGGCTAGCCCCCAAGGTTATGGCTTGTGGTAAAGGCATTGGAAAACCATAATTGGTAATCAGCTCACCAAAGATAATAATTATTTTATCTAAGAGTTGGCTAGTCCAGAAGCAAACGGCTTCTGGTAAAGACAAATCAAACCCGTTGACAGCTGATGATTTGCTCAAAATCATTTGGTTATCATTGTACCAAAGTATCACATACTAAAACAGTGGCTACTCCAGAAGTAATGGCTTTTGGTAAAGAGATAAAATCCATTAAATTTTCATAAAAGATTGCTAGGGACTAGCAATAGTTTAGTGTGGGGGATTGATGAGTGTGTAAATACTCATCATTTTTGTCGTATCTGAACTGCCAAAACATCCAAAAACACTCAGAAATGCATCAAAATACTGAAAATATCCCAGGGATTGTGTTTTATATGTTTTAAATGCAAAATGTTTGAAAACAATTGAAAAATGAACAAAGTTTGCAAAATTGGCAGTTTCAGTCCCTCAACTTTCAAAACTTGTCAAATTTAGTCCCTAGGCATTTGTTTTGTAAGAAAAGTCACCAAAAGTCCTTTTGAAATCATAAGTTGTCATATTTAGTCCTTTGGTGAAGAGTTTCAATAATGTACAAGTTTGGTCCCTGCACTTTCAGAATTTGCAAAAATGGTCCCTGGGAAAATTTTATTATTGGAAATTTCATGAATGGTCCTTGGATTATTGGAACATGGCAGGAATCACCCTTGGTTTATTTTGGAAGCTGTACAACTTTGGTCCTCCAATTTTCAAAAAATACAAAAATGGTCCTTGTGATTAAACTACAAACCAAACCGGACCCTTATTTAATTTAACCCAAACCAAATCCTATCTATATCAAACCCCAGCCCACTTAAATAAAAACCCAAGCCCATCCCCAAAACAGATAACCCGGCCCACTCCATTTTAAATAAACCCAAAACCAAAACCAGGGTTTGACCTCAGTCAAACCCGTCTCCCTCACACAACCCCGCCAAAACCATCACTGCTCCAAAACCACCATCACCTTTACACCTCAACCCCCCACCTCATCACCAGCTGTCTAACCTCTCCCCTCCACCTCCACATCTCTCCAAATTCCTTTAATTACAAAAACCTGCTCGAACAACTTGTAAGACTTTTTGGCGCCAAAATCCTTTTTAACGATTGGGATTGATTTGAAGAAATCCAAAGGTGTAGAAGTGCTCAGATATGTCGACAAAGGATTTCCCAGAAGTTTTTAGTATTTATAGGGCCTTGTAATAGAAATAAAAAGTAGTAGTATTTTTAGTGTAATCGTATTTTAATATAAATAGTTGTAATCTTGTAATTTTCAATCTCAGTTATTAATGCAAGTTCATTTCAGACATATTAAGCTTATTTCAATCACTAGTGTTCTAAAAATCAGTATTGTTTAAATTTCATGATCACTGTTAAGCTAATTAAGTTCAAATTCCATCCAGAAGCTCTCAAAAGCTCCCACACCCTTGCAATAAGTTTATAAAAGCTTAACATAGCTTTCTGTAAGCTTATCTAGTGTAACTCAGTTCTAAAATTCAAATAATGGAGAAAGTTAACTCTGGTCAACATAAGCTCATAATAAGCTATTTTGGAGTATAAGCTATTCAGGAAGGCTTATTGTGGGTTTTCTAGCTTGTATGAACAAGCTAGAGTGTTCTTGGTCCTTGGTTCTTTGTGTCACAGGCATATCAGTTGTAAGCAATTTACAAGTTTTTCTTAATTCTTCATATTACTGTTAACTAGCTTATTTATAGCTCAATCTTATATATTTTTGCTTATCAATAGTTTGTGATAGTATTTCATCCATTTTATTAGTTTTTAATAGCTATATATCTGTTTTGCTTAAAATCAGTTAAAAAGCCATAATAAGCTAGCTTATTAAAAACTGCTTAATTGTATTCCATAATCATTAGTTAATACTTATTATAGCTTATTGTAGTCATATTAAACTTAATTTAGCTTAAAATCTGTTTACAAAATCCTAGAACCCCTGCACTTGTGCATTTTTCTGCACAACTCTGTGCACAGCAGACTCAGTATACACTGAGTTGCTGAACCAGCTGATCTCAACTCAATTGTGGCTTATCCACATAAGCTCAGGCCTTGCTTTTTGTGTTTCTGAATAGCCCATAGTACTAGCTCACTTTTGCCCCCATAATATTTTACTTTTCAGCTTATTTGAATTGCTTAAATTGGTTTGCAAGTTTGCTATTTTCTGAGTTTTCTGTTTAAGATTTGCATCTGCCAATCTTCTTATCAGCTTAATTTCTTGTGTTTATTTGTATTTTTTAGTTGTTTTGTGCTTAATATAGTGTATTAATCTAGTCCTGAGCTTTTGGTTAAGTTTTGAGCTTATTAGCTTATTTTTAGCTTATTAGCTCAACTGCTTATATGCCCATCTGCTTATCAAGGCTTATTTAACTTGTGATTTTAATTTTCCTAGATTTTAAATAATAATTTAGACTTAACCTAAATTTTTCAGATTTTTCCTAAGTCATTTGATATTTTTAATCTTTTTAATTAGTTTAAAATAGTAATTAAATCATAATAAATAGAATTTTAATCAGAAAAATATAAATCTTTTTTACATAATTTTCTTTTGTCATTTATAATCTAGGAAAAATATAATTATATTATTAGACCTTAATAAAAACAAAAACAGAAAAATAGTGATAGCTTCTATTTAATAGAATTTATCTTTTTAAATTTTAATTAAGCATTTTTCATTTTTATAATTTTCTTAGCTTCTTTTCACTTAATAATATTTATAGAAAAATTTTCATATTTTTCTTTGATCATTTAGTATTTATTATAATTTAAATTAGTTTAAATAATTATTAATTAGTAATTAAATTAATAATAATTAGATAAAAAGTATAAAAAATATATCTTCAGTCTTAAAATAAGTTTTAGGTTATTTTAGATTTATCTAAGTTAAAATTTTAATTTTCTAGGTTAATTTCCTATTTTCTTTTAATTTAGTACATTTTAAATAGTTATTAATTAATAAAAATTAATTAAATAGTCTAAAAATAATTTTCTTTTTCCAATAATTTTCTTTTATCTTTAGGTTTATAAAAAAGTTATTTTCATATTTTTAGGATTAATATTTCTTCGTTTTCACTTTTTATTTTGTACGTTTACGTTTATTTAAATTTAAACGTACGTTTTTAAATTTCTAAACGTTTTAAGAAATTTGGTTTCCTGTATTTATTTCCATAGCTTGTTTAAAGCTATTTCCTTTTATTTCCTTAGTCCAATAATTCAAATCCCCTTTTCCATTCAATAGCACTTGATCACAATTCGTCTTTAAACACAATTTCACGCTTCGCTGGGATATAACGACCCGGGAAAACACTATACTCTTTGGTTAGTTGTCTTCAATTGGTTTGAATTTATTTGACCACATCCGTGGTTGATTTAAGTTTACTGTTTGAGGCCAATCAGGATCACTGATGTATTTACTTGCATCAAGGCCTGATATCCAATTCTCAGTCTGCTTATGTGCCAGATATCAATCTGACCCAAGAGAGACTCCTATCACTGTTGTGAAAAGGATATTCAGGTACCTGAAAGGTACTCCAAACCTTGGATTATATTATCCGAAATGTTCAGGCCTTGATCTTAAAGGATACTCACATTCTGACTATGCTGGATGCAACATGGACAAAAAAAGCACCTCAGGCTCTTGCCAAATTCTTGGTGGAAAACTAGTCTATTAGAGTGCTAAGAAGCAACAATCAGTTGCCATGTCCTCAGCTGAAGCTGAATATGTTGCAGTAGCAAGTTGTTGTGCAAATGTACTCTGGATGAAAAGTCAACTCAGTGACTATGGAATTCAGTACAAGATGGTTCCCATCTTTTGTGATAACACAAGTGCAATTGCCATCTCAAATAACCCTGTTCTTCATCAGAGAACAAAACACATTGATATTAGATATCACTTCATCAGGGACCATGTCATGAATGGTGACATTGAATTACACTTCATTCCTACTGAATATCAGCTAGCTGATATATTCACCAAGCCATTGGATGAACCAACTTTCACCAGACTGAAAGCTGAACTAGGAATGTTGGATATTGAGAATCAGTCCACTAATTGACTCCATCCAAATATGTGTAAATTCTGAATCCCTGACTCAATGTGTTCTTCAGTGAGAAAGGTCACTGAACTTCAGGAACTAAACCCAAGTTCCTGAACCCTTAATCCTCAGGAATTAGACCCAAGTTCCTGAACCCTTGAACCATCAGTGACTAAACCCAAGTCCTGACAATCAGGTTCACTGAATGAAAAGTCATTCAGGGTCCTCAAGAGACATTAAATACTGACTTAAATGCTCTAAGTATCTAGTTAGTAAATGTCCGAGGTTGGTAACTGAACTCATATTTAATTTAAGAATATTTGTTCTTTTTTTGCCTTTCTGGCTTCCACCTCTGGGCCACCACATTCCCACTTGGCATTAAATGCCTCTCCAATCACATTACAGATATGTGATGACTCATCTCTGCAAATTACACTTTTGCAGAACTGCTCAACTGTTCACCTTGACTGTTGCGCCAAACCAGGGAAAAGTGGAGTGTTGGCATTAAATGCGGATCCCAAAACATTTTATTCAAAACAGTTTCCAAAAATTCTTTTTGAATAAATAAAATCCGCTTAATACCTAAAATACCCTCCACTTCACTTCCCTATAAATACCCCAACCAAAATAACAACACACACGTCTATTAGAATCATTTTTAACCCAGACCCACCAATACAAATGGCTTCTTCTAATGCTATCACATACGCCCCTAATGTGGATTTCATATTAGAGGGCGTAGACCTCACAAAGAACAATGTGGTGGGAAACTTTTCCTATCCACAAAAGTTCCATGCCTACAAGAACGTTATGAAATATCTTCAAAACTGTTTTCTTGCAAAGGCATTTACCAAGACCCCCTCAGTCATCTACCATGACTACCTGAGGGAATTCTGGTGTACTGCTGTGGCTACTAGCCCAAAAGACACCAAAGAATCCATCATCACATTCACAGTGATGAATGGGAAAAGACCCCTTTCCCTTGATTACAACACCTTCATCAAGGCCACAGGTCTTGATTTTGCTGAGGCTTTTGAGCCCAATCCCACTGACCAAGAGGTCAAAGAAAAGTTGATATTCTTAGGACCTCATGACCCAAAACGTCCTAAGGAGTCCGCTGGAGCCTTATTAGAAAAGGCTCCAATTGTCAAAACCTGGTTCCACCCAGTCTGGAGGATCCTGATGACATTCGTCATTCAGGTCCTTGGGGGGAATAAATCCTCCACTGAGCAATTGAACTGATCACAACAATTGATGTTGTTCAGTCTCTTGGAGGGTAGAAAAATAGATATCGGAGGTATTATCTTCCGTGACCTTGTTGCTAAGCTCTCAGGAAAATCTAGGCAAAAACACTTGTCTTATCCTAGGTTTATTTCCTGTGTGCTTCAGGACCTTCTTGGTTCTGACTATGTGAGGCCTGACGTCGAAGGTATGAAACCTGACGTCTTACATAAGACCAATTTCACTAGTGGCATCACTGAGGTACAACCCATTGCCCTGACTAACTACATGCTGGTGGTTATTCAGGGGGAGAACGCTGTTTCTCCAGTACCTTCACCTACAAAGAAGGTGAAGAAGACAAAGAAGGGTCAGTCCAGTAAGGTGGTTAGACCCAAACCACTCGCCACTGAGACTGATGCCGAAAACCAACTCAACCTTAAAAAGAGGTTGAATGTGGCCCAGACCTCTGAGACACCCACTACAGAGACCCCCTGACCACAAAACAAAGGCCAACGGAGGGCACTGAGAAATCATCCTCGGGCAAACCCTTTCCACATGTTCCCACTGACATAAACAAGTCTGAGGGATCAGGAACAACCACCCATTCACTTTCCGATGAAGGAACTGACAAATCACAATCAGTTCCTGAGGGAGAAAAGGGTTCTAAATCCTCGGTGGGGCAGCACTACTCCACTGAGAAGGGGACCCATCACCAATCACATCCCGTTAACGTTCCTGAGCAATCACACTCAGGGTCTCAGGGAGTAAACGTCCCTGAATCCCCAAAAGGGCAGTACAACCCTGATGGGAAGGGGGACCATCAACCATCACAATCTGTGCCTCATGATAGTTCTGAAAAATACCCGTCAGGACTTGAAGGTGCTCAGGGGGACAAAGACTCAGAGGGATATAAACCACCCGCTGATACGAAACCCATAACCACCTCAGGCGGATCCCTTCACTCAGGAACTGCCCCCAAAAGTCAGGCTGGGCAAACCCCCCAGTTATTATGACTAGTCAGGCTGAGTAAACCCACTCAGTTATTATGAAGAGGTCAGGACCTGGGCACAACAAAGGTGAGCCCTCTTTTGAGGGGGAGCCGAATACCCTGAAGGTTCTTTCTCTGGCTGATCTTGAAATCTTACTGAATGAAGAGTCAGAAGAGGAATTAGTGGATTTAGGTGATGAAGACAACGTTCTGGGTATTGAGGAGGAAATGGAGATTGATATTAGCCCTCCTCAGCACCTTGAACTACAACCATCTTCTGCTCCCCCTGAGGATCAACAACCCAACTCCCCCACATCATCATCATCATCATCATGTGCTTCTTCTCCCGCCACTCCTCAGTGGTTGGCGAAATATGATAACGTTCTTCCGTTGACTGCAAGACAACTGGTTAAATTCCTTCGCAAAGCCAACGAGGGTCTTTACACTGAACTTACGGAAGAACAATGGAATCAGCACACTGAAGTGGCAGCCTCCTATGCCGACTTCAGGGCTTCTGTTGAAGAATCTCAGGATAAAGTGCTTCAGGTCGCCAAACTTACTGACAAACAACTTGGCGACCTAAGAGACACCATTGATGAAATGGGTACTGAACAGCACAAGGAACTCTCCAACATTCTTAAGGGTATTGAATCTGTTCAGGAACAACTTGGAGATGATCCCATCCTGATCAAAAGACTGCACGAGTACATGGATACTCAGAAGTTCACCTCCAATTCCATCATTGAGCTTCTCAAGCTTGTTCAGGGGGTGGATTTCATATCTATCAGGTCGCAGCAAGATTCTATTCATTAGGCAGTCACTTATACCAAGGGGCACCTAGAAAGGATATCCTCAGCCTTTGATCAGCTCTCAACAAAACATAATGAGCCGATCGAAAACTATATCTCCCATGTCACTGAACTTACCACGACCCAAAAGGCAATGGCGGCTGAAATTACGACCCTGAAGAATGAGTCATCAGAAACTAAAAAGATGGTCTCTAGTATCCTCACCATTCTTCAGGCCTCTCAAGTAGCTCCTCCTCCTCAGTCAGCAGGTACATCCACTAAAGTTCCAATACATGCTGAGGGGGAGAAAAATGATGAACCTATCCCTGATCCTTCTTCTGCTATCGTGGTTGTCCCTGAAACTTCCACCAGTCAACCCCCTCCCATTGACAAAGGGAAGGGAATCATGGTGACTGAAACAAACACTCCTCCTGAAGCACACTTGGTTAAAGCCACAAATGAAAGAAGTGCAGATCCTGATGCACCCTTTTACGTTGATTTGGAAGGAGGGAAAAGGGTCTTTGGGACTCCTGTTGAAATAGCTGAAATCTTACATCAAGAAGATCTCAGGAAGGCCCAAGAGACTGAACAGCAACTCAACAGACCAGTAATTGTTGAGGTTGCTAAAGAAGTGATCAAGGAGTCTGAGAAAAAGGACATCAAAGGGGATGAGTTTCTCAAGCTACAGGCTGAACTCCTTAAGGAACACAATCAGCAAGCCAAGCTGAAGGAAGAAAGGAGAAAGAGAACGTATGAGAGGTACGTATGGCACATGACCAAAAACAAGGATGAAGGCACAATCACCGATATAACCATTCACAACACCAGGCCCTTGAGTTTAACAATACATAGGGGGCCAAGAAAGTCTGAGGTCCTTTCAACAATCAAATTCTCAGACTTTGGGTTAAGGGAATGGGATATGATGATGCCCATTCTAAGGAAGAAAACACAAAGCAAGAATGCCCCAATTCTCATCAAGTCTCTGAATGCCAAGTATGAGGAACTGGAGAGAGTGGCCAAGAGTCTTGGGATTGATCATGAGAAGGCGCTTGCTTCTCAGGGATTGGCAATCCCTGAACCTACTTAGAAGTCCGAAGGAAAAGAAAAGCAGTGGATCAGGAACCTGAACAATATATAGCTGCTTTGCACTGCAACAGGATTCCCCCTGAGGGAGTCAAGTTCATTCCTAACCGTGTCATCAAGAAGCCTGAGTATAGTATCTTCTTCATTGATGAATTTGCACAGCCAGCCTTCCAAAGAGTAAGTGACATTGATCTAGTGGAAACGACAACTCTCCTCGCCTACAAACTGATGGCACTTAGAGTAAAGAGTCCTGAGAACGAGGAGTTTGTCAAGCTGCTGGACAAGATGATGAATGAAAGACCTGACAAGGAGGTGTTAGTGTCTAAGAAGGCGAAACTTGAACTCATGGGTTATGTACAAGAACCCTGAGTATTTTGTACTTAGTTAGTTAGGACTTGTAATGATATTAATAAGATGATGTTTTTATTATTTCAGTGTCCTTATTTACTTTCTAGTACATTCAGTATGAGCAGAAGTCATTAGCTCACTCATTACTGATCAGAACACTTAGGAATAATTTATATCCAAATAGGGGGAGATTGTTGGGTCCATCAGTACCCAAGAATACTTAAAACAAGATTTGGACACAAATTAACTAAGTGTTAACTTAAACGAGAACAATTCAAGTCACTGGAGACAGTCTCTCAGTGAGTCATCTTCAGGATGCTTAAGGCGAATTCAAGAAGAAGGATTCACTGCTCAGGAAGGCGGTACTCCCTGAGTAGGACTTAAGCCAAAGAAGAAGATGATGGTTCAGTGAGTGTTGGACAAGAACTCACTGAACCCCAGTCTCCTCAACGACAATTGTGATTAATAAATGAAGGCGTGTACTGAAGAACCTAAAGCCTGAAAGAAAGGTGGGAAGATCTGGGAAGAGTTTAAGATAAGATCAAATCTTATCTTGTCAGGAAGAAACCTTCCCTAAGACGGCTAAAATTCATGGAGTGTCAGACCAACCACTCCTATAGACTTTTAGCCCATTCCTATTGGTTCTTGGAAATGACAATTACTGTTGTAATTGTCAGACACGCTTGCTTCAACAACTTGTATTATTTTAATCACTTTTACTCTTTATACTTGTGTATAAATAGGTTCAAAAGGAGAGAAGTTGAGTGTGTTTTGTACATTGAAAGCTTAGAATTTTACAAAGCAACTTCTCTCCTACAAAGAGTAACCAGTCCCTGAGATAGCTCAGTGAGGCACATTGTTACCACTCAAAGCAAAGCTTGAGTTTAGATAGGAGACACCACCATACCTTGTCTATTCAATCCCAAGTGGTTGTTCCGCAAAACACTTGGGTAATAGATTCTTTGATTCATTTCTAATAAGAATTTAAACGATGAAAAATACTTATGTGTTTTTACTTTTACATTTCATTAATCTGTTAGAATTAATCATAACATTGTATTAGTCATAAATACGAATAGATTAACTTTCTAGTTAACTCTAAGCGTGTTAAGGGAACAACACAAGTCATGATTAAAAACCACAGCATTCAGACAGTAGTCTATTACCCTTGCCCTACCACCACCTTGTCATATCAGTCAGCTCAAACACCTGAGAAAAATATGCTAAAAAGTCAGCAAAAAGCTGGTGAGTTCATAGGCTTATCAATAAGCAGTAAATTAGCAGTTGGACCATGAGTTTAGCATATGAACATTACAACCCATGCAATGTCATATAAAATACAGTCTATTACGTTAGTACTAAGTTCATGCAACCGAAGCTATAACTTGTGTGCATGCTCTAGAAGCATGTTAAATATCAGGGCCCAGCAAGTGTTTATCCTAGACACTTGTAGTTTCGACATGGTATACGTTCGTTTGCCTATCCGTTTAACCCGAACGGGGACATTACTCCCAATAGATCTATTTATAACACTTGCACTTCCCTGCAGGAATTGACGGTTCATGAGTTGGGCATAGAGGGACATAACAGGGCTTAGGCTAAACCACGTAATAGCATAGACAATAGTTTGGTCCTTAAAATAGTTTTTTTGCATGTTTCTCACCCCAATAGTAAAACAAGTTTAAATAGTGTGGGGCTATAAACTCACCTTGATAAATTGCAGTAAGATCGCAAATTAGTTCAGACAGTGTTCAGCACCGACACGCGACCTAGATTAGTAAGGTTTATTTTAGTCCACAGTTCAAACTCAAGAATTCCAGATGTTTTAAAGAGTTTATGTTGTTGTTGCTGGTGTGGCAGCATTAAGTTGGATCAATGTTTTATCAGTGTAGATATTGGCTCATTGTAAGTGTATATGTTTACAGTAGAAAAGATCAAAACGAGTAAACCTTCGGATTGACAGAAATCGAAAAGCTACGTACGGAGGACAATTACTATCGTATGTCAAAGGTGAACGACATATTGTACGTTGTTGTTAAGTGTGTGTATGTGTGTTACATGAGTAAGTGTGTGTACGGTGGTGTGTGTATTGATAATATATTATATAAAATATATATAAGGTGGTGTGTGTATATATATATATGTTCGTATATACATATGGTTTTTTTTAAGAATGTCACATTTGAAAATGTTCTCATCATTGTCTACATTATTTCGTGATGTGTTAATAATTCGTGTTTACAAGAAATCATTGTTTTAACAAAATTGCAATTTGTGCTTGAAAAATAATCATTTCACAATTTAACGACTTATATAAGTTTTGACACAACAATTTCGAGTTATATGCCATGAAAAACAATAAGTTAGTTTACATTTCCAATTTTAGTTTTTCAAGTGGCATATATATATATATAGGATAGTGAATATGGGGTTGTCTCACATCTAAGCTTATATGCGAAATCATCAAAAATTACGTCGTTTTAACAAGAAAAATATCAAATCTACCACATTTGTATCATGTCTTTCACAATATTAGTGTTTTCTCTTGATTTCATCACAACATCACTTAAGTTGGGTTCACCTTGATACATGCGTTTTCTACATCATACTGTTAGGTGATTTCATTAACTAAAAAATTAGCTATAGATTCAACAATGATTTGATTTAATTCACCACTAAAATGCATTTTACTATGCATATATTAGTTCCACAACTCAAATTTTGAAAAAATAATAACCAAAATGACGTATTTTTTTGTGATTTTTGATGGTTTCGCATGTAAGCCTAGATGTGAGACAACCTCATATTCACTTTTCCCATATATATATATATATATATATATATATATATATATATATATATATATATATATATATATATATATATATATATATATATCGTTAAATATGAAAAGTTATGTTTTTCTTTGTATGTGTCCACCAATTATAATGATTTGTAAATCAAGCGTTTGTTATAAAACTCACGTCGGGTTTTTAATTTGTCCTGTGTGATATATGTGTGTGTGTATATATATATATATATATATCGAGTGATTACTTTTTAAGGCATGAAACGAATACTAGTCGTGTTGTGTTAATATATAGTTGTAATGAATTTTTAACGACTATTTGTACAGTAATAACCACAACTTAGTAAATTCGGGACGGATTATTTTCAAAGTCGACAAAATATTTATGTCGTGACGGAGTGGGCCGTGGCCCACGCTTTATAATAAACAGATTAAATGGTGCACTCATTCTTGGGCTGTAATTGCAAAGGCCAGCGGCCTGTTTGTTTTATATAACGTATGGGGTTCGGCCCATCTATTGATTATTATGGGGGACTCAAAGAGTATGGCTTGGTGGACTTTCATCAGCCCACTTCACTCTAAAGAAATTCTTAGCCCACTTGTTGTGAATGCAATTCCAGTATACACGAGTTTTAGAAACAGAATATGAATTCATATGACTTTCGGATTGAGCAGTTTTTACGAGGAGCAAATGGTTCAAAATATCAGCTTGACGAAAACATGATTTACAAAGATTCGGTCATAGCGTGTACCCGTTGTAAGACCTACGAACTGAGCACCCAAAGGGTGTTTCTAACAACCAAATGGTCGACTCAAGCAAGAGCAAAAAGTGTATGTTAACCGAGTTTTTAGATGAACCTTATAACCATGACACAAAGTCTCTCGGTTTCAACATTACAACATACGACTAGAACCTCTTTTTATACGCGAGTTCGAGGCTATCTAGACTAATGACTCAAGAAAACACGTAAAAGAGATATAATCTTGAATAAATTTCGAAGACTACATGGCATGACTTAGACCATGAGCACTCGGTTTACCCTTGAGTCGAGTACAACTCAACTCACGTATCGTGTACAAGGGCAAGCCAAAATGACTGTAAACGCAAATCTTGCGTACTAACACTTCACCCGGATCGAACTCATATTTTGAGTATGAATTTAACCCAATTCGACCATATTACAAACACCTTGTGAGCACGTTTTAGACCACAAATTGACTAACCAAAACTCTTAACGCAAACACAACCATCCGCAGAAACATGTATGTGAGTAAACAATGACGAACAAGATGTGAACTTGACTACGACACATCGATCTAACACAATCCTAGCCACAATGGCTTAAGCTCGAATTAGCCTAAGTGTTTCTTTCTTAGACAGCTACATAACAATTGGTTCAAGGTTCGATTAACAAGGTGGACATAGACAATCAACACAACCAAATTAACGATAACATCTCACAATCCGATCCTGAGCCAATATCAGTTTCTAAATCGTGTTCCAATTTTTACTAGTTTCAAATCTAGTTTAACCACACCAAGACAAACATATCATTCGACATAATATTGACTAAAAAGAATTCATATCGACAACAAGAATGATGATACACAATTCGAGAGCACAATGAATAAAACAACAAGGATGAGATTTAAACCTTACAAAGGAGGTTAAGGAATCGATTACATGCACGAAACACGAATCCAATCCGATTTCCAAGCACACCACACACCCTTTCTTCTCCTTGAATCCTTTCGATAGAGGTATAT
Source organism: Artemisia tridentata subsp. tridentata (assembly GCA_021014915.2). Taxonomy (NCBI): domain Eukaryota; kingdom Viridiplantae; phylum Streptophyta; class Magnoliopsida; order Asterales; family Asteraceae; genus Artemisia; species Artemisia tridentata. Next base: position 403,316,199 of record CP139507.1, read on the forward strand.
GTTTGAAGTGAGATTGGGTTTTGTGTGGTTGCTTCCTGGAAACCACTGGTTCTTATAGGAAGAATTGTGGAAACTCTTTTGGATCACTTTTGATCATCCAAGGGATGGGTTCCGCCCTTTTTGGCTATCATCTCTTTCCTATCTTTGATCTCGAGAAGGTTTGACCCATGTTGATATAAATAATGCCTAAAAACATTATTAATACTTCTTGATAACTCTATGTTTTGATAATCACAAAATGTAAACTCATTAAACATAAACTTATTAAATAAACAAGTATTTAGTTGTAAATATTCATTTCTACTACTTAATCACTTAAGGTATGAATAAACAAATGCTTAATGCATTATATGATCAAAGGAACATTTTCTTAATCACTTGATTTTTAATAAAATGACACAAACATTTTATATCTTTTAGAAAATCATTTTTGGTATTTAATTAAAATGTTTAATCCATTATAAATTTATGAATTCAAATTTTCAACCAAAAATGGCAAAAATGTTCCAGAAAAACCTTCCCCACAAAAAGACAAATTTGAGCAACGTTCGGGTAGGGCGGCCCCCTTAATTTTACTAGGCGGCCCCCTTAATTTTAAGGGGACCGACCACCTATTTAAGGGGACTGCCCCGCTCCTCCAGCTGTCAGATTTTGCCTATAAATACTAGTTCATCCCTGGATTTTTTTCTCACCTTTGCACCCCCAAACCTTCTGTTCTAAACCTCTTCTTATCCTTCCAAATCCTTTATAAATCCTTTGATCATATATTCTTAAGCATTGGTTTTCAAGTGATCCAAGCTTCTACCATTCTAGTGCAAAAGAAGAATACTCCTTCAACAACTAGAGAAGAAGTATTGCAACTTAGTATCATCTTGCTACCTAAGTTGTTTGTATAATCATTCATTCATTTTTGTATAAGTTGTGTATATTTGTTAGATAGGTGTGAGCATAATTACTTTGGCTAGATTAGTGTGTAAGTAGTAAAGTTGTGAAGAAGTTAAGGTGTGTAAGTAGTGAAGGTGTAAAGAATTAGAAGAGTACATAAGTAGTGCTAGGCTGTGAAGTAGTTGTGAAGCCGGTGTGAAGAAGTTGTGAAGAAGTCGTGAAGAAGTTGTGAAGAAGTCGTGAAGCCGTTGTGAATAAGTTGTGAAGAAGTTGTGAAGAAGTCGTGAAGAAGTTGTGAAGAAGTCGTGAAGCCGTTGTGAATAAGTTGTGAAGAAGTTGTGTAGAAGTTGTGAGATTGGTTCTAGCTACGATTAGAACCCGACATCTAGCTTTGTGTCGTTAAACTGGTGTAAGCAAAAGTTGTGTAAGGTTTTCTCCGCCATAAGGGAGCTTGTTGACATAGTGAAGAAAACTCTCGAGTTAGGTGCTCGGGGAGTGGAGTAGGGTAAGGAAGGTGTCCTTGTAGCCGAACCACTATAAATCTTTGGTCTTGCGGTTAGATCTTTCCATCTCTATCTTTCTTTTCATTTCATTACTTTACAAGCATTGTTTATTTAGATTTACTTATATTTGTTCATATTGTTCAAGAGTTGAGTTCACTGATTAACTCAAATAAGTACATTTTATTATCATCATTTATCCTATTTATTTGACTTGTTTTAGTATATTATATATGAGAATCGATACATTAATGTTTACTTTAGTAATTCTCAGGTAAAAACAAGCATTATGTGAAACTTGGTGATTTTGGACTAATTATGGAGCAAAACAAGCGAGATGTCAAAAGTCTACTGAAATCCAGAAGATGCGCCGTATCTCACTCAACAGATACGACGCAATATCATACTTAGATGAATTCGAAGACCATTGCCTGACTTTGAAGAATGCGCCGCATGCAATTCTGTCATGCGCCGCATATGAAACTTTGGTCAAAGAAGAAGATCAAGCTCGTTCTACTCCAGATACGCCGCAATATACTTCTAACATACGGCGTATCACTATCAAGATTTCACCAGTTACAATCCAAGACAGCTAAAGTACATGCGCCGCATACAAAGATCAAGTTACGCCGCATCTGAAGACGGTGTACGAATATTCCAGAATATATTAATCTTGGACCCCACGCGAAGTTAAGTCAATGCGCCGCATCTATCCCTCAGACAGAAACTATAAATACCCCAAGGTCAGACGAATTTAAGAGACCTTTTGTATAACCCTAGAGCCGAATTCAGACGACCAAGCAGCACAAGACACACCTCAAACAAAGATACAAGAGCTGTAAGAAGGTCCTGCATGTATTCAATTCATTAAGTAGTTTTGTTTTATTGTTTTAGTACGCTTTAATTCATCAGGATTGATGGGCTTGTGTCATGTGACTACGGAAGATCATGCACTCCCCTTAATATTGCTTTCCCATTAATTAAAGTTTATATGTTGATGTCTTTGGTGACTTTTATTAGTGCATTGATAACCTCTGTGTCTAGCTGAGTCTTGCTTGGGTCGCCATGCCCCTTCCTCGCCTATTTATTCTAGCGTCTCTAGAAAAGTAGGATAGACATAAGTAATCATTAAGGGTTTACTCGCCGATAAGATTAGAGCCAACGAGAAAGGTTTAATTATATACACTTCATATAAAACTAGCAATAAAACAAGTGACAAGCTATTTGTAGGATCGAGTACTTCGAGCTTAATTGAGCTTGGTATAAACAAGAACCTCTGCAATACAAGTGTTTATGCGGAAACTAAACAACAAGTATTATAAAGAAGAAAACTCTAAAAGAACAATGATCCTCTATGGATCAAACTATTGAATTAAGAATCGTTTATTGAATGTTAAAAGATGTTCAAGGCGTACATAAACTCATAGACGGGTTTATCTTTTATACTAACAAGATCACCTAACCCTAACCCGTTCTACAAGAAAACGTGTAAAGAGATTAACAACAATCTCTTCTAAAAATAAATCATAACAAACATTCTAAATATACGGATAACAAATAATACTATCCGCAGCAACAACACTATCGGCAGGAACAAGATAACACTGTCGGCAGCAATGAGCTTTCAGCAGGAACCAAAGCTATCGGCAGGAACCAACTTTACACTATCGGCAGCAACAATGAACTCTTATTTCCCAGAGATCAACTAACACTAGCAATAAAACAAGTGACAAGCTATTTAATTATCAGGACAGGTCTTCTTATTGTCTCGAGTATCTATCTGTGTACGTGTGTGCTAATCGCTGATTCGTGCTCATTAGTTTAGTTTTCTATTTAATTATAACCAAACTGTGCCAGTCTCTCAGGCTGAATCCCCTTGCGTTAGATTAGGTTGTATAACTAACTTAGGATATTAAAATACTGATTAGAATAACTAGATAATACGTTCCACTCTTAGTGATCGACACTCTGCTTACCATTATATTCATACTGACCGGGTACACTGGTCGTTAAGTGTGTGTGTTATTGATAAGTCAGCTAAATATAAATTTAAAACTTGAGTAGGCATTAATACTGCTAAACCGCAACGACACATCATGCGCATCATTCACATAAATTCGAATCTAAGTTTTTAAAAGTAAACAAAGTTTTCATAATAAAATTAAAAAGGTGTAAAACTATTCAACCCCCCCCCCTTCTAGTTTTCCACAATTGGTATCAAGAGCCACGTCAAACAAGATTTTTAAAATAAACTGTATTTTAAAACTTGAATCGATCTATGGAATCGGAAAAATATTTAGAAGGGAAATCTATGCAAAGACCACCACTATTTGAAAGTAATGGTTTTCTTTATTAGAAAAATAGATTCAAAACTTATGTGAAATCAAAAGATCTTGATCTTTGGCATGTTATTACCTATGGGGATTTTCCCCCTATTCAAAATAATCCTTTAACTAAAAGAGATGAAATTGTACCTTTTGAAAAACAAAATGATGATTTGAAAAAGAAACTAGCTAAAAATATTGAGGCAAAAATGGTTATTTATAATGCTTTACCACGTAAAGAATATGAAAGGATCTTTATGTGTGAAACCGCAAAAGAAATTTGGAACTCCTTACTAATAACTCACCAAGGTAATAGTCAAGTCAAAGATAATAAAATAGATCTTCTTGTTCAACAATATGAACAATTTACGATTCCGGAAGAGGAATCAATAGATAATGCTTTTGCTAGGTTTAACACTATCATCACAAGTTTAAAAGCACTTGATGAGAATTTTTCTAGTAAGAATTTTGTTAGGAAATTTCTTAAGGCTCTTCATCCAAAATGGCGGGCTAAGGTTACCGCGATTGAAGAATCAAAGAACTTGTCAACTCTTCAACTTGACGAGTTGATCGGCAACTTGAAAGTCTACGAAGCAATAATAAAGAAAGACTCTGAGATGGTCAAAGGAAAAAGAGAGGAAAGCAAGTCAATTGCATTGAAAGCTAGGAAGGAATCTAGTGAAGAGGATAGCTCAACCTCCGAGAGTGATAACGAAGAATATGCAATGGCCGTAAGTGAGTTCAAGAAATTTCTAAAGAGACGAGGAAGATTCACAAGACAACCACGAGATGAAAGAAGATTGCTTTAAAGAAATAGGAATGATAACTACGGGAAAAGAAAGTGCTTTAGATGTGGAAGCCCAAACCATCTCATTGGCGAATGTCCAAAGCCACCGGGTTATGATTACCAAAGCGCCTTTGTTAGTGGAGCATGGAGTGATAGCGACAAAGAAGAAGCGGACATAGCAAACGACGAAAAATGTCTTATGGCAAAGACATCAAATGAGGTACTTTCCAAAACCGAATACTTTAGTGACAAAAATCAATCATTAGACGAAAAAGACCTAGATAATGAATATAATAGATTATGCAAATTAGATCAAAAAGTCATGGCTAAAAATAAATCACTAAAACATATTAATAATCGATTAGAAAATGAAGTACTCGAATTAAAAATTAAACTACAACATTTAGAAAAAGGAAAAGAAGTTTTTATAGAATGTAAAACATGTCTAGAGGTCAAAAATGAAAACGAAAAACTTTAAGATGAAATTTCCAAACTTGACAAGTTTAAAAATAGTAGTAACTCACTTAAGAAAATAATAAGTGGTCAAGGAACTTCGGGAGATAAAACCGGTCTAGGATTCAACTCAAATAATGTTTCAACTAGTGAAAATAAAAATGTAAAGTTTGAATGTCAATCTAGTAAACAAAAACCATTAGAGTCAAAACCTAAGTATATACATATAAAAGATAGAAAAATACCTATTGCGAGTGATGAGGAAGTAAAAAGTTTTTATAAACCATCATTAAAAGCCAAAACCGGATTTTCTAAATCGAAATTAAGATCTAAAACTCCACCTCCAAATAGACCAAATAATCCTCATCCTCAGTCTAAAACCCCTCAACCTAGAAGAAATTAATGTAGACAAAACTTTCCTAATAATGATAATAATCACCCAATGTGGAATTATTCACTTCAACCAAGTTTCAACCCTTAAGGAATACTTTCACCATACATGCAAAGGAAAACCATGTTTGGTTCAAACAATTTTGGACAAATGGGACAATGGGGACCAAGTGGCTAAATCGTCACTTATTGAATTATTCGGAAACTCATCTATGTTTGGCTTCCATAAGTCAATATGACACCTTGAAGCGTTTGTAGAAAATCTACTGAAGACTAAAAGATACGCTTTCCTTTTAAGTTTATTGTTATAATATATGCTTAGATTAATGACTAGTTATTTCATGCCTATTTAGCTCATAATGCCTAGTTATCTATATACACATAATAGCTTATATGAATCTACTTAGAACCTAGAATCACATGTTCTTTTCCCTTTGGTCCTCTTAAGCTATAACGTTTATAATGTAAATCTTCTATGTCCACTATTAGAAAACTCATGGTGATGAAGTGAAATGAGTTAAGTGGATTAATCATTAACATAGAAGTAAGATTAGATTTCTCGCGTTAGAAAACTATGGATGAAACAAGCTCTCCTAGACTATGGCATGAAGTTAGATAAGTGTGCGACAACAAAGGAACTATAGATGTTAGGTTATACCCATTCAACACTCTCGCATCAAACATATAAAATTTCGTCATCGCTTCCTTATGACCATAGGATATGTAGAAACGGGTAGCATGTGACAATAGCCTTAACCAATTCCCTTGAGCATGAGATCTTTAACAACCATTTTTTAAAATCTAGGATTAATGGTTTTTGTTGTCAAAAAATCTAGTATCTTTAAAAATATACAGAAACTTCACATTTTGGAAAAATGATTTTTTAGATGACTATTTCACTTTTCTATTAACACGTTTTACTATGTAATTTTTCTTCTTAATCTATGTCCATAATTCTGTTTCGATCAAAGTCAAAGATTGGGAATTCTTTTTCTTACCCATTCTTCATAAACACATTTTGAAATAAAACCCAATCTATTTTATTCAAAAAACTTTAACATCTACATAAGAACCCACTTTCAAACATTGTTGAATAATGCTAAAAACATTTTTCTTTAAATCATGCATGGTGATCTCATATTTGTCATCTATATTTATGTACATGACATTTATAAGTGAACTAAGTCAAATCAAGCGGACCATGGTTTGTCTATTAAGATTTTGTTTGTAACAAGTCTAGAAGTCCATGCTATCTTAAATTCCCATTTATTGCACATAGGCACACATTAGGATCCCTCAAATAGTTCATTAATCTTCCCACTTACATATAATTAAGAAAATACTTGGTGTAGTTTATTGCTTCCTAGTCCATATATATTACTTGCTTGATGAGTATGTTTACATGCTAGATGAAATTACTTGATTGCTTAATCTCTTTAATTAACATGTTTTGCATAAATATCTATTACGTGTTAATTGCCTCAAAGAGTTGGACTTGCTTGAAACTAAACCAAAAAAAAAAAAAAACACAACCCTTTCTACAATTTTCTGCCAAAAACCAATTTCCAGTAATCTGGAACCAACAGATGGGCGGCCCCCTTAAATCATAAAGCGGCCCCCTTAATATTTAAGGGGACCGGCCCCTTAATTAAGGGGACCGGCCATCTGATGGTCGAAGGTGCTGTTCCCTTTTCTATTTTTTTGCCCATTTCATCCTACACTTCTCAAAATTCACAAACATATCTTATTCCAATCCATCCAACAAATTATCCATTCCTTAATCCCATCAACCCTACACTATAAACACTCCCATTCCTCATAATCTTCTATCATCTTATCACGCCATCTCCCATCAAACCAAAGCCAAAAACCTCAAGGTTAACAAGGATGACCGAAAAACCCGTTTGGAAAAAAAAACCTAACCCCCGAAACAAGTCCATCTCAACAAATGATGTGGCTAAACAAACAACACCTCCACCCACATTTGTTCTCAACTATACTCCCAATCCTTAAGCTCATTCCAATGAACCCTTTCACAAACCTCATCATAATAACCAGCCATCCATCTTTACTCCCAAAAATACACCTTCATCTCATCCATATGATTCATATGAAGAGCATGATCAACCCCTAAGCAATGATTCCAATCTCATTCACAACACCTCACATCTTATTCAACCTACCAATGCACCATCCAAAACACTCACCACTCTTGGAATATCCCCTTCTTCCATATCTCCATCCTCATCCACTCATGATTACCCAAGCTCATAAATGTCTCCACCACCAAGAGTATCACCACCACCTCCTACCAACTCACATGTTACTTCTATGTTGTATATCCAAACATCCATCCAAAATAACAACCACACTCCACCATCATCACCTTTTCCAAACACTTGAAGTTCATTGAAGAACTTAAAGAAGCCCATGAGCTTTGTACTCTTCTTGCCTTACACATTGCTCAACGCAAGATTGGATCAACTCCCTTCTAGCCCTCCTTAATCAAAAAAATAACCTCAACCTCCACCTTCGTTCCAAACTACACACCTCAACCTTAAACCAACCTCATTGAAACCTTTCAAAACCCTCATCATATTGGTCAAACATCCAACTTTAATTCCAACTACACACCCCAATTTCATCCACTTCCACCAAATGGCCAAATCCACATTCCCACAGAAAAGGAAAAGTTACGTGAAAAGATAAACCAAATCCATGACCATAGTGATCTTCTTGCTATGCACCTTGCAACAAGGGCCAGCCTCCATCCTCCATCCTCACCCTACTCAAATTGCTTACCTCACCCCCCACAACTTGAATCAAGTTGATAATCATGTCAACTATTGTCCTTGTTGTGTCCTTCTCCAAAAACAAATCATTGTCTTAAATAAACATTCCACTTGTACTGAGTATCTTCTTACTAGATCTAATCCAACACCTCCACTAGCACAACACTCTAACCCTCATTCAACCGATTCCGCTCCAAACTCTCCACCTCCAAAAATATACCTCTATTAATCAAACAACCTTACCCTCACTCAACCAATTCCATCCCAAACACTCTACCATCAACCATCTAAGCATAACTATATGCTTATTTTCCAAGCTTTCTTGTCGCAAGCAAGTCCGAAAGCTCTCTTTGGCAATTTAGGACCTTTTTCTTGTTATATGTTTCAAGCATACTAATCAATGTCTTGCTATGTGTTCTTAATATTTGTTTGCCATGATTGTTGTTTGCCATGATTGTTGTTTTTATATTCCATATTTTGCTATGTATGCTTGTACTTCTAATATATTTTTTGCAAGCATTCCATATCTCGATTCTTTGATGCCCTCAAACGAGGGGGAGCACACATCAAGGGGGAGTTCTCGTTCCAACAATTTTTGTATCAAAAACTTATCGGCATAACCCTTTTTGATTTTACAAAAAGGGGGAGAAGTGAATATAAACTCATTAAATACTTGTTCTAAAATAAATTTTTGGATTTAATGAGTTTAAGTTTTGTAATCATCAAAAAGGGGGAGATTGTTGATATAAATAATGCCTAAAAACATTATTAATACTTCTTGATATCTTATGTTTTGATAATCACAAAATGTAAACTCATTAAACATAAACTTATTAAATAAACAAGTATTTAGTTGTAAATATTCATTTCTACTACTTAATCACTTAAGGTATGAATAAACAAATGCTTAATGCATTATATGATCAAAGGAACATTTTCTTAATCACTTGATTTTTTATAAAATGACACAAACATTTTATATCTTTTAGAAAATCATTTTTGGTATTTAATAAAAATGTTTAATCCATTATAAATTTATGAATTTAAATTTTCAACCAAAAATGGCAAAAATGTTCCAGAAAAACCTTCCCCACAAAAAGACAAATCTGAGCAACATTCGGGTAGGGCGGCCCCCTTAATTTTACTAGGCGGCCCCTTAATTTTAAGGGGACCGGCCACCTATTTAAGGGGACCGCCCCGCTCCTCCAGCTGTCAGATTTTGCCTATAAATACTGGTTCATCCCTGGATATTTTTCTCACCTTTGCACCCCCAAACCTTCTGTTCTAAATCTCTTCTTATCCTTCCAAATCCTTTCTAAATCCTTTGATCATATATTCTTAAGCATTGGTTTCCAAGTGATCCAAGCTTCTACCATTCTAGTGCAAAAGAAGAATACTCCTTCAACAACTAGAGAAGAAGTATTGCAACTTAGTATCATCTTGCTACCTAAGTTGTTTGTATAATCATTCATTCATTTTTGTATAAATTGTGTATATTTGTTAGATAGGTGTGAGCATAATTGCTTAGGCTAGATTAGTGTGTAAGTAGTGAAGTTGTGAAGAAGTTAAGGTGTGTAAGTAGTGAAGGTGAAAAGAAGTAGAAGAGTACATAAGTAGTGCTAGGTTGTGAAGTAGTTGTGAAGCCGGTGTGAAGAAGTCGTGAAGCCGTTGTGAAGAAGTTGTGAAGAAGTCGTGAAGAAGTTGTGAAGAAGTCGTGAAGCCGTTGTGAATAAGTTGTGAAGAAGTTGTGTAGAAGTTGTGAGATTGGTTCTAGCTACGATTAGAACCCGACATCTAGCTTTGTGTCGTTAAACCGGTGTAAGCAAAAGTTGTGTAAGGTTTTCTCCGCCATAAGGGAGCTTGTTGACATAGTGAAGAAAACTCTCGAGTTAGGTGCTCGTGGAGTAGAGTAGGGCAAGGAAGGTGTCCTTGTAGGCGAACCACTATAAATCTTTTGTCTCGCGGTTAGGTCTTTCCATCTTTATCTTTCTTTTCATTTCATTACTTTACTTGCATTGTTTATTTAGATTTACTTATATTTGTTCATATTGTTCAAGAGTTGAGTTTACATAAATTCGAATCTAAGTTTTTAAAAGTAAACAAAGTTTTCATAATAAAATTAAAAAGGCGTAAAACTATTCAACCCCCCTTCTAGTTTTCCACAACCCATTAGGAGCGGATTTAAGATCCGACAAAACTTAGGGAGGCTCGAAAAGTTCTATAGATAGCGATGGGGGATAGTGATTTTGACTTTCCTGGTTTTCTTCACCAAGAAAAGTCAAATAGGATGATCTGTTGTTAGGAGGGGGTGATCGAGAAGGAGAAAGAAGAACAGGAAAAGGAGAGTAGGGGTCACATGGGTGAGTGGGTGAATGTGTATATTAGTTTGTTTTAATTATATATTGTATTGTGTATACCCCATGTCCTGTCGAGCTGAGGTAAAATTGTGGTACCTCGGTTTCACGTAAATGTGAAAAATATAAATCTGAAGCCATTTTTACAATACTGATGTAAAATTAATTTGCTGACTCCGAAAATGAATTATAAAGTTTAACCTTTACTAAAGCGGTGTCGGTACGCGTGTGGTGTCAGTTTTCAGGAAAAACAAGATAACCCCTCGTTTTTGTTATGTTGGTGTCTGATGAACTCAAATAAGTACATTTTATTATCATCATTTATCCTATTTATTTGACTTGTTTTATTATATTATATATGAGAATTGATACGTTAATGTTTACTTTTGTAATTCGCAGGTAAAAACAAGTATTATGTGAAACTTGGCGATTTTGGAATAATTATGGAGCAAGACAAGCAAGATGTTAAGAGTCTACTGAAATGTACAAGATCAAGATCATTCTGCTCCAGATACGCCGCAACACACTTCGTACATACGGCGTATCACTATCAAGATTTCACAAGTGACAATCCAAGATGGCAAAGGACATGCGCCGCATAGAGAAATGGAGTTACGCCGCATCTTAAGGCGGTGTACGAATATTCCTGAATATATTAATCTTGGACCACGCGAAGTTAAGTCAATGCGCCGCATCTACTTATCCTATGCGCCGCATCTAACCCTCAGACAGAAACTATAAATACCCCAAGGCCAGACGAATTTCGGGATACGACACACTAAGCTTTCGAAGACCGAAGAAACCCTAGAGTCGAATTCAGACGTATTAGCAGCACAAGACACACCCTAAACGAAGATACAAGAGCTGTAAGAAGGTCCTGCACGTATTCAATTCATTAAGTAGTTTTGTTTTATTGTATTAGTACACTATAATTCATCAGGATTGATGGGCCGGTTCCATGTGACTACGGAAAATCATGGGCACCCCTTAAAATTGCTTTCCCATTAATTAAAGTTTATATGTTGATGTCTTTGGTGACTTTTATTAGTGCATTGATAACCTCTGTGTCTAGCTGAGCATTGCTTGGGTCGCCATGCCCCTTCCTCGCCTATTTATTCTATCGTTTCTAGGATAGTGGGATAGACATAAGTGATCATTAAGGGTTTACTCGCCGATAAGATTAGAGCCAGCGAGAAAAGGGTTAATTATATACACTTCATATAAAACTAGCAATAAAACAAGTGACAAGCTACTTAATTATCAGGACAGGTCTTCTTATTGTCTCAAGTATCTATCTGTGTACGTGTGTGCTAATCGCTGATTCGTACTCATTAGTTTAGTTTTTATTTAATCATAACCAAACCGTGCCAGTTTCTCAGGCTGAACTTCCTTGCGTTAGATTAGGTTGTATAGCTAACTTAAGATATTAAAATACTGATTAGAATAACTAGATAATACGTTCCACTCTTAGTGATCGACACTCTACTTACCATTATATTCATACTGACCGGGTACACTGCTCGTTAAAGTGTGTGTTTTACTGATAAGTCGGCTAAATATAAATTTAAAACTTGAGTAGGCATTAATACTGCTAAAACCACAATGACATCACGCGCGCACCAAGTCTTTGGAGCCGCTGCCGTGGATATAAAAGAATTAGAGCAATACACACGCACAAATCAAGTTTTTGGCGGCGTTGCCGGGGAGTGAATTGTTATTATCTGTTAATTTGATTAGTATTTTAATTAGGTTTTCTTTTTAATTTTTAGATTCTAACCGCTAACCCTGTTATATATTAGATAAATTGCATTCATTGTATTATTTGCATATTTTCTGTTTTTGTGTGTTTTTTATTTTCTTTAATTTTTGTTTCTTTTTGTTTGTTTTTCTTTTTCTATTTTTCTGCATTCTGCTATCGTTGTACTGAGCTAATACAAATGATACGGCGCATCTGTTTTCACAGATACGGCGTATTGCGTTTGATTTTTATAAAATACAACGCGTTTAATAAATTCGATACGACGCATCTTTCCCCAAGATACGGTGTATTCTGTTTTTAATAAGAAATTTTTTTAAACCCTAACGCCATACGATGCATCTGTTTTTACAGATACGGCGTATTGTCTATTTAAATTAAAAACAGTTTTCGAATTATTAAACAGATACGACGCATCGATCTTTATCGATACGGCGCATCTTCTGAATCAAAAACCTTGTATTTTGAAACGTAACGAAAATACGGCGCATTAGCTTTTGTTAATACGACGCATTTAATTTTAATAAATATAATCGATTTTTGATAAATAAAACGGATACGGCGCATTCTAATTTATAAGCTGCGTATCTATTTTCTGAATAAAAGTCTGATTAAATTTTAATGATTATAAGATACGACGTATCCAACTTTTTGGATACGGCACATCGTCTGCAGATATCAGTAACTTTTATTTTTCGTATTCCGTTTTTCGTTGTTAATTTTCTGATATATTACTTTCTTGAACATACCCTACTAATGCTTTTGTGATAGTTTCAGGAAGTGCATGACCAGGAGTTCTACTAAGAACTTGATTAAACCTTTCGAAGATCCTGAACGAGCCTTTCATTCGCTTAAAAGGCTTTTCAGCACAAAAAGCTTTGATATCTCAAGTTCGTTCGAGCTTTATTACTTTTCTGAAGAGAAGGAGGAAGTAGAAACAGAAACAATGGCGGAAAACACTACTATGGAGGAATACATGAACAAAACCCGTGCTGATTACAGTTCAGGAGTTGCTAGACCAAAGTTTGATGAAAAGTCAAAGTTTGAGTTGAAGGGTCAGTTTCTCAAGGAGCTAAGAGAAAATGCCTTCAGTGGAACAGAACATGAAGATGCTATTGAACATGTTGAAAAAGTCCTCGAGATTGCAGATTTGTTTACTACAGAAGGAGTCTCTGACGATCAACTTATGCTAAGAATCTTTCCAATTTCGCTAAAAGGAGCTGCTAATAAGTGGCTAAGGAAGGAACCTGCTAGTTCAATCACAACATGGGAAGATTTGAAGAGCAAATTCCTGAAAAGATATTGTCCACCTACTAAAACTGCTAAAAAGATGGAGGCTATCAACAGTTTCAAGCAAGAGCCTGATGAAACTCTTTATCAAGCTTGGGAACGATTTAAAGACCTATTGATGAAATGCCCTCAACATTACCTAAGTCCAATGCAGGAGATAATATTGTTCTATCAAGGATTGGACGTGCCTACTAGACAAATCTTGGATGCTAAGGGAGCTGTGCCTCAAATGAGTGCAGCCGATGCTAGAAAAGCTATCCAAGAAGCTGCTGATCATTCTCAAAAATGGCACGATGGAACCTCTACTAAATCTAAGAGCAGCACTAATTTTGACGGGTTTGCTGCTATTCAAGCTCAATTGGATAAAATTAGTAGAGAGATGAAGAAGCGTGATGAGAAAGTTTATGCTGCCCAAGTTGGATGTGAAAAATGCGAAGGACCTCACTACCTAAAGATTGCCCTAATAAGAATGAAAGTGAGACTTTTGAAGAAGCATACTACACACAATTTGGACAACCATTCCGACCTTCAGGAAGATTTAGGGAAGCTACTCCGGGATACTATCAAAAGAACAACTTTAATCCCACTTATCAAGAAAGGAGGCAGACTTTAGATGACACTCTAAAGCAAATTATGGCCGATGCTGCTAAAAGACATGAAGGGAACACTGCTATGATCAAAGAAATCCGAGCTTCAACGGATACTATAACAAGAAATCAAGGAGCTTCGATCAAAGCATTGGAACAACAAATCGGACAAATGAGCAAAATTCTTCAAGAAAGGGGATACGGAAGTTTACCTAGCTCAACTGAAACCAACCCAAGAGATCATGTCAAGGCCATAAGCACCACTGAAGAAGTCACACCTAAAATTCCTAGAAGATTGATGAATGGTAATGATGCTGCAAAGCCCGAATTTTTCTTTAATTCTTCAATCAGTTTAAGGAGGCTACTCAAAGAGAAGACAAAGATTGAAGAGGAGATCAAGGCTACAATGAAAGAAGAGAGCTCTGCAACCGACTTACATGCCTTGCCTCATAAAGAAAAGGACCCAGGAAGTTTTACTTTACCTTGTTCAATTAATGATATATCTTTCAATAATGCATTAGCTGACTTAGGAGCTAGCGTTAGTGTTATGCCCCTTAAGACATTCACTACCCTAGGACTAGGAAAATTAGCACCAACTAAGCTGCTTATTGAATTGGCTGATAAAACGGTAAAACGACCTGAAGGGATTGCTGAAAATGTGCTAGTTAAGATTGAGAAGTTTGTTTTCCCCGTAGACTTTGTTATATTAGATATGCCCGAGGATGTTAAGATTCCTTTAATCCTTGGAAGACCTTTCTTGTCTACCGCCCATGCTAAGATTAATGTGTTTAAAAGAAAAATCTCATTAAAGGTAGGGAATAATAAACTAGTCTATAAGTGCTAAAAGCATAATTAGAGGCGTCTATGTGCTAGGATTAAGAGAACGTATGGACCTCGATCTTGAAGCTAGGCTTATGGGAGAAACATTGATTCAAAACAACTCAACTAATCCTAATCATGAGAACTTCGAGGAATTTATTGACCTTAATGTACCTACCGAACTTAGGCGCGATATTGTTAATGATTCTGATGATGAGTGGTATGATTGCGAAGTAATTAACAAACGTAGGAGAATAGTTGAGAATACAAATTTGAATAATGATGTGTTTATTGAACTACCACCCCACCTTGCATATTTATGCCTATATAATAATAAGAATTTCCCGTCTATCATTTTGTCATCTCTACCCGAAAGGGACAGAACTTTGTTTATACAGATATTAAAGAAGAATGGCGTGGAAATTAAGGACGAGCAAGGAGTGTTCAATATTACTGGACTGGCGATGAGGGAGCGCGATGCTTCCGACTCTTTCAGTGATCGGTATTAAGGAGCTGAACGTGAGTCTAACTTGAAGACTCTGGAATAAAGACAAGTGCTGACCAGGAGACAACCCAGAAAATTTTTACTTTTCTGTTCTGTGTCGAGTCTGTCAGACCTACAGAAGATACGGCGCATCTCCATCCTAAGATGCGACGCATCGCCTGCACTGGTCATATCTTATTTAATTTTCTGCATTTTTATTTTTGACTTTAAAACTTTCTGTCAGTATTTTAATGCGGTGCATCCCTGGTTAAGGATGCGACACATCTTTTATTTTGATTCGTATTTATTCCAGGCACAATACGGCGTATCTTCTTCCATAAGATACGGCGTATCGACTGACCTGATGATTTTCATTTTAATTTTTTATGTTTTAATTTTACTAACTACTAATGTATTATGCAAGTTTGAACCTTCTTAACTCAGGTGTGTTAAAGTCTTAATGGTATTATAGATTCCTGCATTCTTGTGGATACATCATTTTTGAAGCTTAAACGTTCTAATCCACAAGAAAGTTGATTTTTGCTCTTACACAAATAATGGAGGATCATACCGAGCAAATCTCAGGGGAGTTTTTCTGTTCTAATTCTTTTATTTTCCAGTTTTTAACCTTTGACACAAACAACGAGGACGTTGTTTAACTTAAGTGGGGGGATTGGAGAATTAGAACACTTACTTGTCCAAAACTTTTTCAAAATATGCTTAAAATGTGCTTAATATATCAAAATTAATTTTTTTTTTAGCATGTTCTTGTTTAAAGTCTAAATTACATAGCTGCACACATAACATTATTTCCAAAAATTGTGAACTTTTCAAAATTCACAAATCTATGAGTGTGCCGGTGACTTGTAAACTTTAGAACTTGGCTTGTATACTATTCGAGACCACCATAATAAGTATTATCTATATAATTGGAATGACTTGTCTAAATTGGTAAATTTCTAGGATTACACCCAAATAGCCTTTATATGTTATGTGATATTAACTAACTACATTGGTTAGTTAACCCCCGTATAAACCCTTTTTTACTCTCACTTTTAGAGTAAGATACCCTAGAAAAACACTCAGAGCCATTCCTTTCGTTTCTTACACCTTTTTTATAATGTTTCGTTACACCCTTACACCTTAGCCTACCCTGTAGATTAAAATCCGTGGTTGGTTAATTGCTTTAGGCAAAGTGTGTTTCCTTACATTACCTGTGTTCGCGTGCGTAATTCATTATCTTTGGTTGAGTCAGGAAATTGCACAATGCAATTGGTATGAAAGTAAATATTGTATATCTTTGAGTTTATTTTTCGTGTGTTTACTACTTTCGCTATTACAGTTATTTCTGAAAGTATGGAAAGTATGGAAAAATTATCCGGAAAAATAGTGATAGAAAAGTTGTGAAATTTTACACATATGTTGATGTCAAAAAAAAAAAAAAAAAAAAAAAAAAAAAAAAAAATCGAAAAAAATAAGAAAAGAAAAAGAAAAAGAAAAAGAAAAAGTTGAAAGTTTGTTTTAACCAACTTATGTAAAGTTTTGTATTAAGTGGGAGATATCACCACTATTTGTTATATATTATATTTATGGATTGAATGGGAGTTGGCCGTTATGGGAACGCCAACTAAGGTTATTCTTTGATTGAGATCTTGTTGTGTATAATTCGTGTCTACCTAAAGCGTGTGTTTCAAGTGTTAAAGCGTGAGTTATTCAATGATATGAGTCTTATTCATGTGATGGTTGGGATAGTAATTTACCACACTTAGGATTTTAATTTATCTGTTATGTTTATTTTTCATTTTACACCAATTTGTATCCCAAATATTATCCATACCCTATATCATTCTTTATCCAAACCTTTGATTTATTGAGATTAGGGATTTGAGCAATCTTAAGTATCGTAGTCGTGGATTCGACTATGTATTTATGATTTTGTCGCCCTTTTTGATATAATATTATTGGTAAAGATTACTTGGTCCTATCTTTAGCCCATTCGAGTTAAGGATTTGAGCAATTGCAAGTATCGTGGTCGTGGATTCGATCATGTATTTGTGATTTTGTCGCCTTTTCTGGAATATGAGATCGATAGAGATTAAGAAGAATGATTAACCCTTAACCAACAAACCTTTTTTACCGCTTTAGACTTGTTATTTCTTAGCTTTAGTGGGGGAGATGCGTATACTTGCCAAGCTTATGATAGAATATTCGTCACGACTGGACAGTTAAACGATTAGATTTGCTTTTATCAAAATATTTTATTTTATTTCTAATTCGTTAAGTGTTTGGTTGTGCAATTATGACAAAACGAATACATGCTTAAATATAAAAATAAATCATAATATCTTTTAGGATACATTTTCATAAGATTTATTCTAAGGTTTACTTGGGGACAAGTAAAGTTCAAGTGGGGGGATATTTGATGAACTCAAATAAGTACATTTTATTATAATCATTTATCCTATTTATTTGACTTGTTTTATTATATTATATATGAGAATTGATACGTTAATGTTTACTTTTGTAATTCTCAGGTAAAAACAAGTATTATGTGAAACTTGGCGATTTTGGACTAATTATGGAGCAAAACAAGCAAAATATTAAGAGTCTACTGAAATGTACAAGATCAAGATCATTCTGCTCCAGATACGCCGCAACACACTTGTACATACGGCGCATCACTATCAAGATTTCACAAGTGACAATCCAAGACGGAAAAGGACATGCGCCGCATAGAGAAATGGAGTTACGCCGCATCTTAAGGCGGTGTACGAATATTCCTGAATATATTAATCTTGGACCCCACGCGAAGTTAAGTCAATGCGCCGCATCTACTTATCCTATGCGCCGCATCTAACCCTCAGACAGAAACTATAAATACCCCAAGGCCAGACGAATTTCGGGATACGACACACTAAGCTTTCGAAGACCGAAGAAACCCTAGAGCCGAATTCAGACGTATTAGCAGCACAAGACACACCCTAAACGAAGATACAAGAGCTGTAAGAAGGTCCTGCATGTATTCAATTCATTAAGTAGTTTTATTTTATTGTATTAGTACACTTTAATTCATCAGGATTGATGGGCCGATTCCATGTGACTACGGAAAATCATGGGCACCCCTTAAAAATTGCTTTCCCATTAATTAAAGTTTATATGTTGATGTCTTTGGTGACTTTTATTAGTGCATTGATAACCTCTGTGTCTTGCTGAGCATTGCTTGGGTCGCCATGCTCCTTCTTCGCCTATTTATTCTATCGTTTCTAGGATAGTGGGATAGACATAAGTGATCATTAAGGGTTTACTCGCCGATAAGATTAGAGCCAACGAGAAAGGGTTAATTATATACACTTCATATAAAACTAGAAATAAAACAAGTGACAAGCTACTTAATTATCAGGACAGGTCTTCTTATTGTCTCAAGTATCTATCTGTGTACGTGTGTGCTAATCGCTGATTCGTGCTCATTAGTTTAGTTTTTATTTAATCATAACCAAACCGTGCCAGTTTCTCAGGCTGAACCCCCTTGCGTTAGATTAGGTTGTATAGCTAACTTAAGATATTAAAATACTGATTAGAATAACTAGATAATACGTTCCACTCTTAGTGATCGACACTCTACTTACCATTATATTCATACTGACCGGGTACACTGCTCGTTAAAGTGTGTGTTTTATTGATAAGTCGGCTAAATATAAATTTAAAACTTGAGTAGGCATTAATACTGCTAAAACCACAACGACATCACGAGCGCACCAAGTCTTTGGAGCCGCTGCCATGGATATAAAAGAATTAGAGCAATACACACGCACACATCAGTGTCTGTAACTGTCAGAAAGTGATAAATTCACTTTTACAGATAAATTAAAATAGTTTTGGTGAGTTATTGTACGCTATTGCGTGCGGGTTTGCTTCCCGTAATTGTCGTGTATACACATAAATGTTTAGTTTAACAGTTGTGTAATAATAAATTGATATTTATTATTAAAATATTAGTGGGAAAATTACCATTTGTCACAGTTTAACAACTAGGCTAAAGGTCTCATCAACATCAACACCCTCTATCTAAGTACTGCCATTCGCAACAAGACGAGCCTTATAGCGACTAAGTGTACCATCTGCTAAAAATTTGTGACAAAATAGCCACATATAACGAACAATATTAGCATCCGTAGGTCTAGGCACAAGAATCCAAGTGTAGTTTTAATAAGTGCATTATACTCATCACACATAGCATTTTGCCAATTAGGATCATTAAACACATTGTTATATGATTTAGGTATAGGAGAGATAGAAGACACGTGAAAACTAAAACGCTGAGTGGGACTATTAGTACCGACACGAAAGCGTGTGACCATGGGGTGAATCAAAATCGGGTTTCGGTTGATAGGTTGAGTGGCTTGATTTGGGAAATGAAAACAGAAGCGGTCTCTATTGGAGTTGGATCAGAATCGGATGGAAGCGGGCTGTGATGTTGGGTTGGTGATGGTGGGCCGAGATCAGTGGTAGCCTCAATATGAATGGGCTCAGTTGGTATAGTAGTTAGTGTGATATTTGTTGGAACAACTTGGGTATTAGGTTGAACATTTGATGAAGTGGGGTGAGTTGTAGGTGACGATATGATGATATTATTGATGACATTAGACGAGTCATCCAAAAAATCATACGAGGAACTCACGGTGGGTGTCATTGAGCTGAATGGAAAAACAGTCTCATCAAACATACCATGTCGAGAAATGATAATTTTGTTTGTGTTAAGGTCAAGACAACGATACCCACGATGATTGGTGGCATGACCCCAAAAAATAGAATGTGTAGCCCGGGCTTCAAGTTTGTTTTTTGTATCAAGTTGAGGGTAACAAAGACACCCAAAGGTACGTAAAATTATAGTATGGTTTGGTTCCAAAGAGTTGGGTAGAAGGGATTTCATTTTCTGTGGCACGTGATGGTAACATATTTAACAAGTAAACATCCATATTAAGAGCTTCAGTCCGATAATTAGGGGGTAGATGAGCTTGAAATAATAATGTGCTAATAAGGTTGTTAATGGTACGGATCATCAACAATAATATGCCAAAGATCAATATCTTTCGATTTCACATATGTTTTAAATCTATTTTCCAATATATATAACCTTTAGCTTCAAATAGTGGTGGTCTTTGCATAGACTGCCCTTTTTAGTAACCTACACTGATACCAATTATGGAAAAGTAGAAGGGGCATTGGATAGTTTTACCGATTAAAATTTAGTTTCAAAAATAATTAGATCAAGTATATGTGAGGAAAATAAGGTATTGATAATGCAAGAATATAAGTAATGAAATAAATACAATAAAGTAGAGTAAAGAAGATATAGAACAGTGACACAAGGATTTATAATGGTTCGGCTACAAGGACACCTACCCTGCCCTACTCGACTCCCCGAGTACCCAACTCGAGAGTTCGTAAACACTATGTCAACAAGCTCCTTATCCGGTGGAGAAACCTCACAACGTCGCTTACACTTTATCCTGTACAAAGCTAAATATCAAGTTCTTTACAACGGAAGAACCAACCTAACAACACAAACTTGCACTACATGTTTATGGTACAATGTGATGAATGAAATACAAGTATCTAATCAGTGATCTTGTAATGATAATGAAGGCTAATAATACTTCTCTTGAAGTTTGTAAGTCTTGTATGCAAAGTCGTGATCTCATCTTTTATAAAGAGCTTAGAGAATCACCAAAAGAAAACTATAAGAATGATATGAGATATGAGGTTAGATAGATATAAGAATATAAGAAGAGATATGAAAGAAATAGGTGAGTTACAAAGAAGAGATATGAAAGAAACAGGTGAGTTACAATCAGTCCGGATTTCGGGTCACAAGTTCTGGGTTTTGATTCGTGGGTTCCGGGTTTTGGGTCATGGGTACTAGGTTTTGGGTCACAAAAACCCAATAAATCTTACAAGATCTTGCCATGTAATGTCATGCACGATGTAAGTAATATATCTACTTAAAACATTTATTAAAAACAAATGTATAATGTAACTAGTAAATAATGTGTAGTTTAGTAACAAAATTATGATGACTATTTTAGAAGCATGTGATCTTAGATTTCTACTTGAGATAATTTTATGATTGTTATCGGCAAAACAAAGAAAAACCAACAAATATAAATAAGCATTTTTACGGCTTATTTGTATTCACAGAGTTTATAATAGACGTTCAAACAATCTTAAAGATTATACCTTTCAAGTTCTGATAAGTCTTAAATTTTTGAATATGTATCACATGTTATTTGCTCATATTATACACACTTATATCTGAATTGATACTTAATTGGCTTAGTTTTCCTATTTCACTAATTATGGAGCAATATTGTGAAAGTCACGGATTTAAGGTATGATTTGGAGCTATTTTGTATGCAAGCTGTAAATGTTGTTCCCAAAATAATGTCTTTTATTTAAAATAATGAATTATCAATTTAAGTAACAAGACTCAAATATAATTTTCAATGTATAATTCTTTATTGATAAGAATCAAAGAATTACAAAGTGTTGTACGGAAAACACTAAATTGAATGACAATTTAAAATCAACTCTCTAAACAAGAAAACTTAGAATAAAGGATTCTAAGTTTTCTTGTGAACTTATGATCTCTTTGGGAGATGCTTGTAAGTTCAATCAGGGAGTGTGTGTGCTTCAAAGATTACAAGAATGTAGTATGAAGCCACACTTTTTCACTCCATCCAACAATCCTATTTATATTAGTACGAGGTAGATTCAAGTTGAGGTTAGGTATGTGCGTGTCACAATTCCAATGGATGAGGTACAAGGAGGTACATCTTCCATTGAAGCCATCAACATTGGGAAAACACTCTTTCTTTGCTTTGGTTAACAGTGCAGGCAACTGTTCACTACTTTTATCACCAACTCGTACTTGATTTGACTTATCACTAAAGTTTAATTTATCCCGATCAAACATCTTAGTGAAAAGTTCCGCCTAAATCTTAGTGGATATGAGCTATGCTCTGTTGGACTGATCAGGGAGTTGAAGGTTTATCAGGGTATTGCCACCCCTGATAATCCTTTCACTTCAGCTAGAGTTCCTTGTGCATACTGACTGAACCGCATCAGCTAGAGAGCACGACTTTAAGTAAACCTGACGATGTCTTGTGACTTGAACTTCTGTTGAAGTGGTTTACTGACTTTGATTTCAGTGAGTTCTTCTTGATCTGCTCTCTGAAGTCCTTATCAGGGAGACATCTTAACTTAGCCTGATTTATGAACAAATCCTAGTCAGGGATCACTGGGCATATCATTTGCCCAACAATCTCCCCCTATTTGGATATAAATTATGCTAAGTCTAAAATTATTGTAAGTGAGCAAGACAACTTCTTCTTACACATAATTGATAGTATACATAACAGAAGTTGATAAATAAGAGGATGACACAGTACAAAAGATGAAATTTAGAGCACTCCTCTTCTCACTTGTTTAACAGCTTCATTGTAGTCAGGACGGATTGAAATTTCAAAGGCTATTCTGTCTCTAAACCGTTTTGTAGTTTCAGTGTCTTCAATGACATCTTTGTACAGGTAAATCAGCTGCTTGGTTGAGGCTAAATAGAATTCTTTTTCCCTTTGAAAGTTTATTTCCCCTTTAATGTTTCTGAAGAACATTCCCGACTCAGGCTGATCAATGACTTCTCCATTTTCTCCATTTCTTCCTTCTGGAAAAGTTAGGTTTCTTAATGTTCCATCTTCAAGGTGTATAATTTTTTGTTTATTCTGGACTGACTTGGGAGATGGTATTTCTAACTCACTGAGTTCAGTTGGAGGAGACTGACCAAGTTTTTCTATTGAATTTATGACCCATTTGAACCTTTCTGCTAGATTCTTCTTAAGTTTCATTGCAGCACTAGATATCATGTTCTTGATAGCATCATGGAGTTCAAGCCATTCTAAGAACCCCTCCATTATCTTGAATTCTTCATGGACGTCATAGTGGAGTTTCTGATTGTCTCAGAAGATTTTTAGATCTAGTCCAGTTTTCTTCAGTATGCACTTGACACTGGTGATTCTTCCTTTACTGACTCTCTTGTTCATGAATTCATTGTACTTGTCAGAGAGAAGTTGTCTTTCCCTGGCCGTTTTGGCTTCATGATACTCTAAAGCTTTCTTTTGAGCCTCCATTTTGTCAACATCAAGTTTTGCCAAGAATGTTTCGGTGGCTTTTCTTGCTGCTTATCATTTGCTTTGAGTTTTTCAGCCTTAATTCCTTCGATCAACATTTCTTGTGGTACTCCTTTGATCTTAGGGAGTTTTAGGTTAGAAATCCCTGCTTGCAATAGAGTGGCCATATTTTCTACTCCTTCATGCTCTTTGATTTTGCCTTTGTTCAGGCTTTGTCCTTCAGTCTGAGCTAAAGCTGTTGACATATATGTTGATGGAGGAGACATTGAACTGGTTGGTTCTTGTATCTGAATTTTACCAGTGAGTGTGGAAGCTGTTGTTTTAGATTTCTTTGATGCATGTTCTTCAGTGGTGGCTGCATCCATTTTTTTATGCTCCCCCTTAGTTAGGAGGGCTTGGTTGAAATGATTGAGGAAGCATAAGTAGTATTCTTGATCTGTGGTGGGGCATCATCTGAGTGTTTCTCCCCCTCAGCAGAAACTGCAAAAGGAGTTGCTACTGTAAGGACCGTCTTGGAGAGGGTAGCTAGAAGTTCCGAAGTATCAGAGAAGACTTTGCAAGACTGACATATAGTAGAGTAGAGATCCTTCACCTGTTGAGGTAGATCGACCTGTTCACCAAGATGTTCGTCGAGAAGGACCACTACTTTAAGGATCAGGGTGTTTTGTTCAATGAGGTTGGTGATTGCTTGATTCCATTTGGAGTGATCTTGGTAGAACAGTGACTCATCAAGACTGAGCAGGCGTTCATCTAGTGCCTTGATGGCAAACGTAGTGAGGCGAGACTCCAGAGTGTGAAACCTTTGAGAGGTAAGCGAGTCACTCCAATGTATTTCCCTGATCAGTGGTTTTATGAGTTTGTTGAGGCGTGCCGGTTTAAGAGCTTCTTTGATTACCTTAGTAGCTTGAGTCTCCATGTCAACAACATAAGGTTTCATCAGGACTGGAAGCGTCTTGTAAAGCACTGAAGTGATGAGTTCAGGTAAGAGTGAACTTAGTGTTTCTTCCAGTGAGACGGTGACTTGAGCAGAAGATGAAGTGGTAGGCCAGGGCTGAGCAGCCTCATCAGTCATAGGATCATAGCGGTCTGTTTCAGCCACAATTTCCGTATGTTCTGAGTGTGTAGATGCATCATCCAATTGGAAAGATGAGGGAACAACAATAGTAATTTCTTCAATGTCATTTTCCCTGATTCATAAACATTGGTGTCTATTGGTTCTGAATCAGTATCAGTGCATGCGAAGTAGATTGCGACATCTGCATCTGTAATTTAAGACAAGGTTAGAGCTAATAAATGTTTGGTTGTCCCTTTCATTAGAGAGTTGTGTTTGTCTCTCTAAGTCAATGAGAGTCTTTTAGGTGATCCGCTGACAAAAGATGGGATTGGCGAATGTCATCATTGGATCATTGTGATTTGTTGTGGGTACCTTTCTCATTGGGATTGTTCTTTTCCTGCCGAGGATATAGGACCCTGTTACTCCCTAGACATTGACTGGGATGTGTCAAAGTCATTTTGGGGATGTGAATGGTAGTGAATCCCCTTCTCAAAGAGATAGTACTGTCTCCCCGAGGATATAGGATCTTGTTCTCCCATTAGATATTGGTTGTGATTTGCCAATATCATTGTAGGGAAGTGAAAGGTTGTTCCTTTTAGAGAGTTGTATGACATCCAGTGGATGCTGCTATCTGAGTCTTAGGAAAAAAATTAGTCACAGGTTGTGATTTACCTTCGATTGGTTTTGTTGTTTTATTTGTTTTGAAAAATTTGATATTGTATTATCATTTTGAAATTTGAGTTTTTCAAAAATAAACAAAAGTGATTATGGCACTTCAACTGATTTGAGTTTGTTTGTCGAGTACACAAAAGAAATATTTGTAATATCAGTAACTGAGAGAGGCTCATATCATTGATAGATGATGATGGGGAACAGATCATTGCTAAGTAGGCCTAGGTAAGTTAGGCAGGTAAAGTATAATATAGAATTATCCTAGTTGGTTCTAAGAGAAGATACCTGATGACTTAAGATTGAGTTGTGTCCCCTGATTCCCTTGAATCATGTTATCATCATTCACTTTGGCAGAGATGTAACAATTGTGTTTGTTACATTCTGAGACTGGTAAACTACCTATTTTTTTTCATATCAGTGGGATTCTCAGTCCCTGATGCATGGTGTGATGTAGATTTATTGACCAATATCTTTTTCTTTTGTGGTTTTGGAGAGGATGTGAGGGAGTCGGTTGTGGGTTTCTTGTTGGTGAGTTTTCTGGTGGTTTTTCTCAAGGAATCCCCGGAGATGTTCAATGTTTCAAATGCTTGCCAATAATCCTCAGGGATTCCCACAGTGGCACATATGTGTGAGGTCAGTGGTACCTCATCAGCCTTGGGGTTCTTGTTATAGGTGGCCACACCTATTTAAGCCCCAGTAAATGTGTGCAGCTTTATGTTGACATATTCGTCTGCTAGGAGGTGTTCAATCATTAGAAGTATATACCTGATGTACCAGACGTTTTGGCTTCTAGGCTCCTGAGTGAGTTTGTCACAGAGATCATTAAATACATGTTGTGCAAAGTTCAGCTTAACACCCCAAATTAAGCAGTAAGCCATGAGTTGATGATCATTGTTGAGTTGATCATGTGATCCCTGCTTTCCTCCTAACCCCCTAACAATGTATGCGAGTAATACTTTCCAGGTAGGGGAGAAGTATCTGATTTTAACCGGATTGGCTTTTCTTAAGGTGGTGGAATTAGACCGCTTATCCTCTCGTTCTTCCTGGTCAACTAGTCCTAGGGAGGCTAGTTTATCTTTCACGGTTTCCATTGAGGGTTCTTTTTCAATGAATGGGCCATTTTGCCTAATCCTGTGACTAGGGAAAACTCAGTGATGTCAAATATGAGTGGTTTGGTTCCATTGAGAACTGTGAAGGTGATGGTTTTGAGAATAGGATCTACTTTGGCAGTGTACCAAAATTCTTGTAGATATTCTATATAGAACTCAATGGGTTTTCTGATGAAGGCTTCGACAATGTCATAGTTCTAAATGAATTGTATCATAGGCTGATAGAATGGATGAGGATGTTCAAGTCTAGCAAAGTAGTTGCAAGACGAGATCTTACAATCCTTTTTAAGGAAGTTAACATTCTTTGCCTTTTTTCCCTTTATTTTTGACATGGATTTATCAGAATCCAGTGAATGATGAATGGGTGATGATGTTACACTGTTTGAGATTTCATATGCCATTTATCTTTGCTGGATTTGAGAAAGACCGAAAAAGGTATAGAGAAGTTATGGGATAATGAGAGATTTTCAAAGAAGGTTTAGGGTTTTGATGAGAGAGATGAAGGTGAAAGTTTGGGCTCTTGTACGGTTTTCAAAGCATTATTATGTTGAAAACATAAGATTATTTCATATTCGCATTGAATACCAAGTGGCACATTCATTGCCGAAGTGGTGACCCACTATCTTTCATGTTGCAGTTTTGTACCATATCCCTAGACATAAAACACTTGACAGATAATATTCTATAGCAAATGAATGAATGTTTGTTCCATATTAACTATGGTCAGCATTTTAGTTACCCTTTTACTACGAATCATTATTGATCAGTGTAAGAGTGAAGGATTTGTCTATCAGGGACCACTTGAGAGATATCCAATATGACTAGCTTAGCCACAAGTCTGGTGAAGCTTGGCTCAGGCAGAGGTTTAGTGAAGATATCAGCAAGTTGACATTCAGTTGGAATGAAGTTGTAACACCCCCAAAAATGGGTCGCAGCAGAAGATGATGTCGTTGGGGTGCTACTAAATTGGATCACAACACAAAGTAAAGAGAATGGATTTACCTTATCCATTTAGAAAAATAGTTACATTCCCATAGTAAATAAGTTTACAACATTTAATTTGATACGGAAATAAGGCCCATATAAGTAAACAAGTGGTCCCAAATATATAAGAGTAGTCTATGACCATGCGAATGCCAAGCGCCTCCAAGAATAGATTGTGCTATAGTAAAGATCAACACCTGAGAATACATGCTAAAAGGGTCAGCAT
Source organism: Artemisia tridentata subsp. tridentata (assembly GCA_021014915.2). Classification (NCBI taxonomy): domain Eukaryota; kingdom Viridiplantae; phylum Streptophyta; class Magnoliopsida; order Asterales; family Asteraceae; genus Artemisia; species Artemisia tridentata. The sequence continues at coordinate 403,343,848 of CP139507.1, forward strand.
AAAGCTGGTGAGTTCATAGGTTTAAGTAAACAACAAGTTATGTATGAACCACAAGATTTCAACGACAATGTATTCCAAATATGTTCATAAAAAGTATAACTGTTGCACTAAGCTCATGACACCGAAGCCTTAACAGTTAGTTCATGTTATCACACTAAACAGGTGCTTTGCCAAATACATGTACGAAATCAAATGAAGTGCGTCCGTTTGACAAGTTGGAGCAACCAACCCGGACGGGGGAGTTTACCCCTAATAGATCTATTCACAACATTCGCGCTTACAAAGTAATAAACGGTTCATGATTGTGGGGAATTTATGGCAAACGACAACAACTTAGACAATCAATAAATGTTTAATGCACTTGTGTCCATATGTAAAACAAGCAATGTATTCCCACCCCAAGTATTTCAAATCGAATAGTAAAACAAGTAAAAGTGGGGCTATGAAACTCAACTCAAGCAAAGTAATACAATACGGAATAGTGTTCACGAAAATCGTGGTGAGATAGCTCTAGCCGCAACCTAAAGTAATAATATGTCTTAGGTTTGAAAACATGGTCGTGCATGCAAGTTCATATGCTATTATATCACTCGTACAAGTTTGTTGTAACGTTTAACGTCAAAAATATAGTTATGACAACTCGTTAAATTATTAAATATAAAATACCTTAGATATAACGCATAATTAGATCGTCTCGTACTGTAGGTATGGGCATCTTACTAACAAGTATTTTAGAAAAATTACCGACACGCTTTAACAACATTCTACGATAGTCGTCTAAGTGATTTTTTAGAAAAAGAAAGTTTTAAGTCAAAAATACACTTTGTTAAATTTATGAAAATGACCAAGTGGCCAAGTAAAGCTAGTCGTAAAATAGTGGTTATTAAGTTTTGTCGACCTAACTTAGTGGATTTGGGAAGTATGTAGCAATTTCTACAAAGTCTAACACTGAACCTTAGTCCATTCGAATCCCGATCCCACATTTACATGGCCTTCAAGTTGGGTGATCAGGCCATTTTTAGGGTTTCTGGACAACACTTGGGCAAGTCTACAAGGTTATAAATCCTTTGTTATAAATCGGTCTGATGCCTGGTTGGACTTTTTGGAAAATAGGCCATGTCTACTTCATTTTTGTCACTGATATTATTTTGCCATAAAGGACTCCATCTATGAGTAAAACGGGCTTAAACATAGTCACTCGTATCTTTGTAAAATGTACAAACAAGATTTATAAAACGTACAAAGGTGATACTTATGTGTATGTAGACATGAAATCAAGCCATTGTATCTTTGTAAAATGTACAAACAAGATTTATAAAAGTATTGAAAATAGTTTGTGGATCTTACTTGAGGTTTATTGTGAAATGTGATGAGCAAGAACAATAATGTACCCAATTAATACTCCAAAACCTTAGTTCTTGAATCTTGAACCAATTAACACCCAATAAACACTTGAAATAATCAAAATAATTTTCTTCTTCTTCTTTTCTTATGAGTCAAGCCACTATTTCTTGGTCTAACTATTTGACTATATGTCCCAAAAATCTTGGTCAAAGATATGCACTAGCTTACTATTGATTTAGGGGGGCTATATATATATATATATATATATATATATATATATATATATATATATATAAAGAAGAGAAGAGTGTGTATAATTTGTATAAAAATTTATTTTGTGAGTGTATTGTGTATTAAAAATAGGTATTGGTCAATAGTTTTTGCGGTTAAAATTAAATATGTATAATTAAGTGGGCTTAATAAAAGAATTATAAAATTGTAAGAAAAATAATTTTTGGCACTTTTGTATTAATTTAAGGAGTGTGAGAAGGTATTAAAAATACTCGTTGGGAGTGTCGGGTACATTGTTCATTTAAATTGTGAAGGGATTTTATTAAATTAATACTTGCGAGTAAATAAAGATGCAATTGCTCTAGCAATTAAATTATGAACTGGAGTAGTGAAAATGTACTGTAATGTTGTAGATTAAATATAGTCTAAAGTCGTAGTGCACAAGAGGGCTATTCATAGTTTTACGTTTATTTAACCAAATAGTTATAAACTTATACGTAAATTGTTCTCAGGTAAACGTCAAAATAAATAGTTTGAGTTTATAAAATAGTATTAACCTGTAAAATGGCAGGTTGTAATAGTCTACCACCCACTAAAAGGAATCTCGTCTGTGAGATTCAGTCAGTGTTGGTCGTCGGAGTAGTGTTAGTGAAAAGGTGCGGATACTTTTGACACATCTGGTCTTCTCGTTCCCAAGTGAACTTAGGATTTCCTTGAGAATTCCAGCGAATCTTAATGATAGGAATTCGAATTTGTTGGCTTGGAACATAGTAGAAAATGGGGCTAGCCTTTCAAGACAGGGTTGTGTTAAAAGTTTACTCGTACCGTGCTTTTTGTGGCGATTGCCAATGAATGGCTTATAAGTTTTGCCCATCAAAAGTTTATTTTTAGGCAAGGTTTAAGGGTGACTATTCCAATCATAACATGATTCTTCTAGAATTAGACATAGGTGGCCAGGCTATGTATAATTGAGGACTAATGATGTAATGCTCAGTTTAGTCAAAATAACATTATGTTTTTGAATGTTTAATAGTATTAATCATTTTGTTTATAAAATGACGGTCAAGATAGTTTTCAAAGGAGTAATACAGTTTGTGGGGTGATAGCAAAAGTAGTTTATAGGATAGTTGTAAAGTAGATTGTAAAATAGTGACTACATAGATGTATACGGTAATTAACAAAACATTTTATAAGGTGGCAAGAGCCTATATAATATTAAGCAGACATTTTTCACGATGTAAATAAGTTAGTTTATAATAGAGCAGTATCATATTCTTGTAAAGCAGTTGAGAAAAGGTAGTGAAATAGAGAGTGTAACGGACGAGATTTGTCGTATTGCGGCGGTAAAAGATAGAACATTCATTAGATAGAAATTCGTAATAAAACATGAAACTTATACAAAAGTACTTAATGTGAAATGCAAAATGAAATACAACCCTAGAGAGTTTAGACTTCGGTTTTATTATACAAGCACAAACTTTTATTTAAACATGGGCGGCATTTTCTTCAAAATAAGAAAAGAAGAGTGAGACGTAATAAAGACGTTTCCTAAAAGTAGGTGCTCTAAGGTGGCATGTTATAGGATGAAAGCATGAGGTCATGTTATGATTAGCTGGCGTGCTTTTAGGCGGTGGTTCACGAGGTGATGTAGATGTTCTAAAGTATGGGACTAGTGGTAATCAGGGAAATTGGCAGACTGCAGTTGGTTTTAATGTCACGTAAAATGATGTTACATATGATTGTGAAATTTTTTAGAGACCATTTGTATTAATCACGATATCTCAGAAAAGTTTAAAGGACCTTTAAAAGTATGAGTGTGTATGTCAGTTCAGTTACACTAGTAATATATCTCTAGCTTTCAAAAGTTGTTTCAAAAGACCAAGATGGGTGTCCCAACTCGAAGTCAAATGGTGAGATTAAGTAGGGGAAAAAGCGTAACGTTGTGATAGGTACGGTATGTATGTATAAGTATACAGAAAATACTTATAATAGACAATGGAAGTCAGATTAGTATAAGTCACCAAATAGTAAGGTGTAATGCATAGTTATGACAAGCAAACAGTAGTCAGGCAGCAGGCTTGGCAGGCGAGCAAGTGGCGGTCATAGAGTTTTGTTTTTGTAAAAAGTGGTTTTATGTTCTAGGTTTTAAAAATATACCCAGTTCTAAATAACCAAGGCTCTGATACCAATCTGTAACACCCCCAAAAATGGGTCACATCGGAAGATGATGTTGTTGGGGTGCTACTAAATTGGATCATAACACAAAGTAATCAGAACGGATTTACCTTATCCATTTAGAAAAATAGTTACATTATCATAGTCAATAAGTTTACAACATTTAATTTGATGCGGAAATAAGGCCCATAAAAGTAAACAAGTAGTCCCAAATATATCAGAGTAGCTGATGAACTCAAATAAGTATATTTTATTATCATCATTTATCCTATTTATTTGACTTGTTTTATTATATTATATATGAGAATTGATACGTTAATGTTTACTTTTGTAATTCTCAGGTAAAAACCAGTATTATGTGAAACTTGGCGATTTTGGACTAATTATGGAGCAAAACAAGCAAGATGTTAAGAGTCTACTGAAATGTACAAGATCAAGATCATTCTGCTCCAGATACGCCGCAACATACTTCTTACATACGGCGTATCACTATCAAGATTTCACAAGTTACAATCCAAGACAGCAAAGGACATGCGCCGCATAGAGAAATGGAGTTACGCCGCATCTTAAGGCGGTGTACGAATATTCCTGAATATATTAATCTTGGACCCCCACGCGAAGTTAAGTCAATGCGCCGCATCTACTTATCCTATGCGCCGCATCTAACCCTCAGACAGAAACTATAAATACCCCAAGGCCAGACGAATTTCGAGAGACATATAGCTTAACTCAGAAGAGAAAGACAGAAACCCTAAAGCCGAATTCAGACGTATTAGCAGCACAAGACACATCCTGAACGAAGATACAAGAGCTGTAAGAAGGTCCTGCATGTATTCAATTCATTAAGTAGTTTTGTTTTATTGTATTAGTACACTTTAATTCATCAGGATTGATGGGCCGATTCCATGTGACTACGGAATATCATGGGCACCCCTTAAAATTGCTTTCCCATTAATTAAATTTTATATGTTGATGTCTTTGGTGACTTTTATTAGTGCATTGATAACCTCTGTGTCTAGCTGAGCATTGCTTGGGTCGCCATGCCCCTACCTTGCCTATCTATTCTAGCGTATACGAAATGTGGGCATCACAAATGCTCAATATTCTAGGATAGTGGGATAGACATAAGTGATCATTAAGGGTTTACTCGCCGATAAGATTAGAGCCAACGAGAAAGGGTTAATTATATACACTTCATATAAAACTAGCAATAAAACAAGTGACAAGCTACTTAATTGTCAGGACAGGTCTTCTTATTGTCTCAAGTATCTATCTGTGTACGTGCGTGCTAATCGCTGATTCGTGCTCATTAGTTTAGTTTACTATTTTATCATAGCCAAACCGTGCCAGTCTCTCAGGCTGAACCCCCTTGCGTTAGATTTGGTTGTATAGCTAACCTAGGATATTAAAATACTGATTAGAATAACTAGATAATACGTTCCACTCTTAGTGATCGACACTCTACTTACCATTATATTCATACTGACCGGGTACACTGCTCGTTAAAGTGTGTGTTTTATTGATAAGTCGGCTAAATATAAATTTAAAACTTGAGTAGGCATTAATACTGCTAAAACCACAACGACACATCACGTGCGCACCAAGTCTTTGGCGCCGCTGCCGTTGACATAAAAGAATTAGAGCAATACACACGCACATCAAGTTTTTGGCGCCGTTGCCGGGGAGTGAATTGTTATTATCTGTTAATTTGATTAGTATTTTAATTAGGTTTTTCTTTTTAATTTTTAGATTCTAACCACTAACCTTGTTATATATTAGATAAATTGCATTCATTGTATAGTTTGCATATTTTCTGTTTTTGTGTGTTTTTATTTTCTTTAATTTTTGTTTCTTTTTGTTTGTTTTTATTTTTGTTTTTCTCTTTTTTATTTTTTTTTCTGCATTCTGTTATCGTTGTACTGTGCTAATACAAACGATACGGCGCATCTGTTTTCACAGATATGGCGTATTACGTTTAATTTTTAAAAAATACAACGCGTTTAATAAATTTGAGTACGACGCATCTTTCCCCAAGATACGGCGTATTCTGTTTTTAATAAGAAATTTTTCTAAACCTTAACGCCATACGACGCATCTGTTTTAACAGATACGGCGTATTTTCTATTTAAATTAAAAACAGTTTTTGAATTATTAAACAGATACGACACATCGATCTTTATCGATACGGCGCATCTACTAAATCAAAAATCTTAATTTGAAACGTAACGAAAATACGGCGCATTAACTTTTGTTAATACGACGCATTTAATTTTAATAAATATAATCGATTTTTGATAATTTAAACTGATACGGCGCATTCTAAAATTATAAGCGGCGTATCTGCTTTCTGAATAAAAGTCTGATTAAATTTTAACGATTATAAGATGCGGCGTATCCAATTTTTTGGATACGGCGCATCGCTTGCAGATATCAGCAACTTTTATTTTTCGTATTCCGTTTTCGTTGTTAATTTTCTGATATATTACTTTCTTGAACATACCCTACTGATGCTTTTGTGATGGTTTCAGGAAGTGCAAGACCAGAAGTTCAACTAAGAACTTGATTAAACCTTTCGAAGATCCTGAACGAGCCCTACATTCGCTTAAAAGGCTTTTCAACACAAAAAGCTTTGAAATTTCAAGTTCGTTCGAGCTTGATTACTTTTCTGAAGAGAAAGAGGAAGAAGAAACAGAAACAATGACGGAAAACACTACTATGGAGGAATACGTGAACAAAACCCGGGCTGATTACAGTTCAGGAGTTGCTAGACCAAAGTTTGATGAAAAGTCAAAGTTTGAGTTGAAGGGTCAGTTTCTCAAGGAGCTAAGAGAAAATGCTTTCAGTGGAACAGAACATGAAGATGCTAATGAACATGTTGAAAAGGTCCTCGAGATTGCAGATTTGTTTACTACAGAAGGAGTCTCTGACGATCAACTTATGCTAAGAATCTTCCAATTTCGCTTAAAGGAGCTGCTAATAAGTGGCTAAAGAATGAACCTGCTAGTTCAATCACAACATGGGAAGATTTGAAAAGCAAATTCCTGAAAAGATATTGTCCACCTGCTAAAACTGCTAAAAAGATGGAGGCTATCAACAGTTTCAAGCAAGAGCCTGATGAAACTCTTTATCAAGCTTGGGAACGATTTAAAGACTTATTGATGAAATGCCCTCAACATTACCTAAGTCCAATGTAGGAGATAATATTGTTCTATCAAGGATTGGACGTGCCTACTAGACAAATCTTGGATGCTAAGGGAGTTGTGCCTCAAATGAGTGCAGCCAATGCTAGAAAAGCTATCAAAGAAGCTGCTGATCACTCTCAAAAAATGGCACGATGGAACCTCTACTAGATCTAAGAGCAGCACTAATTTTGACGGGTTTGCTGCAATTCAAGCTCAATTGGATAAAATTAGTAGAGAGATGAAGAAGCGTGATAAGAAAGTTTATGCTGCCCAAGTTGGATGTGAAAAATGCGAAGGACCTCACTACACTAAAGATTGCCCTAATAAGAATGAAAGTGAGACGTTTGAAGAAGCATACTACACACAATTTGGACAACCATTCCGACCTTCAGGAAGATTTAGGGAAGCTACTCCGGGATACTATCAAAGGAACAACTTTAATCCCACTTATCAAGAAAGGAGGCAGACTTTAGATGACACTCTAAAGCAAATTATGGCCGATGCTGCTAAAAGACATGAAGAGAACACTGCTATGATCAAAGAAATCCGAGCCTCAACGGATACTATAACAAGAAATCAAGGAGCTTCGATCAAAGCATTGGAACAACAAATCGGACAAATGAGCAAAGTTCTTCAAGAAAGGGGATACGGAAGTTTACCTAGCTCAACTGAAACCAACCCAAGAGATCATGTCAAGGCCATAAGCACCACCGAGGAAGTCACGCCTAACATACCTAGAAGATTGATGAATGGTAATGATGCTGCAAATCCCGAATTTTTCTTTAATTCTTCAATCAGTTTAAGGAGGCTACTCAAAGAGAAGACAAAGATTGAAGAGGAGAGCAAGGCTACAATGAAAGAAGAGAGCTCTGCAACCGACTTACATGCCTTGCCTAATAAAGAGAAGGACCCAGGAAGTTTTACTTTACCTTGTTCAATTAATGATATATCTTTCAATAATGTGTTAGCTGACTTAGGAGCTAGCGTTAGTGTTATGCCCCTTAAGACATTCACTACCCTAGGACTAGGAAAATTAGCACCAACTAAGTTGCTTATTGAATTGGCTGATAAAACGGTAAAACGACCTGAAGGGATTGCTGAAAATGTGCTAGTTAAGATTGAGAAGTTTGTTTTCCCAGTAGACTTTGTTATATTAGATATGCCCGAGGATGTTAAGATTCCTTTAATCCTTGGAAGACCTTTCTTGTCTACCGCCCATGCTAAGATTGATGTGTTTAAAAGAAAAATCTCATTAAAGGTAGGGAATAATAAACTAGTCTATAAGTGCCAAAATCCTGCTAAGAGCATAATTAGAGGCGTCTATGTGCTAGGATTAAGAGAACGTATGGACCTCGATCTTGAAGCTAGGTTTATGGGAGAAACCTTGGTAAATAATGAATCACTTGAGACCTATAGTGGAGACTACAATGAATTAAATGATCTTAATTTACCATTAGGAATCAATGATCAATTTATGGAGGATTTTGAACCCGAAATTGAAGAAGGAGAAATTATGGATATACCGAGAATCAATATGATCAACACTAAAAATTATGATGAATTTGAAGGATATCCTAGTTTCTGTGATTATGGTAGAAAGATCCATGTAGATTGTGCTTATAATTTACAATTTCCTTGCATGATAGGATTTAAACAGGTTAGTGCCAACTTATTCCCTATTTTACCAATTAATGTAATGTCAAAAGATTTCTATAATTCTATAATGAAAAACAAAATTGAGTATGGAGGGAAAAACGTAGTTGGAATATTCATGCATGTACCTATTTTTGTCGGAAATTTAACTATTGTTACAGATTTCACCGTGGTGGAAAACATGGATGCTTATCGTGATGTTGAGATGGGTGTAGTGATCGTTGGGAAACCATTTTGTAAGGAGGTCGAAATTAACGCTAAAAGATTTGAAGGGAAGATCACCATTCAAAGTGGGAACAACGTTATCACTTACATGATGCCTCGTGCTCACCCAAGGTTTAAACATGCCCCTAACAAATTTTGTTACAAATTTACCCCATTTCTTTTTGTAGATGAAAATGACGCTGAGAAAGGGATCGAGTATCCGTACCAAAAGATGAAAGGATTCTACAAAGGTGTACTTGAATTGGGGCCGGAATATGTTCGTGACGAAGTAATTTGCAACTACATCGTGCACGGACATGTGGGGATTAATAGAACAGAATAAGGAGCTGAACGTGAGTCTAACTTAAAGACTCTGGAATAAAGACAAGTGCTGACCGGGAGACAACCCGGAGAATTTTTACATTCTGTTCTGTGTCAAGTCTGTCAAACCTACAGAAGATGCGGCGCATCTCCATCATAAGATGCGACACATCACCTGCACTGGTATATCTTATTTTATTTTCTGCATTTTTATTTTTGACTTTAAAACTTTCTGTCAGTTTATTTTAATGCGGCGCATCCCTGGTTAAGGATGCGACGCATCTTCTATTCTGATTCGTACTTATTCCAGGCTCGATACGGCGTATCTTTATCCATAAGATACGGCGTATCGACTGACCTGATGATTTTTCATTTTAATTTTTAAAGTTTTATTTTTACTAACTACTAATGTATTATGCAAGTTTGAAATTTCTTAACTCAGGTGTGTTAAAGTCTTAATGGTATTATAGATTCCTTCATTCTTGTGGATACATCATTTTTGAAGCACAAGAAAGTTGATTTTTGCTCTTATACGAATAATGGAGGATCATACCGAGCAAATCTCAGGGGAGTTTTTCTGTTCTAATTCTTTTATTTTCCAGTTTTTAACCTTTGATACAAACAACGAGGACGTTGTTTAACTTAAGTGGGGGGATTGGAGAATTAGAACACTTACTTGTCCTTAACTTTTTCAAAATATGCTTAAAATGCGCTTAATATATCAAAATTTAAAATTTTTTAGCATGTTTTTGTTTAAAGTCTAAATTACATAGCTGCACACATAACATTATTTTCAAAAATTGTGAACTTATCAAAATTCACAAATCTATGAGTGTGCCGGTGATTTGTAAACTTTAGAACTTTGCTTATATACTATTCGAGACCACCATAATAAGTATTATCTATATAATTGGAATGACTTGTCTAAATTGGTAAATTTATAGGATTACACCCAAATAGCCTTTATATGTTATGTGACATTAACTAACTACATTGGTTAGTTAACCCCCGTATAAACCCTTTTGTTACTCTCACTTTTTCAGTAAGATACCCCTAGAAAAACCCTCAGAGCCATTCCTTTCGTTTCTTACACCTTTGTTATAATGTTTCGATACACCCTTACACCTTAGCATACCCTGTAGATTAAAATCTGTGGTTAATTGTTTTAGGCAAAGTGTGTTTCCTTACATTACCTGTGTTCGCGTGCGTAATTCATTATCTTTGGTTAGGTCGGGAAATTGCACAATGCAATTGGTATGAAAGTAAATATTGTATAACTTTGAGTTTATTTTTCGTGTGTTTACTACTTTCACTATTACAGTTATTTCTGAAAGTATGAAGAGTATGAAAAAATTATCCGGAAAAATAGTGATAGAAAAGTTGTGAAATTTTACACATATATGTTGATGTCAAAAAAAAAAAAAAAAAAAAAATGAAAATAAGGAAATTTGTTTTAACCAACTTATGTAAAGTTTTGTATTAAGTGGGCGATATCACCACTAATTGTTGTATATTATATTTATGGATTGAATGGGAGTTGGCCGTTATGGGAACGCCAACTAAGGTTATTCTTTGATTGAGATCTTGTTGAGTATAATTCGTGTCTACCTAAAGCGTGTGTTTCAAGTGTTAAAGCGTGAGTTATTCAATGATATGAGTCTTATTCATGGGATGGTTGGGAAAGTAATTTACCACACTTAGGATTTTAATTTATCTGTTTTGTTTATTTTTCATTTTACACCAATTTGTATCCCAAATATTATCCATACCCTACATCATTCTTTATCCAAACCTTTGATTTATTGAGATTAGGGATTTGAGCAATCTTAAGTATCGTAGTCGTGTATTCGGCTATGTATTTATGATTTTGTCGCCCTTTTTGATATAATATTATTGATGAAAATTACTTGGTCCTATCTTTAGTCCATTCGAGTTAAAGATTTGAGCAATTGCAAGTATCGTGGTCGTGGATTCGATCATGTATTTGTGATTTTGTCGCCTTTTCTGGAATGTGAGATCAATAGAGATTAAGAAAAATGATTAACCCTTAACCAACAAACCCTTTTTACCGCTTTAGACTTGTCATTTCTTGGCTTTAGTGGGGGAGATGCGTATACTTGCCAAGCTTATGATAGAATATTCGTCACGACTGGACAGTTAAACGATTAGATTTGCTTTTATCAAAATATTTTATTTTATTTCTAATTCGTTAAGTGTTTGGTTGTGTGATTATGACAAAACGAATACATGCTTAAATATAAAAATAAATCCTAATATCTTTTAGGATACATTTTCATAAGATTTATTCTAAGGTTTACTTGGGGACAAGTAAAGTTCAAGTGGGGGGATATTTGATGAACTCAAATAAGTATATTTTATTATCATCATTTATCCTATTTATTTGACTTGTTTTATTATATTATATATGAGAATTGATACGTTAATGTTTACTTTTGTAATTCTCAGGTAAAAACAAGTATTATGTGAAACTTGGCGATTTTGGACTAATTATGGAGCAAAACAAGCAAGATGTTAAGAGTCTGCTGAAATGTACAAGATCAAGATCATTCTGCTCCAGATACGCCGCAACATACTTCTTACATACGGCGTATCACTATCAAGATTTCACAAGTTACAATCAAGACAGCAAAGGACATGCGCCACATAGAGAAATGGAGTTACGCCGCATCTTAAGGCGGTGTACGAATATTCCTGAATATATTAATCTTGGACCCCCACGCGAAGTTAAGTCAATGCGCCGCATCTACTTATCCTATGCGCCGCATCTAACCCTCAGACAGAAACTATAAATACCCCAAGGCCAGACGAATTTCGAGAGACATATAGCTTAACTCAGAAGAGAAAGACAGAAACCCTAAAGCCGAATTCAGACGTATTAGCAGCACAAGACACATCCTGAACGAAGATACAAGAGTTGTAAGAAAGTCCTGCATGTATTCAATTCATTAAGTAGTTTTGTTTTATTGTATTAGTACACTTTAATTCATCAGGATTGATGGGCCGATTCCATGTGACTACGAAATATCATGGGCACCCCTTAAAATTGCTTTCCCATTAATTAAAGTTTATATGTTGATGTCTTTGGTGACTTTTATTAGTGCATTGATAACCTCTGTGTCTAGCTGAGCATTGCTTGGGTCGCCATGCCCCTTCCTCGCCTATCCATTCTAGCGTATACGAAACGTGGGCATCACAAATGCCCAATATTTTAGGATAGTGGGATAGACATAAGTGATCATTAAGGGTTTACTCGCCGATAAGATTAGAGCCAACGAGAAATGGTTAATTATATAAACTTCATATAAAACTAGTAATAAAACAAGTGACAAGCTACTTAATTATCAGGACAGGTCTTCTTATTGTCTCAAGTATCTATCTGTGTACGTGTGTGCTAATCGCTGATTCGTGCTCATTAGTTTAGTTTACTATTTAATCATAGCCAAACCGTGCCAGTCTCTCAGGCTGAACCCCCTTGCGTTAGATTAAGTTGTATAGCTAACCTAGGATATTAAAATACTGATTAGAATAACTAGATAATACTTTCCACTCTTAATGATCGACACTCTACTTACCATTATATTCATACTGACCGGGTACACTGCTCGTTAAAGTGTGTGTTTTATTGATAAGTCGGCTAAATATAAATTTAAAACTTGAGTAGGCATTAATACTGCTAAAACCACAACGACACATCACGCGCGTACCAAGTCTTTGGCGCCGCTACCGTGGACATAAAAGAATTAGAGCAATACACACGCACATCAGCATGTATATTTTCAGAAAATAAATTTTAGTCCCTTATCTTAAAACTAACGTAGTTTCTTCATTATATGCCCGTTTTAACCCGTTCAAGCGGCCATGTTTTCGTAATAAAGTGTATTTTCAATATTTTTGCTCAAATCATTCATCCAACTTTCTGATTTTTCCAGATTTTACAAAATAGGACAGCCTTGTATAATAGTGTTTCAAAAATGTATTTTCTAGTTCCCAAATCATACCAAACCACTTTCAATCACTATAAAACCATTCTAACTCTACCACATACTTGCCAAGAGTGTCATGTAACTTATGTGTTCATAGTAACATCAAGATTAGGGCACCTCAAACTAGTTGTCAACTTATTATAAAATTTACAAACATGTACAAAGGTGATACTTATGTGTATGTAGACTTGAAATCAAGCCATTGTATCTTTGTAAAATGTACAAACAAGATGTATAAAAGTATTGAAAATAGTTTGTGGATCTTACTTGAGGTTTATTGTGAAATGTGATGAGCAAGGAAAATAATGTACCCAATTAATACTCAAAAACCTTAGTTCTTGAATCTTTAACCAATTAACACCCAATAAAAACTTGAAATAATCAAAATAATTTTCCTCTTCTTCTTTTCTTATGTTGGCCGTTGATATGGAGTGGAAAGGGAGAGAGTTTGTGTGTTTACTTGTAAAAATGAGCTAGTTGTGTTCTCTTTTATACAAAATCAAGACATGATCTTTTAAATAAAGTAATAGGCTATCAATTAGCTAGGTGATAAAAAAAAAAAAACAAAAAAAACAAAAACAAAATAATAATAATAATAAAAAAGGATGTAGGGTGGCGTTTGATGTTGTGGCAGCCAAGACAAGAGGAGCAAATCAAGGAGTCAAGCCACCATTTCTTGGTCTAACTATTTGACTATATGTCCCAAAAATCTTGGTAAAAGATATGCACTAGCTTACTATTGATTTAGGTGGGGCTATATATATATATATATATATATATAAAGAGAAGAGTGTGTATAATTTGTATAAAAATCTATTTTGTGATTGTATTGGGTATTAAAAATAGGTATTGGTTAATATTTTTTGCGGCTAAAGTGAAATACATATAATTAAGTGGGCTTAATAAAAGAATTATAAAAGTGTAAGAAAATAATTTTTGGCACTTTTGTATTAATTTAGGGAGTGTGAGAAGGTATTAAAAATAATCATTGGGAGTGTCGGGTACATTGTTCATTTAAATTATGAAGGGCTTTTATTAAATTAATACTTGGGAGTAAATAAAGATGCAATTGCCCTAGCAATTAAATTATGAACTGGAGTAGTGGCAATGTACTGTAATGTCGTAGACTAAATATAGTCTAAAGTCGTAGTGCACAAGAGGGTTATTCATAGTTTTAAGTTTATTTAACCAAATAGTTTTACGTAAATTGTTCTCAGGTAAACGTCAAAATAAATAGTTTGAGTTTATAAAATAGTATTGACCTGTAAAATGGCGGGTTATAATAGTCTACCACCCATAAAAGGAATCTCGTCCGCGAGATTCAGTCAGTGTTGGTCGTTGGAGTGGTGTTAGTGAAGAGGTGCGGATACTTTTGACAGATCTGGTCTTCTCGTTCCCAAGTGAACTTACGATTTCCTTGAGAATTCCAGCAAATCTTAATGATAGGAATTCGAATTTGTTGGCTTGGAACGTGGTATGAAATGGGGCTAGCCTTTCAAGACAGAGTTGAGTTAAAAGTTTACTCGGTTACGGTGCTTTTTGAGGTGAGTGCCAATGAATGGCTTAAAAGTTTTGCCCATCAAAAGTTTATTTTTAGGTAAGGTTTAAGGGTGACTATTCCTATCATAACATGATTCTTCCAGAATTAGACATAGGTGGCCAGGCTATATATAATTGAGGACTAATGATGTAATGGTCGGTTTAGTCAAAATAATATTATGTTTCTTAAAGTTTAATAGTATTAATCATTTTGTTTATAAAATGACGGTCAAGATAGTTTTCAAAGGTGTGATACAGTTTGTGGGGCGATAGCAAAAGTAGTTTATAGGATAGTTGTAAATTAGATTGTAAGATGGTGACTACATAGATTTATACGGTAATTAGCAAAATATTTTATAAGGTGGCAAGAGCCTATATAATATTAAGCAGACATTTTACACGATGTAAATATGTTAGTTTATAATAGAGCAGTATCGTATTCCTGTAAAATAGTTTAGAAAAGGTAGTGAAATAGAGAGTGTAACAGACGAGATTTGTCGTATTGCGGCGGTAAAAGATAGAACATTCATTAGATAGAGATTCGTAATAATACATGAAACTTATACGAATGTACTTAATGTGAAACGCAAAATGAAATACAACCCTAGAGAATTTAGACTTTGGTTTTATTATACTAGCACGAACTTTTCTTTAAACATGGGCGGCATTTTCTTCAAAATAAGAAAAGAAGAGTGAGGTGTAATAAAGACGTTTCCTAAAAGTAGGTGCTCTAAGCTGGCATGTCATAGGATGAAAGCATGAGGTCGTGTTATGATTAGCTGGCGTGCTTCTAGGCGGTGGTTCACGAGGTGATGTAGATGTTCTAAAGTATGGGACTAGTGGTAATCAGGGAAATTGGCAGACTGCAGCGGGTTTTAATGTCACGTAAAACGATGTTACATATGATTGTGAAAATTTTTAGAGACCATTTGTATTAATCACGATATCTCGGAAAAGTTTAAAGGACCTTTAAAAGTACGAGTGTGTATGTCAGTTCAGTTACACTAGTAATATATCTCTAGCTTTCAAAAGTTGTTTCGAAAGACCAAGATGGGTGTCCCAACTCGAAGTCAAATGGTGAGATTACGTAGGGGAAAAGACGTAACGTTGTGATAGGTACGGTATGTATGTATAAGTATACATAAAATACTTATAGTAGATAGTGGAAGTCAAATCAATATAAGTCACCAAATAGTAAGGTGTAATGCATAGTTATGACAAGCAAACAGTAGTCAGGCAGCAGGCTTGGAAGGCGAGCAAGTGGCGGTCATATGGTTTTGTTTTTGTAAAAAGTGGTTATATGTTCTAGGTTTTAAAAATATACCCAGTTCTCTATAACCAAGGCTCTGATACCAATCTGTAACACCCACAAAAATGGGTCGCAGCGGAAGATGATGTCGCTGGGGTGCTACTAAATTGGATCACAACACAAAGTAAAGAGAACGGATTTACCTTATCCATTTAGAAAAATAGTTACATTATCATAGTAAATAAGTTTACAACATTTAATTTGATACAGAAATAAAGCCCATAAAAGTAAACAAGTGGTCCCAAATATATCAAAGTAGTCTATAACCGTGCCAATGCCAAGCGCCTCCAACAATAGATTATGCTGTAGTAAAGATCAACACCTGAGAATGCATGCCAAAATGGTCAGCATAAAGCTAGTGAGTTCATAGGTTTAAGTAGACAACAAGTTATGTATGAACCACAAGATTTCTACGACAATGTATTCCAAATATGTTCATGAAATGTATTACTGTTGTACTAAGTTCATGACAACGAAGCCTTAACAGTTAGTTCATGTTATCACCCCAAACAGGTGCTTTGCCAAACACCTATACGACATCAAATTAAATGCGTCCGTTTGACAAGTTGGAGCGACCAACCCGGACGGGGGAGTTTACCCCCAATAGATCTATTCACAACATTCGCGCTAACAAAGTAATTAACGATTCATGATTTTCGGGAATTTATGGCAAATGGCAACAACTTAGACAATCAATAAAAGTTTAATGCACTTGTGTCCATATGTAAAAACAAGCAATGTATTCCCACCCCAATTATTTCAAATCGAATAGTAAAACAAGTAAAAGTGGGGCTATGAAACTCACCTCAAGAAAAGTAATACAGTACGGAATAGTGTGCATGAAAATCGAGGTGCGATAGCTCTAGCCGCAAGCTAAAGTAATAATATGTCTTAGGCTTGAAAACAAGGTCGTGCATGAAGTTCATATGCTATTATATCACTCGTACATGTTTGTTGTAACGTTTAACGTCAAAAATATAGTTATGACAACTCGTTAAATTATTAAGTATAAAATACGTTAGATATAATGCGTAATTAGTTTGTCTCTTACTTTAGGTATGGTCATCCTACTAATAAGTATTTTAGAAAAATCACCGACACGCTTTAACAACATTCTACGATAGTCGTCTAAGTAATTTTTGAGAAAAATAAAGTTTTACGTCAAAAATACACTTTGTTAAATTTCTGAAAATGACCAAGTGGCCTAGTAAAGCTAGTCGTAAAACAGTTGTTATTAAGTGTTGTCGACCCAACTCAGTGGATTTAAGAAGTATGTAGCAATTTCTACAAAGTCTAACACTGAACCTTAGTCCATTTGAATCCCGATCCCACATTTACATGGCCTTCAAGTTGGGTGACAGGCCGTTTTTAGTGTTTCTAGACAACACTCGGGCAAGTCTACATGGACATAAAAGCTTTGTTATAAATCGGTTTGACGCCTGGTTGGACTTTTTGGAAAATAGGCCATGTCTACTTCATTTTTGTCACTGATATTAGTTTTCCATAAAGAAATCCATCTATGAGTAAAACGGGCTTAAACATAGTCACTTGCAAAACTACTCCTGACACTTGGAAAATATTTTGACACATAGGGCTGGTAAAATAGTTATCGTAGTCGTAATTCTAAATCAGCGTATCTTGGTCGTCTTAACTCCGTTTCTTAAGTTCTTTATATCCCCGGTTTCGTATTTAAGTGTAATAACTGATTTTTAGTGCCTCGGAATATCTAGTTAGCTTCTAATGTCCGTTTTAACCCTTCGAAAAGACCTTAACAGCATGTATATTTTCAGAAAATAAATTTTAGTCCCTTATCTTAAAACTAACGTAGTTTCTTCGTTATATGCCCGTTTTAACCCGTTCAAGCGGCCATGTTTTCGTAATAAAGTGTATTTTCTATATTTTTACTCAAATCATTCATCCAACTTTCTGATTTTTCTAGATTTTACAAAATAGGACAACCTTGTATAATAGTGTTTCAAAAATGTATTTTCTAGTTCCCAAATCATACCAAACCACTTTCAATCACTATAAAACCATTCTAACTCTACCACATACTTGCCAAGAGTGTCATGTAACTTATGTGTTCATAGTAACATCAAGATTAGGGCACCTCAAACTAGTTGTCAACTTATTATAAAATTTACAAACATGTACAAAGGTGATACTTATGTGTATGTAGACATGAAATCAAGCCATTGTATCTTTGTAAAATGTACAAACAAGATTTATAAAAGTATTGAAAATAGTTTGTGGATCTTACTTGAGGTTTATTGTGAAATGTGATGAGCAAGAACAATAATGTACCCAATTAATACTCCAAAACCTTAGTTCTTGAATCTTTAACCAATTAACACCCAATAAACACTTGAAATAATCAAAATAATTTTCCTCTTCTTCTTTTCTTATGTTGGCCGTTGATATGGAGTGGAAAGGGAGTGAGTTTGTATGTTTACTTGTAAAAATTAGCTAGTTGTGTTCTCTTTTATACAAAATCAACACAAGAGGAGCATATCAAGGAGTCAAGCCACCATTTCTTGGTCTAACTATTTGACTATATGTCCCAAAAATCTTGGTTAAAGATATGCACTAGCCTACTATTGATTTAGGGGGGCTATATATATATATATATATACTAGATTTTGAAGCCCGCCCGATAGGCGGGCATAACTTGTAATTAATTGTTGCTTAATAATAGATGGTCGTTAATTAATTGTAATTATTGATTATTTGTGATTGAGTATTAAATAATTTTTTTTTATATGGATGTATTGTTTCTCTTAATATTTTTGTTATATGTAATTGTGGTGTTACTTTTTATTATATATATATATATATATATATATATAATATATATATATATATATATATATATATATATATATATATATATTCATTTTAATTGCATGAGTTGCATGTAGACTTATTCATTTTTTTTGGGTGTTTTGATGTGTAAAGAATTGCAACTTTAAATTAAAAAATATGATAAAAGATGTTGACATTATGGAAGATATAATGTATAAAGTATGGCAACTTTTTTTTATTTTTTTTTTTTTTTTTTTTTTTATTTTTTATTTTTAATATGGGTTAACATATTTACTTTTGTTGAAATACAAATTTATAATTTTTTACAAATGTGTTGAGATGTATTCATAAGCTATACATGGGCTACTGTTCTTAATTTCTACTGCAAATTATTCCAAAATCATAAGTGCTAATTGTATTCTCAAGTAAAACTATTTTTAGGTTGAGTTTTCTATATCGATTGACAGGTTGAAAACATGACTAAATCACTATACCAAAGCATCTACAAAAACTCAAAAATGGAAAGATATCAACTGAATTGCAAAACACATCATATTGTATTTGTATTCATTGTAGCAAAACACATCCGAGCATCAAATGCAGCTGCAGTATGATTATGAAGATAATGGGTCAGCCCATTCTTTTAACCAACACCATCAGTGCCCTTTGATATATCTGCAATGCACAATTCTGCTCTAAAAGCTCTTATAACTATCATTCTCTCCATGGTACATGTAGATGGCATAACCTACAACGCAAAAACAACCCGTTAGTTAGCAAACACTATCAAAATGCACATCAGTTGTCATCGAAACACTTAATTACAACCCATTTTCATACAGCTAATCATCGAATCCTATTAATTACCGTCACTCACTTTCAAAATGCACATCGGTGGTCATTGAAGATAAAATTTTGAGTAGATGCAAACACTATCTCGAATAACCCCTGATTCTCTTACTTTAGTTAAGGATGAAAATTGCTCTATTCTGATTAGATCCAAACAGTCTTAAACAATCCCAAACACGTCCTTATCAAATGTACAATGGGAAAAGATTGGACTTGAAGGGCAAAAATTACCTTCAAAAGCATCTGCAGGTATAATAAATAAGCTAATCCAAACACCACCTATTTTTTAGCCTGACACTTGTTCCAGGCTCTTGTATTTCTACGATACTTAAGTAGCATTTATAACACATCCCAAAAATGATAAGAATCCAAACTTTACCAACAATCAAAATCTAATTGGTCATCTAAAATTTGATAACACAAATTGACAGAATATGTAAACAACAATCGAACAAATCTTATAAGTTGGAACCTAAGATAAAACCTAACAAACACGGTGATGAAGCAACAACAAAGATAAGAAGAATTAAGAAGAATCAACTACCTGTATAAAATTGATTGTGCACCAATTTAATCAACCACATCAGTTTATTTGTAGCGATTGATTTCCTCAAAGTAATGATAAACCTATGTGATGTTGTACAAACTAAGGGTGAATCTCAATCGATTGATTGTAGGGTTTTTCTTTGTTAAAGTAGGATAACATGAAGGGATCATATTATTTATAATTGGTTTTATATCCGGGATTGAAATTTGTTCTGGGAAGGATTATGTTTAGATTTTTGGATAAACAAATAGACGAATGGCTATCTTAACAATTGTATCTAGAATATGAATAAAAAAAAATATTAGGCATTTATAGATTACAATTTACAACATATATCTAAAAAAAACTTGTTGCTACAGTGGTAAACAAACATATTATTCATACAAATAACCATAGTTCGAAACATGCTATTGTATTTTTTAAAAACGAAAACATTAAAACACTAATTGCCAAGGGGGACACTACCGATGACATGGCTGTAAATCATGATTACATGGCAATGAGGTGGACATATCTTGATTAATCTACGTGTAACGCCTCCTGTTATATATATATATATATATATATATATATATATATATATATATATATACACTAGACTTCAAAGCCCGCCCGATGGGCGGGCTTGACTTGTAATTATAATTTTGATGGTGTTATTTAACGTAAAATTATTTTATATTTGACTGTTCTTAATTATTAAAAAATTTGACAAATAGTTGGGCATGACTTATAATTATAATTTTTATGGTGTCATTTAATGGAAAATTATTTTTAATGATGTCGATTCTATTTAATTTTGTTATGGTATTAGTTTACGTTCAAAAAATTTTAAGAAAATAGGAGCTTGACGTACATTTTAAAAAGAGAAAATTTGTTTTGTTATTTTTAAATTTTTAGTAATTTTTATGTTGTTAGTTAATGGATTATTTTATTATTTTTTTTAACATTGCATATGGTAGAATAGAAATGAATGGTAATCTAATAAGAGGAAATAAAACTTAATAAATGATCTTTCATTACAAAGCACATGCTTTTAGTTCAAACGCGAAATAAAGTATTCAATAATTATAAAACTCAGTTTGTATTCAGTAGAACTCAGATTGTATTCAGTAATTATAAAATTTCATTTGGTAAAGCTACCAACTACATAAACACATGTTACTAAAAAAATAACAACAATGAGATGATACATGTATATGAAATTCTACTATCAAATTACTCTAGGATCGCGCTCTTGAAGCTGCTAATTGCGCTACAAAATGATCATACTCATATTGTATTCAGTAATTATAAAATTTCATTTGGTAAAGCTACCAACTACATAAACACATGTTAATAAAAATAATAGCAATGAGATGATACATGTATAAGAAATGCTACTATCAAATTACTCTAGGATCGCGCTCTTGAAGCTGCTAATTGCGCTACAAAATGATCATAATCAGGAAGTTTCGGGAGTAATTGACCTTGTGGACAAAGCCGAATCGGGTTAATATGTTGCTGACCATGTTAGCCTTTTTTCTTTCATCTATAGAAACCGAAGTAGCCACCGATTCAAATGGAAGTGAGCCTGCTCGTGTTGGTGCAGAAAGTATATGTGTTGGTTTTCTGTTGTAGCGTTACAATAGCTTGTCCATTTCCATTTCTTCTTCATCAACTCCCACAATCTAGATTTTCACCATGTAAACTCTTAGGACTTGGTGTAGGAACTTCATAGTTTGCGCGAGAGAACCTGCCACTGGTTTAAGATCAGCTAAGGGAGTTGTTAGGATTAAGGTTTATTTCTAAGAAAAAACAGTTTTATGTTATTTAAACAGTTTTTCTATAGAAACTCTATATAATAAGTATTGTGAATCACTTAAGAGCCTATAATACCTGTTCCACCATGTTTGCGCGCCTTTACTCGTGAATTGGTTCCACAACTTTGAAACACTTTGGCTGAAATCCACATGTATCCTCCGATCATCGATTAGAGCATTATCCATCTGTCATGGAAATATGTAGAGAATAATGTCAAAATTACATTCGTAATCTAATCACTTACAATTCATGCATATTGAAATTTCTTTGAAGATACATGCAACAAAAAAGAAAAAGATGCACAAGTTATGTATACCTTGAAGTATGCTTGCTTGCAAGATTTTTTGTCTTCAAACTCTGAAATATAAATAAAAAGTTGAGGTTACACAACGATATATATTGATCACACAAAACACACAATAAAACGTAAAAAGGAAAAGATAAAAGAGATCAATTATGTATAAGATCAGATTGAAAAAAGGCATCCGTTTATATATAAAAACATCAATATTAGTCAATGCAAAATTGTTAATTTGTTTTATGTTTCCGCTGGTACATATGATTATTATTAAGGTAGTTTATTAGGTTACTAAAATATATAGTTTCACCAGAAAAGATCGAGAACAACTAATAATGCAAAATTCTAAACTTGCCACGTTACAAACGCAGCTCGATTAAGGGGCCCACCAAGTAGTTTCTATAGTTGGATGGCGTTGATCAACTGATTATTATGTCAGTGAAAAAGCAACATACAAAGATAAAAGGTTATGAAAGTAAAATAAGAAAATGGACATATACATAACTAAAAAAGTACTCACTTTTATGAATGATGACTGACATGACATACTCCGTCTATTAATTTCCTGCATAAATGGAAAGTTTTCAAACTAACATCCTGGACATCAACACTATCTTCAAAGCCTCTCATTTAATCAAGTATTACCGCTCTACCATGATGTAAAGACAAAGAAATGGCATTTTCATCAAATGGCTCAACAATGACAAGTTGTGTACCTATATAACATATTTCAGTGAGTTAAAGTTGTACCTATATAAACAATAGTGACACTGTAGTTGAAATCAGTCGCCATAGACAATAGTGTTCTGGTACGCTACAGTATACCCTTATATAGCAATTTTATTATCTGACCCTATATCATATAAAAATTACAGCTTCAAAACGCAGTAATTGTCCAACACACAAGTTCAAACACATAATTTAGTCGAAAGAAATAGGTATACCTGATTAGATAATTAGGTCTTCGCATGAGGGTTCTTACTTTGCATTGGGTCTACTGAGCTTGGAGCCACATATCTGCCTATCGCGAAGCAGGATGCATAGGAACGCTGGGCATAGGTGGTTGTGGAAATAACATTGGCATTCCTTGGCTAGGATACCCCTAAACAGTTGGGGAAGAGGGAGGGTGTCGTGACCCTTGTGCATTTGGAGGAAATTGAAACATATTTAGGTGTCCTTGCTAATTCATCTCCATTCCCATTCCAATTCCATAGCCCATTCCTATACCAATTCCCATGGGGGAGAAATGAGGATGCATTCCACCTTAGTAACGCATAGACCCGCTGAACACTGCAAAATGTTGTTCAAACCCATTTCACGAGTCTAATTATAAGCAGATAAGACTGGATGTACAATGTAGATATATGTTTTGGGCTATCAGAGAAACATGTTAAGTAAAGTGGAAGTAAAAGATAATTCACCATCAAGCCTCCATGCACTCTCCCAGCCTCGTGTCTTTTGTTTTCGTTCTTTTGCTTCATCTGTGACATTTACCCAATTTGCACGACCTGTCCGTTTCGCCAGTCATGTTTAGTTCAGGCTGTGAACTAATTGAACCTCATCTTAGTAGGATGAAAGATTGCTACTCAACAAAAGTTTAAAATCAACAACATAAATTCATATGACCATGGCTTTGATAATATCAAACGTCAACTCTTGTTAAGTAGGTGTCATAGAAAATAAATAAATGATGTCGTGAGAGAATTTAAGAGAAACCAACGACTTACAATATGGTTGAAGAATTAGATCAACTTTTTCACCTTTTGTGTTGGTCTTCATTGCTTTTGGTATTGCCATAAAAAATTACAATAGAAGGAAGAAGCATAGTTGTGGTTAGTTAAATACTACAAAGAAAATTGAACAACAAACTCCATCGATATTGAAAATAACAAACGCTCTTATAACTAAAAAAATGCACTTGCCAATGATGATGAATAATATATTACCCTTTTTTTTCATTTGCTCCCTTATTTATCATTGTTATGAAACTTTTTTTTCCAAAATAAGTGCGTCATTATTCTTGTTTTATATCCTGGTAATGTGGCTTTACACTGAATAAATAGTATAGGTGTCGACTTGTCAAATTGCTTGTTATATGATCGTTAATAAGTATGTACAAAGTTAATAATTAACCTGGCCATATAATGTCATTGTCCTTTAGGATCCGAGTTGACTCAGATGGTGGTAACACATATCCTTCCATCCAATTGTGGTAGCTTCATAAAAATGTCATCCATGTTAACTTTTTTTGGTTCGTCTGTTGTGGATAATACGTCACCAACATTTTTTTCATCCTGATTTGGTTCTGCTACAGCTTAGGAAGAATCTTCGTGACGTTGAGAAACGGCTTCTTGAACTTGGGAATTGGCCACCGGTTGTTCCGTATGAGACTATTGAGACTCTAATTTTGAAGCAACAGTGTATACAACCACTTGAAGTAGACCTATCACCGTCACGGTAAGTACATAATAGTAAATGTTAAACCCACACAGCCAAATATTGTAAAGTTTAGCATTACTATAACATTTCACTATCCTTGTTTAATTGCATTAGTTATTAATTTATTTTAATTGTTAGTTAAGAACTTAAGATTAGAGTTTAGAGCATGTGATTGCAAAATTTTAACAGGAGTTCTAATGTTGGAAGTGTACTAATTAGATTCACATGAATTCAGTATTTTATTTATTTTTTAATAATGATCGATATGTTTGCTTAAACCTCTACACGGCTTCCAACCTAATACACCCAAGCAAAACAAAACTACTACCAATAGCCATAAGTATAGCATCTCGTCAGCTCACTCAATCATTATAGCTCCCATGGGCCATGGCTGGAATAACAATCAGCACCTGAAATGTTTCAATTTTCCACAATTATTCAAGAATTAATCGATTTGAGATATGTAGTATCACTAAGGTAGTTAAAAGGAAACGGTTAAAAGTCTCTCAAATGTATTTCTATGGTTAAAAAACCTCTAAAACGTATATGTTTTTTCCTATACTATTGGGTGGGCATGACTTGCCTTTCGTGTGAACGAATGTGCGTTAATCTTGGTGTCACCAATGTCTGAAGTGAATACTACATGCAACTGTTGGAAGAGCAAAAATCGGGCAGTTAGTTTATTAAGGGAAAAAAGACTTATTAATATAGAACATGAAATATTACCTCCTGAATGTCCCCCGTGAAATGAGAAAGGAATAACAGTGATACTGTTATTTTAAAACAGTATGCACTTCCTCATCAAAATAACAAAACTATTTAATTAATTGCATCTCAATCCTCATAAACTTTTTTGATCAAAACAGATTTTCCATTGACATATTACCAAAGTATGTTGGTGTCGGTTTGGGTTGCCCCTATTTGATTGATTGGAGTTCCGCTAACTACATGACGTAACTTACAGTGTCTCGTACTAATGCAGCATGGCGTAGGAGCTCATTACACTAACCACCAACAAGAAGAAGCATATCATACCCACAATCCCACACCCCCTTAATCTAAGAACTATTGCTACATCCTTAATTTCAAATTATTGACAAATAACAAAAATAGTTTCATATTTGAAGGTTTGGTTTACTTGTCATTGGCAAAATCTGCTCAGATGTGAACGAAATTTAATGAAAATATCATTGCCAAAATGCAGGTTTGACTTGCCGGTGATTGCAGATCAAGATTGCTACTTGTTGGTTTAAAACCAATTACAGCTTAAGCTATGGTCTCAAGTCATCAAAATCAATCCTCTTTGCAGCTGCTCAATCAGTCCTGAAACTCAAGCTACTAAAAAAATGTGTACAAAGACTCGGATATTTAGTTGCCTATTCGCACCCTTACATATTGAAACTGTGCTAACCTACATATACCTAAACACTATTTCCCAAAAAGAGCCACCAAATAGTGGTTCAGTACTTCAGTTCAAAACAATTTACTTGTAAAGTGAAGCAAAGCGGTGAAATATGGGAGTACAGGAAAGGGTAATGATATGCATGTGTTATAATTATCGTAGGCATATTTATACGCGGTTGTACATGAGAAGGGTGGTAAAAAATGATTTATGCGAGCTTGGAAGTTAAACTTACCTTTTAGTTTCACTCGGCTGACCAAAACCTTGAAATGCGTAATTTTTTTGAAACATGCGAGGAAGGGAATTAGTCATCTAAGGAACATGGCCGCTGCAAGTATGTAAAGAGCACACAATTAGTGACCTTTAAACAAATATTTAGTAACAATACAAAATTAAAGGGTTCTTTATACACTCAATTGTTCAACTGTCACATAAGGTTCAGTTCAATATGTAACAGCCGCGTAGGCAAGTCAAATACCGTTAGGTCTTTACTTTCACCGACAATCTCACGTGACAGAGATGTTTAGCACTGCGGTTTGATAGCGGCTAAGAAACAAGTAATAATCAGAAACACAGTTCTAATACAATGTTTGGATATGCTTCTACCGTTTAATATTATAAGAGTTTTTGGCAAATTCAAAACATTTATGGTAACATTCCAATTCATTACTAAAAGGTCAAAAAAGGCACTTAAAGATCATAACACGATACCAATTCCCAAATGAATATCACATAATCACTTTCATAACGTAATGGAAAACACTCCTATAAAATATAAACTTACCTCACATAGTTGCACTGTGGTGATGTCGTTTTCGCCTTGTTGGTACCATCTGACAAAAGATATGCCTGCACATGTCACACAATTCCCACCGGATAAAAAACAACATAAATCTCAAATTTAGAGGTGGAGATTTCATTCCATTTACTTATGAGTGGGTCTTATG
Organism: Artemisia tridentata subsp. tridentata; assembly: GCA_021014915.2. Classification (NCBI taxonomy): domain Eukaryota; kingdom Viridiplantae; phylum Streptophyta; class Magnoliopsida; order Asterales; family Asteraceae; genus Artemisia; species Artemisia tridentata. The sequence goes on from CP139507.1 coordinate 403,370,894, forward strand.
TAAGGGTCTTAAAGATCGTGATACAATCCATAGCCAAACTTTAGTAAGCTCGAGCTCGAATAAATTAGTAAAAGCTAGGATTATTTTGAAAGCTTAATTAGAGCTGGAAAAAAGGCTTATAAAATTTTTGGACAAAAAATTGACACTAGGGGCAAGGATTTAAGCATATCACTTCTAGAGATGAGGGGGTGGGCTGACTGGCGTAACCAATTCAGGTTTTAGTGTGTCATTTTTTGGAGGGTTTAGATCAGATTGGATTGAACCGAAAAACACTAAAAAACTGGCAATGAATGTGTTGAGTTTGATTACAAACGTAGGAGGTCTTATGCATCGAAATCAAACACTAACTGGGCTATAATGCTCCCCTATTAGCTATTCTATCTACACATTCTATAACTACACCACACAACCTAAATCGACCAACCCCATGTAAAGATACAAAAGAACACATGTTATACCACATCCGGCTTGACCTCTAACTTCGCCTGACTTTCTCCAATCCATATTATCTGACAATTCTTCTGTGATATTGACAGGCACAGCCAGACCCATATAATGCGAATATCCAGGACCTTTATAACCCAAATGAATAGCTTGAAATTTCTTCATAATCATGTTAGCGTATTTGTTTTCAGCGAGCCTGTATGAAGATTATGTGAATTGATATAGTGTGAATTGATATAGTCAATATACAGGACATTAGATTGGTATATACCATATCTTACCTTCCTGATTCAGTGCTAATCCCACTTGACAATCAGGATTTTGAAATTGTTAGTTCAGATGCCTTCATAATAAATCACTTTTAGCTTCTTTTTTTCTGTGTAGAAAAAAAAAATTTACAGTTGAAAGGAAAAACTTTATCGTTGACATATTTTTCTTTAGTGAAATAAGGGTGTTATCCAGAGTGCCTGGGCTAATGACTATAACAGGGACCTTAGGATCATTGGGAAGTCTGAAATTGGATGTTCTAACATAAATTGGGGCCCAACTGCAATCCTGGATTTCTGTCATAGGCACAACATTATGAAAATAAACCATCAAATTAAGATTACAATCGAGCTATATTCGGCCACCAGTAAAGAAAATGAGCTAGTACCTTCTTCCATGCTGAACAGATTCCCTTGTGAACTTGGCCTGATTGTGTTTGCTGATACACTAATGCACAAGTTACACGAATTCTATTTGGCGCAAACCTGAATTATGAAATCCATATTAATTTTATATGTCCTTTAAAAAACTATTTATATTTGCCAAAGTAGTTGTTGCAAACCAAGACCAACTCAATGTACTTACTTTAAGGAAGAAGAAATTGAATAGTATAGGCTGCAAGCGTGGGCTACAGATGAAAAAAACAACCAAAAGGAGACTTAGCTGATATGAAGGTTACAAAAACATTGAGAAGAACAGAGTATGTGTTCAAATTGAATTGAGGCCCATGGTTTTTGAATTTGGTTACCGGAGGTTTGTTTATGACCTTTCGCCCGCACACTGAACATCTTTCATAGTACCATGGTTTTATTGTGTTGATTTTCAGTATGGCAGCATCAGTTGTGAATCTAACATCCTATTCGAACCATTTTGCAGCAAGTAATGGGTGTTTTTGGTAATATCAGAAAGAGATTTATGTAATTACCAAATAGTTTTGCGGGTTCATTTCAAGTAAATCAGCTAATTGTATCCAAAAAAAAAAAAAAAAAAAAAAAAAAAAAAACTCAAATCAATAAAAACACTCAAATCAATTCTTGAATAATAATAAAAACATTCAAATCAATCAAACAAAGATAAATGATCCAAAAATCTGTTAACCCCCAATCAGACAAATCAATCAATTTGTTTTTTTTAATGAAAATTCACAAACCTGGTTCACAGTTGATGAATCGGCCTATTTTTTGTGAAATTCGGTTCATATATGGCCCGATCATAAAACCTGTAAATATACAAAACAAATGAAAACACATTATAATGAAACACAATAAAATTTATAATCATAAAATCTTGATTTGGAGAAGAACAGAGTATGTGTTAAATTGAATTTGATTGATTACTGATGAAGCAATACAGATTAGGGTAATGGGAGATGATGATGATGATGATGATGATGGCGATTATATGAGGATGATGATGAAGCTGCAAATTTAGGGTTGTTGTTGTTGACGTGATTATGTGCGACTGTTTTTTGAATGGATTAGGGATATTTAGAATGTTGGATGAGAATAAAACTGTGTTCGACCCATTCAATCCGGCGTTAAACACGGTATAGATATAATAAATCACGATTTCAACGAGTGAAGCAGGTAATGTTTATGTCAGTATATTAATTTTGTTTTTCAATGGCATATCACAATTTGTTACATGGTCTAATGGTTGAGGCTCTTGTTTGTGGACGACCAGCCTAAGTTCTAATCTTGCGAGGGCTATGTTTTTTACACAATTAACTCCGAATTTTAGTTGATTAATAGTAGCTTAGGTGGACTAAATGTGATGACATGTCTTTTAATGACAATTACATGGCAATGACGTGGACTTATGTGGCATTATCTACGTGTAACGCCTCCTGTTATATATATATATATATATATATATATATATATATATATATATATATATATATATATATATATATATATATATAAGAGAAGAGTGTGTATAATTTGTATAAAAATGTATTTTGTGAGTGTATTGGGTATTAAAAATAGGTATTGGTTAATAGTTTTTACGGTTAAAGTTAAATACGTGTAATTAAGTGGGCTTAGTAAAAGAATTATAAAAGTGTAAGAAAATAATTTTTGGCGCTTTCGTATTAATTTAGGAAGTGTGAGAAGGTATTAAAAATAATCGTTGGGAGTGTCGGGTACATTGTTCATTTAAATTGTGAAGGGCTTTTATTAAATCAATACTTGCGAGTAAATAAAGATGCAATTGCCCTAACAATTAAATTATGAACTGGAGTAGTGGCAATGAACTGTAATGTCGTAGACTAAATATAATCTAAAGTCGTAGTGCACAAGAGGGTTATTCCTAGTTTTACGTTTACTTAACCAAATAGTTATACGTAAATTGTGCTTAGGTAAATGTCAAAATAAATAGTTTGAGTTTATAAAATAGTATTGACCTGTAAAATGTCGGGTTATAATAGAAGTGAAGTTCAATGTCACCTTTCAGGATGTGGTCCCTGATGAAATGGTACCTGACATCTATGTGCTTGGTTCTGGAGTAGAGAACAGGAGTGTTGGAGATGGCTATTGTGCCGGTGGTGTCACAAAAGATTTGAACGTTGTCATAAAGAATCTCATAGTCAGCTAGTTGGTTCTTTATCCAGAGGACTTGAGCACAACAACCAGCAGCGGCCACATATTCAGCTTCAGCTGATGACATTGCAACTGAGATCTGTTTCTTTGCACTCCAGCACACTAACTTTCCACCAAGCATTTGGCAACTCCCTGATGTATTTTTTCGATATGTTTTGCAGCCTGCATAGTCAGAGTCTGAATATGCCTTGAGATCGAACCCTGATCCTTTAGGATACCATAGTCCCAAGCATGGAGTTCCTTTAAGATACCTGAAAATTCAATAGTTGCTAGATGGGATTCCTTGGGGTTAGACTAGTACCTTGCACAATGACATGTGGAGAATTGTATGTCGGGATGAGTCGCTGTTAGGTACATCAGACACTCAATAATGCCTCTATATAATGTTTCATTTACAGATTTCCCTGATTCATCAAGACCCAAATTGTTTGGGGGTGACATGGGGCTTTTGGCTGATGCACAATCAGTGAGATCGGATTTCTTTAACAAGTCTTTAACATATTTTTCTTGAAAAATAGAAATACCTTTGGAATTTTGTTTTATTTGTAGACCTAGAAAATATGTTAACTCACCCATCATACTCATTTCATATTTTGTGGTCATTAGCTTGGCTAAGTGTTGACAAAGTGTTTCATTTGTTGACCCAAAAATAATCTCATCCACATATATTTAAACAAGTAGGACATCACCCTCCTCTTTGTAGATAAACAGGGTATTGTCTATTGTACCACGAATGAACTTATGTTGAATGAGAAATGAAGAGAGAGTGTCATACCAGGCTCGGGGTGCTTGTTTAAAACCATAAAGAGCTTTGTCTAATTTGTAGACGTGCTCAGGATGGTTGCTGCTCTCGAACCCTGGTGGTTGCTTGACGTAGACTTCTTCTTGAAACTTTTCATTTAGAAAGACACTCTTGACATCCATCTGATAGATCTTGAAGTCTCTATAAGCTCCATAAGCTAGGAAGATCCTTTTTGCTTCAATTCTTGCAACAGGAGAAAATGTCTCGTCATAGTCTATTCCCTCTTCTTGTCAGACCATTTTCATCTCGCTTGTTCATAAAGATCCATTTTATCCCAATTAACATTTTTCCTTTAGGAGCAAGAACCAATTTCCACACATTGTTTTGTTCGAACTGAGTAAGTTCTTCTTGAATGGAAAAGATCCATCCTTCTTCTTCAAGAGCTTCTGTGACTCTTTTTGGTTCAATCTCTGATAAAAAATCAGCATAAACACATTCATTTGTTGAAGCTGCTTTAATTGCTTTAAGCTGACTTCTGGTAGTTATTCCAACTGTTGGTTCTCCTAAAATATTGACTAAATCAATGCCCTTTTCTTTTGACCACCTGTCTTGAAGGAGTGGAGTGATTGAAGTATGATGGATGTGAGATGGAATTGGTTTGGAGTTGGGTATGGATTCCATATGATCGCCTGTATGGGTATTAGGGAGAGTTACTGTGATGTTTTGATGTGGAGCAAAGAGGGTTTCTTGTTGAGTAGTTTTTGTGATATTTGATTCAAGACTACCATCTGTTTCTTTTGAGGTGTCACCCTGATATGATGAGGACAGAGGATCGTAGGCGGGAATGTACGGCAAGGTTTCAGTGTAGATTGGATGAGTATTTTTGATTTCATTTGGTGAGTGCTCGTCAGGAGGAAATTGTTTTGCTTCGTTGAAGTGTAAGTCATCAGCTTCAGTTCCTGAGCGATTTACGATTTCTTCACCTTCTTCAAAGGTAACATGAAATGTTTCTTCAACTTCTTGTCTCCTAATGTTGAATACTCTGAATGCCTTTGAGTCCAATGAATACCCTAGAAAGAATCCATCATCTGCTTTGTCATCAAACATTCCCATGTGATCTCGATGATTATGAATGAAGAATGGGCAGCCAAATACATGGAAGTAACTTATGTCAGGCTTTCTTCCATGAAACACTTCATAAGTTGTCTTCATGTGTTGCTTAATGATGATAGATCTGTTTTGAGTGTAACAGTCAGTATTGATAGCTTCTCCCCAGAACTGTTTAGGGAGAGATGATCCATTGATCATAGTTCGGGCTGCTTCAATCAGTGTCCTGTTTCTTTTTTCTACCACCGCGTTTTGTTCAGGAGTACACGGGGAAGAAAAGTTTTGTGATATTCCTTTTTCATCACAAAAGTTCTCAAGCTTACTATTTCTGAATTCTGTCCCATTATCACTTCTTAGTTGTTTCACCATTTGAACATTGAAGTTTTCCATTCTTCTGATAAACGACATGATATATTGGTGTTAGCCAAAGTATATATATATATTATAAGAAAAACCGGACCAAAAGGTCAATTATCTCTCTAACCAAGAGTGAATATACCAAGAGGTCAAAGAAAATCAAACAAAATCTAATTCCGGAAGTATTGAATTTTCCCGTGTCGTTAAGTCCCGATGAAGTGTGAATGGAACTTCGAATTTCGTTCATGATCGGGTGATTTGATTAATTGAGATATTTTGGAATTATGATAAAAACAGAGAACATATACTAAAAAGCAACTAATAATCATATAAAACAAGAAAGTAAAGCACAAATAAGCAAAAACGCAAATTAAACTAGAAAACGGACTCTAAACGGGGATTAAACGGGCAAAAAAAACCTAAAAATAAAAAATTAACCCTAGATGTGTAAATTTGATTTCTAAAAGTCCTAGATGACTAAAAATAATTTTACAAAAATGAATTATATTTTTTTGCTTTTTATTTTATTTATAATGAATTAAAAATACTTTTAATCTAAAAATAATATTAAAAATACTAAATTAATACGAAAAATTATGAAATTTTTTGGAAAACTACTTTAAGCTATAAGGAACTTAGGAAAAACAAAAAGGAATCAAAAGCTCATCTAGATAAGCTGTGAATAAGCTAAAAGAGAAAATAAGCTAAAAGGGGAAAAAGGGTTTAAGTAAAATTCAAATGCACCCTTAGTCGAAAAAGACCCAAGGGCGCAGTTGGTATTAGTGTGGTGTGTAAAATGGTTGAGGTTGGTTGAGGTCAGGGGTTCGAGCCCTGCTCACCCCTGGCTTCCCAACTTCCCCTTTTTTTATTTTTTTTTACAAAAAAACTTTTTAAGGAACTTTTAAACAACTTAAAAATAAGCACTTTTAATGAAAACAATATTTTTATAACTAGTTAAATAATCTAGAAAGAGATGAATTAAGCTAACAGTTTTGCTAAGAAACTAAAAGCTTATAAACTAACTTGAAAATGAGGCACAAGCTTCTATAAGCTTGTGTAGACCTAATAAGCTAGTAAAATACTTACAAGCTAACTAATAAGCAGATTCTAACCTAAAATAAGCAATCCTAATAAGCTAAAAAGCCAAAAACTCAGTTAAGCCAATATCACATCTGCCAACTAAACAGCCTAAGAGGGCAAGTTTAGACTATTCAAAAAGCTATTAAATCAATAAGCTATACCCTAGAACCTGAAAACAGATTAAGATAAGCTAACAAAGAGTTCACAAAATCAATTTAAGGCAATTTAGAGCTTATTAGATGCTTAAAAATAAGCTGATAAGACAGCTAGTTAAGACAAAATTGAGAACTGTAATACTTAAAATTAGACCTGAACTACTACTTTTAGCACTAGATTAAGGACTGATAAGCTTATCCAATAAGCTGAAAACCTAAAAACAAATGAAGACTAACCACTAATGAACATTAAAAACCAACTTTTAAGAAATTTGAACTAGAAATAAGGTGAAAAATAAGCTATAAAAAATGGACAGTTAGACTTCTGTTTTTAGCTTTTTGAAACTTTTTGACAAAACAAGAAACTACACTACTGACTCAAATCTGAAATTGAAAAACTAAAAACAGCTATGAAACCAACTTAAATGACCTTAATGAAACCAAAATAAGCTAGACCCTAACTCTATATCCCTATGCTGTTGATATGCTGATAATCAGCATAGCTAAAATTGCTATGCAGATAGATGTTTTTTGAGAACTGAAAACTTGACTTAAAAATGACTCAACACTATTAACCAGAAACTTGAAATTTGCATTTAAGACTGACTATAAAACAACAATTCACCAACTAAATGACTTTTGAAGAACTAAACAAATTAAGCTAATCAAAACAGTTTTAGACTACCAACTTTAGGAAATTTAACTAAAACATAATAAACTTGCTAAATTTGTTTAAAACTTATCTAAAACTACTAATTATACAATATAAAATCTAAATCAAAGTAAGAACTGATCCAGAACAAGCTAAAACAGTTTTAATCCTTTGTTAAAACTGCAAGCCAAACACCCCTTTAAATTTCTGATTTGCTTTTTAAAACTGAATTAAGCTATAAATCTCATGTTTTAATGAAAACAGATTATCATTAAGTGTATTAAAAGGTTTTCAAGCAATAGTTAATAAGAAATTAGAACTTAACCAATAAGCAAAGCTTATTGGCTATTTTGACAGTTAAAACACTAATAAGAACAAATAACCTCAAAACTATGAAATAAGCAACTAGAATGATAGATCTACTACTAATAAGCATATAAAAGACAGATTAAACACAAATAAGCACATAATAAGCAGAACTAAGCAATAAGCAGTTTCAAAAATAAAAATGTAAAAGTATAACTCACTTGGTCCTTTGCTCAAATAAGGACTAAATATGCTCCAAGAGCTGATCTACAAGCTCCAGCTTGTTTAAAAAAAGCTGGGAAAGTCCAATAAGCCCGTCCAAATCTGGCTTATCATCCAAACTGCTTATTTCACCTTAAAATCAGATTATGAAATCACAAGCTTAAATAAACGCAAACCAACTATTGAGAAGTTGGACTGAGCTTATGTAGAAGTAGTAAGAGCTTATTAAAGAACTTAAGACAGCTTAATTTAACCATATGAAAACATTATTAATGCATTAAAAAGAAATAGACAATTATTTAAACAAACGGAATTTTATTAAAACTTTAAGAGTATTACAATACTGAAAAGGAAATACAATGCTGTTAAAAAGACAACTAAGGAAAACTACAATAAGCACTAAATAAGTTAAAGACTAAAAACGTGTAAAAAAAAAAGAGATCCATTGTGAGGTGAGGAGGTCTTGTATTTATAGCCAGTTAAGGGAGCTTCGAGGGTTTCTGGGAGCTCCTTCTTCTCTAATCCAGACCCTTCAATCATTTCCCATCAATATCAACCCTTGGATTGAGTGCCACGATGCTTCATCCAATTACACGCTTAGGGATTGCCAGCTTGGACATTAATTACGTCACTCTTTCATCCACGTGGTCTTCTAGAAGAGGGAAGTGTCCAAGATTTTAACCTGTACAAATTAACCAGAGGTGAAGGGAAGAGGAAGGTAAATAGTGAAAATGAGTTTTCCCGCTCTTAATTTTGACTGGGGTGAAAGGGGGTTAGACTGGGTTATATAAAAGGGACGGGTTTGATCCGATTTTATTATTGGATTGGGTTTATGTTAATGGGCTTGGCTGGGTTAAGGATGAAGTATTATAAAAGGATTGGACTAGATCAGGTTTTTGATTTAATAGGATTTTAAGAAAGTTAAATTAGGACTAACTTTACAAAATTTAAGGGACTAATGGTGTAAATTGGTTTTGGACATTTGGTGAAAATGATTTATCATTAAGGTTCGGCTTGGTATTTTTAGGTTTAGGCATGATCCAAAATGTAGAAAATCATCCCCGGCTCTGGCTTTTCACGCTCGTTCCAATCTCGTGCTCGTGTTTGTCTGTTTTATCTCTATTTTTGTCCTTTTATCATATCCGTTACCTGCACATGCAAAAACACAAAAACAAACATATATTTGGCATTTATGATCAGTTTTTGGTCTTTTGAGTCCGTTTTTGATAAATAAAAGGTATGTGATTTAACACATACCAAAATCCCCCATGCTAAGGTATTGCCGTGTCCTCACGCAATGTCATCACATCACGCTTTTAAAACAAAAAATTTCAAACCTCTTTTTACTAAAAATTTTGAAAAGTAGCAAAGTGTTCCTCAAAAGAGATTAAGAAATCAATAGTTCTAAAAATGCCCCGTTTGACCATTTTATTGTATATAACATATTTTGGAAATTTTCTAATATGACGGCATGTTGACTTTCATTATTTAACAATAACTTTTAGGATCACGGAGTAAGAAACACTTTTCATGAAAAAACGTCCATATGGATAAAATTCATCGTCCTTGATTTTTCGAAAGTCCCCAAACCAAGCTTAAAAATGAAATCATTGTTAAATACAAGTTAGATGCCAACACTACCCATAGATGCTAATTGTGTACGCACAGCTACTTCTTGCTCCCTTATTCCTATTTCCTCTAAGGATTTTATATAAAAAATGAGTTTTTCTTTTTATTTCTATAGATTTTTAGTCCGATAAAGGCACCAAATATAGACGCTAACTAGTTTAAAATCATTCCCTCGAGAATCGTTGCCTATAAAAATGAGGTCCACATCAAGGTTATAATTTAACATGATTTAAGGGATATCATTTTTATTTCGACCGAAACAACTCATCTACGAGTCCAGAGACAGAAGCTTTTTTAGGATATCCCCGGAGTTGAAATTTGGCATTATTAACATTATTAAGCACATATTAGTCCTCTGCCTTTTAAACAACCAAAACAACGACAACTAACCGTCAGGTATCAAGAGTCTTATTTTGACCTTGGAGATTTTTCCTCTGCCTTTTTGAAGTCTGAGTCAACGGGAGCGAACCGTCAGGAAACACAAAACTTTTATGGCTTTGGATTATTATTATTTATATATTATGTGCCAAATCCCGAGTCCTGCAGTCTTTCGACAGCCGAAACAATAGCACGTACTATCAAGAATCAGTAGTTTATTTCCCCGCAACACTGGCAGTACCTTGATGTGTGCCCAACTTTCATAAGCAAGAATTCTCTAAAGAAGGAGTAAAAACGAATTATCGCCAAAACAGTGCACCTTTAACTATTAAGAATTTTCTTCTTTTTTTTTCTTTTTTTTTTTTGGTTTATCTATACTATCTATAAAGAGAAAATGGTCAAAAATTCAAGAAATGAAAAGTGAAAAAACTGAAATTAATGTATTGCCTAAACTACCCTTTGAAACTTAAAACTTGTTTGGTCAACCTTGTTATAAAATGAAATGTGAGTCAATATGGAATGTCTTTGAATTGCTAAAGGAAATGTTGAAATTGAATAGTTATTAACGGAATATAAACATTGCATTCATTGCACACGTTGATACTACTGTATTTGAAAACATGAAACTGAAACAGGTTAATAAGGAAACACAGCAACACATATTTACACAAATAAAAACAAACACTATTATCTTTTCTATCTCAATATAACAAACCATCTTCTCTTGCAACACCATCTTCTCTTGCAACACCATCTGCTCCTCCTCAACCGCCACCACCTCATCTTCCGCCGCCACAATCCCCCGGAACCAGTGCTTTTGCTGCTACCCCCAACACCACTGGTTCCTAACACCACCGTCAACCCTACCACCGAGACCCCCACACCACCGTCACCATCAGATTCTCCATGTTTTGATGATTTTTGTAGAGATTATTTTCTTTAGATCTATATATATATTTTTTCAAGTTTTGACTATTATTTTTTAGATCAATATATTACAATTTACAGATCTCTGTTTTTTTTTTTTTTTTTTGGACAAGTTTGGTTCAGATAATACATTGTTGCCTCACCGGAATCTTCTATGTCATCACGGGAATCTGTTGTTGCCTCTGAAAATGAATAAAGTTTGATGTGTAAGGTTTTTCTTCTTTTTTATTTTTTTTATTTATTATTATTATTATTATTATTATATTATTATTATTATTATTATTATTATTTTTAATTTTGTAAGTTTGTTTAAATGCTTATTTGTTATTTTTTTTATTTAATTAATTTTGTGGTTACCGTATGTTAAATTATTGGTAAAGTGTATATATATTTCAACTTTTTGAAGAATTTTTTTGTAGATCAATATATATTTTCAAGGGATGAAAGTTTTTAATTAATAGATCCATATATTTTTATACATATCTCAATTTCATAATATTCTTGATGATTTTTAATTCAGATCTGTTGCTGTCGACGCCGCCTTTGTGGGAATCCGCATTGCATCGATGAAATGTACGATTCATTTTCAAATTAGTTTGTAAATTTGTTTCTGATTTTTTTTTATTAGTTTGTTAGTTTTGTGTATATTGGTAGAATATACAAATTTCTGAGTATGTTGTTAGGTTATGTAAATTTTATGTTTATACTCTTGTAAATTTTGATGATGTAAATTGTTATATATTTGAGAAATTTGGTTGTGTAATTTGTTTAGACCAACCATCATTAAACTTCTATTAAAGCTCAAATTTGACACATTCATAGCAATGAGAATTTATAGCGTCATACAGTCATATGATATTTTGGTTAAGTGTTTTGTGTAACCAAAACATCACTATAACTATCTGCCGCTAGAATATATATAGTAGATAGTATAAAGCAAAAACCCCAATTCTTGAGAAGTGGAAAACTTAAATTTGTGTTTTTGCCTAAGTTGCCCTTAATTAATAATCCTAATACATATCTATGGCAACTCATAAATATTAATACATATAATGCATTTCCGAACTTTATATTAAGGATTTTTACTTTTGACAAGTTTTTATGTATATATGGCATTTCTTTGATTTTTTTTTAAAGTATCTATTTGTAACTCATAAATATCTTGTTTCTTGTTTTATGATTCATGTGTTGGTGTCCCTGAACATGTATATATGACATTTCTTTGATTTTTTTTAAGTATCTATTCGTAACTCATAAATATTTTGTTTTCATATCTACTAGAGACGTATATTCTGAAAAATTCAACTCATAAACACATTATACCTTTTAGGAAAATCTTTTAGTAAAGGGAATTTGAGACAAACAAATAATTATTTGGCCACGAAAGGTAATGAGTATGACGTGTTTTAAAGTGTGTTTGCTAATAAAGATGAAACGAGTTTTGACTATTATTTGGTAATAGACGAATACTCGTGCATAACAACGGAATTTTCTAACTTGATGTTTTGTGTAATCAAAATATCACTATAATTATTTGTCGTTATAAAATCCCGTTGCTATGCACGGGTACTCGTCTAGTTTAGCTAATGGGAGCAAAATTCCACAATTAACCTCTACGAGCTCTAAAGAGATCAAACTACTCCACGCTTAGCATCTAACTTATATTTAACTTTCCATTATAAAGGTTAAAGGGACAAGCTAGAGCTCAACATGCTCAATTAAGTCAAAATTTTATTCATACTCTCACCAACGGAAAGTCAACAATGGGTCAAAACACTTATTATATTTTTGCAAAAATTTATAAATTTTTTCATTTTTTTGGAATTTTGGAGGAAAAACGGGGTTGCGAGAGTATAAGGCAAAATGAAAGGTAAAATCAAATCGAAAGATTACCCCCCCAGACTAAAACGAGACATTGTCCTCAATGTTTTGAGATAAGGGTCCTCTTATGCAAATCTAAAGCCGTTTATTAATTATGCTAATAGATAAACATTAATCGATAAGATTTAGGATATCGGATTTCCCAATAAACATTGAAGGATGAAACTCGAGTGGATGAAAGACAAAACCACCAGCACGAGAGTCTTCATAATTCGAGCACGAGAGTCTCCATTGTGAGGTGAGGAGGTCTTGTATTTATTGCCAGTTGAGGGAGCTTCTAGGTTTTCTTGGAGCTTCTTCTCTAATCCAGACCCTTCAATCATTTCCCATCAATATCAACCCTTGGATTGAGTGCCACAATGCTTCATCCAGTCACACGCTTGGGGATTGCCAGCTTGGACATTAATCACGTCACTCTTTCATCCACGTGGTCTTCTAGAAGAGGGAAGTATCCAAGGTTTTAACCCGTACAAGTTAACTAGAGGTGAAGGGAAGAGGAAGGTAAACAGTGAAAACGGGTTTTCCCGCTCTTAATTTTGACTGGTGTGAAAGGGGGTTTGACCGGGTTATATAAAAGGGACGGGTTGGATCTGGTTTCATTATTGGATTGGGTTTATGTTATTGGGCTTGGCTGGGTTAAGGATGGAGTATTATAAAAGGATTGGACTGGATCAGGCTTTTGATTTAATTGGATTATAACAAAGTTAAATTAGGACTAACTTTGCAAAATTTAAGTGACTAATGGTGTAAATTGGTTTTGGACATTTGGTGAAAATGATTTATCATTAAGGTTCGGCTTGGTATTTTTAGGTTTAGGCATGATCCAGCATCTAGAAAATCATCCCCGGCTCTAGCTTTTCACGCGCTTTCCAATCTCATGCTCGTGTTTGTTTGTTTTGTCTCTATTTTTGTCCTTTTCTGGTATCCATTACCTGCACATGCAAAAACACAAAAACAAGCATATATTTTTTTATTTATGATCAGTTTTTGGTCTTTTGAGTCCGTTTTTTATTAAGAAAATGTATGTGATTTAACACATACCATATATTTAGGTGCATCACTTTTGTTATTAACACAGAACACCCAAGTGTACCTTGAGTGCTCATCGACAATGACCAGGGTGTATTTGGTGTGATTGATTGTTTGGGGTGTAACAGGGCCAAACAAGTCCGTGTAAAGAAGGTGAAGACATTTGTTTATAGAAAATGATTGCTTGGGTATGAATGAGGCACTTTTATGTTTTCCTTTCTCACAGGCTGAGCATAGTTTATCCTTTGAGAATGTGAGAGAGGGAAGACCAGCAACCAGGTTGTGTTTTGCTAAGATGTTGATGTTTTTGAAGTTAAGATGTGATAGTCTCTTGTGCCAGAGCTAGTTTGCATTAATTGAGGATTTGGCATAGAAGCATGTCTTTGAACTTGCTTGAGTAGATGTCATGTTGATGATGCATACATCCCTGATTCTTGGAGAGATTAAAACAAGTTCATTTCTTTGATTGAAAATCACGCCTTGTTTCTTGGTGAACAGAACTTTAAAGTTATCATTACATAGCTGATTGATGCTCATGAGATTGTTTTTTAGTCCGTTCACATAGGCGACTTTTGCGAAACTTATACCATTGCAGTCAACTGAACCAAATCCTTCAGTGTTCCCGGTTGAGTTGTCACCAAAGACCATTGTTGGACCTAGTTTCTCAGTCTATCTGTGTAGATACTGCTTTACTCCTGTCAAGTGTCTCGAGCATCCACTATCTGAATACCAGACTAATCTTTTCATATCACCCTCCATAGATACATTATAAATGGTTAGTTTCTTTTATGAACCCACTTTTCAGTGGGTTCATGAGACTGTTGTATAGCTGTCTTGGATGTCCTTAATGGAGGAACAGACCGAGTGGGAACTATCTTGATGTGAAATCTCGCTTCCTGATTATAGCTCCCACAGATTTGACAGCCTGTATATTCAGCACACTCATCAGAGTGATGATTATTAAGTCCATAGTACTTGCACTGCTTGTAAGTTTTTGAGTGTTTGACATGTGGACTTTGTGATTTGAGATGTCTGAATGTTCTCAGCATAACCATGTGGTGCTGATGTTCCTTGGTCAGGTGATATGCTCCTTTGCATACATTACATAGTGCGGAGATTTTATCTCTATGTTTATGTTTGAAGGAGGTTGAGCTTGAACATCCTGACCGGGGTGTTGAGGTGTCAGTGACTAATGGTGATGTGGTCAGTGGTTGGATTTTCTCTTTTAACCCTTGAACCTCTTCAACAAGATTTGTCAAGAGTTTCTCAGGGAGAGTGATCACTTTTGATGATCTGTCAAAGGTTTTCTTCTGTGAAGGTCTACTAGAAGTTTTTTTTTTTTTTTTTTTTTTTTTTTTACAGAAACCCCGACAACTTCATCTCTCTCATCAGAGGTTTGTCCTGTGAGAGAGATATTGCCAACATTCTTGTTGGAACCTTTTGGATTGACGCTTATGAGTTTAGAAAAACTGGTAAGACTATTAATGCTCACTGATTCACTATCAGTGAGGTTGTCATAAGTGCCCTGAGAACTTTCAGAGACTTGAAGGGATGAACTTAATACTCTTTCAGTGTCATATGTTGGCATGTCTTTAGAGAAGTTATTTTCTTCACTAGTATAGGATGAATTACTTGAATTAGATTTATCAGATTTAACAAATTTTGTTGTTTTTGAAAAATTTTGATCATTTATCTGATTCTTTCCACCTATCCCAGTTGTATTTTTGACAGAGACCTGATTTTTGATAAGCTTTTCCATGCGATCGGTTGAAGAGTTCCATTTTTCAATGGTTACTTCTAACTCTGAGACTTTGTCTTTGAGTTCTTGGTTAGTCTTTGTAAGCTTATCATTGGTGCTCTGAATAGCCATGCAGTGGTTTTTAATGTTCTTAAGCTCAAATAATTCATTTCTGCTCTCAACCAATCTGTGTTGAAGAGAGGTAAATTTGTTGAACAAATTTGCTCTCTGTTCTTCCACAAAGTGGAGATCAACAACGGTGTAGTCAAGAGCATGTTTCCTATCAGGAGTATTGATGAAGCGAAAAGTGTACCGCTTTTAGGGGGTCATTTAAGCCCTAAATCGTATTTATTTGATCAAATATTGCCCTAAATCGTTCCTTTTGTCATTTTAGGTACTTTTGAGAAGAAATCTGGAAAAGGAAGCATTTTGGACGTTTTTGGAGCATAAAAGTGAAGAAAACGGCAAAGTCTCAAAATTATGCTGGAAAGTACCTTTGACGGCGTCAGGGATTGGTCCAGACGGCGTCACGGCTTGGCAAAAGTGGTGGATATGAAAATTACTCATGATAAGCCAGAGAATTTTGCATGAAAAATCTGACGGCGTCACCCTTTAATGTGATCAAGGCCATCACGGTTTAAACTAAAGAGGGACGGCGTCAAGCTCAATTCTGACGGCGTCACCCCTTGATAGGCCAGAGCGGATTTTGGAGCACTAAAGAGGGACGGCGTCAGGAAGGCCATCCGGGAACCCTAAAAGCGGCGAGGTGACGGCGTCAGGATCTATAACGTGACGCCGTCAGCCCTTAAACTCTATATATAGTTTTGCAATTTTTTGTCATTAGTGTGGAACTTATTGTGTGTAATTTTGGAGGAGAAACCCTAAGACGAATTTCTGCCATTTTTAAGGGTTTTCATACCCTTGGATCTCCCATGTTTAATTGAAGATAAGTAATCGTTTAATCATTCAATATGTCTATGTGTTGTTTGATTATATCTCGTTCTTGTCTTTTGATTAACATGCTAGGCTAGATTTATCTTGTGTTTGCTTAGATCTAATGAAACCTAGCTATTGATTATTGGTTATTAGTGTGTTATTAATTGTATTGGATGATTGTTCATCGATGTTAGGCTTAAGAAAACTGGCTAACTTCCTATTCGGTAACTTGCTTGAACGTCTTAAGAAACATGAACCAATGCGTACTAAGGTTTTTATGGTTGTATTTAATGCATGAGCGAATTCTAGTGATCCCATGTTAGGAGCTTCTTAGCCGGCTCGACATAGGAGTGAAGTAGGAGCTTGTAGAGTTGGGGAAGTACGTACGCCACCCCACGATTGGTATTAAGGAATACACCCGTCATCCACGCAATTAATACACACTAATCAACCGGTAAAAGATAGTTAGGGAGTAAGGAAATCTAAGTAAACACATTTCTCTCCACATAAGTTTCACAACCTTTTCATTTTCTGTTATTTTATTTTATTTGCATTCGTAGTTATTTGGGTTAGTTGACTAGCAACTAATTCCGCCCACTCTTTCAAACCCGAGATTTTTACTGGCTTTCCATAAAAATATAAAAATACAAAAAGAATCTTCCCTCACCCTTAGACCTATTAGAATAGTTTTTTCAATCCTAACGACACTATTCCCTGTGGAGAACGATCAATCCCCCGTACTTACCACTACACTATACTACATCGGTCAGGTACACTGCCTGGTGGGGTTGTAAGCCTCTTAAGATCCCTCGAGAGGTAAAACCTGTTGTAAGGTCGCAAAACCACGCATCATGTTTTTGGCGCCGCTGCCGGGGAATAGTTATTGTTTAGGTTGAATTTTTATTTTATAGGTCTACTCACTAGATTCCTTTCTAGTGAGATTTTTATTTTATTTTTCTAGGTTTTCTTTAGTTATCTTTTTTCTTCGTTTCTTTGTTCGTAACCATTACCATTCGACATCATGGAAGATGGTAATATCCTCGATCCCAACAACCCACCACAACAACCACCACAACCTCCTAGAGCCCATACCTTAGGAGACTACTCCCGTCCTAGCCACCATGGCTATCGAAACACCATTGAGCTCACTCAAGGAGCCAATGTCACTCCCTTGCGATCCGACACCATCCGGTTGGTGCAAAGCGGATGCGCATTCCATGGACTTCGTTCTGAAGATCCTAATCAACATCTCAAGGACTTTCTCAAAATCGTTGATTCCATAGACCTTGATGTTGCCACTCGAGAGACGACCCGACTGCGTCTCTTTCAATTCTCTTTGCGGGACCAAGCTAGTCAATGGCTAGAGCGTCTACCCGCAGGATCCATCACCTCTTGGGATGATCTCACCACTCGTTTCCTTGCTCAGTTTTTTCCACCGGGAAGAACTACCAAGCTAAGGAATGATATCTTGATGTTCCAACAACGTCAAGGCGAAACTCTCTACGAGGCATGGACTCGATTCAAGGACTTACTCCAAAAAGTCCCTCACCATGGCATAGAACTTTGGCTCCAAGTCCAAATCTTCTATGACCATATCAATCTCTCCACGAGGCAAACCATTGACCAATCGGCCGGTGGCAAGCTACGTGATCTAAGTGCGGAACAATCATGGGCTCTCCTAGAGGATCTTGCTCTTTATGACAACGAAAGTTGGAGTGATCCCCGTGATTTGAATAAAACGGTCAAGGCAATATCTTTGCCTTCGAACAATTCAAGCACTTCCGACCGTAGGATCATAGAACTTGAAGACCAAGTCAAGTTTCTCATGAAATCCTACGAGGCTCCTAAACCTTCAAGCCAAGTGAACAAAATCACTTCTTCATGTGAATTATGTAGTGGTCCCCACGACACTCGTGATTGCATGGAACTCCCCGAACAAGCTTTTGTGGACTACGCATCCTCGCGTACCGACGGAGCGGGAGACAAGTGGTACACTTTCAAACCCGAGCCAAACCCTTACGGTGATTCATACAACCCCTCATGGAAAAATCACCCGAACCTTAGGTGGAAACAAAACCAAAACGCACAACAAACCAATTCTTCCAACCCACCTAATCGTTTCCAATCAAGCGGTTCCAACTCGAACCGTACTTTCAACAACAATCCTTCCGGCAATGGTAGTACCAATAACTTTGAAGGATTGATGTCCCAATTTATGGCATCTCAAGAAGCTCGGATAGCTAAATTTGAATCCGAATTCAATCAACAACAAACGGAGATGACCAATAAAATTGACAACTTGTTGAAAGCCCTCAATAACCAAGTGCTATCACCTCCACATAAGGACGCTAGGAACACAAATAGCGGACCCTAAGTAAAAGACCCCTCTTCATCCAAACACGTCCACTTCGTCAACGTTGTCACTATCAAACCAATTGATAGGAATGAGGATAATAGTGAACCTGAGGATGAGGTTGAGAAAGTCGAGGTTGATAAGGAAGTTAGGAAAAGTGAGATTGAAGAAGTAGATAATGATGAGGACTACTTCAATAGGCTACCCACTAAGGAAAAGCGCGCATATCATACAGATTTATTCGATGACCCCGAGACACCATACTTCCTAGGTAGACCAATTATAAAAATAGGCGATTCTTCTAATCTCAACATACCATGCAACATCGGAAAATTTGCATGTGTGGAAAGCTTACATCGACCTTAGATCGCCCATAAACATCATGACTAGAGCCCACTACAACTTAATAATGAAAAATCAACTTGGGTATAGGATGTTCCTTGATAAGGGTTGGATGAGTAACTTCACGGGAAGAGTTAAGGGATTGCCGGTTTATGTAGGAAACTTCACTTATGTCACCGAATTTGTAATTGTAGAAGATATCCGCCCAATAGTCGATGCATCCTTAACTCAAGTGGTTTTTGGAAAACCATTTGTTGAGGCCTCTAGAATGACTTATGAACCTTCCTTAGGGATAGTTAGATTTGAGGATGAGACCGATGAGGTAAACTACCAAATGCCATATAAGATTGAGCAATTCCAACACCTGTCAAATGTTGAGAAGGAGCTTAAGCAAGCGGTCTACTATAGGAATGATGAGGATAGAAATAAAGGAGTAGACTATGTTATGGAAAGGATATCCGGTTTCTACAAGGATTGTTTGAAATTAGGACCGGAGTATAAAACCGGAAATGAGAATGGCCTAGGAACCGTGACCAATGATGGAGTCACGTAATGTACGGTGACTTTGAGTCTAGCTACAAGACTCGTTAATAAAGAAAAGCGCTTCTTGGGAGGCAACCCAAGCTTTATTTGCTTTGTGTGTTTATTTGTTTGTTTGTTTTTATTTGTTTCCGTATGTATGTTTAAATTTTATTATTATTGATTCATGTTCAAAAGTAAATTGTGAAAATGCTTTATTTTGTTTTTAACTTCGTCTTAACTACATATAAAGGTATTTTGCAAAAGTTAAGTGTAAGGGTATTTGATGAAGCGAAAAGTGTACCGCTTTTAGGGGGTCATTTAAGCCCTAAATCGTATTTATTTGATCAAATATTGCCCTAAATCGTTCCTTTTGTCATTTTAGGTACTTTTGAGAAGAAATCTGGAAAAGGAAGCATTTTGGACATTTTTGGAGCATAAAAGTGAAGAAAACGGCAAAGTCTCAAAATTATGCTGGAAAGTACCTTTAACGGCGTCAGGGATTGGTCCAGACGGCGTCACGGCTTGGCAAAAGTGGTGGATATGAAAATTACCCATGATAAGCCAGAGAATTTTGCATGAAAAATCTGACGGCGTCACCCTTTAATGTGATCAAGGCCATCACGGTTTAAACTAAAGAGGGACGGCGTCAAGCTCAATTCTGACGGCGTCACCCCTTGATAGGCCAGAGCGGATTTTGGAGCACTAAAGAGGGACGGCGTCAGGAAGGCCATCCGGGAACCCTAAAAGCGGCGAGGTACGGCGTCAGGATCTATAACGTGACGCCGTCAGCCCTTAAACTCTATATATAGTTTTGCAAATTTTTGTCATTAGTGTGGAACTTACTGTGTGTAATTTTGGAGGAGAAACCCTAAGACGAATTTCTGCCATTTTTAAGGGTTTTCATACCCTTGGATCTCCCATGTTTAATTGAAGATAAGTGTTCATTTAATCAATCAATATGTCTATGTGTTGTTTGATTATATCTTGTTCTTGTCTTTTGATTAACATGCTAGGCTAGATTTATCTTGTGTTTGCTTAGATCAAATGAAACCTAGCTATTGATTATTGGTTATTAGTGTGTTATTAGTTGTATTGGATGATTGTTCATCGATGTTAGGCTTAAGAAAACTGGCTAACTTCCTATTCGGTAACTTGCTTGAACGTCTTAAGAAACATGAACCAATGCGTACTAAGGTTTTTATGGTTGTATTTAATGCATGAGCGAATTCTAGTGATCCCATGTTAGGAGCTTCTTAGCCGGCTCGACATAGGAGTGAAGTAGGAGCTTGTAGAGTTGGGGAAGTACGTACGCCACCCCACGATTGGTATTAAGGAATACACCCGTCATCCACGCGATTAATACACACTAATCAACCGGTAAAAGATAGTTAGGGAGTAAGGAAATCTAAGTAAACACATTTCTCTCCACATAAGTTTCACGACCTTTTCATTTTCTGTTATTTTATTTTATTTGCATTCGTAGTTATTTGGGTAAGTTGACTAGCAACTAATTCCGCCCACCCCTTCAAACCCGAGATTTTACTTTCTTTCATAAAAATATAAAAACACAAAAAGAATCTTCCCTCACCCTTAGACCTATTAGAGTAGTTTTTTTCAATCCTAACGACACTATTCCCTGTGGAGAACGATCAATCCCCCGTACTTACCACTACACTATACTACATCGGTCAGGTACACTGCCTGGTGGGGTTGTAAGCCTCTTGAGATCCCTCGAGAGGTAAAACCTGTTGTAAGGTCGCAAAACCACGCATCAAGTTTTTGGCGCTGTTGCCGGGGAAATCTAAATCGGTTTATTTGAACACAAATGAACATGAATCGTAATAATATTAAATTAACATACATATTAGTATTTGTTTGAGTCAAATGCTTATATCGAGTCATGATGATGTTTTGCATGAATTCCAGGAAGTAAGGTATAGGTTTTTCCAAAATTTTTCCCGAAACTTAACATGAGAATTCTGTCAGATTATTTCTGACGGCGTCAGGTTTAATTTTCTGAAAATTTTTGAAAGTTTTGTTTTCATAAAAAGTTTTTATTAAATCTCTAATTTATAATCTCCAGGAATCTGCAAAAATTTTCATTCCACAAGCATTATATCCTTATATATAGAGTTTATCCCACCGATGTTATGCAGGTTTTCGTGTTTGTTTTCTCAGGTTTAACAGGTTATTTTGGACAAGGAGATATATGTGGAATCAAGCTTTTGGCGATGCATTAGTCGTAGAGCTTCAACATTACTTTGGAAGAAGATCTAACCGTGTTACCACATTATCCACCGAGCGAATCAGGGGAGTATTTGATTTCATTCTTTTACCTTATTACTTTTACATTTGTTATTTGAACATTGGGGACAATGTTCATCTTAAGTGTAAGGGGGGGTAAAGTACGATTAGAAAATGCTTTCACGCTTGATTTTTGTTTGTTTAATAGTAAATGTGTAATAAAACTGAGAGAAATACCTGTTAGGGCAATTTTAGTGCCAAATTTAAAATTTTTTACAACATTTAGGAGTGAAACTTTGATCTTAATGAGCGTCTCACGGATAGGAGTTATATGACTAGCACAAAAACCGTACCACTAAAAAATTTTCCACCCCCAAATATGTGAGGTTCGCCCCTAGAATTGGTAGGAAAAGCATTTATGCTATGATGTGTGTACCGGTAGCACTTAGATTCTAGAACTTGCGTTAGGACCATTCCAAGGCCACAAGTGAGACTACATTCGTGTAGTTAGATTTACTACATGATAAGAGGCATTAGGATTAACCCATTGTTTTACACCTGTGTTTTTGTTATAATTACATTGGCTACATTGGTCAAGTAATTCTCCCACACCCTTTGCGTTGTACTCATTTTTAGTACACGATACCCCTAGTACACCCCTCAGAGCCTATCTTTTCGTTTCGACCTTTAAGCATTTTACTTAAAGGAAGAATTTGTTTACACCCCACTAAAATGTACACCCAAATCGCCTTAGCCTACCTTGTATGCACTCATTTTTAGTGCATTATTGTGACAACATTTGTTTAAACCCAAGTTAATTATCTAATTGATTACATGGTTGCTAAGTCGAGTCATATCCTTGTACATATTGTTTTGGGACGATTGGGACTCATGGGTAAAGTACTAGTGTAATGGAGTAATGGGGAAGAACATCATTTATTACCCCTATATGTGCTAAATATTTTAAAAGTACTCCAAGTTTTTCGATTATCTTAATTCGAGTCATTAGAATAGTATTTGTAAAGTTATGTAAAAGTTCAAGTGTAAGGGGAATGCAACGCCCCTATGATGTATTATTTTGGATGGTAGGGCAAAAGTGTATGCAAAAAAAAAAATAATAAGAAAAATACAAAAAAAATGAGAAAAAGAAAAATAAAAAAAACATACGGACTACCATCCCGTTTTATTTTATGTTTATTTTATGTTTTTGTTATTTTGTTTTTAGCTTAAGATTGAGTCGAGTCTTGGCTTAGCAACATTGTATAGTACATGTAATCAACTAAGATCTTTAACTCGCCACCAGTAAAATATCCCTTATCCAACAAAACCGTGTTTATCATATCCCTACACCTAACGTTATAACCCATGTAAAAGCCCTCTTTGATAGTTTATCTTAGGTGCTTACGCCTAGTGGAGGAGGTTTTCGATCCTTGCCCAAGCCTATGGTAATTTATTTGCTATGACAGGTAGTGAGAGATATTATCCGTTTTCATTTATGAGATTTATTTTGATGACACTTGAGAGATGTGAGTATCTAAACACTACTTGTGAGGTGCTAGTATGTAATCTCCGTGCTTATTATGATTAAAGTGGAACGACTATTTGTTGTAATTACTTTTATATTAGTGTTAAATGACCCCTAACTTGTATTTTGATTAGAATAAAAGCACATTTGCTTGAGGACAAGCAAATCTCAAGTGTAAGGGTATTTGATGAAGCGAAAAGTGTACCGCTTTTAGGGGGTCATTTAAGCCCTAAATCGTATTTATTTGATCAAATATTGCCCTAAATCGTTCCTTTTGTCATTT
Source organism: Artemisia tridentata subsp. tridentata (assembly GCA_021014915.2). Classification (NCBI taxonomy): domain Eukaryota; kingdom Viridiplantae; phylum Streptophyta; class Magnoliopsida; order Asterales; family Asteraceae; genus Artemisia; species Artemisia tridentata. The sequence goes on from CP139507.1 coordinate 403,394,613, forward strand.
TAGGTACTTTTGAGAAGAAATCTGGAAAAGGAAGCATTTTGGACGTTTTTGGAGCATAAAAGTGAAGAAAACGGCAAAGTCTCAAAATTATGCTGGAAAGTACATTTGACGGCGTCAGGGATTGGTCCAGACGGCGTCACGGCTTGGCAAAAGTGGTGGATATGAAAATTACTCATGATAAGCCAGATAATTTTGCATGAAAAATCTGACGGCGTCACCCTTTAATGTGATCAAGGCCATCACGGTTTAAACTAAAGAGGGACGGCGTCAAGCTCAATTCTGACGGCGTCACCCCTTGATAGGCCAGAGCGGATTTTGGAGCACTAAAGAGGGACGGCGTCAGGAAGGCCATCCGGGAACCCTAAAAGCGGCGAGGTGACGGCGTCAGGATCTATAACGTGACGCCGTCAGCCCTTAAACTCTATATATAGTTTTGCAATTTTTTGTCATTAGTGTGGAACTTATTGTGTGTAATTTTGGAGGAGAAACGCTAAGACGAATTTCTGCCATTTTTAAGGGTTTTCATACCCTTGGATCTCCCATGTTTAATTGAAGATAAGTAATCGTTTAATCATTCAATATGTCTATGTGTTGTTTGATTATATCTCGTTCTTGTCTTTTGATTAACATGCTAGGCTAGATTTATCTTGTGTTTGCTTAGATCTAATGAAACCTAGCTATTGATTATTGGTTATTAGTGTGTTATTAATTGTATTGGATGATTGTTCATCGATGTTAGGCTTAAGAAAACTGGTTAACTTCCTATTCGGTAACTTGCTTGAACGTCTTAAGAAACATGAACCAATGCGTACTAAGGTTTTTATGGTTGTATTTAATGCATGAGCGAATTCTAGTGATCCCATGTTAGGAGCTTCTTAGCCGGCTCGACATAGGAGTGAAGTAGGAGCTTGTAGAGTTGGGGAAGTACGTACGCCACCCCACGATTGGTATTAAGGAATACACTCGTCATCCACGCGATTAATACACACTAATCAACCGGTAAAAGATAGTTAGGGAGTAAGGAAATCTAAGTAAACACATTTCTCTCCACATAAGTTTCACAACCTTTTCATTTTCTGTTATTTTATTTTATTTGCATTCGTAGTTATTTGGGTTAGTTGACTAGCAACTAATTCCGCCCACTCTTTCAAACCCAAGATTTTTACTGGCTTTCCATAAAAATATAAAAATACAAAAAGAATCTTCCCTCACCCTTAGACCTATTAGAGTAGTTTTTTCAATCCTAACGACACTATTCCCTGTGGAGAACGATCAATCCCCCGTACTTACCAATACACTATATTACATCGGTCAGGTACACTGCCTGGTGGGGTTGTAAGCCTCTTGAGATCCCTCGAGAGGTAAAACCTGTTGTAAGGTCGCAAAACCACGCATCAAGTATCATCCATATAAAGAATTTTTTGTACCTTTTTTACGGCGATTTCAACCCAATGCCCGGTTCATCATCTGCCAGTGCTATGTATGCCCTTATCATGTAAGGAACATCATCTTCTGAGGACTGGTCTTCAGTATCTCATTCATGATTTTCAGCAACCAATCCTTTGCTCTCCCTGTCTCTACCCTTCCGTCCTGATGTCGAGAGTTGTTCACTTTTCTCTTTATTTGAGAGTTTTTGTTTTAAGAGAGCGACCTCAGCTTTCTTTTCTCTGTATAGACTTTTATAGCCTTTTCCAGTGTGATTAAGATACTGGTTAGAGAAGGAGTTTGTATGGTGATTTGACTTGGATGGATATGATGGGGTGGAGGTTTTGTTGCCAAGACAGTCTTTTTGAAAATGACCTGCTTTTCCGCATTTGTAGCAGGTTTCGTTTGACTTGTCTTCAGTTCCCTTGGCTGTTCCAACTCTTCCTGACCGTTTATAAAATCTTCGTTGATTTGCTAGAAGAGCTTTGTTTTGAAATTCGGCGGTTAAGTCAAACATGAAATCCTGACTACTTCTTGTGTCCTCTTCAACATCAGAGTCATTATCATGGTCCTGCACTTTAAAGTTATAAAACAAAGCATTTGACATAGAGTATTGAACAATATTTCTTTTCGTATCATTCTCATAAATTTGATCGATGAGTTCCTCCTCATAGTTGTATTTTCCATAAAGTGCAGCCAGGGTGTCATTTTTTATAGAGTTGTTGGCTCTCTGAGATTGATTAAAACTCAACCATTTCCTGGGAAGACCATTTACAAAATTTTCATTAACCTTAGCTTGAGGTATCTGAACTCCTAGGTTTGAAAGTTCATTAACCAAGATTTTCATTCTTGAAAAGGTTTGAGACACTTTTTCTCATTCAAGTGCTTTAAAGGCATTGAATTTTAACCTAAGGGCTGAGATAAGGTTCTAATGCATTTATGTAGACTTGAAACCTGTCTTTCTAGTCTAGGAAATCTTCTGCCTCTAGTAAAGGGTCAGAAGTAACATTAGCCCCCCCCTCCTCTTAAATCTAGGAGTTGTGGTAGGTCATAACTAGAGGCATTAAAGATGAAATTGTTTACCCCTCATCCTACATTTCTGTTGGATGAGTCACCATTTCCACCACCACCTCCAGTTTGTAATGGCGGCGATGGCATGGGACCGAGGTTTTTAATATTTTCATTATTTTCAAACATTTGGATCTTGATTTTAAAAACCTTTTGAATGGTTTATAAAACTTGTTTTATAAATCAAACCGCTCTGATACCACTTGTTGTTCCCAAAATAATGTGTTTTATCGAAAATAATGAATTATCAATTTAAGTAACAACACTCGAATATAATTTTCAATGTATAATTCTTTATTGATAAGAATCAAAGAATTACAAAATGTTGTGCGAAAAACACTAAATTGAATGACAATGTAAAATCAACTCTCTAAACAAGCAAACTTAGAATAAAGGATTCTAAGTTTGCTTGTGAACTTATGATCTCTTGGGAGATGCTTGTAAGTTCAATCAGGGAGTGTGTGTGCTTCAAAGATTACAAGAATGTAGTATTAAGCCATACTTTTTCACTCCGTCCAACAATCCTATTTATATTAGTACGAGGTAGATTCAAGTTGAGGTTAGGTATGTGCGTGTCACAATTCCAATGGATGAGGTACAAGGAGTTACATCTTCCATTGAAGCCATCAACATTGGGAAAATGCTCTTTCTTTGCTTTAGTGAATAATGCAGGCAACTATTCACTACTTTTATCAACAACTCGTACTTGATTTGACTTATCACTAAAGTTTACTTTATCCCACTCAAACATCTTAGTGAAAAGTCCCGCCTAAATCTCAGTGGATATGAGCTATGCTCTGTTGTACTGATCAGGGAGTTGAAGGTTTATCAGGGTATTGCCACCCCTGATAATACTTTCATTTCAGCTAGAGTTCTATAACACCCCCAAAATGTGGTATTGCGGAAGCATTCGGGTCCTGGGGTGCTACGAAATCAATATACATCGCAAAAGAGATATAGTAAAATACCATAATTAAAATTTAAAGAAACAGTACATTAATACAACATTGTTTTAGCCAACAACGGCATCTGAAACATATAAGTTTGTTTCCAAAAGATAACATTTTATTTCATCCAACTAGCCATGAAGACTCCTTAATGCTAATGTCTTCATAAAATACACTTTCTGGCGATCACCTGAAATGCATGAGAAAACGGGTCAACTATGAAAATAGTTGGTGAGTATACAGGTTTTATTCAAAAGGAGTCCAACATTTTCGAAAAAGGTCCAAATGGTAGAGGTAGTGTCAAACCATTCAGTTACAAGTCCTGCCCATACAAGACTTGTAACCAATGGTTTCACAACCATTACATAGAATATTGTACGTCTTATAGTCAAACACACATGCTCATTAGGTTCACATTAAAGGACGAGGTATATAATAATGTATGCGGCAAAGCCCCTAAAATAAATAAGATGCGCGTGATGTGTCGTTGCGGTTTAGCAGTTTTAATGCCTACTCAAGTTTTAAATTTATATTTAGCCGACTTATCAATAACACACACACTTAACGAGCAGTGTACCCGGTCAGTATGAAGATAATGGTAAGTAGAGTGTCGATCACTAAGAGTGGAACGTATTATCTCGTTATTCTAATCAGTATTTTAATATCCTAACGCAAGGGGGTTTCAGCCTGAGAGACTGGCACGATTTGTTGCAATTAAAATAATAAAATAAACCAATAGGCACGAATCAGCAAGTAGCACACACGTACACAGATAGATACTCGAGACAATAAGAGGGCTGTCCTTATAATTAAGTAGATTGTCACTTGTTTTATTGATAGCTTTATATGAAGTGTATGTAGTTAATCCTTTCTCGTTGGTCCTATTCTTATCGGCGAGTAAACCCTTAATGATTACTTATGTCTAAAAGTTATTCCTAAGTGATCAATTTAGAAACAACCGTGGGAGCCACATTATGTCCCGCAGTCAAATGCCCGCAAGCCACTAATAAACACAGAGGTTATCAATGCACTAATAAGTAGTAACCAAAGACATCAACATATAAACTTTAATTAATGAGAAAGCAGTTTTAAGGGAGTGCAATCTTTCCGTTGCCACATTACACAAGCCACCAATCTTGATGAATTAAAGTTTGCTAACACAATAAAACAAAACTACTTAATGAATTAAACATATGCAGCACCTTCTTACAGCTCTTGTATCTTTGATTTGGGTGTGTCTTGTGCTGCCTCCTTGACTGAATTCGTCCTTTGTTCCTACTGTTCGGTCTTCGGTGTTAGGGTTTTGGAACTCTTTAATTCGTCTGGTCTACGGGGTATTTATAGTTTCTGTCTGAGGGAAGATGCGGCGCATCTACTAAGTAGATGCGGCGCATCTACTAAGTAGATGCGGCGCATGTACTTAACTTCGCGTGGGGTCCAAGATTATAATATTCAGGAATATTCGTACACCGCCAGAAGATGCGGCGTAACTCTTTATTAGATGCGGCGCATGTCCTCTTGTATCTTGGATCGTATCTGGTGATATCTTGATAGAGATGCGGCGCATGTTGAGAGTGAGATGCGGCGCATCTGGAGCAGAATTGACTTGATCTTGTCCATGTCAGTAGACTTTCACTTTATGCACGTTTTGCTCCTTAATTAGTCCAAAATAGCTAAGTTTCACCAAATGCTTGTTTTTACCTGAGAATTACAAAAGTAAACAATTAAGTATCAATCCTCATACATAATATAGTAAAACAAGTCAAATTAATAGGATAAATGATAGTAATAAAATGTACTTATTTGAGTTCATCAAATATCCCCCCACTTGAACTTTACTTGTCCCCAAGTAAACCTTAGAATTTCATTTATGAAAATGTATCCTAAAAGATGTTAGGATTTATTTTTATATTTAAGCATGTATTCGTTCATTTCATAATCACACAACTAAACACTTAACGAATTAGAAGTAAAATAAAATAAGTCGATAAAAGCAAATCTAATCGTTTAACTGTCCAGTCGCGACGAATATTCTATCATAAGCTTGGCAAGTATACACATCTCCACCACTAAAGCTAAGGAATAACAAGTCTAAAGCGGTAAAAAGGGTTTTTAGGCTTAAGGGTTAATTATTCTTAATCACTATCGATCTCAAATTCCAGAAAAGGCGACAAAATCACAAATACATGATCGAATCCACGAACACGATACTTGCAATTGCTCAAATCCTTAACTCGAATAGGCTAAAGATAGGTCCAAACTTCACCAATAATAATATATCAAAAAGGGAGACAAAATCATAAATACATAGCCGAATCCACGACTACGATACTTAAGATTGCTCAAATCCCTAATCTCAATAAATCAAAGGTTCGGTTGGATAAAGAATAATATAGGGCATGGATAACATTTGGGATATAAATTGGTGTAAAATGAAAAATAAACAAAACAAATAAATTAAAATCCTAAGTGTGGTTAATCACTATCCCAACCATCCCATGAATAAGACTCATATCATTGAATAACTCACGCTTTAACACTTGAAACACACGCTTTAGGTAGACACGAATTATACTCAACAAAATCTTAATCAAAGAATAAACCTTAACTGGCGTTCCCATAACTGCCAATTCCCATTCAATCCATAGATATAATACAACAAATAGTGGTGATATCGACCACTTACACAACTTTACATAAGTTGGTTAAAATAAGCATCCAACTTTTCTTTCTTTTTCTTTTTCTTTTCTTATTTTTTCGATTTTTTTTTTTTTTTTTTTTTTTTTTTTTTTTTTTAAACTTAAACATAGATGTGTAAAATTTCACCACATCACTACAACTTCTTTCCGGATAATTTTTATTCATACTTTTCATACTTCAGAAATAATGGTAATAGTGAAAATAGTAAACACACGAAAAATAAACTCAAAGATATACAATATTTACTTTCACTCCAATTTGCATTGTGCAATTTCCCGACCTAACCATAGATAATGAATTACGCACACGAACACAGGTAATGTAAGGAAACACACTCTGCCTATAGCAATTAACCAACCACGGATTCTAATCTACAGGGTAGGCTAAGGTGTAAGGGTGTAACGAAACATTTTAAACATAGGTGTAAGAAACGAAAGAAATGGCTCTGAGGGTTTTTCTAGGGGTATCTTACTCTAAAAATGAGAGTAACAAAAGGGTTTATACGGGGTTAACTAACCAGTGTAGTTAGCTAATAACACATAACATATAAAGGCTATTTGGTGTAATCCTAGAATTTTACCAATTTAGACAAGTCATTCCAATTATATAAATAATACTCATTATGGTGGTCTCGAATAGTATACAAGCCAAGTTCTAAAGTTTACAAGTCACCGGCACACTCATAGATTTGTGAATTTTGAAAAATCACAATTTTTGAAAATAACATCATGTGTGCAGTTATGTAACTTAGATCTTAAACAAAAACATGCTAAAAAATTTTTAAGTTTGATATATTAAGCACATTTTAAGCATAATTTTTGAAAAAGTTTAGGACAAGTAAGTGTTAAGTGTTCTAATTCTCCAATCCCCCCACTTAAGTTAAACAACGTCCTCGTTGTTTGTATAAAAGGTTAAAAACTGGAAAATAAAAGAATTAGAACGGAAAAACTCCCCTGAGATTTGCTCGGTATGATCCTCCATTAGTATAAAAGCAAAAATCAACTTCTTGTGGATTAGAACGTTAAAGCTTCATACTTGATTTATCCACAGGAAATCCAGGAAACTATAATACCACCAACACTTTAAAACACACCTAAGATAAGAAAGGTTCAAACTTGCATAATACATTAGTAGTTAGGAAAAATAAAACTTAAAAATTAAAACTGAAAATCATCAGGTCAGTCGATGCGCCGTATCTTATTGAAGAAGATACGCCGTATCGAGCCTGGAATAAATACGGATCAGAATAAAGATGCGCCGCATCCTTAACCAGGGATGCGCCGCATTAAAATAAACTGATAAATAGTTTTAAAGTCGAAAATAAAAATGCAGAAAAATAAAATAAGATATGACCATTGCAGGAGATGCGTCGCATCTCAGAGTTGAGATGCGCCGTATCCTCATGCGGCCTGGACTGACTCGACACAGAAAACAGAATAATAAAAGATAAATCCGGGTTGTCTCCCGGTAAGCACTTGTCTTTATTCCAGAGTCTTCAAGTTAGACTCACGTTCAGCTCCTTAGTATCGATCATTGAAGGAGTCGGAAACATCACGCTCCTTCATCCCCAATTTAGTAATATTGAACACTCCTTGCTCGTCCTTAATTTCCACGCCGCTCTTCTTTAATATCTGTATAAACAAAGTCCTGTCCCTTTCGGGCAGAGATGACAAAATGATAGACGGGAAATTCTTATTATCATATAGGCACAAATAAGCAAGGTGGGGTGGTAGTTCAATAAACACATCATTGTTCAAATTCGTTTTCTCAACTACTCTCCTACGTTTATTAATTACTACACAATCATACCACTCATCATCAGAATCACTAACAATATCGCGTCTAAGTTCGGTAGGTACATTAAGGTCAATGAATTCCTCAAAGTCTTCATGATTAGGATTAGTTGAGTTGTTTTGAATCAATGTTTCTCCCATAAGTCTAGCTTCAAGATCGAGGTCCATACGTTCTCTTAATCCTAGTACATAAACACTTCTAATTATGCTTTTAACCGGATCTTGGCACTTATAGACTAGTTTATTATTCCCTACCCTTAATGAAATTTTTCTCTTAAACACATCAATCTTAGCATGGGCAGTAGACAAGAAAGGTCTTCCGAGGATTAAAGGAATCTTAACATCCTCGGGCATGTCTAGTATAATAAAGTCTACGGGAAAAATAAACTGCTCAATCTTAACTAGCACATTATTAGCAATCCCTTCAGGTCGTTTTACTGTTTTATCAGCCAATTCAATAAGTAATTTAGTTGGTGCTAATTTTCCTAGTCCTAGGGTAGCGAATGTCTTAAGAGGCATAACACTAACACTAGCTCCTAAGTCAGCCAACACATTATTGAAAGATATATTATTAATAGAACAAGGTAGAGTAAAACTTCCTGGGTCTCTTTCTTTATGAGGCAAGGCATTTGAATTGGTTGCAGGGCTCTCTTCTTTCATTGTTGCCTTGATCTCCTCTTCAATTTTTGTCTTCTCTTTTAGTAGTCTCCTTAAGCTGATTGAAGAGTTAAAGAAAAATTCGGGTCTTGCACCATCATTACCATTCATCGACCTTCTAGGTATATTAGGAGTGACTTCTTCAGTGGTGCTTATGGCCTTGACATGATCCCTTGGGTTGGTTTCAGTTGAGCTCGGTAAACTTCCATATCCCCTTTCTTGAAGAACTTTGCTCATTTGACCAATTTGTTGTTCCAATGCTTTGATCGAAGCTCCTTGATTTCTTGTAGTAGTGTCCGTTGAAGCTCGAATTTCCTTGATCATAGCAGTATTCTCTTCATGTCTTTTAGCAGCATCGGCCATAATTTGCTTTAAAGTATCGTCTAAAGTCTGCCTCCTCTCTTGATAAGCGGGATTGAAGTTGTTCTTTTGATAGAATCCCGGACTAGCTTCCCTAAATCTTCCTGAAGGTCGGAATGGTTGTCCAAATTGGGTGTAATAAGCTTCTTCAAACGTCTCACTTTCATTCTTACTCGGACAATCCATAGTGTAGTGAGGTCCTTCACACTTTTCACATCCAACTTGGGCAGCATACGCTCTTTCATCACGCTTCTTCATTTCTCTACTAATTTTATCCAATTGAGCTTGAATAGCAGCAATCCCGTCAAAATTAGTGCTGCTCTTAGATCTAGTAGAGGTCCCATCGTGCCATTTCTGAGAATGATCAGCAGCTTCTTGGATCGCTTTCCTAGCATTAGTTGCACTCATCTGAGGTACAGCTCCCTTAGCATCCAAAATCTGTCTTGTAGGCACGTCCAATCCCTGATAAAACAATATTATTTCCTGCATAGGGGTTAGATAGTGTTGAGGACATTTTATCAATAAATCTTTAAATCGTTCCCAAGCTTGATAAAGGGTTTCATCAGGCTCTTGCTTGAAACTATTGATAGCCTCCATCTTCTTAGCAGTCTTAGCAGGTGGACAATATCTCTTCAGGAATTTGCTCTTCAAACCTTCCCACGTGGTGATTGAACTAGCAGGTTCATTCCTTAGCCACTTGTTAGCAGCTCCTTTTAGTGAGATTGGGAAGATTCTTAGCATGAGTTGATCGGTATTGACACTTTCTGTAGTAAACAAATCTGCAATTTCCAGGACCTTTTCAACATGCTCATTAGCATCCTCTTGTTCCGTCCCACTGAAAGCATTCTCTCTGAGCTCTTTGAGAAATTGTCCCTTCAACTCAAATTTTGACTTGTCATCAAACTTAGGTCTAGCAACTCCTGAAGTGTAATCAGCACGGGTATTGTTCATGTATTCCTCCATAGTAGTGTTTTCGCCCATTGTTTCTGTTTCAACTTCCTCTTTTTCTTCAGAAAAGTAATCAAGCTCGAGTGAACTTGTAAGATCAAAGCTTCTTGTGTTGAAAAGCCTTTTAAGCGAATGTAGGGCTCGTTCAGGATCTTCGAAAGGTTGAATCAAGTTCTTCGTAGAACTCCTGGTCATGCACTTCCTGAATTCAATCACAAAAGCATCAGTAGGGTATGCTCGAGAAAGTAATATATCAGATAATTAATAACGAAAACGGAATACGAAAAATTAAAGTTACTGATATCTGCAGACGATGCGCCGTATCCAAAGAGTTGGATACGCCGTATCTTATAATCGTTAAAATTTAATCAGACTTTATTCAGAAAATAGATACGCCGCTTTAGAATTTAAGAATGCGCCGTATCGAATTAATCAATCAAAAATCAGCTTATCTAATTAAAATTAAATGCGTCGTATTAACGAAAGTTAATGCGCCGTATTATCGTTACGTTTAAAAATAAAAGATTTTTGATTCAGTAAGATGCGCCGTATCGATAGAGATCGATACGCCGTATTTGTTTAATAATTCGCAAACTGTTTTTAATCAAAATAATAGATACGCCGTATCTGCTAAAGCAGATGCGTCGTATGGCGTGAATGTTTAGAAAAATTTTTATCAAAAACAGATACGCCGTATCTGCAAAAGCAGATGCGTCGTATTACTTTATCGCTTAGAAAAATTTTCTTATTAAAAACAGATACGCCGTATCTTGGGGAAAAGATGCGTCGTATCGAATTAATTAAACGCGTTGTATTAAAAAAATTAAACGCAACACGCCGTATCTGAGAGATCAGATGCGCCGTATCGTTTGATTTAGCACAGTACAACGATAGCAGAACAGAAAAATACGAGAAATAAAAACAAAAAATTAAACACACAAACAAAAATAAACACACAAAAATAAAAGAAAACAATTAACACACAATACAACAAATATGCAAAATAGTACAATGATGCAATTAATCTAATAAAAAGAAAAAACTAATTAAAATACTAATCAAATTAACAGATAATAACAATTCACTCCCCGGCAGTGGCGCCAAAAACTTGATGCGCGTGATGTGTCGTTGCGGTTTAGCAGTTTTAATGCCTACTCAAGTTTTAAATTTATATTTAGCCGACTTATCAATAACACACACACTTAACGAGCAGTGTACCCGGTCAGTATGAAGATAATGGTAAGTAGAGTGTCGATCACTAAGAGTGGAACGTATTATCTCGTTATTCTAATCAGTATTTTAATATCCTAACGCAAGGGGGTTTCAGCCTGAGAGACTGGCACGATTTGTTGCAATTAAAATAATAAAATAAACCAATAGGCACGAATCAGCAAGTAGCACACACGTACACAGATAGATACTCGAGACAATAAGAGGGCTGTCCTTATAATTAAGTAGATTGTCACTTGTTTTATTGATAGCTTTATATGAAGTGTATGTAGTTAATCCTTTCTCGTTGGTCCTATTCTTATCGGCGAGTAAACCCTTAATGATTACTTATGTCTAAAAGTTATTCCTAAGTGATCAATTTAGAAACAACCGTGGGAGCCACATTATGTCCCGCAGTCAAATGCCCGCAAGCCACTAATAAACACAGAGGTTATCAATGCACTAATAAGTAGTAACCAAAGACATCAACATATAAACTTTAATTAATGAGAAAGCAGTTTTAAGGGAGTGCAATCTTTCCGTTGCCACATTACACAAGCCACCAATCTTGATGAATTAAAGTTTGCTAACACAATAAAACAAAACTACTTAATGAATTAAACATATGCAGCACCTTCTTACAGCTCTTGTATCTTTGATTTGGGTGTGTCTTGTGCTGCCTCCTTGACTGAATTCGTCCTTTGTTCCTACTGTTCGGTCTTCGGTGTTAGGGTTTTGGAACTCTTTAATTCGTCTGGTCTACGGGGTATTTATAGTTTCTGTCTGAGGGAAGATGCGGCGCATCTACTAAGTAGATGCGGCGCATGTACTTAACTTCGCGTGGGGTCCAAGATTATAATATTCAGGAATATTCGTACACCGCCAGAAGATGCGGCGTAACTCTTTATTAGATGCGGCGCATGTCCTCTTGTATCTTGGATCGTATCTGGTGATATCTTGATAGAGATGCGGCGCATGTTGAGAGTGAGATGCGGCGCATCTGGAGCAGAATTGACTTGATCTTGTCCATGTCAGTAGACTTTCACTTTATGCACGTTTTGCTCCTTAATTAGTCCAAAATAGCTAAGTTTCACCAAATGCTTGTTTTTACCTGAGAATTACAAAAGTAAACAATTAAGTATCAATCCTCATACATAATATAGTAAAACAAGTCAAATAAATAGGATAAATGATAGTAATAAAATGTACTTATTTGAGTTCATCAGCCCCTAAAATAAATAATATGCATTCCGTAGACAGGGGAATGAGAGGTTGGCCGACCTCTAATAGCGCTATCCATACTACTTACTGTTCCGTACAAGGGAGCCGTACGAACGGTACGTCTAAATTGGAGTGCGAACGGCAAACCAATCGGGGACTAACAATGCAACTGTACGAATAGTACATCATAACAACTATTATATACTAATTTAATCAAGCCTGCTCCGTAGACAAGGGAGACTAAAATTTAAGTGCGTACGGCACGTTAATAGTTCAAAATAAGTCATAAGCTCAAATAATATCTTAAGGTTCAAAGTCAATTTCAAAGAGCTCAGGTAAAAATATATGTCATAAGTTCAAATAAAAATTTAAGTCATGCATTCCACCCCAAATTAGTAAAGTGGTAAAAAGGGGGACTGTGAATACTCACCTTGGCATATAGCAGTCAGATAATACAATAGTTCAGATAAAGTTCAACACCAACACACGACCTAGATTAGTAAGGTTGTTTTAGTTCACAGACTATATTTAAGACTTAACTTCAAAAGTTTTAGAGAGTTTATGTTATTGTTGCTGGTGTGGCTGCATTTAAGTTTAAAATAATTTTTTTAAGCATTTGGAGGTATTGGCTCATTGGAAGTGCATAAGTGTACAACGAATAAGGTATCGAGGATGAATAGTCTTTGGTTTGAAGATAACCAAAAGACAAGGTGAGGAGAATAGTAGCGACTACGAGTTTGACGTGCACGGATTAAATAAACCTTATAGTTAAAAGAACCTATAATGCTACGTGTGCATAAAATATCTAGAAAGTTAAGTATCAATTTTTATTTCTCATTTGAAATTCGTGATCAACTTTACCATTGTGGTTTATAACGTAAATGTATATTTTCTTTACTTTGGAAAAATGGGTATGACCCGAACATACAAGCTTGGGTCCTTGTGATAATAAAAGTTTTAAGGTTTGCGTTTTAATTAATAATCATTTTATAATCTAATAAGTCTATATAAGTTTTGATAAAGTACGTCAAGTTTATATGAAATCAAATAAGTGGTGTAGAACAAGTTGAATTACAATTTTAGTTTTTACTTTGTTCTTATAGTCCTTAAATGTAACAGGGTTGTGAGCAAACTACTTGGTCGATTTGTTTATAAAAGTCGTGTTGATTTATTAATGTATGTTGCATGGTTTTAAAAATATTGTAACTATATATATTATGTTATGTTTAATATTATATATATTATAGTATATATATATATTATATATATATATATATAATATATACACACATATATATATATATATGTATATATATATATATGTATATAATATATATATGTATATATATATATAATATATATATATATAATATATATATATTATGTGTGTGTGTGTGTGTGTGTGTGTTATATATATATATAATATATATATATATATATATATATATATATATATATATATATATATATATATATATGTATATATATATATATATGTATGTGTGTGTGTGTGTTCATCAGTGTTTGTGTAACGAGATGGTATTAAGTCAGATTGTTTTTAAGCCGTGACCATAAAGTTTGAAATACTCGAGAATTATTACTTGAACGATCGTGACGACAACTTGTGTATATATAAACCGAATATACAACATACTCTTGTGTTGTGGAGAGGGTTGTGGCCCAATTTGGAATTGAATGAACTCAACTTGAAATGGGCTGATCATAAAACAAACAGACTCTATATTTAAAGTTGGGTTTGGCCTGGTATGGAATAGAAAAGAAAATGAGTGAAGTTACTGATGGGCTTCGGCCCAATCACAAACTAAAACCTTTAATAAAAATTTCCAAGGTTGTCAGGATCGGGATCCTACCTAGGATCGTTTTCGGCTTTGCAAGATCGGGATCGTAGGATCGGGATCTTACCTAGGATCGTTTTCGGCTTTTCCTTTACATATGTATAAAAACCATTTTTAAAAACCTTCCTCAAAAAAAGTAAAAAAAAAATCAGGATCGGATCGTTCACGATCCTACGAACGATCCCACGATCCTGTAACGATCCTACCTGAAAAAAGGGTTACGAACAGGATCGGATCATTTACGATCCTACGATCCTACAAGCGATCCCACAATCCTGTAACGATCCTACCTGAATTACGATCCTGTAGCGATCCTGCTCGTTTTGTGTGTGTAGGATCGCGATCCTGACAACCTTGAAAATTTCAGTACTCTATTTGGAACAAAATACCAACACAATGATATCCTCAATTGTGTTATAATTGTTCGAATGAAATCATAGATGCGGGACTCGATTTCTTGCTCTCGACCCGGCGTACAAGTCACAACTAAAACACACCCCGTGTGTGTTTCATGATTCGAGTGAAAACGAGCACCCTTCGGGGTGATATACACCGAGACAACCAAAACACTCGACTAATTGTTATCTTTGAATTTGAGACACCAACCCAACACAACAATCAACACGAACACAAACAAGGGTCGAACACCAGTACCTACACTCCTAGAACTCGTGTGCAAGCACCAACTAGACCCAAGCACAATCATACTTACAAACATAATCCGTATACATATGCTAACATAACCCGAGCATAAGCCAAAACCGAACTCAAACCATAAGCACAGTCAACACTTAGTTTACAAAAATTTGACCAAGAAGGAGTTACTACTGGATGGTATCCTATCACCCGCGACCAACCAACCCATCACAATCCGAACACAAACACAACAAAATCCGAACCTTAACACAAACACAAAACCAAGTATAGACACAAACACATCAATGTTTAACACCCTAACTCATAGACTCAACTTAGATTCACACCCAACTTACATCATCTTTTTATCTAGCTTATTAGCCCTTTACTAAATCGACAAGAGCAATGAGTTAAAAACTTGGACACAATAACCTACGACATACACCTTCCAACATCGATCGAATACTAGTTTCGGTTTTAGCTTCTGCTTATTAGTTTCCAACATGTATTGCCACACCACAATAATAACCATACAAACATCATCACCATTATGACCTTAAATTAAAATCAACAATTTCCTTGACCACAAAATTTAATAACAGATTCTTCCAACAATCATAAGAGCGTTCAAATACAACTTTTTTAAAAAAACAAGAGATCAAGATCTTACATTCAAAGTCGAGTGACACTGGGTTATAACCCGGATTAGACCCGATTCCAAGCAAACCCACACACCTCACTGATTTGTAGGTCGATATTCCCGAATCCGCTGTTCTTGGAAAGCTTTTGTGAATGAGATTTGTGTGTGGATTCACTGAGAATCGAATGATAATAAAAACAACACATGAAGAAGTCTTTGATACTTCTTTTGGACTTGGGAGATGGGAAGAATCCTTTTTGAGCTAAACTCGCTCTCTTCTCAAATCTCTAGGAGTCTTCGCGCCTTGTTGACCCTGGGAAGATGCCAGTGATGGCGACAAGAAGCCTTAGGGAGAGGGAAAAGGTGTAGCTCAATGGTGATGGGTGATGGCGTAGACTGATTTTTTCCATAAAAGAGATGCGTTGGTTTTGAGGTGGGGAAGGGTGATGTCGACAGGAGGAAGAAAGGAGAAAGGAGAAAGAAGATATATGCAGAATTTATGGTGTGAGTGGGGCGTGGTTGTGTATAAGTAAGTATATTAACTGTACCCCGTGTCCTGCTATGCCACAATATATACACGGCATTTTGTCTCGACAAAATGCCCGAAATATGTTTTTGGTAACACTTTTATAAACGTTAGATAAAAATGAAATTATTAACTCAGATTAATAATTATTCATTTTAAGTCGTTAATACTGCCATGTCGGTACGCGTGTGGTATCGTCTTCTAGGAAAAACGAGATAACCTCTCGCTTTTGTGTTTTACTCATCAATAATTGTTTAATCTGTATTATTTGTCAAAAATAAATAGTAGTACGATTAAAATAATAGCCTGAAAAATTGCGGGTTGTTATAGTCTACCATCCTTAATAGGAATCTCGTCCTCGAGATTCAGTTCGTCTACTCTACTGACGTTCGTCCTCGCGGTTAGATTTGACGGTCAACTTTTCCATTCTCGAGCTTAGCCCTCAAGTGAACTTTAGTTAGTGTATTCTAACTTAATCTCACAACTCCCCGAACAGGAACTGTCATGAGTTTAAGTTGAACAGATTTGAGTAACAACTTGATTCTATCTTGAAATTCGTAACTTATCAAACAAGAACTGTCGCTAGATCAAGCTGAAAACAAGTTGTTAGAAAGGAAGATTTTAACATCTTAGTTGAAGGCCTCTTGAAGGTTTGGCTCAAGTTTGGAATCGTCTAAGCCAAATCAAATCAACGAATAGTGATAATTTAGGTTAGCAAAAAGACCAGAAGTTCAATTAAGACTTATGACGTTAGGTCTCACATTAGTCATTGTCATAATCTTGATAGGGAACAAAAGTAAATCCTATACCAGTATCAAATAATACGGGAATAAAGTGTCTGTTCAAAAGGATGTAGCCGTCTCGATGGCCGGGTCCTAGCGAGCTTCCTTGTTGCCTAGAAAGTATACTCGACCCCGAGCTGGACTGATATTGCCTCCACGGTTTGGGTCATTTTCATCAACCGCTACAGCGAGATTTTGATTATCCTGCACTGGCCTCTATGCCCTATTCAACTTAGGACACACATTCCAAAGGTGATCCGGACTCCCACACTCATAGCATGTTAGCCTTCGCTCTTGGTTTCCATTTCTGGTTGAGCAATTTCGACTAAGATGACCCGTCTGTCGGCATCTATTGCACCTTGGGCAGTCTCCTAAGTGATGGAGGTTACATCGTGTGCACTTAGGATGTGGGCATGCATACCCTCTGCGCTCCTGATTTGTTGCTCCATAGTTCCTGGTTACTCGTTGCCTCTTATCCTGCTGGTCCTGGTCTCGGCTTCCCTGCTGGTCCTCCCGTCGCTTTTGTCCATTGTTGTTTCCTTTTATTAGCCCACCAGACCTGATCACATCATTTTTCAAGCGGTATGCCATGCCTGCAGCGTCTTGAAGTGTGGTTGGTTTGGATGAAGTGACATCTCTCTGGATTTTAGGGATCAAACCCCAAATATATCGATCAATTAGCTTCTCCACAGTGGAGACCATGTGAGGGACCATTCTGGTCAGCTCATGGAAGCGGGTCATGTATTTGTCAACTTCTACTCCCACCATCGCATAGTTCCAAAATTCTACTTCCAATTTCTTCACTTCGTCTTTTCTGTAGTACTCCTCAGTTAGTAATTTCTTGAATTGCGCCCAAGATAACCCATTTGCAGCTTTTCTTCCTTTGGTCTGCAGTTGGTTGTTCCACCAAGTCAATGCTCGACCTTGGAGTAGACCGGATGAGAACTCAACTTTATCTCCCTCAGCACATTTAGTGACGCTGAGTTTCGCTTCGGCATTTTCGAACCATGATAGCAGGCCAATGGCACCCTCGGTGCCATAAAATTCCTTTGGCTTTCACGCCATAAAAGTCTTGTAGCTGCATCCATGACCGTTGGTCGAGGTACCAGCTCCTTCATTGGTTCGTCCTGCATCAATGTGTGCAACGATCTGAGTTAGAAGATCCGCCAACCCAGCAGCACTGTCTCTTGGGGTTTCATTTTTGATGCTTCCTGAACGAGTGTTCCTTGTAGTCATGATTCTACAATAGGCTAAAAACATTTGATTGTGTGAGTTATACGTGGACGATGGCGGATGGTGTTGCGGGACAACGACAGTTTTGGAGACGTAGAGATTGTGACATGACGAGAACAAAGACGTGCTTAGTCTATCAGGTCATAATGTAGCAAGGGAGAAGGCACATATATGAATATATATATATATATATATATATATATATATATATTTTATATATATATATATATATATATATATATATATAGTACAATAACATAAACCGGGTTGTTCGCACATGATATGCATACACAAATGACCATTGCAATTTCAGGTGATCAAGACTCTTAAGACCCGACCGAAACATGATCCGAGACTACTACCCCTATCATTGCATGATTTTTCCCGAATTAGGCATAGGTGATCAGGCTATGCATAATTGAGGAGTAATGATGCAATGGTCGGAATAGTCAACTCGTATGATGTTCGGTGTTTAAGAAAACTTTATTCTGGTTATAGTTGTGATTTTTATTTTAGAAAAACCGACATTCTCTATAACCTTAGGCTCTGATACCAATCAGTAACACCCCTAAAATGCGGTATTGCGGAAGCATTCGGGTCCTGGGGTGCTACGAAATCGATATACATCGCAAAAGAGATATAGTACAATACCATAATTAAAATTTAAAGAAACAGTAAGCTAATACAACATTGTTTTAGCCAACAACGACATTTGAAACATATAAGTTTGTTTCCAAAAGATAACATTTTATTTCATCCAACTAGACATGAAGACTCCTTAATGCTAATGTCTTCATAAAATACACTTACTGGCGATCACCTGAAATGCATGAGAAAATGGGTCAACTATGAAAATATTTGGTGAGTATATAGGTTTTATTAAAAAGGAGTCCAAGGTTATCGAAAAAGATCCAAATGGTAGAGGTAGTGTCAAACCATTCAGTTACAAGTCCTACCCATACAAGACTTGTAACCTATGGTTTCACAACCATTACATAGAATATTGTACGTCTTATAGTCAAACACACATGCTCATTAGGTTCACATTAAAGGACGAGGTATATAATAATGTATGCGGCAAAGCCCCTAAAATAAATAATATGCATTCCGTAGACAGGGGAATGAGAGGTTGGCCGACCTCTAATAGCGCTATCCATACTACCTACTGTTCCGCACAAGGGAGTCGTACGAACGGTACGTCTAAATTGGAGTGCGAACGGAAACCAATCGGGGACTAACAATGAGAATGTACGAAAAGTACATCATAACAACTATTATATACTAATTTAATCAAGCCTGCTCCGTAGACAAGGGAGACTAAAATTTAAGTGCGTACGGCACGTTAATAGTTCAAAACAAGTCATAAGCTCAAATAATATCTTAAGGTTCAAAGTCAATTTCAAAGAGCTCAGGTAAAAATATATGTCATAAGTTCAATTAAAATTTTAAGTCATGCATTCCACCCCAAATAAGTAAAGCGGTAAAAAGGGGGACTGTGAATACTCACCTCGGCATATAGCAGTTAGATAATACAATAGTTCAGATAAAGTTCAGCACCAACACGCGACCTAGATTAGTAAGGTTGTTTTAGTTCACTTACTATGTTTAAGACTTAGTTTCAAAAGTTTTAGAGAGTTTATGTTATTGTTACTGGTGTGGCTGCATTTAAGTTTAAAATGATTTTTTTAAGCATTTGGAGGTATTGGCTCATTGGAAGTGCATAAGTGTACAACGAATAAGGTATCGAGGATGAATAATCTTTGGTTTGAAGATAACCAAAAGATAAGGTGAGGAAAATAGTAGTGACTACGAGTTAGACGTGCACGGATTAAATAAACCTTATAGTTAAAAGAACCTATAATGCTACGTGTGCATAAAATATCTAGAAAGTTAAGTATCAATTTTTATTTCTCATTTGAAATTCGTGATCAACTTTACCATTGTGGTTTATAACGTAAATGTATATTTTCTTTACTTTGGAAAAATGGGTATGACCCGAGCATACAAGCTTGGGTCCTTGTGATAATAAAAGTTATAAGGTTTGCGTTTTAATTAATAATCGTTTTATAATCTAATTTGTCTATATAAGTTTTGATAAAGTACATCAAGTTTATATGAAATCAAATAAGTGGTGTATGAACAAGTTGAATTTCACAATTTTAGTTTTTACTTTGTTCTTATAGTCCTTAAATGTATACAAGGGTTGTGGAGCAAAACTAACTTGGTCGATTTATTTATAAAAGTCGTGTTGAGTTTATTAATTATGTTGCATGGTTTTAAAAATATGTACGTATATATATATATATATATATATATATATATTATATATATATATATATATATATATATATATATATATATATGATATATATGTGTGTGTGTGTGTGTGTGTGTGTGTGTGTGTGTATTGTGTGTGTGTGTGTGTGTGTGTGTGTGTGTAACGAGATGATAATAAGTCGGATTGGTTTTAAGCCGTGACGATAAAGTTTGAAATAGTCAAGAATTATTACTTGAACGATCGTGACGACAACTTGTGTATATATAAACCGAATATACAACACACTCTTGTGTTGTGGAGTGGGTTGTGGCCCAATTTGGAATTAAATGAACTCAACTCGAAATTGGCTGATCATAAAAACAAACAGACTCTATATTTAAAGTTGGGTTTGGCCTGGTATGGAATAGAAAAGAAAATGAGTGAAGTTACTGATGGGCTTCGGCCCAATCACAAACTAAAACCAGTAATAAAAATTTCAGTACTCTATTTGGAACAAAATACCAACACAATGATATCCTCAATTGTGTTATAACTGTTCGAATGAAATCATAGATGCGGGACTCGATTTCTTGCTCTCGACCCAGCATACAAGTCACAACTAAAACATACCCCGTTTATTTTTTATGATTCGAGTGAAAACGAGCACCCTTCAGGGTGATATACACCGAGACAACCACAACACTCGACTAATTGTTATCTTTGAAATTGAGACACCAACCCAACACAACTATCAACACGAACACAAACAAGGGTCGAACACCAGTACCTACACTCCTATAACTCGAATGCAAGCACCAACTAGACCCAAGCACAAGCACATTTACAAACATAATCCGTATACAGACGCTAACATAACCCGAGCATAAGCCAAAACCGAACTCAAACCAAACGCACAGTCAACACTTAGTTTACAAAAATTTGACCAAGAAGGAGTTACTACTGGATGGTATCCTATCACCCGCGACCAACCAACCCATCACAATCCGAACACAAACACGACGAAATCCGAACCTTAACACAAACACAAAACTGAGTATAGACATAAACACATCAACGTTTAACACCCTAACTCATAAACTCAACTTAGATTCTCACCCAACTAACATCATCTTTTTATCTAGCTTATTAGCTGCTTACTAAATCGACAAGAGCAATGAGTTAAAAACTTGGACACAATAACCTACGACATACACCTTCCAACATCGAGCCAATACTAGTTTCGGTTTTAGCTTCTGCTTATCAGTTTCCAACATGTATTGCCACACCACAATAATAACAACACAAACATCATCACCATTATGACCTTAAATTAAAATCAACAATTTCCTTGACCACAAAATTTAATAATAAATTCTTCCAACAATCATAAGAGCGTTCGAATACAACTTTTTTTAAAAAAAACAAGAGATCAAGATCTTACAATCAAATTCGAGTGACACTGGGTTATAACCCGGACTGGACCCGATTCTAAGCAAACCCACACACCTCACTGATTTGTAGGTCGATATTCCCGAATCCGCAGGTCTTGGAAAGCTTTTGTGAATGAGATTTGTGTGTGGATTCACTGAGAATCGAATGATAATAAAAAGAACACATGAAGAAGTCTTTGATACTTCTTTTGGACTTGGGAGATGGGAAGAATCCTTTTCGAGCTAAACTAGCTCTCTTCTCAAATCTCTAGGAGTCTTCTCGCCTTTTTGACCCTGGGAAGATGCGAGTGATGGCGACAAGAAGCCTTGTGGAGGGGGAAAAGGTGTAGCTCGATGGTGATGGGTGATGACGTAGACTGATTTTTGCTATAAAAGAGATGCGTTGGTTTTGAGGTGGGGAAGGGTGATGTCGACAGGAGGAAGAATGGAGAAAGAAGATATATACATAATTTGTGGTCTGAGTGGGGCGTGGTTGTGTATAGGAAAAAGAAAACATTTATAATTAATACTAGTAAGTATATTAACTGTACCCCGTGTCCTGCTGTGCCACAATATAAACACGGCATTTTGTCTCGACAAAATGCCCGAAATATGTTTTTGGTAACACTTTTATAAACGTTAGATAAAAATTAAATTATTAACTCAGATTAATAATTATTCGTTTTAAGTCGTTAATACTGCCATGTCGGTGCGCGTGTGGTATCATCTTCCAGGAAAAATGAGATAACCTCTCGCTTTTGTGTTTTACTCATCAGTAAATGTCAGTAATTGTTTAATTTGTATTATTTGTAAAAAATAAATAGTAGTACGATTAAAATAATAGCCTGAAAAATTGCGGGTTGTTATAAGTTCCTTATGCATACTGACTGACCCGCATCTGCTAGAGAGCACGACTTCAAGTATATGCTCTCTGAAGTCCCTATCAGGGAGACATCTTAACTTAGCCTGATTTATGAACAAATCCTAGTCTGGGATCAGTGGGCATATCATTTGCCCAATAGTAAAAGAGCATACGACGTAAGAAACTCTGGCCTTACGCCGTATTGATATCTGGAAGAATTCACTAAGTTTTGGTGAATATTGAAGAATACGACACATTTAACTCTGGCAATGCGCCGTAATTAGAAGCTCTACAGTCAAAGCCCAAGTCAACCATTGAAGGATTACGGCGTATGAAACTCTTGCCATACGCCGTAATGAAGATCTTATCCCCCATCCAAGTATATCGAAGATTTGAAGGTTACGACGTAACACATCTCTAGTTTACGCCGTATTTTTGAAGATACGCAGAATATGCTTGGAATATGCTTTCTTCGTTAGCAATCAAGATATCTAGATTACGCCGTATCACCTTATGATTATGCCGTAATCTCGCCCTAACAGAAGACTATAAATACAAGCCCTAAATAGTAGTTTTTGATATCTTTCACTCACCACACTCAACCACAGCCGAATTTCACCACTCCAAGGCCCCAAGATCAATCCCAAGAGTTAGAATAACAAGAAGATAAGGTCTCGTATCATCACATTAGGCTTAATTATTCGGTTTGCATATTGATTTCATTATGATTTCCATTTGTGTATCGTTTGAATTACCTCTTTGTGCTTTTACATACATTATGGGCTAACACCCTTGGGTGTTAGCCATGTTTATGAATATTCTATGATAGTTATTTCCGTTTGTTTAGATCTAATGTCTTGTATTGTTTAGTTTATGTGTTTATCGTTTCAATACTCGTTTATTTGTTTGAGTAGTTTAAGTCTAGTATCGCATGGACCAAATGGGCATTGCATGTATATTATGAGAACATTTAAGTAGGCGCTTACCTTTCTTGCGTGGATCAAATGGGGAATTGGTAAAGTATCGCATGGATCAAGTGGATACCACTGATAAATCACATAGATTAGTTGACACAGCTTAATGTATGCTTTTAGTCCGATAGGTGCATGGACCAAGTGGCCTAGGAGATTGCATGCATAGTAGCTAGTTTCATGGACCAAGTGGACTAGTTTAGGTTAGATTGGAGTGGGGGGTGTTTTCTGGACCAATGAGACATTCCGCACATATCCTGACGTCACCAGTACTTTACAAATAGATCATTGCACTAATAAATGGATGACTAGAATATAGGATTAACATGGCTAGCACTTCTTTCTTTCATTGATCACAACTTTAGTATAGTTTACATTTTATTATTTTTAGTAGTTAATTAATCAAATCAATAAAAACCCTTTTTAAACTTGTAAAATACACTAGATAGGATCTAAGCATACAATTCCCGAGATCGACCTCGTACTTACCCCACTAGCTACATCTAATCGGGTACACTGCCCGTGAAAGTGTGTCTTTAAGGTATAAGTCCGGCTAAATATAAATATTAAAACTTGAATAAAAATACTTACAAACGAAACACACATCAAGTTTTTGGCGCCGTTGCCGGGGAATAGTTTAGTTTTAGGTTAATTTAGTGTGTTTTGTATTTTTCTTAGAAATGTTTTGTTTGTTTTTGTTTTGTTTGTTTTCTTTGTTTGTTAAATGTCTTCTGTCTCAGGTAGGTTTACGGCATATTCTCTTCCATTGGATACGACGTAATTCTTGATTCTCAGTTACGACGTATGGCTTTCTAGCATATGGTGTAATCGTTGCTGATACAGATTAGTTGTCTTAGTTTAATTTTCAATTTCCTTTTTAGTTTTTATTTTTAATTAGATTAATTTGTTAGTTTTAATTTTTATTAAAATTTTCAAAAAAATAAAAATAAAAAGAAAAAAGAAAAAGAAATAACATAAAAATATTTTCTTTTGCATATTTTGGTAATATTATTTACTTTATTACTATTTCTTCCTTTAGTTTCTATATAAGTTCAGGAATTACGATGAGATTTATGATTGATGAATACATGACAAAGATTCGAGAAGACTCTGGCCCGTGAATTATAAGGCCAACTTTCAAAGAAAACATTTCATTCGGGATAAGTGATCAAATTCTCAAGGAACTTCATAAGAATCAATTCAGCAGGTCTGAATTAGAAAATGCTAATGAGCACTTGGATAAAGTAATCAAGATTGTAGATTTATTTCATTCGCCTGATGTAAGTCAAGACCACGTAATGCTGCGTATCTTCCATATGAAACTTACGGGTGATGCAAGTCAATGGGTAAAAACCATACCAGCTGGGAGCGTTACTACCTGGGATGAATTGAAAACTAAGTTTCTAATGAAGTATTGCTCGCCTCAATGAATTGTTAAAAAAATTCAAGAAATTAAAATTTTCCAGCAATATCTAGATGAGACATTGAGTGAGACGTGGGAAAGATTTAATGACTTGCTTTTTGCATGCCCGCAGCACGATTTAACTGAAATGCAAGAAGTGATAATCTTCTATCAGGGTTTGGATAGACCTACTAGGAAAGAACTGGACTGTCAGGGACCTATCTTTAAGAAAAATCCTAAGGACATTAAAGAAGCAATTCAGCTAATGGTTGACCACTCAAGAGACTGGTATACTTATGATCATATTGAGAAATGGGAAGAGAATGATGAGTTAAACAAAATCCATGAAATGATTAGCGAAATATGAAGGGAAATGACTATTATGCAGTCTCGGTTAGTAACAAATGAAAAAGTACGGAGTGTTAATAAGTTTTCTAATTATAATCCAGTAGGAAATGAAGAATATCCCATTTGGAAAAGTATTGATAAGTTCCACGAACATTCAAAGAGAATGAGTGAGAAGACTGCAAACTTCCAAAAAGAACTTAGAGAATGGGCAGATCATGAGCACGATTATCAAATAGGAACATTGGACATTGATAGTATAATGTTGCCCAGTAATGCACTTCCATTATATGAAGATCCTCCTGTAATACCTTATCAACCACCAATCCCTTATCCTAAATGCTTGAAATTAAAAACACCTAACCCTCCAACGACACAATTGGCACCTACAAATAAATTTGGGAACATATTGAAAGAAAACAATAAGGGAGAATGGGATCAATATTTTGAAGATGAAATCCAAAGATCCGAATTTTTTACTAAAATTAATACCTCCGTTGATCAGGAGAGAAAAATTAGGAACGAAATTGAGAATCACGAGCCTAGGGTGGTAATCGTGCAATGCTGTGATCACAACAAGGAAAATCGAGGATTAAATACACAAAATCAAAATGCAGATGAAAAAGAATTGGAAGAAACCAGAAGGTGGTACAATTTTAATAAAGTCAGACCATTTAGAAAACACAAGGGCGTAAGTACATCACTAAAGGATGGTGCTTACACAATTTTGATGCAATAATAATATTATAAAGTCGAACTTAACAACTATAATAAAAAGTAACGGTTGGAGATATTCCGACAATAACTATAATATTCTTTCCTTTGAAGGTAATGAAGATAAAGCTCAACCTCATATGAAGAAATCCAGATAAGCAACATTAATAAGGATAAAATTAAAAAATTGTTTTAACAAATTTTGATTGGTATAAAATCCATACGACGTATCACATGAAATGAGATATCGCGTATGGAATATAATCCCCAATTACGGGGCATTCTCATTCTCACAAATCAAAAACATAAACACACACACTGCTCCCCCACACACGATCACACTCTTAATACTTGATCATCACCTCCAATTCATTTCATTTCATCAATTTGTAAAGACTGCAAGGTAACATTCCCTGATTTAATCTTTATTATTATTTTGCAAATTCTAGGGTTTAATAGAATTTTAGGGGAATAAATATTGGGTGTTTTGATTAGATTAGAGATTGATTAAAATTTATGATCTTGATTATAACAATGTTTGGATTTTGGATAATCAATTAAAAAGCGGTTTTGGGCAACTATTAGGTTTTGCGCGAGCATTAGTTTTACGATATGTAGGCAACTAGTGTGGGGTGACTTTAGTTAACTAAGAAACACTTATTTCAATAATATTCGCGGGAAAAAATTTTGAATTATTGGACTGAGTATTTCTCCCCTCTGAACTACCATTACGCCGTATGATTTTTAAAAGGCGGCGTAGTCTTATTATTTTGCTAACCGTGTTAGTGTATGCAGCGTAATTGTAGAATACTTCGTAAGATACTTTAAGCCGTATTAACTTCCTTTGGGTGTGTTTGGCAGCAACTTATTATGGAGATTATGGGAGCTAAAGATTATTTTTTTTAAAAATAAGCTCTCATCTAAAAAGTAGCCTCGTTTGGCTGCGCAAGATTATTGAAACTTTAGCAAAATAATCTCCAAAAAAAAAAGCTACTCATAGGAACTTTTCAGAAAATCATGGAGATTATAATTTGTAAATTTACCAAGATACCCTTCCTAATTAATTATTATATTAAATTTTACACGAGTAACTGCATGAATTGTTATATTTTACCGTCATCACATGAACATCCAATAACTACTGCACTGAAATAATCATGTTTTGTTTCTTATGATGATAACTTTCTTGACTATGAACTTTATTGGTAAGAGACAAAACAATAGGAATTAACTTATTCGTTTCTAATACTTTCTTGAGCATGTACATTAAATTACACCACTTATGTCTATATATGAGCTCAGTGTGCGTAGCTAGGATTTTATTTGGGCATCAGGTACACTTTAGCCTAAGAATAACACATTTTACAAGATGCTTGAAGGAGGAAGTGGTTAATCAAGCTATGCTACATATTTATGAAATGCTACATATTTAACATAATTTTAACGTTGCTACTTCAATATGGAATGCGCATCGTGGATGATAATTTAACATCATTTTAACGTTGTTTCTATTTTTACATGGATTTTCATGCAATGCTACATATTTATGAATTATATCAATAATTTTATTTACTATTCTTATTCATATTGGGTTTATTATTTGTATGTCCAATTACGTCATTTTACAATTTTAATCTACAATTACAGCTAGTTTGCCAAACACTACTACAAAAAAAAGGCTACATTTTTAATCTTTTTCAGCACCAGCACCAGCACCAGCACTTTTTGCCAAACACACCCTTTATACGGCATATGTATTAAGCTGATCAGTAACATTATTTTATGGACTCAACTAATGATTATATATGAATTTCAGGATATGCCTCTTCCACCACCTCATCAGAGACATCCTTGGTTAAGATTTGACCAAGAAGGTATTACAAACGCACAGAGAGAGGGGTATGAGGAGAGGCTAGGCCTTTTGTACAAGAAGGCCGTTTTGCAGGTTGAGATATTGGATTTGGGCAGGTTAGCTGGAGAGATTGAGCGGGGTACTCAGGAGATTGTTGACAAGTTGAGGATGGTTCATCATGATGAGCAGGGTGAGGTGATGTTCATCTCACATGTGTGGAGTAGGCTTTTTGCTATTACTGGGTCGTTGGTGAAGGAGTTGATTTTAGAGTTTTATTCCACCTTCTCGTATAACCCTGGTCTGAGAACCTTGATTCTATTGATACATTTAGATTTGGATTAGGAGGAGTTAGTAGGTCTATGTCGATGAGAGAGTTTATTGTTGTGATGGGTTTGCATACGGATCAGGAGACTAGAAGTGACGGGTTTGATGCTTACTGGATGGCAGGTTTGACGGTTTTGCCCGATAGGTCTGAGTTTGTTGACTACTGGGTTGAGATATCATCACGAGGAGATCTTACGTATACCGCTGTCCCTTCCTACCTTTGGATTAGGGACCCGATCCGTAGGATCCTCCACTGCATGCTCACTTACACAGCTGTTGGTCGTGGTCAGTCACCTGAAAAGGTGACATCCACTGACCTTTTCTAACTTCATAGCATGGATGGGGGACCTATGGTGAACGTCGCCTTAGTTCTAGCTCAGATTTTCAGGGACGCTTGCAGGGGAAGCAAGCGGGGAGATTGTATGGAGGTCAGTTCATAGGGAGGTTGGCTACTTTTTATGGTGTGTTTACTGATGCGGTGTTAGCAGGACTGTCAGCATCTCGAGGGGAGCCCAGTTTTATCACTGGTAGGAGGCTGGAGAAGCTCGGGATGTGTGAGCGTTTGATTGAAGATACCTGTAGCTGGGTGGCCCATGGACCGGCTAGGCCGGTGGCTGCCCCTGCTCCTTAGGGTGAGGAGCGTGTGGCTGGAGCTGGTGGAGATCAGGAGATTCCTAGTGGTGCAAATGCTCAGGAGGCTGGTGCAGGTGTTGCCCTTGGTGGTGGTGCGAGGAGGAGTACTCACTAGAGGCCTGACAGTGCAGAGCAGGAGCTGAGACTACTTAGAGAGAGCGTAGCTGGGTTGCCAGCAACGGTTACTGCACAGCGGACTGAGCAGGATAGGTTCCAGACACGGGTGACCGACAACATGAGTGAGATGTTAAATAAAGTCCATGTCATCCACACCACCTTCAAAGGAAAGAGATACGAGCACCCGACGATCGGGTTCGAGTGAGGTTCAGGTTTACAGGGTGCATCCTCATCCAGAGGCACCCGTAGTGATGATGGAGCTGGTGTGGAGCAGTGATTGCTTCTCTTAATTTGATATGTTTGGACATCTTATTAATTTGTGTCATAACTTGTAATTATTTGGGGATGGATTATGACTTTGCTACTTATTATGTATGTTTGACCTGCTGATTTCATAAATATAACAGGTGGAACAAGGATATATCTGATATTCTTCTTAAAACCTCTCTGTTTTAAATCAATACGGCGTATCCAGATTTTGGGTATGACGTATCCACCTATTATGATAATTGACATGACTTATATACGGCGTAAAACAGGGACTATAAACGGCGCATAAAGCTCATACCTATACGACTTATCCAATATAGATTACGCCGTAACTACATACAATAACCTTCTTATAATTTTTTTCTAACGCTCTAATCACTACGAAAGTAGTTTTCTGCTTTTGTTTGACATATCTACAGTTTTGGTGAAACATTTTGAAGTGATGGTATTCTTATATTCTATATTTTTTGGAAGCGGAAGCCCCTCCTACGGGCATATCAAACCCACAAGTTAATTCACTTTAACAGTAAAAGTTGCTCGCATTCATACCATGGAGGATCATTCTGAGCAATCTCAGGGGAGTTTCCAGTTTCTAATTCTACCCTCTTTAATTTTATGCATTCATTTGTACAACGAGGGCATTGTACACTTCAAGTGGGGGGAGGGGGAGGTAGCTAGAATTAGAACTTTACTTGTCCTATTCTACGAAAATTGACTAAAAATGGTTAAAATTTAAAAAATTTCACATGTTTTTCGTAGATCATTAGTAGTATAACCCGCACACAATACCTTTTGATACTAGTTGTGAGGATTGAAACCTTTCTGTTTCCACTATTTTGCTAAAAATTCTACAAAAATATGTGTGTTCCGGTGGATTGATGTAGACTTTAGAACTTGGCTTGGTATATCTATTCGAAACCTCAATGATGAGCATTACATTTAGGAAACTTGGTGTAATCAGATTTAATCAACGTAAGAGGCAAAATTAATAGGATTCACCCATATGGCCCATGTCATTACATATGTTTGTTCATCAACTAACTACACTGGTTAGTTGACCACCTATTTAAACCCTTTGTTACTCTCATCTTTAGAGTAAGATACCTCTAGTAAAACTTGTTGAGCCTTTCTTTTCTTTTGTTACACCATTAAATGTTTATTGTTTCGTTACACTTTTACACCTTAGCCTACCGTGTAGATTTAAGTCCATTGTTTGGTTACTAGTTGCTACGTGTATCTCGTGTATTTCCTTTGTTCGTGTGAGTTTTTCGTTCGATTCTCTTCTAGAGAGACATTGATCAGGGAAATTGCACTATGCAATGGAAATGTGAAAGTATGTAATTTGTGTCGTACCCTTGTACTACTACTTTCACTAGTTTTTATTTCATTCGAATTTTTATACGTTCGTGAGTATCAAATGATGGAGTATTATTGGTGAAATGGTAAAGTATTGTACCATTGGTTTGATTTTGAAGTTTATGATGTTAAAAAAAATGTGAATTTCAGTATTTAGTTTAAGTGGTACGTAGTATAAACCACTTAAGATTAGTGTACAGTGGCTGTATCTTTGCCACTATTGTTGTATATATTTGGGATCTTATGCGAGTTGGTAATTCGGGATAGCCAACTTAGATTGTTGATGATGTTTATTGAGGTATTCTTGAGTCTTATTCAAGTGTCATTAAAGTGTGTGTTTTTCCGTCTTTAACCGTGAATTAGTCAATGATAAATGTCTCTTTTGGGTTTGTAGTAAGGTAGTAACTAGTAGCAATTGGTGACCATCCGTTATGAAAATAACGAGCCAGCGATCCGAGATATGCTCTAGTGACCATCTGTTGTTTGAGTAAATCGAGAATTCGCGCTAGCGATCTATTATGTCTTTGTGTGAAATGTTAAAACATAAGCCTAGTACAACCCTCAAGCCTTCACTATTTTTACCCATTTTACCTTTGAAATTGGTCACTGTCCTAAACTCTAGTGGTAGAGATGTGTATCCTTGCCAAGCCTATGATAGAATACTCACCACGACTGTGCAATTGAGTGTACCACTAAATAAACACCCTAGATTAGTTATGAGAGATGAGTGAATTTCAATTCCTATTTCGTGAGGTTTAATGGTTATGCACTATTGGTTGAGTTAATTACTTTGATGCTTAATTCCTTAACTATGGTTTTAATTGTTTTTCTAATTACTTAATTTATAGTCTACTTGAGGACAAGTAGAAGTTAGGTGGGGGATATGTGATAAGTCATAAATTGTTGAAAATTTATCACATGTTATTTGCTCATATTATACACATTTGTATCTGGATTGATACTAAATTGGCTTAGTTTTCCTATTTTAGTAATTATGGAGCTATATTGTCAAAGTCACGGATTTAAGGCATGATTTGGAGCTTTTTTGTATGCAAGTTGTAAAAGAGCATACGGCGTAAGAAACTCTTGCCTTACGCCGTATTGATATCTGGAAGAATTCAATAAGTTTTAGTGAATATTGAAGAAAACGACGCATTTAACTCTGGCAATGCGCCGTAATTGGAAGCTCTACAGTCAAAGCCCAAGTCAACAATTGAAGGATTACGGCGTATAAAACTCTTGCCATACGCCGTAATGAAGATCTTATCCCCCATCCAAGTATATGAAAGATTTGACGGTTAAAGCGTAACACATCTCTAGTTTACATCGTATTTTAGAAGATACGCAGAATATGCTTGGGATATGCTTTCTTCGTCAGCAATCAAGATATCTAGATTACGCTGTATTCCCTTATGATTGCGCCGTAATCTCGCCCTAAAAGACGACTATAAATACAAGCCCTAAATGGGAGTTTTTTTATACGTTTCACTCACCACACTCAACCACAGCCGAATTTCACCACTCCAAGGCCCCAAGATCAGTCCCAAGAGCTAGGATAACCAGGAGAGGGGGTCTCGTATCATCACATTTGGCTTAATCATTCGGTTTGCATATTGATTTCATTATGATTTCCATTTTTGTATCGTTTGAATTATCTCTTTGTGCTTTACATAGATTATGGGCTAACACCCTTGGGTGTTAGCCATGTTTATGAATATTCTATAATACTTATTTCCGTTTGTTTAGATATAATGTCGTGTATTGTTTAGTTTATACCGTTTCAATGCTCGTTTATTTGTTTGGGTAGTTTAAGTCTAGTATCGCATGGACCAAATGGGTATTAGATGTATATTATGAGAACGTTTAAGTAGGCGCTTACCTTTCTTGCATGAACCAAATGGGGAATTGGTAAGGTATCGCATGGACCAACTGGATACCACTGATAAATCACTAAGATTAGTTGACACAATTTAATGCATGCTTGTAGGCCGATAGGTGCACGGACCAAATGGCCTAGGAGATTGCATGCATAGTAGCTATTTGTATGGACCAAGTGGACTAGTTTAGGTTAAATAAGAGTGTGGGGGTGTTGTCTGGACCAAGGAGACATTCCCCACTTATCCTGACGTCACCAGTACTTTACAAATAGATCATTCACTAATAAACGGATGACTAGAATGTAATAGGATTAACATGGCTAACACTTCTTTCTCTCATTGATCACTACTTTAGTATAATTTAGTCTAGTTTACATTTTATGCTTTTTAGTAGTTAATCAAATTAATCAAAACACCCTTTTAAACATGCCAAATACACTAGATAGGATCTAAGCATACTATTCCCCGGATCGACCTCGTACTTACCCCACTGGCTACATCTGATCGAGTACACTGTTCGTGAAAGTATGTCTTTAAGGTGTAAGTCCGGCTAAATATAAATATTAAAACTTGAATAAAAATACCTACAACGAAACACACATCAAGTTCCTTTCAACAACCTTGGCATATATGTAATAGACATTTGAATAATGTAGTTTACTCTATAGACTTCTTCTCGGAAACAGTTGGTGATAAAAAGTCAAATATTAAGAGCAATTAACATAATAAAGCAACTGGAATTTAAAATAAATGAAAATCATAGTATAACTAAATCATAGTATGAAGAATAATCGGTAGAAAGCTCACCTGTTGTAATCCTCCATGTAGCCGTACATCTTTTTTTTTTTTTTTTTTTTTTTTTTTTTTTTTTTGAATAATTCAAGCCGATTCTGATGATTTGCATGATTTTGCATGTTAGATTAAATTATTCTAATAACAAAATCATGGTATAGACAGTTGAAACTATAAATATTAACATAAACTAAATCTTACTTGAATCTAAATGACCATGCAACAACATCAAATAAATATTCAATACTTAAATATGGATTGTAAAACCCTAATTATAATTTGTTTACCTTGTCAGAATTAAACGCTTTTGATTCTGATGCCACGTACAACAACAACTACCAACTTCATATCATTCTTCTTCACTGATTGATAAGTTTAAACAATTGAATTAATCTAATTAAGATTACAAATTGTTTTGAATAATAAGCTAGAGTTACAAAAAAATTTACCTCTTCTTCTGTTAAATACAGTTCAATTCATGAGCATTAAAAACCTGCAAAAAAATAAATAAATAAATAAACAACGAAGAAACATCATCTCAAACAGTATTCATCATAAACACTTTTTTCTGGATATGGAACGAATAAGAGCATGTTGGGGGGGGGTTTTTGGAGAGGTGAGAAGAAGCACATTAGGGTTTTTTTGGAGAGGCCGAGAAGAATAACGAGTTATTCTAATGGCGTATATGCTCTGATGGTATTGTTTCTGATTTTGCAAAAAAGCCCCTTCGCCCTTTTTTTTCCAAAGTTTTTTCTATTCACACTTTTGACACACCTATGTTTAGGGACCTTTTAGAAAACTTGTCCAATTTTTTCTCACTTGTGAACTCAATTGAGCATTCCTATTAGGGGTGTCCAAAAAAATGGAGGAACCGTACCAGAACCGAACTGTATATTAGAACCATGGTCCGGTTCTTGATTCCTAAAATTCCAAAATTTTGGTTCTCGGGACGGTTCGGTTCTGGTACTTTCCCGGAAGAACCGACTCTTTTGAAAATATGAAATTTTATAGGGTTTGTCTGAGAAATTGTGTACATGCTGCCTAAAAATAAATAAATAAAAAAAAAAAAAAAAAAAAAAAAAAAAAAAAAAAAAAAAAAACACTAGCGCATTAATATGCTGTAACAATAAAATCTAAAACCTGAAAATCCAATCCTTTTTTTCCAAATAACACCATGCAAATCAGTTTTAGTGTTTTACAATTACTAACATCATTCAATGGTTCAAGTATCATCATCGCCATCATTCATCATCCAACATGAAAGTAAGTTTTTTATATATATATTTTTTCCTTTTTATTGTAATCATAATTGATTAGATAGTGATAATATGTTACGATCTGATGAGATCAAAAAGTTACAAAAGGAAACAAGTGATACAGCATTAAGTGATTTTGAAGGTTTGAAACACAAATGCGTGTTCTTGATACTTTGGAACAATTATAAACTTATATTTAACATTTTCTGTTTTTGTTTATGTTATTTTGAACAAATGAAATTATTGGAACAATTTGCATTGGTGGAGACATTTTTTGTGTGTGTGTACTGATATAACATGTCCTTTATGAATGATCGACAACGAAAATAATAATTTTTTAGAATACTTTGGTTCTCAGCGGGAATAACCGAAAATTTCTTACCGGAACGAGTACCGTACCGGAACCGAACCGAAGAACATGGGACGGTTCTTGGATCCACATTTTTCTTATTTTCTGTTCTCGGTTCTTCCGATTCTGGTTCCGTATCGGTCTAGTTTCAATACCACGGACACCCCTAATTCTTATTGGTCAGTTGCAAAATAAAGACCTCCTATTGAACAATCGAATCCCTCGATTTTAGAAAAAATAAATAAATAAATAAATAAAAAATAAATAAATAAATAAATAAAAAAAGTTCTCTTATTATATAAAAGCAAACAAAAATTTTGGTCATGATATTGACCCGCCATAACGCAAGCCAATTAAACCTTGTTATACTTCAAATTTTATCTTGAAACAAACATAGCATATGATACTTTTTATTTCTTAACATGAGTAATATTTTTAGATCTAAGATCATTTGAGGACAAAACTTTCTTTGCATACCAAGGGATTAATCCTTACCCTCCATTCATTTTGATCCAAAGGCTAAGATTAAACCCAACATTTACACTACAAGGTCATTTTAGTCAAATATATAAACAAAAAATTAAAAATATAAAACACACAAACACACTTTAATGTGTATTCTCCTCCCCAATTTCTCTGCATCTCCCCAGCCTCCATAATCGTTAATTAAACCCTAATTTCACTCTTCAGTTCATTGATTCATCACCAAAATCATATATATTCATTGTCACTGTTATCATTACATTAATCAACAACCACAATTTATATCAGATTCAATTTTTGATTCGTTTCATGAAGGTAATCGATTTGAATTAAGTTGTTGATTATCAAATGCATTCGACTTCTATGCTAGGTTAATTGTTTTAATTAAGTTTAAATTCATTTTTTAATAGAATGTGTGTGTAGTTATACGATTTAATGGTGTAATATGTATCTGATTGTAGTGGCTAATGGATATTTAAGTACTTTTGAAGTTTTTATTGAATGCGATATGAATTTATGATGTTTCGTTAAAATGCGTATTTTTGGTTTATTGCGAGGTTTGTTATATATTTTTCGTAGAGGTTAGTATAATGTGTAGTTGTTATTAGTAGTAGTTATGAGCTGAGCTTACTAGAATAAGATGAATTATAGGTAGAGGACCTATATAAAAATTTTGTGTTTTACGGATGACGTGTGACCTTTTGATAAGGTGTGATATTGCTTATGATGTATGTTTCGTATTTTTCGTTAAATGCTACGATGTTAATGTAATATGGTAGAGGTGATTATGAGTCTATGGACAGTATAGTTAGTTACATTGGAATAGTGATTATGAGTTAAACTTACTAGAAGAAGATGATGTATAATATGTAGAGCTCTTACAAACTAGTTTACGCACTTGTATATGAAATAATTAGAGTGATAGATGAGAATACAAGGTAGGAGTGTAGGACTGAGTAGTAGCGTTACTTTTGTGATCCTTAGTGATAACTGGTTCATTTGTAGCATCATGGGTGTGACCATAAGCTTCAATCACTTGTAAGTATCAACCATGGGAATGACTACATCAATGATATAGATTAACAAACCAACTTGGCGTTTTTTATTAAACGGCACAACATACAAGAATCATACCGAAACAACCAGGCCAAGGATGAAAATTACCTTAAGATGTTATATGGGTAAACTATGTTTAGATATTTTCTGTTAGATCTGCAACCATATACACAAATATTTGTCTAAAAACAGTTCTAAACAATGAACTTCTGGATATGTAGTTCAATATGAACTTCTGCCATCAATGGGGATCCAGAATATTGATGCTGGTTCAAAAAATCAGCCAGTTTCATATCAACCGGGTCAAGATGATGAATTAGGAGTGGTATTTCAGTCTCGTCAATGGTTGCAAGTTTTCAGAAGGTTGGATTCTCCAGAAAGGGAAGAATGTATATCTACAACATCAATGTATAACGAAGGTGAAAAGCTGGTGAAAGATGATTCATTAAAGAAATTTGATTCATTAAAGCAAAATGATAGAAGTTCATTTGTTTCTGTCGAATGCTGAGGTCCAAATAAACTCTGGGAGATTGCCACTATGGCAAAATACTAAGGTATATATATATGATTTGTTAACATAATTAGTATATATATATAAGCCAAGCAAGAAATTAGAAAAAAGATAATAATGGGAAATACTATCAGTTACTCCCTCCGTCTCAATTTAATTGTCCATATTTCCTTTTTTGGATGTCTCAAATTAATTGTCCACTTTCCTTATTTAGTAAAAACTAGAGAATCTAGTAGAGGAATATTCCATTTTAGTGGTTGAAAATTAAAGTGGCCCCACTTTTATTAAACTTTGTGTTTTCTCTCTCCTGACAAATAAATTGAGACGGAGGGAGTATATCTTTTATTTTCTAATTCAAAACTATATATACAAATCGTATAGAAAATTACAAAGGCCAAAACCAGATTCCATTCCATTCCAATTCCTTTGACAGATATCATTCCTTTATATTCTGGTATTGATTCATAGTCTTTTTGGCGCAGGTACATTTTTATGTGATGAGATCTGTGAGTCTGGAAGGATTTTCAGGTGGAGAGACTCAGATTGAGAATATTCTGTGTCATGAAGTTGACATAAGAAGAAAGGATTTGTTACCTGTTTATGAGCAATTTAATAGCATCAAATCAGGCTGGGATGACAGGTAATGGCCATTTATTTCAACTGCATAAAGTCGTAATTGTGATGCCTGTTTTTCCACTCTTGATTATATCTAGCTGAAAACTGATTGTC
This sequence comes from Artemisia tridentata subsp. tridentata, assembly GCA_021014915.2. Classification (NCBI taxonomy): domain Eukaryota; kingdom Viridiplantae; phylum Streptophyta; class Magnoliopsida; order Asterales; family Asteraceae; genus Artemisia; species Artemisia tridentata. Next base: position 403,432,200 of record CP139507.1, read on the forward strand.
TGTTTTCCTTTTTGGAACTGTTGGGAGACCATAGGAGAATAGTGAACTGTTGGGAGACCATAGGAGAATAGTGTCTTAGATAGGTGCTTACGTCTTGTCCCTTTTAGCAATTTTTAATTTGTGTCAACATGTGTTTCGGTCTATCATTGCTGACTAGATTTGTGGCTTTTGAGTACTATGTTCGTGAGCCAGTAGGTGTGTCTAGACAATTAGGACCGACGTTTGGTGTCATTCTTGATCTGACTTTTTTTTTTCTTTTCATAGAGCATATAATGTCAGAAGAGGTAGTGGTGCGTCATCTTTGGATTCTGGTCAATCTAGAGAGAAGACCAGTGATGAATCCGTCATCTGTCTTTCGAAGCCAGAATTGGTTAGCTCCACTAAAAGCTCGGATGGAGGTATAACCGAAATATAAATTGTATGATAAATGATTCTTTGTTTGCATTCTGAACTTGTCATGAAGCCTCACATGACATAAAACCGAAATTTCATGTACCTCAAGTGGTGCTTGACATATACTTTGTTTTTTCTTCTTTTTTTTTTTAAATGGGAGTGGCAAAATGGGTGGGTTATGCGAGTTGGGAAACTGATCAAATTGGGTTCAGGATGGATTAACCCACCACCACTCTGAGTTTTAGTAATGTTCAGTGAGTTAATATGCTTACCTAATAATATTATCATATTAGTAGTATGTTCTTTTTTAAATAAGTTGGGAGAATTCTACCCCTTGATTCGTTCAACCCACTTCCTACTTGTGTATTTTTCTTAGTTTTTCTCATTTGACCTGTTTTGTTAAATCGGTCGAAATTGTTGTCTCCCCAAGCAATCTACCTAATGTGTAAACATTCACTTCATTTGTTTCACCAGAGCATCTAATAATTTCAGTGATATATGTAATGTGCTTTACAGGATCGTCCCGAAGGCCCGAGAATTTGCTTGATCTTGATCCAGTGAATGAACTATATTTTGAACAAAAAATTTCTATTAGTCCGTCGCTGCTAAACCAAAAGGTCCAAAAACCTAACGAAGCATCGTTTTTCCCTTCTGAGCTTTACATTCCCGCTACTTCTCAAATGAATGGCAACAGTGGCAGCGGTAGAATGATGAGCACACCATTGTTAACAACTGACCATTTTAATATCAAGGACCCGCCTAACGTGTCTTCAGGTCCACAGAAAACCATGAGTTAGGCAAACTGCTACAAGATAGTCCCTAAAGACGACTCAATTGTGGACAGTCGTTTCATGCATGATAAGTTTGCAGTCAGTTATTCACCTGAGGCTCCACTGGTTGTTGCTACTCCAATGAAAGTTAGCTCTTTTGCTTAATCAACGCTTGTTGTTTACATTCTTAGCTTATGTTTCTGTTGAAAAAAAAATGTACTGTTATCAACGACTTGATTGTCCTTCTATTGTTAGCAACTAGATTGTTGTAATGGTTAATGAGACTTGAATTACTTGCTTATAAGTTTGTGGTTAATCAAAATCTTTGTGGTTTTTTTTTTTTTTTTTTTTTTTTTTTTTTTTTTATTTTTTTTTTTTTTTTTTTATCTAAGTGTTTTATTTCAATATCACTTGTGATTTTCTCAATATCACTTGTGATATTCTGAATATCACTTGTTATTTTTTTATGCTTTCGTCCGTTTTCATACGTATTCGTCCGTTTTCTTATGTTTTCGTCCGTTTTTATACATCTTTGAATATCACAACTGATATTCGGAATATCACTTGTGATTTTCTGAATATCACTGGTAATATTCTGAATATCGCTTGTTATTTTCTGAATATCACTTGTGATTTTCTGAATATCACTTGTGATTTTCTGAATATCACTTGTTATTTTCATGTTACAAAACATTAGTTGAAAATCACTTGTGATATTCAGAAAATCACTTGATATTCAGAATATGATATTCTGAGTATCACAGAATATCACTTACGGTATTCAGAATATCATTTGTGGTACTCAGAATATTACTTGTGATATTCTGAATATCACAGAATATCACTTGTGATATTCAGAAAATCACAGATATCACTTGTGATATTCAGAATATCACTTGTGATATTCAGAATATCGCTTGTGATAATATCATTTGTGATATTCAGAATATCGCTTGTGATAATATCACTTGTGATATTCTGAATATCACAGAATATCACACAAGTGATATTTAGAAAATCACATAATATCACTTGTGATATTTTGAATATCAAAGAATATCACTTGTGATATTCAGAATATCATTTTTGATATTCAGAATATCGCTTGTGATAATATCACTTGTGATAATATCACTTGTGATATACAGAAACGTATGAAAACGTCTGAAAACGGCCTAAAACATTTAAAAACGGACGAATATGTATGAAAATGAACAAAAACTTATGAAAGTTCCCCCAAGGCGACCACAACCTATAAAACATTGAAAATTGAATATCAAAATATCCATAAAACTTTGAAAATTGAATATCAACATTATGATTTATCTAAAAATCACATTTGGTATCCCTAAATCTTTTTAACTAATTATTCACCTAGAAAATGTTCCACTTTTGAGAAATCATAGGAGTAGACTCCCACAGTCCCACACATTTCTTCCTTATGTCGTACTACTGAAAATGAAGAAAAAATTAATCATCATGTGGTATGTAAGATGATATATCTCCTCGAAAATTTTCTTGCAAAAGTTATGCGCAAATTGACATATATCTGTACCGTTCGTGCCTGAGGAAAAATAAAATAAAATAGAAATAAGAAGAGAACTCAATACAATGGTTAAGACCTTCTACATTCACAGTCACAACACAATTGAATAAACTTCGAGAACAAAGATTCAAAGATTTGAAATAACCACATGCAAGTTTCCATTTTCATTTATTCTGTTATAATCTGATACAGATATTAAATTATTATGCAAAGAGAAATATGTGTATGCTTGATACTGGATTTCAGGATTATTTAGCCCATTTCCGATAGCAAATCCCTTCAAGTTTATATAAATCCTTCTTTGTTCTTGTTTCTGTTGGTTATACGAGTAGCTAAAGCTGGATTTTAGTGTCCTGTGTATGATCCTCCTGTGATGTAGAAATCATTGTAGGTGTACTTCTAATGGGTCGTGAAGAATGCTTGTAAGAAGTTGTAGATGTGATTGGTAACACCAGTTTCATCATGGTGAATGCCTTGATCACTAGAACTGTAACTATAACCAGTACCAGTAGGTTGGTCAACGAATATGATGTTGGAAACCTTAACCCATTCGTAATCGTTCCACACTTGAGACAAGTTGTTGGTAAGCTTATATGGACCAATTTCATAAAATAGAGCTAATTCATCGCCGCACCCTGGTCCTCCGGTTGACCATATGACTAAAGGGCCAGCTTTGGCTTTTCTTGATTCAAAGAAAAAATAGAAGAACCTGCACATCTTTTTCTTATGAATATTAAGAACTCTTTTAGATACAATAATGCAATGTATGCATGTATAAGGATGTGTTAACGACATAAATTTATATTATGACTATAGTAGTGGCAAGTTTAGCAGTATTGGTCTCTTTATGATGTTCTCAAGGACATAATGTACTTATGGAATATGTTTTAAAATGTACTCAAGTATTTGTTAAGTACACAATTAATGAGAACATATCGAGTTTTAAGTGATATATCCTTTACACATATATGACTAATGTTCACTCAATACTGATAAATACACATATGTTTGGAGTTCATATTCTGTTCTGTATGGAGTGAAATTGAGGAAGGAACAGATAATGAAGGCAAGGAAAAACTGGTAAATGAGAACGGGAACCATTGTGGTCAGGTGTTGCATTGTCTTTCACCTCTGGAATGAGTGTATTATATTTAGATTTAGGCTTACAATAGATTTACAGAGGGCTTACAATAGATTTACAGAGGACTATTAGATATCTCATGGGTGATATGTGATATCACATGTGATATCACCGGTGATATCACGATATCACATGTGATATCACAGGTGATATCCTGTGATATCACCGGTGATGATATGTGATATCACAGTGATATCACCGGTGATATCACGATATCACCGGTGACACACAATACGAGCTAACAAAGTTAATTACACATGTAGTCCGCAAAACTCAACTTGCAGTTATCATAATTTCAGTGCACCAACATAAAGAAACACTTACAAAGGCTGTTTTGCAGGAAGCTTAGTCAAAAGAGACTGTAAACTATCAAGCCTCGTCCCCAATATCATAATCTTCCTCCTGATGGCGGACGAATGCCTCTGCGCTTCCGGCCCCGTCCCAAAGGAACTCCTCTCGGATATCATCCCAGTGATATCATCAGCAAGTTTAGACGCCTCATTATATTCTCGTCCACTGATCCGATGAAGACGCCATTATATTCCCTTGTCCACTGATCCGATGAAGATGCCTCATTATATTACGGATAGCAGCATGGGCTGGATCAAACAAGATCACCTCAAAGTACTTGTAGGTAGAATCCTGCATATAACACAAATTCAGACCCAAAAACACAGCATATGAAAAAGTATAAAAAACTTGATTTATAGTTAACCGAGGGCAGTAGGAAAAATGTCCCAGTGATTATGCCATTAGATCAAATGTTGTAGTGATAGTGTTATGTTTGAAAAAAAGACAAGGGTAAATGTCATTTTAGATCAAAAATGATATAAACTGATTATTGCAACTTCAAGTAAAAGAATGAAGACAATAAGTTCAAAAATATATATACTCATACACCCCGTGATTGTTTTAGATTCTCGGAAAAAAAAACTAAGTTCAAATGATAAAAAAATAATGTTTGGGCAAAGTAATACCTCATTAAGCCAGTATGAATTGAGGACCTTGAGGCCACCCAACTTCCTTCCAGCTCGTTCCTCTGCAACATACCTCTTGCTTCGTTGAAACTTCAGCTAGGTCACTCCCTGGTTTGTTGGTTTACCATAAACAATACCCTTGGGCACTGGCCTCTTTCGTCCACCACGCGTCACACGCACACGGTAGATAACATAACCCTAAAATCACAATCAAATTGTTACAAATTTAAAGCCTTCACATGAGAACATTCGATAGATGATGGTCTACAGATTCACAACTTTCAATTATCAGCTTCCTGTTTCAATAATATGCGTTTTCACTTCCTTATTTCACTTCCTTATGTCTGAACTTGCCTAAAAACACATGTAGTAAAAAAAACTATCACGAATTGTACTCCCTAAATGTGTGAAGTTGTGTATATCTATTTAGTTAAACAAGGCATAGACTAAAAAAGTGGTTATACCAAGTAATAAAAGTTTCTGAATATGTTTCTCGGCCTTCGTTTCTTGCTCAATCCGCCTTTCTATCTCTGCCGCCTGAAAAATATAGCATCGATGTCAAACTGAAGGATATGTGTAGAAATTATAATTACATAACAAAAGAAGAAATCTTCACATAAATGAGTGTTTGTGCACATTACATGAGCATTTTCTTCTGTGTTTGCTTGGTTACCACGCTTGTGTCTACTGCAGAGTAAGCCCATGTTCTGAACTAGAGTATCTAGCATGGAATTTTATACCAACCAATATTCAAGATGCTTTTCATCAGGCGAGTCTCTTGTATAGTGTAATTTGAATATCAGGAGCTCACCTGAAAGTTTCATTAATGAGAAGTCAACATCTAGCAATTCATTAGAACAATATCCATATATTGGTCAAAATAGAATAACATGTGGAGCTATGGAACATCTAATTTAAGGCTAAGTGATGACCAAGTGGTAGTACGGCTTTCACACTAGGTTGATGTGATAATTCCTAAGTTCGAATGACTTGTAGCAACCTAGGAATTACATGAAGTTGCCTGTATATTATTAATTAGTAATTACATGAATCATGGGAATAAAGAATTTCCCTAAACTTCCTCAAATTAATCTAGCCTTCTGTTATTATTTGCAATCACTACATGACTAACTCTTTCTTTCTTCAGATATCTTGCAACCATTTCCGACCACTTATCTCTAAGTCACAGCCACTCACAAAAAGCGAATAATGCTCTGTTATTCACTACTACCATTATAATCCCTCATTCCGAATAATATCTTTACGAATAGGTAAGTTTCAGTTAACTTGAACATTCAAATTCTAGTAAACATCGTGAAACAAATTTAATCACAAGTATTTATGTGATTATAGATAATCCTACACGTGATATAGGGTACCAAAAAAAGTGATGTGTATGGTCGTGATCAAATATACGCATGACGACATTACATAGTACCAAATAACAATCAGTAATAGCAAGTAACGACTAATATACATGTCGCTTTTGAAAGGTAACAAAATATTTTTATTGACTCCTTAACGTCATCCATGTAATCAGCACTCAAGACCATTTTCAAATCTTTTATACCCACTTTAAGAAAACGCCAATTCATAACTTTCAGTGCTTCGTTACTATTTTATCCACAACTAATTCCGGATAAAACATTTCTTGCTTTTCCATCAACAAAATTGCAAAACTAACTTTAGACTCTATAAAGAAAACGACTATAACAAAAACTGTTTCCTAGTAAACAAACATCCAAAATACTCATGCAAACTAAAATGCGAGAGGTCTCAAGTTCAATTATGTTTAACAACTAATCACAATCCAGCATACATAGTGGGTGTTTGTTTCGGCTTATAGCTTATTTGGTTTTGGGGTTATGTTTCATAAGCTCACTTTTTGTGGCTTATTTTGAAGCATCTAGTTCGATATAAAAACAAAGCCGAAGGCGTCTTCTTTGGCTTAGCCGCATAAGACGCCTTTCAATAAATGCTTCTAACATGTCTTTTTATTTCAATATCTTCATCTCAATGTGTCTGTTAACTCTAAAAACCTAATTTCTTCATAAAATCACTATAACTTCCATAAACATCAATTAATCAGTGTAAAATCGTAATATTTTCAGTATAATCTGAATAAATAGTATCTAATCGTACATTAATTAATCAGTGTAAACTTCCATAACTATCTAATCGTATGTGATAGTAAGAGATAGTTAAATAGTTGTTTAAAGAGTTTCAGTATACCTGCAATCGGATTGTTGACTAATGTTTCCTTCATCCTTTTCGCAGGAGATTCCATTTTTTCGATGAATTGATGAAATGCGTATAGAAACGGCTTTTTTTAGGGCTTATTTTGATCGGATTTTTTTGTTGAGTAGTGTGTGTTTTTAGTGTGTGTTAGCTGAGAGAAAGTATGAATGGAAGTAAGTGGTAGGTGGGGGTGTGTTTTGTTGCAATTTTACGAAATTGCCCCTCCGTGTATTTTTTTTAAGTAGGAAGTGGATGATCTCAGCCATTGATCAAATCTAAATCAATGGATGAGAGTTGTCCCTTGGTATGTGAGGTTTTTATTGATCGTAGAATAACTCCACTCATATTTTTAATTGAAGTTATTCAATACGCTATTGTCTCTTTGTAAAGATTAATGATTTGCACACTTTTATTTTTTATTTACACACTCGAAACTGTGTTTTAAGCAATTGTATATTTATCATATGCTGCTTTTTAAGATTGTACACTGGAATGTGCAAATAAAAAGTAAGAATGTGCCGATCAAAACTTCATTGTAATTATTACGAGTAACAATTTTACATAACTAGAAGATTCTATGTAACAATGTTTTATTCCAATTATCACAAACTTGATCAATTCCTACCGCGTGAGAAAATAACAACCCCACCTAAAATTTGTGAAACCACTTGCAAGGAAATTACACAATGCATGTGAGACATTTTATATTGATATAAACTTGACATTTGGGAAATACACAGAATTGTCAAACTCTTCTTATTATTCTATGCGTATCACACAAAGTAACAAAACCATATTTACATCAAATGAAATGATACACTTAAATGAAACAAATTTCCTTCAGTCTGTTTCGTTTTATGAACACTCACATCTAATACACATAGTAAGACGGCATCCCGTAGCTATTATAGTAGTATTCGTAAGGATTAATTTGCCATGTGACCTCGGCTGGCTTCGTTTCGGGTTTCTTCTCCTCCACGTTACCAACTGTCACTAGCTCCGTGTATCCTACACCTTTCCTTAGCAAGGTTGTTAGTTTGACCGAGTCGATACCTTCCCCTGTCACTGCTATCTGGTCTGATCCGACGAAAGATGCTGATTCAACCCCTGTTTATCATTTTCAAATTACAAGTCAGTTACATTATTTCCATGAATCTCATTGAAACAGTATTATGTTTTCGATAACTTTAAGCTAGTTGAAAACATTCTCGTTTGATTCATATCTCCAAAAACAAGTTAGAGAAGCATGACAATAGTTAAAATATATAACACGTGATCGATCTTACCATTAAGACTAACAGCGATCCCCAAAGCCTTACGAGATTTCTTGTCGGTGTTCATTGTCACTCTAACAACAATCTTTTGCTGCATAAAATCAAATTATACAAAAATTTAGATTAACTGATTCCAATGAATACAAAAAAAGGGAAATGAATTTTATGACAAATGAATAAATACCTTTGCCATTGATGTGAATATAATGTTGAAAGAATGATAATAATAACTAATAAGTGTGTGTTTTTCAATGTTTTGTTGTTGGTAAAAGTGTGAGAAACTAAGAAAGAGTGAGAAGGTTTTTATAAAAGAGTTTCATTGATTTCAAGGGGACTGAATTGAAGGAGGACGACTACGTCAAGTACTTCGGAACGAAGCTTCGGCCATAATAAATATGATTACTTACTTACATGAGCCCCACGTATGAATAGTGAAATAGATTTTTTTTTTTTTAATAGTACATTTCTTAGTATGTTTTTCAAATACTAATACTCGCACATATACCGGGAAATAAAAAAAAAATCATGTATATGCCGACAAATAACTATACCAACGAACATGCGGGTCTAGTGTGACCTTTGACGCAATACTTACAGGTAGGGGTGTTATTCGGGTTGACCCGATCGGGTTCGGTTCAATTGGGTCGGTTCAATTCGGCTCAAGGCTCAGAAAAAATATACCCGAACCCGACCTTGTTTAGAACTTGGGTCACTCGGGTCGGGTCAATTCGGGTTCGGGTCACATGGGTTTGGGTCAATTCGGGTCGGGTCAACTCATGTTCGGGTCTAGGCCGTTTAAAAATGATACAATTTTGGAGTTCAAAATTGAAATACATAAAAATTAGAAAAAAAAAAAAAAAAAAAAAAAAAAACTCGGGTCATTCGGGTTGACCCGAACCCGAGTAAGATGCATATATTAAACCTAAACCCGACCTTGTTTAGAACTCGGGTCAATTCGGGTTGACCCGATTGACCCGAACATAAATTTGAACTCGATTGACCCGACCCGAATAGCCATATTCGGGTTATGGTCGGTTCGGGTACGGGTTGGGTCAACTTTTATGACATCCCTACTTACAGGTTTAATTTATAGTTTAAAAAAAAAATAAAAAAAAAAAAGTGTGTTCAAAACGAATATTGATATAAGTTTAAATATTAAAAGATATTTAAACTATTAATTTAATTATGAATATTGTTATCATTTATAATCAAATATACATTAATAAAACGTAAACACTTAAAATTACAAATTTGATATTCAGTAAATAAGCGGACTAATCTACATAGAAAGGTACGACGCGTTTGGGTCTCTCTAACAAATTTTGTATTTTATCAAATGTTAATATTAAAAAGGAAAAAATAAGAGATAAAATAATATAAAAAGAATTAGTTGATGAAAGTTGGACTTCCTAAACACGGTCATCAGGTAGGCCTAAGTCTTTGTTTATTCATTATAGAAGAATTTGTCAGGGTTGTTAAGTTATACCACATCAAGGCACACAAACATATTGAGGTTGTTGAATCACGACCAAACATTTGGGATGTAAAATGTATGTTGCATAAACAAGGATGCAAATGGCGACTTCGTGCAAGTAAACGTAAACGTAGTGGAACTTTTGAAATCACAAAGTATACAGGCCCACATACTTGTTTGCATTCTACAATCACTCAAGATCATCCAAACCTAGATGCAAGTTTGATTGCTCAAGAAATACAACACCTTATAAAAGAGCAACCTTCTATTAGTATTAACGCTTTGAGAGCCGAAATAATTGACAAGTTTGGCTATACTCCTTCATACAAGAAGGTTTGGTTAGGAAAACAAAAGGCGATTGAACAAGTTTTTGGGAATTGGGAAGAATCTTATATTGTTTTACCTAAGTTTCTAGATGCACTACAAAAGTTTAATCCTGGGACTATCGTTGAATGGTGCGTTTTGAGACAGGAAGGTGTAGATCACGTGGAATTTAGACGTGTGTTTTGGGCATTTGTTCCTTCTATCAATGGATTTAAGCATTGTCGGCCAGTTATTAGCATCGACGCCACACATTTATATGGTAAGTATAAAGGTAAAATGATGATTGCAATGGGAGTTGATGGTAACAATCAAATATTGCCGCTTGCATTTGCTATTGTTGAGAATGAATCTTACGCTAGTTGGCAATGGTTTCTTTCTCATCTCAAGAAACATGTGGTGAAAGATAGGGTAGGGATTTGTCTAATATCTGACCGTCATATTGGAATTCTAAAGGCGGTTAATGAGCATGGATCTCCATGGTTAGAGCCACATGGTTTTCACAGGTATATATATGTATCCATTTTTTTTGGCTGTTTACACAGTTTGAGTTTGCAACTGATGTTGTTTATAATATCAAGTTTTTAAGTTTATTCTCTCATAATTTATTTTAAACAATCATGTTGTTTAACTTTTATAGGTATTGTTTAAGACACTTCATCAACAACTTTAACGATAAGTTTCGCAATTCGCAATTGAAAGCTTTAGCTTACCGGGCTGGGAGTCAGAATCAAATTCGCAAGTTCAACTCCATTATGGAAGAAATTGGGACCATAAATCCACAAGCTCGTCAGTGGCTTGAGGGACATGCACTTGACAGATGGACACTTGCACATGATGGTGGAAAGCGGTACGGCCTTCTCACTACAAACTTATCAGAGATTTTTAATAGTGTACTAAAAGGTGCTCTTTTCTTACCAATTACAGCATGTGTTCAACTGACATTTTATAGATTGGTTCATTATTTTGATGTGAGACGTCCTATGGGGTCTAGCGCTCAAGCTAACGGAGATGTGTTTACGCCCCACGTTGCGGCAAAACAAGCAGCTTTGATGGCAAAGGCCGGCGCACATTCATTGAGATCTTTTAATCGACAAAAAGGAATATTTGAGGTGATAACTCAAAAGGGAAAAAATGTCCAAGTAGTTAATTTGGAACAACAAACTTGCACATGTGGTAAGTGGGATATATTTAAGTACCCGTGTTCTCATGTTTTGAGCGCTTGTGCCAAACTCTCATTGAACGCTTCGCAATATGTTCATAAAAGCTACTCAATTGTAGATTATTGTGCAACTTGGTCCAATGAGTTTTCTCCGCTTCCTCATGAAGCATATTGGCCACATTCATCATCTAATGGAGAATTACTTCCAAATTCTGATTTAAAACAAGATACAAAAGGTCGCCCTCGCTCAACAAGGCTACGCAACGGAATGGATATCAAAAAAGGAAAAAATAGTAATCTTTGTGGAATTTGTAGACAACGTGGTCATAATCGGGCAACATGTCCATCTAAGCCTAGAAGAATGGATGCATAAGTTTGTCGAGTAGTAATGACATTATATTTATGTTTGGATTTGATATTAAGACCGTTTTAAGGATTTTGTTTTACATTTTATTTTGTTTGCATTTGATGTTTAGACGCTAAATTTTTAATGGTCGTTTAAGTTTTTTTGCTTAGTTTTACTTCTGATATTTATTCCGAATGGATCTTGAAAGCGATAAATGAAATAGCGTCGTTTGGATCTTGAAGATGAACCGAATGGTCCGAATTATATTGATGCTGTAATTGGATCTTGAAGATGAACCGAATAATTATATGAAATAGCCCAGCAACTTTCTTTGAAAGATGAACCAAATGGTCCCACATTATATATATATTAAAGCATATTAACCCATTTTGGTAAATATTTTTTCAAGTACACCCTTTTGGTAAATATTTTTTTAAAGTACACTAGTATAGGAAAAAACTCCTATACACGGTCATCAGTTAGGCCGAAGTCTTTGTTTATTCATTATAGAAATCAACACAGTTTACTTAACTGGTCAGTATACTTTCTTTAGCTCTTTACTTTTGCCCTTCACAAATATTAATGTCTTCAACACTTGATGTAATTATTTTCTTTTAAAATTATCACTGGATGTAGTTTATTTGAAGTTGGTTACTCTTCTCTAGCAACTTGGTACCGCTACAAGGCATATAGAAACCTTTTCTAATGGTGTATTGCCCATCACGCTCGGTTTAGAGTTGTCGCTTCATTACATCTCAAAGCTACATTTGACGTATGGATCCTATACCAAACCCTATATATTGCAACCTTAATCCTTGAATTAACTTAAAGTTGCATACAGTTTATTAAAGTTTTCTGACCGCAACTAATTGTGACATTTTTTTTTGGTGGCTTCTTTTTCCTTGTAGCAAAATTGTTGGTTGAATTGTATAAAAGTTTAATGGTTAAAAGCAACAATAAAGATAAAATGGAGGTTAAGTGTTACTGTATGAGTAAGAGTTAATGGTCAACAGAAGTTTATCATCAGACCGTGCGTAATGGGCGCCAAAGCACCCCAAAAAATGATTAACAGCGCCCGTGTATGCAAAACGGGGGGGCGCTGTTGGCTAATATTTTGCACACTCCGTTGTTCTGACAGCGCTCGTTGCATGCATTCTCTCAAGAAATATTAACGTTGCAAACGGTAACATAAAGCACGCTCCACTCTTTTTTTTTTTAAATACTCACTTCTTCAACTCATTTTTTATCATTCACTTCAAAAAATATACACATTCACTTCTATAAACTCACATCAAACAATATAAACTCATCAAAGCACCATGAATCTCAACCGCCCAACCCGCCCACAATATTACCCAAATAACGAATACGTTCGTCCTCGTCGCGTTAATGAGAACGAGGCTATGTTTTCAAACGAAGATCTTATAGAAATGATATCGCAAATGCCACCAAATGCGCAAACCACGTTTCAAAACTACGTTTTAAGCCAACAAAATTTCGGGTTTAACTCGTATACTCAACAAAACGTTCCACAATTCAACACACCTCCACAATTCCCACCACAATTCAACACATCTCCACAATTTCGCCCGGAAAATTATGGATCTACCGAGAGTGTCCCGGAAAGTCCTCCAAGCGTTACCCGAGCGAAGGGTAAACAACCCGCCGGTCCGTCTCAAAAACCAAGGCGTGCGCACAAAAAAAAACCCGAGGGCGAGCCAAGAGCTAAGATTACGCGTATGCCATGGAACGACCACGAGTTGATGTGCTTGGCACGTGCGTGGGTAGAAATTGCGACGGATCCAAACGCCGGTATATACTTTTTTTTTTCGTTATTATTTATTTTTTTCTTATTTTATTTTTTTTTGCGTTATTTTTTTTACTTATTTCGTTATTTTTTTTTACTTATTTCGTTATTTTTTTTTACTTATTTCGTTAATTTTTTTTTTACTTATTTCGTTAATTTTTTTTTACTTATTTCGTTATTTTTTTTTTACTTATTTCGTTATTTTTTTTTTTACTTATTTACGTTAGTATTTTTTTTTTGTTATCAACGAGGATTCGGTCTAATTCGAGAAGCATTTTTTTCGGCAATTGGTGTCGGAGAAGATTATCGTACGCCGGACATGATTCGGGGGAAATGGACCAACCTCAATAGGGCGTGTCTACTCTTTAATGGTATCCACAGCCGAAAAAATAATATGCCGGTACCAAGTGGTGAAAGTTTGGGGACGTGGGCATACGACGCCGCCGACAAGGAATACAAGGCGCTTAAGGGGTTTCCTTTCCAACACAAGGCGGTGTGGGAGTACCTTCACACCCATCAAAAAATGGCTCCAACAACCCTCTTTGGAAATTCGTACAACGAGGCCGTCAAAACGGTCTAAAACCGATTCATCATCCAACCCCGAAAGCCAATCGTCCGATGCTCACACATTGAACCTAAACGACGAGGCGGAAGATGACGAGCCCGTGTTTGTCGAGCCGGAAAGGCCCTCGGGTAGGCGAAGTGGCAAAGGCAAAGGGGTTTCCTCATCCTCTACCCCCGACAACAACAACGCGTTGAGCCAAATTGCGGCTCAACTAGCTAGGCTAGGGGATGAGGCACAAAAGCGTCGCGAGCTTAAAGAAAAGAAATACAACGACTACATTAAATTGAAAGATTGGGAGCAACTGCGCCGAAGCTCCGATGGGATGACCGACGAGGAAAAAGTTATTAACGAAAAAATCAATGAAGAAATCAAAGAAAAGTGGGGTTGGTAGTGTTTTTTATGTAATATCTGGTATGAAATTGTATGACTTTTTTTTTTTTTTTAAATTATGTAATAGTTTTAGGGTTTATTTTAATGAAATTATGTTTTTATTTATATTATTTAGTTTTTCTTATAAGTTTTTTATCATTAAAAAAAAATAAAAAGGAATAAAAAATGACTGACACGTGTCAAACAACCCCCACTATCCACTACACCACTTTTTCAACAAAGCCCCATCCTACCCCACATGACACGTGTCGAACAACCCCCCACTCTCCACTTCTCCCCACTACACATGGTCTCAAAAGCAACATACACGGTTATGTGCAATAATGTGTCTTAACAACCACTTTTCTTGCAATCAAATAACTTTTTAATACTTAAGTGATAAAATTATTGATAAGAGCATGGGGTGCAGCTCGCCGATGGTTCTCCGTGTCCTAGGTGGCAGCTCGCTGCTGCTCGCCGCTGCACCCCCTTGGTTCGTCGTGAGCTTCGTTGCAAGGAATGCTTGAGCAGACGACGAGCTAAAGTTTGTACTTTAAACGTTTTTTTTTGTTTTTTTATTTTATTTTTTTATTTTTTTATTTTTTTGTAAAGGTAGAATATGTAATGTATATATGTATGTGAACTTGAATATGTAAATGTATATAAAAGAAATAAAGTTTTATAAAAACTTAGATTTCATTAAACATCAATACGAAATACATTAAACGTTAAATAGAAATTACATTAAACTAAGTTACGGATGTTTTTAACGAAACCACGAATGAAAGTAGGATACGGAAATTAAAACGAAATTACAAACGAAACTACAATACGGAAATTAAAAGAAGCTATCATCTGAGTCTGGCCAACCATCTTCATCGGATTCGGAAGATGGTGGGAACCAAACACTTTCCCAGTTCTTCATTCGTTCTTCATCATCCCTGGCTTGCTGCTCCAAACGAGCAGCTTCTTCTTCTCGTTCACGTGCCTCAAACTCTAGGAAGACTTGCATATCTTCGTCCATTTGCCGGAGTTGTTCTTCTGTTAACCCTAACGGATTTGGGTCTTGATGGACAACCGATGGATTGTTAACCGGTTCATTTTCCGATGGATTGTTCACTGGTTCATGTGGTGGACTGAAAACCGGGAAGGTATGTTCATGTGGTGAACTGAAAACCGGAAATGTATGTTCATGTGGTGGAGATGGAAATTGTTGCCCGAAATCCTTTTGGCGAGGTGGAGATGGAAATTGTTGCCCGAAATCTTTTCTGGAAGACATTTTGAATTTGAGAATTTGTTGGATCTTGAATTTGAAAAGTTTGGATTATGAATGTGTTTCTGTGTGACATGTGTTTCAGAAGCAAGTATATTTATAGTGTACAAATATATCCCGCCCTCCTTTTTGAATTTTAATTTTAAAATATATCCCGCCTTCCATTTTGAATTTGAATTTTCAAATATATCCCGCCTTCCCGCCCTCTTTTTTTATTTTGAATTTTGAATTTGAAATTTCAAACGGTTATAAATACCATACCATTCTTGGTTATTTTTCACACACTTGTAATATTTTCAACACATTTGAAATGAATAATCGTTTGTCTAAAGAGGAAGAGAAGTTGCTAGCTGAAATTTGGATGTCAGTTTCCCAAAGTCAAAGCTTCGACAATGAGAAATCCTTTTGGAACCAGATTGTAGTCATGTTCAACAATATGTCTAACGGTGACAACCGTACCAAAAATACGCTCAGTGGTAAATGGGCAAGAATTAGCAGTGAATGTCAGAAATTCAACGCTATTTACTTAGATTTGCAGCGTACAGGCGGGGAGAATGACGGTGAGATTCTCAACACTGCAAAGACAATGTTTCAACAACGATTTGGGGGGAGAAGCTTCGAATACGTTCACGTGTGGGAGGTTGTGAGAAATGTTTAACAGTGTTGTATGATTTCTTATCCGTATCGTGTTTTTTTTAATATGTTGTATCGTTTTTTTAATTCCCGTATCTTTTTTTTTTCGTTTCGTAAGTTTATGTTTCGTATGTTTTTAATATGATGTATTGTATTTTTATTTTAATGAAATAAATTTAGTTTATTTGGGTATTTGAAAAAAAGAAATAAAAATAGATAGTGGTGGGGCCCAAATAAGTAATTTGTGGTTGGTTATTGGGGAGGGGGGCTGTTAGTTGTGGTATGTCATGCTGACGTGACAATCCGTGAGGCCCGAATGAGTAGTTTAAGCTAGTCATTGCACCCCATGCTCTAACTAAAACTAGAGTAGAGATTATTTACATATCGAAAGATTACTACATACCAAAAGACAAATCTCAAATAATTATTTTTCTATTGAGGATAAATGGAGGACCAAACTTGGCAATTCAAATGAAAGTTTCTTAGACTAGTCTCAGCGGGGAAGGAGTCTCACCAAACGCCCATGAACTTCTGGACTGAGTGGTCGTCCCTTACCAAACCAGAAATAAAACGGGTAAGAAGGAGAGTACATTTTAGCCTAACGTCACCACATATCCTGACCAAGGAGACATTCCCCACATATGATGCGTGGTTTTGCAACCTTACAACAGGTTTTACCTCTCAAGGGATCTTGAGAAGTTTGCAATCCCCACCAGGCAGTGTACCTGACCATTGTAGTATAGTGAAGTGGCAAGTACCGGGGATTGATCGTTCAACTCAAAGAATAGTGTTCGTTAGGATTGAAATTAATCTAACTAGGTCTAAAGGTGAGGGATGATTCTTTTTGTATTTTTATATTTTATGGAAAGCAAGTAAAAATCTCTGGTTTTGGAAGAAGGGGTGGAATTAGTTGCTAATCAACTAACCCAAAAGCTACTAATTAAACTAATATGCAAGAAAAGTAAACTAGGGTTCTACAAGGGAAATGAAGCATGTATACCTATGATATGTTACTCCTTGCTAGCTATCCAATTCTACCTATTGAATTGTCACACCTTGTTTTAATTGACGGGTTGTATTCCTTAATACCAATCGTGGGGTGGCGTACGTACTTCCCCAACTCTATAAGCTCCTACTTCACTCCTATGTCGAGCCGGCTAAGAAGCTCCTAACATGGGATCACTAGAATTCGCTCATGCATTAAATACAACCAAATAAACCTAGTACGCATTGGTTCATGTTTCTTAAGACGTTCAAGCAAGTTACCGTATAGGAGGTTAGCCAGTTTTCTTAAGCCTAACATCGATATCACCCAATCAAACAAGAGACAATAGGAAACAAGAATTATAAACTAAACCAACTAGATCTATTGAAGTTGTCACGCCCTAATTGATGGAGATGGACACACACATCAACAAGAAATCAATAAGATCTAATTAGTTATACACAAGTTTCACACAATCATAAGTAGACACAAGGTGATTTAGCCAAGCATAATTAATGAAGAGCAATCAACAATAATCATAATTGAAGACATAACATAAGATTGAATCGATAAACAAACCATTACAAGATGTTTATGGCATGATTAGGACCCTCTAAGTTGCTGGAAAAACACCTACCTAAACCCTAGAATCGGACTTAGGGTTTAGGGCTTACAAATAATGAAGTTGTGATGTTGTATTTATAGGCAGTTTGCTGTCCGAGGGGTTCTGACGGCGTCAGACTTACACGTGACGCCGTCACATCCAATTTTTCACCAAATTGTAGATCTTTTTGTCCCGATCGCGTGGCCTTTTGAATCACCTAAATCCGAGTTCGTATGAGGATTTTATGGCCAAAACAGTAACAGCTACCGCGCGCGCAAGTTGTGACTAGATAACACGTGATGGCCTTCTTGACGCCGTCTCCCTTTAAACCTCCAAAATGCGTTCTGGCCTATCAGAAGCTGACGCCGTCAGAATATAGGCATGACGCCGTCCCTCTTTAAATTAAGCCGTGACGACCTTGATCACTCCAAAGGGTGACGCCGTCAGAATTCCCATGCAAATTTCTCTGGCTTATCATGAGTAATTTTCATATCCACCTTTTTCTTGCCAAGCCATGACGCCGTCTGGGGACATTTCTGACGCCGTCAAAGGCACTTTTCAGCCGATTTTGAGACTTTGTCGTTTTCTTCACTTTTATGCTCCAAAAACGTCCAAAATGCTTCCTTTTCCAGATTTCTTCTCCAAAGTACCTAAAATGACAAAAGAAACGATTTAGGGCAATATTTGATCAAATAAATACGATTTAGGGCTTAAATGACCCCCTAAAAGCGGTACACTTTTCGCTTCATCAAATACCCTTACACTTGAGATTTGCTTGTCCTCAAGCAAATGCGCTTTTATTCTAATCAAAATACAAGTTAGGGGTCATTTAACACTAATATAAAAGTAATTACAACAAATAGTCGTTCCACTTTAATCATAATAAGCACGGAGATTACAAACTAGCACCTCACAAGTAGTGTTTAGATACTCACATCTCTCAAGTGTCATCAAAATAAATCTCATAAATGAAAACGGATAATATCTCTCACTACCTGTCATAGCAAATAGATTACCATAGGCTTGGGAAAGGATCGAAAACCTCCTCCACTAGGCGTAAGCACCTAAGATAAACTATCAAAGAGGGCTTTTAAATGGGTTATAACGTTAGGTGTAGGAAAAAGGAAAACACGGTTTTGTTGGATAAAGGATATTTTACTGGTGGCGAGTTAAAGATCTTGATTAATTACATGTACTATACAATGTTGCTAAGCCAAGACTCGACTCGATCTTAAGCTAGAAACAAAATAACAAAATAACAAAAACATAAACATAAAATGAAACGGGATGGTAGTCCGTATGTTTTTTCTACTTTTCTTTTTCTCTTTTTTTTTTTTTTTTTTTTTTTTTTTTTTTGCATACACTTTTGCCCTACCATCCAAAATAATACATCATAGGGGCATTGCATTCCCCTTACACTTGAACTTTTACATAACTTTACAAATAACTATTCTAATGACTCGAATTAAGATAATCAAAACACTTGGAGTACTTTTTTAAAATATTTAGCACATATGGGGGTAATAAATGATGTTCTTCCCCATTACTCCATTACACTAGTACTTTACCCATGAGTCCCAATCGTCCCAAAACAATATGTACAAGGATATGACTCGACTTAGCAACCATGTAATCAATTAGATAATTAACTTGGGTTTAAACAAATGTTGTAACAATAATGCACTAAAATTGAGTGCATACAAGGTAGGCTAAGGCGATTTGGGTGTACATTTAAGTGGGGTGTAACAAATTCTTCCTTTAAGTAAAATGCTTAAAGGTCGAAACGAAAAGATAGGCTCTGAGGGGTGTACTAGGGGTATCGTGTACTAAAAATGAGTACAACGCAAAGGGTGTGGGAGAATTACTTGACCAATGTAGCCAATGTAATTATAACAAAAACACAGGTGTAAAAACAATGGGTTAATCCTGATGCCTCTTATCGTGTAGTAAATCTAACTACACGAATGTAGTCTCACTTGTGGCCTCGGAATGGTCCTAACGCAAGTTCTAGAATCTAAGTGCTACCGGTACACACATCATAGCATAAATGTTTTTCCTACCAATTCTAAGGGCGAACCTCACATATTTGGGGGTGGAAAATTTTTTAGTGGTACGGTTTTTGTGCTAGTCATATAACTCCTATCCGTGAGACGCTCATTAAGATCAAAGTTTCACTCCTAAATGTTGTAAAAAATTTTAAATTTGGCACTAAAATTACCCTAACATGTATTTATCTCAGTTTTATTACACATCTACTATTAAACAAACAAAAATCAAGCGTAATAGCATTCTCTAATCGTACTTTTACCCCCCCTTACACTTAAGATGAACATTGTCTCCAATGTTCAAATAACAAGATGTAAAAGAAAAAGTAAAAGAATGAAATCAAATACTCCCCTGATTCGTTCGGTGGATAATGAAGTAACATGGTTAGATCTTCTTCCAAGAGAATGTAGAAGCTCCAAGACTAATGCATCGTCAAAAGCTTGATTCCACAAACATCTCCTTGTCCAAAATAACCTGTTAATCCTGAGAAAACAAACAAGAAAAACCAAAGCATCAAACCGAACAAAGACAACTCACAACTAGGTGTAATTCCAGACTTAGAAATAAAACAATTAAAGATATAATGCTTGCGGAATGAATGTTTTGCAGATTCCTGGAGTTTATAAGTTAGAGTTTTAATAAAAAACTTTTTATGATTCCGGTAGAAAAACAAAACTTTCAAAAATTTCAGAAAATTAAAACCTGACGCCGTCAGGTTGTAAGGCCTGACGCCGTCAGAAATGATCTGACAGAATTCTCATGTTAAGTTTCCGGAAAATTTCTGGAAAAACCTATACCTTACTTCCTGGAATTCCTGCAAAACTTCATTATGACTCGATACAAGCATTTGACTCAAACAAATACTAATATGCATGCTTATATCTCATTGTTATCGTTCATGTTCAATCTTGTTCTTAAAAACAAATTTGGATTTCCCTTACACTTATCTTTTGCAAAATACCTTTATATGTAGTTAAGACGAAGTTAAAAACAAAATAAAGCATTTTCACAATTTATATTTGAGACATGAACAGTAAACAAAAAGAATAAGAAATGCATACGGAAACAAATAAAATTAAATAAACAAACAATCAAACAAATAAAGCAAATAAAGCTTGGGTTGCCTCCCAATAAGCGCTTGTTTTTGTTCGAGTCACGAGCCTGACTCTACCCTTATTTAACAAAAATAGGGGAGGTTTTCCCTACACTTAGGATTAAGTGCGGGTGAAAGTAGCGATACACACCCTTAGGGTGTGAATATGCCACGTGAGGTGAAGGGGGTGAGTGAATGGCTTCCTTCATCCTAAAACTACCCGGATAATATTGGTTGATGGGTGGGTCGGTTCCTCTTTTTTCTCCTAGATGTAAATCTAAGGATGAAAAGTTGTGTAAAGGTTGAGGTTCCAATTCATCAACACTAGGAAATTCCCTAGAACTAAGAGTAAGGTCATCACTAAAAGTGTTCAAACCTATATCCTCTAGTTGTGCTTGGTCCAAGGGTTCTACCTCCATCGGGATTCCTAAAGTCTCTTCTACTTCTTCCGGGTAAGTCACAGGCGGTGTGGGTGCCTCAAATGATGGTTGAGTATTTTGTGGGCTTATGGTGTTTACCTCATCATTCCACGTGTCAAGATCACCTATATCCTCGTCAATTATTTTCTTAGGTAGTGATAATAACAAACCTAGTGCTTCATCCAACTTATAGTTTATTGATACGGCTCTATCCACAATTCCTTGGCAAACTAGGTCGCTTTTCCTATTAGCCTCACTAAAACAAGATCCTAAACATGGAGGTTGTTCATAAGAATCTATCCTAGGTGAAGGCTCATATGATTCATAAGTGTCTCTAAATGAGGTATTTTGAACTTCTTGGTGTTCTAGCCACTCAACCATATCTTGCAATCTTAGAAATCTAAGTGAAAAGTCCATTTGAAGCAAATTACAAACAAAATCACAAAGAAAAGATAGACTACGAGAAAGCTACAAAATAAAAAGAAAAAATCTCACTTGATAGGAATTTTGTGAGTAGACCTAATAAAAATAAAATTTCAACCTAAGCAATAACTACTCCCCGGGCTGCGGCGCCAAAAACTTGATGCGTGGTTTTGCAACCTTAAAACAGGTTTTACCTCTCAAGGGATCTTGAGAAGTTTGCAATCCCCACCAGGCAGTGTACCTGACCATTGTAGTATAGTGAAGTGGCAAGTACCGGGGATTGATCGTTCAACTCAAAGAATAGTGTTCGTTAGGATTGAAATTAATCTAACTAGGTCTAAAGGTGAGGGATGATTCTTTTTGTATTTTTATATTTTATGGAAAGCAAGTAAAAATCTCTGGTTTTGGAAGAAGGGGCGGAATTAGTTGCTAATCAACTAACCCAAAAGCTACTAATTAAACTAATATGCAAGAAAAGTAAACTAGGGTTCTACAAGGGAAATGAAGCATGTATACCTATGATATGTTACTCCTTGCTAGCTATCCAATTCTACCTATTGAATTGTCACACCTTGTTTTAATTGACGGGTTGTATTCCTTAATACCAATCGTGGGGTGGCGTACGTACTTCCCCAACTCTATAAGCTCCTACTTCACTCCTATGTCGAGCCGGCTAAGAAGCTCCTAACATGGGATCACTAGAATTCGCTCATGCATTAAATACAACCAAATAAACCTAGTACGCATTGGTTCATGTTTCTTAAGACGTTCAAGCAAGTTACCATATAGGAGGTTAGCCAGTTTTCTTAAGCCTAACATCGATATCACCCAATCAAACAAGAGACAATAGGAAACAAGAATTATAAACTAAACCAACTAGATCTATTGAAGTTGTCACGCCCTAATTGATGGAGATGGACACACACATCAACAAGAAATCAATAAGATCTAATTAGTTATACACAAGTTTCACACAATCATAAGTAGACACAAGGTGATTTAGCCAAGCATAATTAATGAAGAGCAATCAACAATAATCATAATTGAAGACATAACATAAGATTGAATCGATAAACAAACCATTACAAGATGTTTATGGCATGATTAGGACCCTCTAAGTTGCTGGAAAAAACACCTACCTAAACCCTAGAATCGGACTTAGGGTTTAGGGCTTACAAATAATGAAGTTGTGATGTTGTATTTATAGGCAGTTTGCTGTCCGAGGGGTTCTGACGGCGTCAGACTTACACGTGACGCCGTCACATCCAATTTTTCACCAAATTGTAGATCTTTTTGTCCCGATCGCGTGGCCTTTTGAATCACCTAAATCCGAGTTCGTATGAGGATTTTATGGCCAAAACAGTAACAGCTACCGCGCGCGCAAGTTGTGACTAGATAACACGTGATGGCCTTCTTGACGCCGTCTCCCTTTAAACCTCCAAAATGCGTTCTGGCCTATCAGAAGCTGACGCCGTCAGAATATAGGCATGACGCCGTCCCTCTTTAAATTAAGCCGTGACGACCTTGATCACTCCAAAGGGTGACGCCGTCAGAATTCCCATGCAAATTTCTCTGGCTTATCATGAGTAATTTTCATATCCACCTTTTTCTTGCCAAGCCATGACGCCGTCTGGGGACATTTCTGACGCCGTCAAAGGCACTTTTCAGCCGATTTTGAGACTTTGTCGTTTTCTTCACTTTTATGCTCCAAAAACGTCCAAAATGCTTCCTTTTCCAGATTTCTTCTCCAAAGTACCTAAAATGACAAAAGAAACGATTTAGGGCAATATTTGATCAAATAATACGATTTAGGGCTTAAATGACCCCCTAAAAGCGGTACACTTTTCGCTTCATCAAATACCCTTACACTTGAGATTTGCTTGTCCTCAAGCAAATGCGCTTTTATTCTAATCAAAATACAAGTTAGGGGTCATTTAACACTAATATAAAAGTAATTACAAAAAATAGTCGTTCCACTTTAATCATAATAAGCACGGAGATTACAAACTAGCACCTCACAAGTAGTGTTTAGATACTCACATCTCTCAAGTGTCATCAAAATAAATCTCATAAATGAAAACGGATAATATCTCTCACTACCTGTCATAGCAAATAGATTACCATAGGCTTGGGAAAGGATCGAAAACCTCCTCCACTAGGCGTAAGCACCTAAGATAAACTATCAAAGAGGGCTTTTAAATGGGTTATAACGTTAGGTGTAGGAAAAAGGAAAACACGGTTTTGTTGGATAAAGGATATTTTACTGGTGGCGAGTTAAAGATCTTGATTAATTACATGTACTATACAATGTTGCTAAGCCAAGACTCGACTCGATCTTAAGCTAGAAACAAAATAACAAAATAACAAAAACATAAACATAAAATGAAACGGGATGGTAGTCCGTATGTTTTTTCTACTTTTCTTTTTCTCTTTTTTTTTTTTTTTTTTTTTTTTTTTTTTTGCATACACTTTTGCCCTACCATCCAAAATAATACATCATAGGGGCATTGCATTCCCCTTACACTTGAACTTTTACATAACTTTACAAATAACTATTCTAATGACTCGAATTAAGATAATTGAAAAACTTGGAGTACTTTTTTAAAATATTTAGCACATATGGGGGTAATAAATGATGTTCTTCCCCATTACTCCATTACACTAGTACTTTACCCATGAGTCCCAATCGTCCCAAAACAATATGTACAAGGATATGACTCGACTTAGCAACCATGTAATCAATTAGATAATTAACTTGGGTTTAAACAAATATTGTAACAATAATGCACTAAAAATGAGTGCATACAAGGTAGGCTAAGGCGATTTGGGTGTACATTTAAGTGGGGTGTAACAAATTCTTCCTTTAAGTAAAATGCTTAAAGGTCGAAACGAAAAGATAGGCTCTGAGGGGTGTACTAGGGTATCGTGTACTAAAAATGAGTACAACGCAAAGGGTGTGGGAGAATTACTTGACCAATGTAGCCAATGTAATTATAACAAAAACACAGGTGTAAAAACAATGGGTTAATCCTGATGCCTCTTATCATGTAGTAAATCTAACTACACGAATGTAGTCTCACTTGTGGCCTCGGAATGGTCCTAACGCAAGTTCTAGAATCTAAGTGCTACCGGTACACACATCATAGCATAAATGTTTTTCCTACCAATTCTAGGGGCGAACCTCACATATTTGGGGGTGGAAAATTTTTTAGTGGTACGGTTTTTGTGCTAGTCATATAACTCCTATCCGTGAGATGCTCATTAAGATCAAAGTTTCACTCCTAAATGTTGTAAAAAATTTTAAATTTGGCACTAAAATTACCCTAACATGTATTTATCTCAGTTTTATTACACATCTACTATTAAACAAACAAAAATCAAGCGTAATAGCATTCTCTAATCGTACTTTTACCCCCCCTTACACTTAAGATGAACATTGTCCCCAATGTTCAAATAACAAGATGTAAAAGAAAAAAGTAAAAGAATGAAATCAAATACTCCCCTGATTCGTTCGGTGGATAATGAAGTAACATGGTTAGATCTTCTTCCAAGAAATGTAGAAGCTCCAAGACTAATGCATCGTCAAAAGCTTGATTCCACAAACATCTCCTTGTCCAAAATAACCTGTTAATCCTGAGAAAACAAACAAGAAAAACCAAAGCATCAAACCGAACAAAGACAACTCACAACTAGGTGTAATTCCAGACTTAGAAATAAAACAATTAAAGATATAATGCTTGCGGAATGAATGTTTTGCAGATTCCTGGAGTTTATAAGTTAGAGTTTTAATAAAAAACTTTTTATGATTCCGGTAGAAAAACAAAACTTTCAAAAATTTCAGAAAATTAAAACCTGACGCCGTCCGGTTGTAAGGCCTGACGCCGTCAGAAATGATCTGACAGAATTCTCATGTTAAGTTTCCGGAAAATTTCTGGAAAAACCTATACCTTACTTCCTGGAATTCCTGCAAAACTTCATTATGACTCGATACAAGCATTTGACTCAAACAAATACTAATATGCATGCTTATATCTCATTGTTATCGTTCATGTTCAATCTTGTTCTTAAAAACAAATTTGGATTTCCCTTACACTTATCTTTTGCAAAATACTTTTATATGTAGTTAAGACGAAGTTAAAAATAAAATAAAGCATTTTCACAATTTATATTTGAGACATGAACAGTAAACAAAAAGAATAAGAAATGCATACGGAAACAAATAAAATTAAATAAACAAACAATCAAACAAATAAAGCAAATAAAGCTTGGGTTGCCTCCCAATAAGCGCTTGTTTTTGTTCGAGTCACGAGCCTGACTCTACCCTTATTTAACAAAAATAGGGGAGGTTTTCCCTACACTTAGGATTAAGTGCGGGTGAAAGTAGCGATACACACCCTTAGGGTGTGAATATGCCACGTGAGGTGAAGGGGGTGAGTGAATGGCTTCCTTCATCCTAAAACTACCCGGATAATATTGGTTGATGGGTGGGTCGGTTCCTCTTTTTTCTCCTAGATGTAAATCTAAGGATGAAAAGTTGTGTAAAGGTTGAGGTTCCAATTCATCAACACTAGGAAATTCCCTAGAACTAAGAGTAAGGTCATCACTAAAAGTGTTCAAACCTATATCCTCTAGTTGTGCTTGGTCCAAGGGTTCTACCTCCATCGGGATTCCTAAAGTCTCTTCTACTTCTTCCGGGTAAGTCACAGGCGGTGTGGGTGCCTCAAATGATGGTTGAGTATTTTGTGGGCTTATGGTGTTTACCTCATCATTCCACGTGTCAAGATCACCTATATCCTCGTCAATTATTTTCTTAGGTAGTGATAATAACAAACCTAGTGCTTCATCCAACTTATAGTTTATTGATACGGCTCTATCCACAATTCCTTGGCAAACTAGGTCGCTTTTCCTATTAGCCTCACTAAAACAAGATCCTAAACATGGAGGTTGTTCATAAGAATCTATCCTAGGTGAAGGCTCATATGATTCATAAGTGTCTCTAAATGAGGTATTTTGAACTTCTTGGTGTTCTAGCCACTCAACCATATCTTGCAATCTTAGAAATCTAAGTGAAAAGTCCATTTGAAGCAAATTACAAACAAAATCACAAAGAAAAGATAGACTACGAGAAAGCTACAAAATAAAAAGAAAAAATCTCACTTGATAGGAATCTTGTGAGTAGACCTAATAAAAATAAAATTTCAACCTAAGCAATAACTACTCCCCGGGCTGCGGCGCCAAAAACTTGATGCGTGGTTTTGCAACCTTAAAACAGGTTTTACCTCTCAAGGGATCTTGAGAAGTTTGCAATCCCCACCAGGCAGTGTACCTGACCATTGTAGTATAGTGAAGTGGCAAGTACCGGGGATTGATCGTTCAACTCAAAGAATAGTGTTCGTTAGGATTGAAATTAATCTAACTAGGTCTAAAGGTGAGGGATGATTCTTTTTGTATTTTTATATTTTATGGAAAGCAAGTAAAAATCTCTGGTTTTGGAAGAAGGGGCGGAATTAGTTGCTAATCAACTAACCCAAAAGCTACTAATTAAACTAATATGCAAGAAAAGTAAACTAGGGTTCTACAAGGGAAATGAAGCATGTATACCTATGATATGTTACTCCTTGCTAGCTATCCAATTCTACCTATTGAATTGTCACACCTTGTTTTAATTGACGGGTTGTATTCCTTAATACCAATCGTGGGGTGGCGTACGTACTTCCCCAACTCTATAAGCTCCTACTTCACTCCTATGTCGAGCCGGCTAAGAAGCTCCTAACATGGGATCACTAGAATTCGCTCATGCATTAAATACAACCAAATAAACCTAGTACGCATTGGTTCATGTTTCTTAAGACGTTCAAGCAAGTTACCGTATAGGAGGTTAGCCAGTTTTCTTAAGCCTAACATCGATATCACCCAATCAAACAAGAGACAATAGGAAACAAGAATTATAAACTAAACCAACTAGATCTATTGAAGTTGTCACGCCCTAATTGATGGAGATGGACACATACATCAACAAGAAATCAATAAGATCTAATTAGTTATACACAAGTTTCACACAATCATAAGTAGACACAAGGTGATTTAGCCAAGCATAATTAATGAAGAGCAATCAACAATAATCATAATTGAAGACATAACATAAGATTGAATCGATAAACAAACCATTACAAGATGTTTATGGCATGATTAGGACCCTCTAAGTTGCTGGAAAAACACCTACCTAAACCCTAGAATCGGACTTAGGGTTTAGGGCTTACAAATAATGAAGTTGTGATGTTGTATTTATAGGCAGTTTGCTGTCCGAGGGGTTCTGACGGCGTCAGACTTACACGTGACGCCGTCACATCCAATTTTTCACCAAATTGTAGATCTTTTTGTCCCGATCGCGTGGCCTTTTGAATCACCTAAATCCGAGTTCGTATGAGGATTTTATGGCCAAAACAGTAACAGCTACCGCGCGCGCAAGTTGTGACTAGATAACACGTGATGGCCTTCTTGACGCCGTCTCCCTTTAAACCTCCAAAATGCGTTCTGGCCTATCAGAAGCTGACGCCGTCAGAATATAGGCATGACGCCGTCCCTCTTTAAATTAAGCCGTGACGACCTTGATCACTCCAAAGGGTGACGCCGTCAGAATTCCCATGCAAATTTCTCTGGCTTATCATGAGTAATTTTCATATCCACCTTTTTCTTGCCAAGCCATGACGCCGTCTGGGGACATTTCTGACGCCGTCAAAGGCACTTTTCAGCCGATTTTGAGACTTTGTCGTTTTCTTCACTTTTATGCTCCAAAAACGTCCAAAATGCTTCCTTTTCCAGATTTCTTCTCCAAAGTACCTAAAATGACAAAAGAAACGATTTAGGGCAATATTTGATCAAATAAATACGATTTAGGGCTTAAATGACCCCCTAAAAGCGGTACACTTTTCGCTTCATCAATTCCCCACATATCCTGACGTCACCAGGACTTTACAAATAGATCATTCACTAATAAACAGATGACTAGAATGTAATAGGATTGACATGGCTAACACTTCTTTTTCTCATTGATCACAACTTTAGTATAATTTAGTCTAGTTTACATTTTATGCTTTTTAGTAGTTAATCAAATTAATCAAAACCCCCTTTGAAACTTGTCAAATACACTAGATAGGATCTAAGCATACTATTCCCCAGATCGACCTCGTACTTACCCCACTGGCTACATCTGATCGAGTACACTGTCCGTGAAAGTGTGTCTTTAAGGTATAAGTCCGGCTAAATATAAATATTAAAACTTGAATAAAAATACCTACAACGAAACACACATCAAGTTCCTTTCAACAACCTAGGCATATATGTAATAGACATTTGAATAATGTAGTTTACTCTATAGACTTTGCTCGGAAACAGTTGGTGATAAAAAGTCAAATATTAAGAGCAATTAACATAATAAAGCAACTGTAATTTAAAATAAACGAAAATCATAGTATAACAAAATCATAGTATGAAGGATAATCGGTAGAAAACTCACCTGCTGTAATCCTCCTTGTAACCGATACATCTTCTTTTTTTTTTTTTTTTTTTTTTTTTTTTTTTTTTGAATAATTCAAGCCGATTATGATGATTTGCATGATTGTGCATGTTAGATTAAATTATTTTAATAACAAAATCATAGTATAGATAGTTGAAAGCATAAATATTAACATAAACTAAATCTTACTTGAATCTAAATGACCATACAATAACATCAAATAAATATTCAATACGTAAATATGGATTGTAAAACCCTAATTATAATTTGTTTACCTTGTCAGAATTAAAAGCTTTTGATTCTGATGCCACGTACAACAACAACTACCAACTTCATATCATTCTTCTTCACTGATTGATAAGTTTAAACAATTGAATTAATCTAATTAAGATTACAAATTGTTTTGAATAATAAGCTAGAGATACAAAAAAAATTACCTCTTCTTCTGTTGAATATAGCTCAATTCATGAGCATCAAAAACCTAAAAAAAAAACGAAAAAACATCATCTCAAACAGTATTCATCATAAACACTTTTTTGTGGATAGGGAACGAATAAGAGCATGTTGGGGGTTTTTTGGAGAGGTGAGAAGAAGCACATTAGGGTTTTTTTGGAGAGGCCGAGAAGAATAACGAGTTGTTCTGATGGCGTATATGTTCTGATGGTATTGTTTCTGATTTTGCAAAAAAGCCCCTCCGCCCTTTTTTTCCAAAGTTTTTTCTTTTCACACTTTTGACACGCCTATGTTTTGTGACCATTTAGAAAACTTGTCCAATTTTTTCTCACTTGTTAACTCAAATGAGCATTCCTATTAGGGGTGTCCAATAAAGAACCGAACTGTATATTAGAACCATGGTCCAGTTCTTGATTCCTAAAATTCCAAAATTTTGGTTCTCGGGATGGTTCGGTTCTGGTACTTTCCCGGAAGAACCGAATCTTTGGAAAATATGAAATTTTATAGGGTTTGTCTGACAAATTGTGTACATACAACTTAAAAAAAACCAGCGCATTAGTATGCTGTAACAATAAAATCTAAAACCTGAAAATCCAATCCTTTTTTTCCAAATAACACCATGCAAATCAGTTTTAATGCTTTACAATTACTAACATCATTCAATGGTTCAAGTATCATCATCACCATCATTCATCATCCAACATGAAAGTAAGTTTTTTCTACATACATTTTTTCCTTTTTATTGTAATCATAATTGATTAGATAGTCATACTATGTTACGATCTGATGAGATCAAAAAGTTATAAAGGGAAACAAGTGATATAGCATTAAGCAATTTTGATGGTTTGAAACACAAATGCGTGTTCTTGATACTTTGGAACAATTATAAACTTATATTTAACATTTTCTGTTTTTGTTTATGTTATTTTGAACAAATGAAATTATTGGAACAATTTGCATTGTTCGAGACATTTTGTGTGTGTTTGTACAGATATAACATGTCCTTTATGAATGATCGACAACGAAAAAAATAATTTTTTTAGAACACTATAACACCCGGTAATTTTTCAAATCATTTCTAGCCAATTATTTTAAAATTTTGCGTTACCTAAGAACTTAAACTTTTCATTGCAATTATTTGGGCTTGAGAAACGAGAGATATTATGAGAAACGAGAATATTGTCCCTTTATTGAACCGGCACAATCTAGAAAGCCCAAAACGTATCGTAATTACCAAATATATTGATTTCTTGAAAGTATTGCATATTTATACTCGTTTTTTTTAAAAATTATTTCGTGAACAATGGCGCAAGTTTCGTTGATTTTCGAGTCCGTTTGGTATGTCGAATGCGTCCCGCAATGTTTAATGCAAAAGATTAGCCAAATTTGCAGTAATGGCCCCTCCACCCCACATTTTCATTTCATCCCCCTCACTCTCATATTTTCACTACTAGTCCCTACTCAAAAGTATTTAAACCCCAAAAATAATTAAATAATTCATTTAATTACACACACTCTTTCACTAACTCTCTCTCTCCCCTCTCTCTGCTCTCGCCGGCGATCACCACCGTCCAGCCACCACACACCGCCGGCCAACTTCCGGCCACCGGAAAAATTTTCCGGCGAGCATTTTTATTTTCCGATTCGATAGATCGGCCACTTTTATTTATTTTTGGAGTTTTTTAGCGTTTGGCTCCCACCGCAACCACCCTCACGCGCCACCGCCGCCGCTACCACCCTCCCCTCCGTGTTTCTCCTTCGGTAAACCACACCCACGCGCCCTCTTTTCTATATTTTTTTATTATTATCGAAACCCTAATTCTAATAATTTTTTTAATTTATTTTATTTAATCCGATTAATACAATGTTTTTATTAATAAAAATGGTTGTAAAAATTTGTTATAACACTCGTGTGGAACCCCCTTTTTCTCGGCGTTGACCTGGTCAACT
Source organism: Artemisia tridentata subsp. tridentata (assembly GCA_021014915.2). Classification (NCBI taxonomy): domain Eukaryota; kingdom Viridiplantae; phylum Streptophyta; class Magnoliopsida; order Asterales; family Asteraceae; genus Artemisia; species Artemisia tridentata. The sequence goes on from CP139507.1 coordinate 403,463,978, forward strand.
CAGTCAACCACCGAGTCAACTCAGATGACTCGGTGTGGATAATGGCTTATTTGTTTTCATTTTCTTTTCTTTTATTGATTTTTGAAGTTGTGGCTCGATTCGGGTTTTGTTTGGTTTGTTAAGGTTTCGGCAGCCGACGTACGGCGTAGCCAAGCCGTGACTCACGGCAAGTCACGGCGAGGCGTGGTATTTAGCATTAGGTTTAGGATTAGTTTGATTGTGTTGTTTGTGTTTGGGTTTGAATTTGTTTCGGAATGAATTTGGGTTGTGTTAATGTTCGCTTGGATTTTGGAGTTGGAAATGGTTTTGGTTTGACGTGATATGGTGTAGACTTAGGATTAGGATTGAGGTGTTTGGATTGGTTGTGTTTGTGTTTGGACCGAGAGCCTCATCGGCTCGAGTTGAGAAGAGCCGTGACTCGTGGCGAGTCATGGCAAAGTTTATTTACTTGGCATTGTTTATTTATTTATTTTCGTATTAGTTAGTCGTTATTTATTTATTTGTTTTATTTTATTTATTAGATTGTCGAGTCGTGATAAGTTAGGTTAGACGTTTAATTATTTATTTGTTCGTTTGTTATCGATGTGAGGTTTCAGATTATTTGAAAACGATATGGGATATAAATTGCAACATATGAGATACTTAATATATAACGAATTGGACTTGGATAATATTGTGATGATGTAACATTGTTGGACAAGGATTGGACGTATTGGATTTACGGTATTGGTTGATTGGACTATTATGGACCCTTTGGTACACGAGACGGAAGGATACGTTAGACTTGTAAGAGCTTAACCTATCTGGACCCGAACAATACAAAATGGTCGATAAAACTAAACAACTAATATATACGCGAATAATATGTTCAATTATATATTATAACTTATAAATCTTAACGATAATAGGTCTATACAATAGAGTCGTATGACTTGGAAACGTCCTATAAACGGGCACTTCATGCCAAAATTTCGTAAAACCTTTATAAACTTAAATCGTTATGATTTATTAAATGTCCTAAAACCTTTTCGAAACTCATACGTTTTAACGATTATGACATCTATTTTGGGAAAAATGGGGAAAAGCCGAAACTACCTATTGTTGTTTACTTGTTTGTTTATTTGTTTTATGTCCTCTTTTCTCGTCAGTAATTCTCTATTCTTTTCGTATTTCCCTTCTTTCTTCTCTCATATTCTTGAGTATTCGTTCGTATTCGCCGACTTTTGCTATTTTCCTTTTCTAAAATATCCACACGAGTCTTAAACTTTCCTTTTCTTTCAAACGCCATTGGAAACTAAACCTTCTTATAATAACACAAGTATTCAACGAACGCTACTTCATAAATTACTCTTGAGTATTATTCTGAAACAAGTTACTTGTTAGGTTGTGTCGATCCAATACCGTTATGCTTATACTTTTGATATCGTCATGCCTTACTACTTGATGCCAGTTGTGATCTTTGTGAATGTCTTGCATTGCTGCATACTGAGGTGAGTTCATAGCCCCACTTGTTACTTGCTTAAACTGTTTTATAAGCTACTTGGGGTGAGATACATGCTACTGTTTTGACTATGATCACAATTGTTTGAAAACTATACTTTGAACTGAAAACTATGTTTTCTGCTATCTGAAACATTAATTATGCTGGAACAACATTTATACTTTTCTGGTACTGTGAGTGAAGCAATAGCCACTTTGCGAACAACCTGAAAAGCACTAAGTACCTTCCTTGCCAACAGCAAGTCCCTCGATCATGAACCATTAATCACTTGCGGGTGAGCGCGATTATAGTTTATAGGCCTATAGGATTTGACTATCCCACCATGTTGACTAAGGTCGGTCAGCATGTGATGTACTATAATTGTGTTACCTAGGTATTTGGCAAGATACCTACTTTGGGGGCAACTATTATGATTATGAAATTCCGTGGTTACTATCGACTTACGCCAGGGTTACTGGTGCCGGTTAACGCTTTGAGTGTCATGAGCTTAGTGCAATGGTATTATCTGAACTTTCGGGCGTATAACAACAAAGCCCACTTTCTTGGAAACTTGAAATATTGTGATCAACTACTTTACTTAAACCTATGGATTCACTCAACCTTTGTGTTGACTTTTAGCATGTTTATCTCAGGTGTTAGATTTTTTTTTTGCTGCATATCTTACTTTTGGAGGCGCTTGGCGAAGGGCAGGACATGGTCATAGAAGACTCAGAAAACTATTTGGGACCACTCTAAACCCTTTTATGAAACTTTATTTTCCGCACTATTTTAAATGATGTAATTTGGATGTTTTAAATTATGAAATTTCTTCTAAAATGGTTTAAGTAAAACCGTTCTTTGTACCTTGTGTTGTGACAAATATCGAATAACATCCCACAAATTGTATGCTTCCACTGATCCGATTTCGGGGTGTTACAGATGGTATGAGAGCCACAGGTTATAGAGAACTGGGTATTTTCGGGAAAAGGGATTTTCGAAAACCCAGACTATAACTATTTTTACGAAAACTTAAATCCTATGACCGACACGTGCATGCCCGCCAAGCCGATGCCTCGCTTGTAATTTTTTTGAATAGCATAATGTTGAGATATTAAATGTTATATTCGATGAGATGTATGCCTTGCAATTGATAGTTTGTGTTTCACCCTATTTTCACTGTTCACTATAAGTATTTTCATATACTTACATCGATACACTGAACGTGTCGCGGAGTTACGCTATTTCCTTGCGTAACCGCATTATTTGATTTCGAGTTTGGACACTTGTTGTGGTTTTTTAAACGATTTTGAAGTAAGGAACATAGTACTAGTATAACTAAACTGAGTATCCCAAAATTCATTGAACCTCGGGTGAATATAGACTGATCACCTATATTCAACCTGGGACAGTGGGACATAGCCCGATCACCTATGTCCGACTCAGATGTGAATTTTGAAATACTTGGAGTAGTTATAATGGAATTATGTTCGGGTTGGTCCTTGATTTTTAAAATGTTACAGTTTTGCGTGTGTATACGGACATTGAATATCACTTCCACACACAACACACTGGCATCACAACACCGCATGAACCGTAATGCTCCTGGCACCACTATACTTCTCCGTTTATAAGGAATTCATGTTTGCCGCCGTCTGATTACGTTCGCACTGGGTCAGGTGAGACCCGATTGGTCGTCGTTTTGAATTCGAGCTGTTTATTTTAATTCATCCGATATCATGATAAGCACATTTTGAGTTTATTGTAGTACTTGGTTTTAGCTTTATTTGAATTTGGATTGCGTAATTTCTTGATTTCTGGATATCGTTTTGGATTTGATTTTGCTACTTCAGCCTTGTTTTGTTTCTGGTTATGTTACAGTCATCGCTACCCCAAGCCTTACACTCAAAAAATGAACCGAGTTAGATCACTAGTCATCTAAGAATGACTCTTCCATAGCACTTGTAGGATGAACCTCTTGATGGAAGTAAACAACGAAGTAACCAATGATTCTTTGGCAAGACCTAGGAAACTTACAATAGGTCGATTTGTAACTCAACAGAAGCTTTAGGAACTTATGTAGCAACCCGAGCCCCTATTTTGGGAAAAGACACCTAACCTTTCACTTATCCCTCGGGAATACCAGTAGTCTACCTTAATACCCCTTTATAAAACAATGAACTGCGATACGTATTTAACGAAATATATATATATATAAATTGATATGATATTTTGAAAACGATATTTCCGGAAAACTATTTTTGGACGCGTTATTTTGGGTACGCTATTTCAAAATACAGTTTTAAAACTATCTGGTACGGTCAACATTGGTTTTCGCTATTTTAAAAGACGTATTATATTGATGTACTAATTGTGGGGACTGTTTTGAACACACCATTTCGAGATACACTATTTATTTATAAAATATATGAGTATACTGATACGTTATTTTGAAAACATTATTTCGGGAACGACTATTTTGGGTACGTTATTCTGGGAATACTATTTTGACAACGCTACTCTGACATACCAATTCGAATACTATTTTGGACGATAACACTAATTACACTATCTTGACGACTTGAAGCATTGATATAATATTTTAGAAGTTGTTTTGGATACACTACATGCATACTATTTTGAGAACTGTTTTGGATACACTAGTTGGAACACACCATTTTGAGAAGTGTTATTTTGGAAAACCTATTCAGGAATACTATTCGAGAGCCCTTTCCGGAAGACATTATCACTCTAGTATTACCTTAGACCATTAGGTCGCATATCACGTTTTCCCCTGCCCCTCAACTGTAAGAAAGCTCGAGTACACCGCAATATAAGCCGATGAGTCGGGCGGCATCATTAGCTGCCTTAGGAAGTAACCTGTTAGTCAAGTTGCAAAAATCGCGAATCGGTTCACGTCGACCACCTGTACTTCTAATCGGTCTAGCGGATAATCGTGATTAATCGATTGCATTACTGACAAATTTAGTTATTTCCGCAAGTTTGTGTATTCCGTAGTTTAGGATTCCGCAGGTATTCTAACAACAACTTGTAAAAGACTTAACAGTTACTATAAGTGATCAACATAAGTTTACATGATTTTGGTACTTCGCAAGATTTATACTTCCGCAAGATTGACCACCGTTGACCGCGTTGACCACTGTTGACATTTGTTGACCAGTTCTTAAACGCAAGGTCGTGCCTTGTAGCCCTAATCGCGATTAATCGGCTTGTAGACCTTTTTTGCAACACTGCCTTAGGAAGTAACCTGTCAGTTGAAATGGACAACTTAATGGTTTAGTCAAACGAATTGGACCTTGAATACTATGAAGGACTAATAGTACTCATGAGAAAGCATTAACCCTAGGTAGTAAGTAAATATTGCCTGTATTAACCATGATAACGAGGTTCGCCGTAGTATTCATGTTTTGGAATTGATACTGGTTTAGATAACTCGAATTCTGTTAGTTAAGATTTTGTTCACACCATGGATCATAAACCATTTACCTCGAAAGACCATTGACAATTTCACACCGTTACACTTTGACCGTGGGCCCATAACCCACAGGTCCCAGGATCAAAAACCCGTTTTACAGGAATTTTAAGATCATTTGAAACTGTATAACCTTACATAACCGCAAATTCTCAACAAAGAAATTTGTAACACTTGAGAAGTTATTTTGGTCAAATTAGTACAAATATTTACCTAAACAAAGTTTCAAACAAAATTTCATCCGACCCACTAAAGAGGAAAACACACAATTTCGAAACAAATCTTGAAGATCAGTCACCCCGCCATTTTCATCACCTTGCATGTATCGGGCTAGGAATGTTGCATCACTAGGATATAAACCCTACATTGGAAATTAGACCGTGAGGATTTGAGAAGAGGCCATGCTGGCAAAATTTTGAAACATCGTGTAGTTAAGATTTAAACTGTTTCCCTCTATTAACCTTACTCCAGGAATCATAGTACCCCACCAAAACGCTAAAAAGAGACAACTTATGACAGACCACTTAAGTACTCTTCCACAGGCAAGAAGAGACCCTTAGAACAGTCCAAAGAGACCCGAATATGTTACTAGTACCACCACCTTTTCACCAAGACCGTTCTGCCAGGTAACTTGAACTAAATCGCGAGGACGCGATTCCTTTTTAGGGGTATGTGATGTAACAACCGACAAATTTCTTAAACTTGTTTTACGAGCCAAAACAATCATTTTGATTTTCCTTAGCTTTTAAACCTCTTCGAAACCAGAACTGATAAGTTAAACTGAAATCCGGGACGGATTTCCAAATATGATGTATGTGCTGTAATACCTGGTAATATTTCAAATCCTTTCTTGCCAATTATTTTAAAAATTTGCGTTACCTAAGAACTTAAACTTTTCATTACATTTATTTGGGCTTGAGAAACGAGAGATATTATGAGAAACGAGAATATTGTCCCTTTATTGAACCGGCACAACCTAGAAAGCACAAAACGTATCATAATTGCCAAATATATTGATTTCTTGAAAGTATCGCATATTTATACTCGTTTTTATTGGAAAAATTATTTCGTGAACAATGGCGCAAGTTTCGTTGATTTTCGAGTCCGTTTGGTAAGTCGAATGGGTCCCGCAATGTTTATTGCAAAAGATTAGCAAAATTGGCAGTAATGGCCCCTCAGCCCCACATTTTCATTTCATCCCCCTCACTCTCATATTTTCACTACTAGTCCCTCCTCAAAAGTATTTAAACCCCAAAAATAATTAAATAATTCATTTAATTTTACACACTCTCTCACTAACTCTCTCTCTCCCCTCTCTCTCCTCTCGCCGGCGATCACCACCGTCCGACCACCACCCACCGCCGGCCAACTTCCGGCCACCGAAATTTTTTTCCGGCGAGCACTTTTATTTTCCGATTCGGTAGATCGGCTTCTTTTATTTATTTCTGGAGTTTTTGAGCGTTTGGCTCCCACCGCAACCACCATCACGCGCCACCGCCACCTTCTGCCGCAACACCGCCGCCGCTACCACCCTCCCCTCCGTGTTTCTCCTTCGGTAAACCACACCCACGCGCCCTCTTTTCTATATTATTTTTATTATTATCGAAACACTAATTTTAATAATTATTTTTTAATTTATTTTATTTAATCCGATTAATACAATGTTTTTATTAATAAAAATGGTTGTAAAAATTTGTTATAACACTCGTGTGGAACCCCCTTTTTCTCGGCGTTGACCCGGTCAACTCAGTCAACCATCGAGTCAAGTCGAATGACTCGGTGTGGATAATGGTTTATTTGTTTTCATTTTCTTTTCTTTTATTGATTGTTGAAGTTGTGGCTCGATTCGGGTTTTGTTTGGTTTTTTGAGGTTTCGGCAGCCGACGTACGGCGTACCCAAGCCGTGACTCACGGCGAGTCACGGCGAAGCGTGGTATTTAGCATTAGGTTTAGGATTAGTTTGATTGTGTTGTTTGTGTTTGGGTTTGAATTTGTTTCGGATTGAATTTGGGTTATGTTAATGTTCGGTTGGATTTTGGAGTTGGAAATGGTTTTGGTTTGACGTGATATGGTGTAGACTTAGGATTAGGATTGAGGTGTTTGGATTGGTTGTGTTTGTGTTTGGACCGAGAGCCTCATCGGCTCGAGTTGAGAAGAGCCGTGACTCATGGCGTGTCACGGCAAAGTTTATTTGCTTGTCGTTGTTTATTTATTTATTTTCATTTTAGTTAATCGTTATTTATTTATTTGTTTTATTTTATTTATTAAATTGTCGAGTCGTGATAATTTAGGTTAGAAGTTTAATTATTTATTTGTTCGTTTGTTATCGATGTGAGGTTCCGGATTATTTGAAAACGATATGGGATATAAATTGCAACATATGAGATACTTAATATATAACGAATTGGACTTGGATAATATTGTGATGATGTAACATTGTTGGACAAGGATTGGACGTATTGGATTTACGGTATTGGTTGATTGGACTATTATGGACCCTTTGGTACACGAGACGGAAGGATACGTTAGACTCGTAAGAGCTTAACCAATCTGGACCCGAACAATACAAAATGGTCGATAAAACTAAACAACCAATATATACGCGAATAATATGTTCAATTATATATTATAACTTATAAAACTTAACGACAATAGGTCTATACAAAAGAGTCGTATGACTTGGAAACGTCCTATAAACGGGCACTTCATGCCAAAATTTTAAAACCTTTATATAGTTAAATCGTTATGATTTATTAAATGTCCTAAAACCTTTTCGAAACTCATACGTTTTAACGATTATGACATCTATTTTGGGAAAAATGGGGAAAAGCCGAAACTACCTATTGTTGTTTGCTTGTTTGTTTATTTGTTTTATGTCCTCTTTTCTCGTCAGTAATTCTCTATTCTTTTCGTATTTCCCTTCTTTCTTCTCTCATATTCTTGAGTATTCGTTCGTATTCGCCGACTTTTGCTATTTTCCTTTTCTAAAATATCCACACGAGTCTTAAACTTTCATTTTCTTTCAAACGCCATTGGAAACTAAACCTTTTTATAATAACACAAGTATTCAACGAACGCTACTTCATAAATTATTTGAGTATTATTTCTGAAACATGTTACTTGTTAGGTTGTGCCGATCCAATACCGTTATTCTTGTACTTTTGATATCGTCATGCCTTACTACTTGATGCCAGTTGTGATCTATGTGAATGTCTTGCATTGCTGCATCCTAAGGTGAGTTCATAGCCCCAATTTTTACTTGCTTAAACTATTTTATAAGCTACTTGGGGTGAGATACATGCTACTGTTTTGACTATGATCACAATTGTTTGAAAACTATACTTTGAACTGAAAACTATGTTTTCTGCTATCTGAAACTGACCGGATCTTAACACACGCCTTGTGTTAGATAGATACTTTGAGTAATATTAACTAGCACGCGGAATTTACTAGTTAACACTTAGAAGATTATTTGTATGTATGATCAATGAATGGAACAGTGTTTATGTATATGAACAAGAGACAATTGTTTAACCAAAACGATTCAATATTATTATATCAATAATACGAGTACTCTTGCTAGTACTAGGGTTTACAACCTTGAATCTTCACAAAAACTGATATCGTTTTTCTTTATCAAAAACCTAACATAGGACATCCTTTAATAGACCAAGGATTCCTGTACAAGATAACTATAATCTATATCAATAAGGATATCTACTAAATCCTTTCTATAATTATCCTTTTACACGTTTACAAAAACATAAGCAGTACTAATCTTCTAATGTGAGCAATACTAACTGACTTAGTATTGTCTTCAGTATCTTCAGCAGTACTAACTTATAACCAACAGTACTAACTGTTAGGTTTAATTCCCAAAAATCCTCCCCTAAACTTATGATTTCTCTCCAAATCACTAAGTTTCTTCGAATTAAACTTTACCTTTATGATGGGGGGATTCTTCCAAACATTTCATCTTCTATTCTTCCTCATCCTTTCATACTGATCAAATATCTTCTGTATCAGATTTTGAACAACTTCAGTATTCTCATCACATCTCAGTCTTGTAGAAATCATCACTGCTAACACTTCATAACTTAGTGGATACTCTAATTCAGCTAACATGAATATATCAACTCCACCTTGTGTTGACAAATGATGCACATTACACATACTGAAGAATTCCCATGAAACATTCAGATCATAGTAAGGAAAATTCCAATATACATCAGAATGATCTGGTTCATACAATCTTTTAAATTCAACCCATAGCTCTTGTTCTTTCACATCAGTTCTATACTTGGTGTTGAGCTTCTCCTGAACCAATTTCCATAATGTATCTAAATCTTCTCTGTCACATGCTCTGAGCAAATTCTCAAAATTCTTGTATACAGCTGTTTCACAACCAACTCTGGTAACTTTCCAAGCTTTACCAAATTGATCTCTGTAAATCTCCCAATCCATTATTGGATGTCTTGCTTGAAGTGGGTCAACATGAAGAATTTCTGGAACTGTGACAATCATCATGCTCATCTGTTCTGATGCCAATTCAATTTTCTCTCTATGTTCTTCCACTTCCTCAGTTGTCTCAGCAGTCTTGAGTCTTTTAGAAGATCTCTCCTCTGAGTCTAAAGGAAATTTCATATGAGCTCTTCTATATGCATTGTAGTACAAAAACTCAATCTCTTCATCTGATTTCCCATTCAGCTGATATGCCTTCCAATTTGCTTGATTTCTCAGATACATTTTCATAAAGTTTATCTGCTCTTTCTTAGAAGGTATCTTCCTCTTATAACCTTTCTTCTTACTATCTCTGATCTTCTGCATAAGATCACTCCAAGAAACTTCCTTATTCTTTAATAAAATAACACTTGTGAGCTTCTCTAACTTTTCTTCTGCACTTAAGCTCTCATCTTTAAGGAATTGCATTGCTTGTGCTCTCACAATAAGATCTGAATCAATCAAGTATTGTAGCTGTTCATTAAATTGTTCTTGATCAACCTCAGCATTTGAAGCCATCTTTTTTAATTTTGTTTTCTTCATAAACTCAACCACATCATCTAAATCATCCTCAGCCATCTTCTTTGCTAACTCTACATCAAGATCTATTTGAGATTATTCTTTTGCTTCTTCATCCTCTTGAAGTTTCTTAGCCACTTCAGCATCATGATCTATTTGTAACTGAGTTCTTGGCTTAACTATTTTCTTCTGATGAGGCTCTTCTTCTTCAATCAAAATCCCTTTGCCCTTGTCTTTAGCAGTTCGTACTGCTACTTCTGGCACCTCAGCAGTTTGTACTGCTTATTCTTCTACATCAGCAGTTTGTTGATTTTCCTCTTGCTCACCCATATTAGTATCATCATTTCCACCAGCAGTACCTTCCTCATTCAATCTGCTTGTTCCTTCTTCATTCCTCCCCTGAGTTCCAGATCTCTTGTCTCCTTGTTCTTTCCCAGATTTCCTCCCCTGTTTGGGAAAATCATCACCATCATCATCTGAACTATCATCTGAGCTATCATCTGAAGAATCATCTATTACCACCTTAGATCTTTTTCTTTGTAGTTGATCTTCCAATCTTTTTACCCTGAGTGTCAGCTTGGTGTAGATTTTGGGAAAATTGCTTTTGTGACTTTTAAGATCTTCTTCCAGACTTTTCACTTGATCAGACAATTTGGTACAAAGAGCCGTCAATTCATCAAGTTTAGAACTGCCCTCATCACTTCTAGCTGTGTTACCTGCTAGGAGAGGTGAGTCACGGGGCAAGGATCCAGTTTCCACTCTAGTTAGACTAGCTGTGGTCCTTCTCCTATAAGCTGTGATAATTGGGGGTGTATGGGTTATTTCAGGAACCATTGTGGGTGTTGGTTGGGGATCAGTTGGGTTGACTGACCCTTCACCCTGATCAGTTTGAATCATCTCAAGAAATAGAGGTATTTCTACCCCATTAAACAATCTACTAGCCATAGCCATATTTTGAAAAACTTTTGGTTGCAGGCTAGGAGTAGGAAAAATGTCTTTGTGTTGTTTAAGCAAATTCTTTTTCTTATTTAAAAAGCATTGAACAAGTATTGGATACATAAGAAATTTTGTTTTACTTTTTACATTTGCAACCATACTCTCAAATATGAATTTTGAAAATTGAACACCTTGTTTGTTGACAGACATGTGAGGGCAATAGCAATATTGCTACTTGTTGGTCCCTTTACACGCTTAGAGTTAACTAGAAAGTTAATCTATTTGTGTTTATGACTAATACAATGTTTATGATTAAATCTAAAAGTTATAAAACGTGAATATAGAAACACTATATTTTTCAACGTTTAAATTCTTATTAGAAATAATTCCAAGAATCTATTACCCAAGTGTTTTGCAGAACAAACAATTGGGATTGAATAGACAAGGGTATGGGGTGTCTCCTATCGAAACTCAAGTTTTGCTTGAGTGGTAACAATATACCCACTGAGCTATCTCAGTGAGTTGTATACTCTTTGTAAGAGAGAAGTTACTTTGTAAAAGTTCTAAGCTTTCAATATACAAAGCACACTTTAACTTCTCTCCTATCTGATCTATTTATACACAAGTAATCTAAGTATAAGTGATTAAAAATAATACAAGTTGTTGAGGTTGCGTGTCTGACAATTACAAATAGTAATTGTCATTTCCAAGAACCAATAGGAAAGGGCTAATAAGACTTTGGGAGTTGTTGGCTGACACTCCATGACTTTTAGCCGCAATAGGGAAGGTTGGATCTGACAAGAGAAGAGTGTTGGGCTGACACTTTTATCTTCTCAGATCTTTTCCCTATTGTTCCCGCCTTTTCTTCAGGCGTTGGTTCCTCAGTCTTCAATCACTTTGTTTGTTGAGGAGACTAGGGTTCAGTGAGTTCTTGTCCAACACTCACTGAACCATCATCTTCTTCTTTGGCTTAAGTCCTACTCAGGGAGTACCGCCTTCCTGAGTAGTGAATTCTTCTTTTTGAATTCGCCTTAAGCATCCTGAAGATGTCTCACTGAGAGGCTGTTCTCTCAGTGACTTGAATTGTTCTCGGTTTAAGTTAACACTTAGTTAATTTGTGTCCAAATCATGTTTGAAGCATTCTTGGGTTTTTCATGACCCAACAATCTCCCCCTATTTGGATATAAATTATTCCTAAGTGTTTTGATCAGTTATGAGTGAGCTAATGACTTCTACTCATACGAATGTACTAGAATGTAAATAAGGACACTGAAATAATAAAAACATCATCTTATTGATATCATTACAAGTCCTAACAAGCTAAGTACAAAAAGGGATAGTGGGGGTATTCAGGCAGGTCTATCAGTTCAACTTAATACCAAGGGCTTCAAGCTTGGGCTTCTTTGACTGTAGCTCTTGTTGGTCAGGATGCTCATTGATTTTTCTTTTCAGATCTTGACAAAACTTCACATTTTCAGGACTCTTGAGTGGAGAGGCCATCATTAGAAAACCAAGCATTGCTTTAATCCCTGACAAGTCGATGTCACTCCACCTTTGGAAGGCTTTGTCTCCGAACTCATCAATGAAGAACAACCCTCTTTCAGGTTGTTCAATGACCATATTGTTCCTGAAAGGAACACCTTCAGGGAGAGCCCTATTGCAGTCAAGACCAGGAATCTTGATCTCAGGCTCAGCTTCAATCTTCTTTCTTTTTCTTGAAGAAGACTGAGAGGGAGTTGGTTGTGCTGAATCAGGAAGAAGAGATGGAGTGCCAAGTTCCTGAGGTGCTGCTGCCAATCTTTCGTACCTCAGACTCAAAGACTTCATCAGATTAGGGACCACAACATTTGATTTCTTTACTATTAATGGACCCAACTCATCCAATTCTGTGATCCCGAAGTCAGCGAATCTGAAAGGTTTATGAACATCAAATTTCTCATGTCAGCACCTCTGTAGACAGTAACAGCAGCAGGATTGGTGTTTCGATGAATATGAACATCAGTGATTGGTTCTGGCTTCAACCTGTCAGTCATATACCACTGATATTTCTTAATCCTGTTCTGCCTGATCTCTTCAGCCCTTTTATTCCTTTCCTCTCTTTTCTTCCTGAGAGTGATCATCTCCTCAGACTGAACTTTCACAAAGGTCATACCACCCTCTCTTCCTGAGAGATCCTTAGCCTCAAGACCAATTTTCTCAGCCTCTTCATGAACAACCTTAATTATAGCAGGCTTGCTCACCTTCTCTTCCTCCTTTAACTTCTTCTTTGCTTCTTCTTCCTGAAGATAAGCACTGAGTTCATCAGCTGTGAAGTGGTGAAGAACTCCATCAATTTCATATGGGATCCTGAGTGGTGATTCAGGATCCTTTGCAACCGAGATCGGTGCTGGTTGAGGCTCAGGTTCAGTGAGGATGCCTTTGCCTTTATCTTGATGGAGGGAAGAAGCTTCAGGAATCTCCCCTCAGTGTGAGAAGGAGGAGAAGGAGGTTGTTGGCTTGGGACTCCAGTGTCTTTCTCCCCCTCAACTGTTTCTTGAGCCATGGTGATAGCAAGAGTTGGAGTCACTGGAGCAGCAGGACCCTTGAAAGCCTGATAGATCTCAGTCATCATTGATTTGATGTCCGAGGTGTCTTTCTGAAGAGTTGAGATCTGTTCCGCCAGAGATGCCTGAGAAGCTTCGATGCCTGACATCCTTGACCCAAGAGACCATGCCAAAGATGTTGAAGATTGTGCCCAAGTACCCAGATGTTTTCCTGAAGACCCAAGGAAGTCCTGATTGAGTCCAATGAAGAGGTAAGACCCTGAAGCTTAGAATCCTTCAGTAAGCTGAGAAGATCACTGATTTCAGCTGATTGCTTTTGGTAAGTCTCAGCAGCCTGAAGGACCTTCTTGGTGAGTACGGGGTCATCCTTGACAGCTGTTTGAATAGTTTCAAGGCTGTTGGTGATGCCTTCAAGAGTAAGATTGAACTTCTGGAAATGAAGATCAATAGCTGTCAGGGAGTGATTGGTGTCAGAGTGTATTTCGATCACATCATCATGAAAAGTTTCAACATCTGCCTTCAGGTTAGCATAGTGAACAGCAGCTTCAGTGTGATGATCAAACATCTCTTCAGTGAGACTAGTGAAAAGAGCTCTATTGGTCTTCAGTAGGAACTTGACCAATTTTCTTTCTGTGAGGGGAAGAGAGTCATCATTCTTTTGGAGGATGTCCCCAGTATCAGAAGAATCAGAAGATTGAGAACCTGACTCTTCACTTTGGCGTGGAGATGACTGATGTGATTGTACAGGTTGTTTAGGTTGTTCATCAGTCTCCATATCCTCACCTGCCTCAAAAATTTCCTCTTCACTCTCTTCCCTGAGCTCTTCATCAGACTCAATAAAAGCCTGAAAGTCCCCCATGGATTCAATACCCAAAAATTCAACCGGCTCCTCTTTATAAAAAGACTGGCCTTTGGTTTGGTCAGGTCCTGACCCCGTTGTCATAATAACTGAGTGGGTTTGCTCAGCCTGACTAGCCATAATAACTAGGGTAACACCAGCCTGGCTTTTGGGGGCAGTTCCTGAGAGAATTGGACCGCCTGAGGGGTTTATGGGTTCCGTATCAGCGGGTTGTTTCTTTCCCTCTGAGTCTTTGTCCCCCTTAGCACCTTCAACCACTGATGGGTGTTTTCTAGTGGTATCACTAGGTACTGATTGTGAAAGTTTGTGGACCCCCTTCCCATCAGGATTGTGCTGTCCTTCAGGGGATTTAGGGTCCTTTTCTCCCTGAGATCCTGAGGGTGATTGCTCAGGAACGTTAGCGGGATGTGAATGTTTGTGGGTCCCTTTCTCAGTAAGGTAGTGCTGCCTTACCGAGGATTTAGAACCCTTTCCTCCCTTGGGAACTGATTGTTTTTTGACAATTCCTTCATCGGGATGTGAGGGGGGAATGCTTCCTGATTCCTCTGACTTGTTTATGTCAGTTGAACCATGTGGAAGGGGTGTGCCCGAGGTCACTGAGGATGATTGCTCAGTGACCTCCGTTGGCCTTTGTTTTAAGGTCAAGAGGGTCTCAGAAATGGGTGTCTCAGAGGTCTCGGCCTTTTTCAACCTCTTTTTAAGGTTGAGTTGGTTTTGAGGATCAGTCTCAGTGGCGAGTGGCTTGGGTCTAACCACCTGGCTGGACTGACCCTTTTTTGTCTTCTTCACCTTTTTGGTCGGTGAAGGAACTGGAGAGATAGCGTCATTACCCTGAATGACTGATTGCATGTATTCAGTCAGGGCAAATGTGTAACCTCACTGATGCTACTAGTGAAGTTTGACTTGTGCAGGACGTCAGGCTTCGTACCTTCTGCATCAGGCCTCACATAGTCAGAACCAAGTACGTCCTGAAGCACACAGGAAACAAATCTAGGATAGGACATATGCCTTTGCCTATGTTTTCCTGAGAGCTTAGCAACAAGGTCTCGGAAGATTATTCCTCCGATGTCAATTTTTGTACCCTCAAGGAGACTGAACAACATCAATTGTTGTGATGAGTTCAATTGTTCCGTAGAGGATTTATTTCCACCCAGGACCTGAATGACAAATGTCATCAGTATCCTCCAAATAGGATGGAACCATGTTTTGACTACTGGAGCCTTCTCCAGTAAGCCTCCCGCAGACGTTGTAGGACGTCTGGGGTCATGGGGTGCAAGAAAGATCAGTTCATTCTTTATGTCCTGATCAGTAGGGTTGGGTGAAAACGCTTCAGCAAAGTCAAGGCCTGTGGCTTTGATGAAGGTTGAGTAGTCAAAGGAGAGGGTTCTGCTCCCATTCATCACCGTGAAGGTGATGATTGACTCTCTTGGTGTCTTTGGGGCTGGTAGCCACGCCGTGCACCAGAATTCCCTCAAATAGTCATGGTAGATGACTGAGGGGGTGTGGGTGAAAGCCTTTGCAAGAAAACAATTACGAAGAAATTTCATAACGTTCTTGTAGGCTGGATAGCTTTGTGGATAAGAGAAATTTCCTACCACATTGTTCTTTGTTAGGTCAACGTCCCCAGTGAGGAATTCCACATTGGGGGCGTATGCTATAGCTCTAGAAGAAGCCATTTGTGGGTAAGTCTGGGTTTGACAAACGTTTCAAAAGCTTAAGAATACACACACAATTTTTGAGAATTAAAATGGCAGAGTTTTGCTTAAGTTCTATAAAAACATGTGTGTGTGTTTCTTTTGGATGGGTTATTTATAGGAAGTGGAGATGGGGGTGTTTTAGACATTTGAGCGATCATAATTTATTCAAAAAGAATTATTGGAAATTGTTTTGAATAATATGTTTTGGGATCCGCATTTAATGCCAACACTCCACTTTCCTGGTTTGGCGCAACAGTCGAAGTGAACAGTTGAGCAGTTCTGCAAAAGTGTAATTTGCAGAGATGAGTCATCACATATTTGTAATGTGATTGGAGAGGCATTTAATGCCAAGTGGGAATGTGGTGGCCCAGAGGTGGAAGCCAGAAAGGCAAAAAAGAACAAATATTCTTGAATTAAATATGTGTTCAGTTACCAACCTCGGACATTTACTAACTAGATACTTAGAGCATTTAAGTCAGTATTTAATGTCCTTTATCAGGGCCCTGAATGACTATTCATTCAGTGATGGTTTTCAGGGACTTGGGATTAGTCACTGATGATTCAGGAATAAGGAATGATTCCTGAGCTACAAGGATTCATGAACTTGGGTTTAGTTCCTGAACCCTAAAGATTTCAGGAACTTGGGTTTAGTTCCTGAGGCTGAGGATTCAGTGAGATGTTTTCACTGATGTACACATTGAGTCAGGGACCTGAGGTTTTAAGAATTTATACTTCAGTTGGTAGGAATACTCAATGGACTGATTCTCTATATCCAACATTCCTAATTCAGCTTTCAGTCTTGTGAAAGTTGGTTCATCCAAAGGTTTGGTGAAGATATCAGCTAACTGATATTCAGTAGGAACGAAGTGTAATTCAATGTCACCATTCATGACATGGTCCCTGATGAAGTGATATCTGATATCAATGTGTTTTGTTCTCTGATAAAGAACAGGGTTGTTTGAGATTGCAATTGCACTTGTGTTATCACAAAAGATGGGTACCATCTTGTACTGAATTCCATAGTCACTGAGTTGACTTTTCATCCAGAGTACATTTGCACAACAACTAGCTGCTGCAACATATTCAGCCTCAGCTGAGGACAAGGCAACTGATTGTTGCTTCTTGGCACTCCAACAGACTAATTTCCCACCAAGTATTTGGCAAGAGCCTGAGGTGCTTTTTTCTGTCCATGTTGCATCCAGCATAGTCAGAGTCTGAGTATCCATTGAGATCAAGTCCTGAGCACTTTGGATAGTATAATCCAAGGTTAGGAGTGCCCTTCAGGTACCTGAATATCCATTTCATAGCAGTGATATGAGATTCTCTTGGGTCAGATTGATATCTGGCACATAGACATACTGAGAATTGGATATCAGGCCTTGATGCAAGTAGATACATCAGTGATCCTATCATTCCTCTAAAGAGAGTTTGATTTACTGGTTTACCAGTTAGATCCAGACCAAGGTTGTTTGGGGAGACCATGGGAGTTTTGACTGAGGCACAGTCACTGAGATCATACTTCTTCAGTAGATTCTTTACATACTTCTCTTGACTGATAGTGGTTCCTCTATCAGTCTGCTTGATCTATAGACCAAGGAAGTATGTCAGTTCTCCCATCATGCTCATTTCAAACTTCTTTGCCATTAGTTTTTCAAATTGTTTGCAAAGTTTGAAACTTGTTGAGCCAAAGATGATGTCATCAACATACACTTGTACTAGTATGACATCATTATTTGTCTTATAGATAAACAATGTGTTGTCTATCTTGCCTCTGACAAATTTATTTTGGATTAAGAAGGTTGAGAGAGTCTCATACCATGCCCTGGGTGCTTGCTTCAGTCCATAAAGGGCTTTGTTAAGCTTACAGACATGATCAGGAGACTCATGGCTTTCAAATCCAGGAGGTCGCTGAACATAAACTTCTTCTTTTAGTGAACCATTTAAGAATGCACTTTTAACATCCATTTGGTACACCTTGAAGTTCATTTATGTAGCAAAAGCAAGGAAGATCCTGATGGCTTCCATCCTTGCTACTGGTGCAAATGTTTCCTCATAGTCAATGCCTTCTTGTTGATTATAGCATTTGGCTACAAGTCTGGCTTTGTTTTTAATGACTATGCCATTTTCATCAGTTTTGTTTTTGAATACCCATTTCATGCCAATGACTGAGACATTCTCAGGACATTTGACCAAGGTCATTACCTTGTTTCTGTCAAATTGTTCCAGTTCATCATGCATGGCCTGAACCCAACTTGGATGTGTAAGTGCTTCTTTAACACTTTTGGGTTCAATTGTGGAAATGAAGTCCACAAATAGGCATTCATTGGATGAGGCTGCTCTTAGACTAGCAGCCATGCTCCTGGTGAGCATGCCTTCAGTAGGCTCTCCAATAATATTGACAAGTTCAATGTCCTGAGACCTAGTCCAACTTTCTTGAGGTCCTGGATACTGATTTGAACTTGTGGAGGCCTGATTGGGTAGAGGGGTTGGTTCTGGAGTAGACACATGATCATTGATTGGATCTGAAGTGTCTACCAGCTCACTGAGATTGTTTGGTTCTTGAGTATTTTGAACAGACTGATTGATTTCATCAGTGTTTGCATGTGCCTCAACAAACTCAGTGATGGTTGGGTTAGGTAGGTTGAAAGGGATTATGTAATAGGAGAGATTAGCATCATCTTGATACTGAGTAGAAGGATTGTTTTCAGAAAGATATTCATCAGGAGGATATCTTGAAGAATTATCAATTCGTATCTCTTCCACTGAGGCAGTTGAGAACCTGATTGCATCAGTGCTCTCATCAAAGGTAACACTACAACAAAATGAGGCTAATGCAACATTTTCTAAGCAACACTTTTGAAATGTGTTGGTTTTTAGAAAATATCAAACAATAAGCAACATTCTCATAATAAGTGTTGCATTTAGAGGTCTAGTGCAACATCTTTTTAAAAGTGTTGCAAAGCTTGCATCTTATCTTATAAATAAAAAAGGGAAAAAACTGAACCGCCTCCCACTCCCCCCAAAATGGAATTTCATATTTCAGTCTCCCGCTCCTTCCAAAATTATTTTCCCCCAAATCAGTTTTCAATCTCACCCAAAATTAATTATTTTTTTAATTCCCCTAACCATTGTACATCAATCCTTCTTCCTTTCTCTAGACACACTCCTTCGTTAATTGCTCCCAACTCTGTCACCACCTCAAACTTCTTCCAAAATTGGGGCTTATGAAATATACACCGAAATATAGTAAGCTAATAAGGCAATGTATAAGCTTAAACAAACACCCCGTTTTTGGTAGAAAAAAAAGGTAACTATTTTATTTAAGGTTTAGCATACTAGTTTCGGCTTTATAATTGATGAAGGGCTTATTTTTTGTTTCTATACTAGAATAGGAATTTGTTAGTTATATGATTATGCTTTAGTGATCGTATTGAGTTTCTGACATTTTGTTAAGTAGTTATAGTTTTAAGATATTAGAACTAGGTGTATAAGTAGAACTGTTTTGAGCGCTGATAAGTCTGTAGTCTAGCATATAAATGGGAATTAGGGCCGATGAAAGTTATGAACTGATATGCTCATGGCAGGATTAGAATGTGAGAATAAATCTTTGTGCTCATGTAACTCAAATGAAATAAATTTACTAGAATAGTCAGAATGCAATGCCGTTTTTTGTATTCTATATTCTAAGCGATATAAACGACCTTACTTGAACAGGGTCTGTTCTATAGGCTCGTACCTCTGCATTCTTGATTCTAATCGATATGAGATGTTTCAAATTTAGAAAGAAATACAGTATTACAAGCTGAGAACAGTGTTGGTAAATTTGTTACGGTATAAACTTCATTACAAAATAAGTTGAGTGGTAACAAATCTGACCTAAATACTCATCAGGTAGCTAGTGTGCCAGACAAAAGGAGTCCTTTTAATCAGCTGTGAAATCAAGCTTGTGATGAAATAAATGAGTATTTCTCACCCTCACTTGCATGCTTCCTTATTTCATTCAAATAATTGAGTATTTACAAAAGTTCTTGCATGCTTTCTTATTTTATTCAAATAATTGAGTATTTGTCGCCCTCACTAGTGATGAAATTTAGGTATTATATCTGTGATATTATAACTTGTGTGATTGTTCTACATTTTGGTACATAGCTGCGAGGATTAGAGAGATATTAGAGAATGTGGGGTTAGCACAAGAAGGATTGCCAGCAAATGTGGTTGCATCATCACAAGTTCTTGCTAATGTGTCAAATTTGCTCAATATTAGGGACACCGAGCTGAGTAGGTGGGTAGTTTCTTCTCATTATTTTTTCTTTATCTTTTATGGTTATGTGTGCTCTGTTATTAGGGTCTTACTTGGTAAGGTGGATGTAGTTTTCTTGTGTCTATGGGAGACGTTTCGTTGAGGAAGACTGGAGTAGAAGACAAGAGGGCTAAAGTGCAGAAGGAGTCTAAAATTCTTCTTGATTACACTCAGAAGGCCATTGCAAGATTGACTTATTTAAAAAGGTAATTAGAGCATATGATAATCAGATAATGTACGTTTTTCTCTATAATTAGTTTTACCACAGTAACTTTGTACATTCTTTTCTAAATCTGAGTATTTCGGCCCTGAAAAACCCAAGATTAGAAACCGTTTTTGCAAACACTAAAACTGATTATTGCAACATTAAGTCATGGTTAGTATCATTTTAAAGTCACATTTAGACGCCCCCTAATTTTTTAGGTATGAGATACCTACTGAATGTGATTATCGTTATATTAGATGACATAGGTGGGTAGAAAACAAGATTGGAAACATATGGTTATCATATCAGTATTCAGTTCTGATGTAACAATGTTTTGGTAGAACGCTTGCACAACTTGAAGATGATGTGGCTCCTTGCGAGGCTCAAATGGAAAGTTGGAAAACAAATCTTTCAATAATGGTTTCAAAAGAGAGACAATACCTTCAACAATATTCCAACTACAAGGTAAATTTTCAGTTCTCTTGTTTTGCATGAAAATGTTTCAAAAAGTTACAGTGGTTTTCCTGATCCATTTACCTTTATGAGTCCCTGTACATGATCATGGTTTACTTTGTTTGTAGTGAATCACTTAATAGAGGGATAGTATCTGGTGGAATATATTTACTCAGTAAAGAAATTATTAAATTACAAAGAATACAACTATGTTTTGTTGCTTCAACAAACACTGTTGATGTAAGGTGAGAATACCAATAACATTTTCAACTGACAGCATAGTAAGCATTGAGAGACACTCTCATGATGATTTTACATAATCAATGCATAGATTACCGTTTACTCTGGTTATCTACATTTTCAACAATACAATATCAATAACATTAGGGATTATAGTGCTTCTTATGATTACCATAAACAGGCATTGCTTGTAGAATGTTAATATAGACATTAGACAGCCATTATTTTGTTAGTAAGGAATAACTTACTTTAGTCTGAATAGCTAAAATACCCCCAAGTAAAACCACTATCATACTGGTTTCGCCCAATTAATCAATGAAAACGAGACAACATCATAAAATAAAATTTTTCCCTTTTTCAAAGAGTTCTGAAAGTAAGATAGAGGAATGAGGATTGAACTATACATATTGAGAAGATATAGGATCAGACTGTACATATGGAGAGGATAGATGATCAAAGTGCAACATGAACTTAATTTTGCTTAAGTTGGTTAATTAGGTTAGAAGTTAGCTATGAAATCAGACTGTACATACGGACTTATTTGTAACCTTTAAACCATGGTTACTTAAGAATAACCTTTTTTTCTTAATACTTTAACATGACAAGTTAAGTATGCTATAGATAGGTTGCTTGTGTTTACAGTGATTTTGAGTCTTACCAACATTTTTTCTGCCCAAGTCATATCTAGTGATATCTATGATGTTCTGTCTTGCAGCAATTATCTCATTCAAAGAAAAAGTTGAAGAACTCCAGGAACTTGATCAGTCGGTTGAGATTATAATCCGCTTGCTTTGTGCTGTTCCTGGTGGGAGTGAGAAAAATGTACAGGTCCAGCAACAGATCACTGAAGTTGTCAGCCATATAGCATCTACCGCCACAAAGTTTCCAAAAATATGTGTTGTGCTATGCATAGGAGGTATAAACCACAGATGTGGATTACTGATTGTCTACAATCTTAAATCATACTAATAGTTTTCCACTCCCTTTAAATCAGAGTTTTTAGGAACGAACATTGTCATGTGAATTTGTTTTATATCTGATTCTACATTTTCGCATGATGATAGGTATAAGTGAAAGGGTGGCTGATATTAAGACCCGTGCCCAAGCTATGAAATGTCTAACCACTTTCTCTGAAGCGGTGGGCCCAGGTTTTGTTTTTGAAAGAGTAAGTTGGATAAACTTTCAGGGAGCCTAAGCAAATGGTACATATTTATGTTTAGCGTGACATTGAAGTAATATTCAGAGTTCTTTCCCTCAATTTTGTAGATGTTCAAGATAATGAAAGAGCACAAAATTCCAAAAGTTCTTAGTGAGGGCCTTTTATGGATGGTTTCTGCAGTTGAAGACTTTGGTGTTACACATCTGAAATTGAAGGATGTAATAAATTTCTGCAAAGATACTGGCTTACAATCAAGCGCTGTTGCTACTAGAAATGCTACCATAAAACTTATTGGGGCATTACACAAATTTGTTGGTCCTAATATTAAAGCGTTCCTGTCAGATGTCAAGCCTGCCCTTCTTAGTGCATTCGAGGCGGAGTGTGTAAAAAATCCTTTTGAGGTATGGTTGTGTTTTCTGCTGGGTATCCTGATTATTTATGCATCTTAATTTTTTTTAATTTATACAAGTATATTATCATGCAGGGTGCAACTGCTGCACCAAAGAAGACTGTAAGGCATCATATTCCATATCATCTGTGTCTGGTGGTGGCTTGCCACGTGAGGATATTAGTGTAAAGATAACACCAGCCCTCTTGAAAGGATTTGAGAGTTCTGATTGGAAGGTAATGCTTTTGTTTTTTTAAATATATTTAATCGATAGACATGAAAAGTTCACTAGAAGGCTTACTTGAATCATCATGAAATTGTTGTTGATTATGCTCAGATTCGTTTAGAATCTATTGAAGCAGTTAATAAAATCGTGGAGGAAGCTAACAAGCATATTCAGCCAACTGGAACTGGTAATAATCTGCATTGAAAAGTTAAAGTAGGATATACCCACCAGATAAAATCAGTTTTTATCTTTGACACTCTCTTTATGTCATACTTTCAGTGGAATTATTTCGTGCTCTTAGAGGTCGGTTATATGACAGCAACAAAAATTTAATCATGGCTACTTTGTCCTCTATAAGTGCTCTTGCATCTGCTATGGGATCGGCAATAGAGAAATCAAGCAAGGTTCTTTGGATATGCCTAACTATATCTACCTGTAAATCTATATAAAGCAACAGATTTAATATGCCTTTAATTTCATTTTTGCAGGGAATTTTGTCAGATATTGTGAAATGTATTGGTGGCAACAAAAAGCACATGAGAGAATGTACGTTGGCGAATTTGGATTCTTGGGTCACTGCTACTCATCTTGAGAAGATGGTCAGTGTCTTTATTATCCTTAATGTTTTTGTTTTATTTATCTTTGTTATGGTTATTGATAAAGATAATAGCGTTGACTCTTGGTCCTCTTTTAGGTACCACATATTGCTGCTTCTCTAACTGATGCTAAACTTGGCGCGGAAGGACGCAAGGACCTATTTGACTGGTTGTCCAAACAACTTGCAGGATTAGCCGATTTTCCTGATGCCATTCAGTTGTTGAGACCAGTCTCCGTTGCTATGACGGTAACTATTTTAATAAGAATAGAACACTATATTTATTATTTGTTTTTGCCAATATATAATTTTCAATCACCGGGCCAAGTAATGTCTGTTTGTCATCAGGATAAGTCTGCAGATGTTGGCAAAGTAGCCGAAGTATGCTTCGGAGACATTGTTAGAGTCTGTGGACCAGAAACGGTGTGTAAAGCCATATATATTTTAGTTATGTTTGATTGTCTTTTATTGCGAGTATAGTTATCAAAATAATGGTAGGTTACGTTTTTTTCAACTTATGAAGAAAAATAACTAATCGTATTCATTTATCAATTTCATATGCAGCAGGCTACGTGCTCTTTTAGCCGACGTCAACACGCGGAATTTTTGAAGATGTCAAGATTTGTGGGATTGTAATTTGATGACTATTTTTTGTTGACTAGACAGATAATACTAGTTGTTTGTACATTTCAAAGTACAATATGATATTATTTATGGTATAATATTATTGCTATTACGAAATGAAAAATCTTATTTTATTAGACTTGTTATAAGGAAATGGATATAAGTAGCATTTGTATTGCATGGAAAAAAGTGTTACAAATCATTCAAAAAAAGTGTCGCAACGACGTGCTAGAAACAATTGAAAGTGTTGCATTTGATAGATTAAAGTGTTGCAATTATAGTGGTACTAAATAATATGTTGCACTTTGGTGAAAAAGTGTTGCACTTGGTTTGTAGTATTATTGCAGTTGATTCAAAAAAGTGTTGCAGTTGAAAGTCAAAAGTATTGCCATTGAAGGTAAAAAAGTGTTGCATTTGAGTATAAAAAGTGTTGCACCTTAAAGTATTGCATTTGCTAAACATAAGCAACACTTTTAGAAAGTGTTGTATATTCCAATAAAAAGTGTCACTTAAACCTAAGGCAAAATTGCATAACGTAGCACTTGCTAAAGTGTCACATTAGACATAATGCAACATTTTAAAGACATACTACAACACTTTATTGGTGTTGCTTTAGATTCATTTTGTATTAGTGTAACATGAAATGTTTCCTCAGTCTGCTGTCTCCTTGTGTTGAACACTCTGAAGGCTTTTGAGACAAGTAAGTATCCCAGGAAGTATCCATCATCAGCTTTTGCATCAAATTTCCCTAAGTGATCCTTGTGATTATGAATAAACACAGGACACCCAAAGACATGAAAGTAGCTGATGTCAGGGATTCTTCATTTGAATAACTCATATGGGGTTTTCCCATGTCTCTTGACAATGATGGATCTGTTTTGTGTATAACAGGCAGTTTTGACTGCATCAGTCCAAAAATGGTTGGAAAGGACTGATCCACATAGCATTGTCCTAGCAGCTTCAATGAGTGTTCTATTTTTCCTTTCAGCAACACCATTTTGTTCAGGTGTGTATGGAGAGGAAAAGTTTTGGGAAATACCTTTCTCATCACAGAAACATTCAAGTTCATAATTTTTGAACTCAGTCCCATTGTCAGTTCTAATCTGTTTGACCTTAATGTCATTTTGATTTTCAATGTTCCTGACAAAGGACATGATTGTTTCAGCTGCCTGACTCTTTTTGATCAGGAAGAATACCCAGGTGTATCTAGAGTATTCATCCACTATGACCAGAGTATACTTCTCATGGTTAGTAGACCTTGGACTGATAGGTCCAAATAGATCCATATGAAGAAGATGTAGGCAGTTCCTGATGTAAAAGTTGGTTTTGGTTTTAAAGGATGCTCTGTGATGTTTACCTTTTTCACAAGCTGAGCATGGTTTGTCCTTTGAAAACACAAGTGATGGTAAGCCAAGAACCTTGTTTTGTTTTACAAGATTGTTTATGTTTTTAAAGTTCAGGTGGGTGAGTCTCTTATGCCAAAGCCAATTGAGTGTATCAGTGGCCTTAGCAAAGAGACAAGTTCCATCCTGAGTTAGATTGGACATGTCTAGTACATAAACATCTTGTCTTCTTGGTGCAATGAGGACAATTTCCTTATTTGCATTGAAGATGGTTCCTTGCTTATCATCAAACTGAACTATGTATTTTGCATCACATAGTTGACTGACACTAATTAGATTATACTCAAGACCATTTACATATGCTATCCTAGTAAAGACAATACCATTGCAGTTTACTGAACCATAGCCTTCAGTGAGACATGATGTGTAACACCCCAACCCGACAAGGGTAAAGATATCACAACAATGGATTCATATCAGATTAAACAGAGCATACAATTAATAGTAATACAAAGATTCTCAAAGGTTACAACTGAAATCTTGAAATACACCAGGTTACAAAGGGAAATCAAAAGCTAACACTAAGAATACAAATACAATCTTTCTAATGGCTTCTACTCAAATTCTTCTATGTCCAAAGTCTCTTCACTCTTACCCAGCTTCCAACTAAAACCTGCCGCACACGAAAAGAAAACGTGCGGCTGAGCTTAAAAAGCCCAGTGAACAGATATAACGTAACAAGCAATAGCATAATGAATAATAACATGAGTAAAAGGGAATAGAAGCATGAATACATGATATCAAGATGAAAGGTAAGAGTACATGGTATCATAAGGAAAAGTGAAAGGGGTACATGGTAAAGGGAGTCAGAAATCCACTACGAGCCCATAACATAACATGAATCATAATCATAATCATAATCGTACACATGCAGAGGGGAGACCTCTTAGTATCCTGTGAATATGAGGGGTGTCCTCAATCATGGGTATCCTGTAAATATGAGGGGTGTCCTCAATCATGGGTTGGAGTAGCTAGCTCCCAGAGTGTGAAAGACGTGTATCGCACACACCATCAGTCACCATGAATAACATAACATAACATGAACATGAACAAATCTAGGATGCATCCATACGCCCCAGGTGGCCATAATCTTCCTCTACGTAAACATAACATGCAGGGACGGGACAGGTCATCACTCTCCTGCCCTAGAGTCATGCCATCGGTGCATCGACTGACATGGACATGAAACCCTCATGCCTAGTGAGTGGCTCGTAGTATCAAACTGAGGGTAAAGGTCAAGTATCATGGATCATGTTTTAGTTTACTTGCATAGGTCAATATCATGTTTCATAAGTTCATA
The DNA here is from genome assembly GCA_021014915.2 of Artemisia tridentata subsp. tridentata. Lineage (NCBI taxonomy): Eukaryota > Viridiplantae > Streptophyta > Magnoliopsida > Asterales > Asteraceae > Artemisia > Artemisia tridentata. Next base: position 403,490,895 of record CP139507.1, read on the forward strand.
ATCATGGTTCATAAGCATGGTTCATAAGCAAAGGTTCATAAGCAAAGGTTCATGGTCAAGGGTTCATAATTGAAAGGTTCATAATCATAAAAGGTTCAATATCATGATGGTTCAAAAATCGGAGTTCATGAATAAAGGGAACATGGCAATAGTATAGGGAAAACCCTAACATGAGTCATAATCAGAGAACGAAGGCCTCTTAATAAAGAAGCAGAATATCTGTACCTTAACGAAATACGCAAGCAAGAAATGAAAATCAAATCAAGTAGGAGATCACTCCCTCTTCACCCGATCTACAAATAAGCACAAGTTCTCTTATAAGTTCATAGGACCGTAAGGTTTCATTCTTGTTCTCATTCCATATTAGGTGACTTTATGTTATATCATTCCCGTATGCTAATTCAAAGTATTATAGATGATCATATTCATAGTTCAAGATTCTTAATGTCTTTTACAAAGTTTTAGTGTTCATGTAGTAGTTTTCATAATTTAGGGTTCATTAGGTAATTATCATAAGTTTAGGGTATAATATGAAAATATCATCAAGTTACAGATTTTATAAGTTATGACCTTTGATTTTTAGCAAAATATCCATTTACACCCTTTAGGTTACACAATAAACACATCACACCCTTTAGTTCACAATTTTACCCTTTTATAACATCACACAGTTTTAAGTACGAATTTGTCAGGTTTTCCATAAATTATAAATCATATAAGAACTTAGTATTAAAATTCCCAAAAATTCCCAGAGGTGCTCATATGTCTAAAGTATTTTACCAAATTTTTCCAGATTTTATTATATAGTATAGGTATGTGCTAAAAATCCATTTTCTCAACTCGTCCAGATTTCTGAGTAATTTTACTATACGAAAAGTTATCAATTAGAAACCCTTTAAGAAAAATTCACAAAAATCTAGAAAAATTCCAGGAAGTAGAATACATCTTATAGATTACCCAGTTCAAAGGACTCTTCCTAACTCGACACGGTTTGAAAATTAAAAATCAAAAACCCGGACTGATTTTCCAGACTCACAAATCCGACCAGACACATAATTTTCTAAAAATCAAAAGTAACCTTCTAGGCCTCTAAAAATTTCAAACTAAATTTTCCCAGGTAGCTATTTCAATGAACTTAGTTTTAGACTCTTAAAACACCAAAATATATGTTCATATCATTTAGTTATAGCCGTTTAAAGTCGAACAAAATTCCAACTCCGAATCAGACCTCACAGAAACATGTCCATCTTAGGGTTTTCGTCATTCAAATCATTAGTTCTTGGCACCAATCGATTATGGGTGAGTCCAAAACATATTTAGGTCGGTTTATAACATATTTAACATGATCACATCGAATTATTTCAACACACAAATTCCAGCCGATTCACACATGTCAATTTTTAGGGTTTTGTTAATTTGTGATTTTATGTGAACCAATTCTATCATTTTATGTGACATCTTTATAGCATCATATGTGAATATCTTTATGAAAGCATCAAGAATCGAACGAGAAGGGAAAGATACGAATACCCTTGAAGACTAAACGAAGAACAAGAATCACACACGAGACCGAATCACCAACGATTTTCCTTCCTTTATTTCCTTTGGTTTGCACGACAGAAACACAAAAGAACAAGAATGCAAGATCGATTAGGGCTTGTTGCAAGAGCACAAATGGATATAAAGACATGTGAACATGGTTACCTTGGATACGAATAGAACAAAAACACACCAAAAACTTCACTTGCTGCTGCTAATGATCGAATAGGGAGGGACAAAGGCAAGCCGAGACTTTTGTTGTAGAGAGGATTAGGGTTTCTTCTCCCTTTTTTTTTTTTTTTTTGAACCGTATAGTGATGATGGAGGAAGCTAGGTTTTAGGAAGAGTTCGGTTATAGAAATCAAGAAACCGTGTAATGTGATTTGGGTATTTAGGAAAGGATCAATTATCATAATGGGCCTAGTTAATCTTATTTAGTGTATGAATTTGGACATAGTTGTGGTCAAAGGGGGGCGGCCATATTAGTGTAGTTTTCTTTTCTTTTTTTTTTTTTTTTTGTACAAACTTATAACATAAAGTTTTATTTGGTGATTAGTCATTTGGTGACTTATGATATAACTAACATTATATTACGGTACAATAAAATGTTACTTATGTGATTTTCTGCAAGTTCTCAAAATTTTAATTCGAGGGTATTTTAGTCTTTTCGGATTATATAACTTTCGGGGTTTTACAACTCTTCCCCTCTAAAAAAAAATTTTCGTCCTCGAAAATTGGAGTGCGAAATCGAAATGAAAAATGCAAAATCGAAAGCAATAACGAAATGAATATGTACCAAGTCAAAAAGAAAAATGCGGATAATCGGATCGTATCGACTCTTCGGTTTCCCAAGTAGCCTTGCTCTCAGGATGGTTCTTACCAAGAATCTTTACGAACGGAATTGTTTTAGTTCTCATGACTCTTTCCTGACGCTCAAAACAGCCTCAGGTTCTTCACAATACGAAAGATTTCCTCGAATCTGATCGAATGGGCAAAACACAACATGAAGCGGATGATAATCATACTAACGAAGAAGTGACACATGGAATACATCGTATACGTGAGATAACTGGGAAGGTAACACCAAGCGATGAGATACCTCTCCAACCAAATCAAAATCATTGAAAAGCCCTAGGCTCTCATAATTCACAACGAATTCGTTCTAAGGAATACGAAACATTAATGTAGCGGATAACGGTTTAAATCCCACACAGAGATACAAGAAACATTCATGCTCAAAAGCAATACGAAGATAGTACTAAAGAGTAAAATCTCATCAACTCAGTCCAGATTCTTAACGAAAAGGGAACTAGCGCGTCATCATAGAAGAACTCATCAATTTCAGACAGATACTGATCGAACTAAGGAACGTACCACAGGTCAATGAAGCGCGTGACGAATCATCAAATGTATCAAATCGTACATCAAAGACAGCGGATCAATCATATAGGTAGAATGAATCTAAAGTTTCACTAAACGCGGATGATCTCAAACAGATATCAGAAATTCTAAGGCTTCTAAGGCACTTCTCGAAATATCCTATGCCCACAAAGAGTGCACGTTATATGATGTAAGTATTATCACGCTGGCCAGACGTCATAATACTTGCATCATATAAATATGCCCTCACGATGGTCATACTTTATCTCAAGTCGTGATTAACATAACTTATCTAAATCCACCTAGTCCACCTACCGTCTCAGAGATCACTAAAATCAAACATCATAACTAAGAGAACGAAATTACTCGAAGAGTAAAGGAAATCCGAAAATGTCCATCAGAATTCAGGTACGTCGTTAATAGCGTCAATACTTCATATCTTACCGAAATCAACTCAGCCAATATCAGTGGTTACTTCAACATCCGTCCTTTCTGAAACATAAATCACAAAGTCCCTTCCATAATTCGTCAAAATTCCACATAACTCGTTACTCAACAAATGCAGAGTGACATAGGACGAAATTACTAACAGAGAAACCCAAATTATTCAAAGGACTTCATTATCCGGTAACGGAATTTAAGTAGGTTGAGGGAAAAACGAATTACGTCATCGATAGCTTCATCATTCACAGGATCACCTCGTCTAAACGCAAATGTCCACTTCAAAATTCGTCAATTCAAATACTAAATTTCAAAATTTCTTCCAAGTTGGAGTGGTTCATCTATGTTTGTCCATCTCATCCCATGGTGAAAAGGAATTACAAACTTGAGTCTGATTCCTCAAGCCTTCAGCAACTCTTCTTGATATGGTGATGTCGTAGCGGCAGTCTCTGACACGATCATCGTGCAACCCTCCATCCGCAAGTCTGCTTCTGCTCTCAATTCATCTTAGTACAACTAAAATGAATAGAGAAGCAAGACTGCGCATCTTCGACAGGTCTTCCAGCATAGCTCCAGGTATGTGTTGAACGATTCGCCTCATACGATCTGGTTGTCTTGATGCCCGAGTTGCAATCTTCACGTGTTGCATGATGTGTAGTCGAGTACTATCCAGTTCCTCTCTTCTTCTTAGGTGCTTCTTCTAAGGTACACTTGTCGCAACCATATTCTACTATTCTCCCACCAGGTTTCTAACGCTGATAATTGTCTTCGATCTTGATCCTTTCTGTGTGAAACTCTGTCTTCACATTATATAGGGTAGTGTTGCCTACTAAGAGCTCTGAACGTCAAACGAATTTCTCTTCTAGAACAAAGGCTCATCCTGCCAATAATCTCTATGTTCTTCTTCCGTTCTCTGAACATAACACAATGTCATACTATGACAATTTGTCCAAAACACACGAAGACATGATCATTTTTGCCAATACTATTGGCATCACTCAAACTCATAAGGTTATAACGAGCGCGAGGACCGTCTCTGAAATCGTTTAGGAAAAAAAACTTTCACATACACCTCATGTCGCCTTCCTTCTTCTTCAAAGTAAGACTGAACTACTTCACAAAGGTTACTCTCGGTTAGTTAACCCCCTTCTTAGAAGTTCTTGTGGTTGCTGCTTCAGCCCTTCAAATTTAGCACGATGCAACGAGATACGAAGTTTCAAAAGAAGGACCAAATCAATCATTGAGGTGCGAAAATGGGTAACGATTATTGATAGTGGTACGGTTAGGTGCACAATAGTCGATACGTCGTCACATACTTCATCTTCATAGACCAACAAGAGTACTTCAAGAGAATCACTGAGGTGAGCAAAATTCATATTACACCTGAAATACCGGAAAATCTTCGTACAACGGAATATTTCTAATGGCGGAACTTTCCAAGGGTGAATAGTAATGGTTGTCAGGAAAATTGATAATCATATGAGTTCAGGGTTGGTGCTTCCATAGTGGCAAAACTTTAGCAGATTCAGGTGTAGAGATTCATCATAACGAAATAGGGTAAGATAAATTGTTAAGATCACATTTCAGATACGGTAGTCTATGGTAGCTTTACAAATAGTCATCCAGTCCATACATAAGAGACCACACAATAAGACATGTCAAGATCAAAAGATTCATAGAACGAATACAGTCATCGAATCAGACGGATAGTTCATACATCGAATTCCAGCACATGTTTCAATAAAAGTGTTGAGATGGATAAACGAATGATTCAAGTGTGGGGATTTGTTCAGCTTCTTAGCATAAGCAGTAAGTAGGATGTGTATTATCAGCAATACGAACATCGTATATTTGTCAAAAGTGAGATGTACAGAATATCCAATATTAGCATCATCATGCTCAGTTAACAAATCCATACAGAGGTAACATAGCATCATATCCTTCCAAAGGAAATGGTTGGCAGAACAAGATTCGTCATTCAAAGGAAAGGAACATAACTTCCTATATCCATGGTTAATAATTACTAGAATTCTCATAGGAGTAGTAACGGATTTATGCAGAGTTAAGTAGTATCGGACGATACCTTCACATTCAGCATAAGCAATGAATTCACAAAATGTGTCGAACACATTATGGTTGAATAGCTTACGACATGGTCGGAAAGGTGTTAAACAGCTTATCAAACAAATCGGAGGTGGATGTCAAAATCTGAAAATGAAACTTACATGGTGTAAGGTATCCAGGTGGGTTTTCCGAGGTATTCCAAACTTACTTGGTTACTAAGCTTAAGTTGTAAAACTTCTAACTCCTGAAAAGTTCTGATGAGGCTTAACTAAAGGCAAGGGCACGAATCAGAGTGATGCGAAAGCAAATGATACTCACATATATGTCTTAGTCTACCCATTCCTCACTGGTCAAAATTAGGTTCCTATAGGGAGATCCTAAAGCAAATCTTACAGGTTATCTTATGAGCGCTTACAGGGAAACTTAGTGGTCCTACTTACACAGGCCAAGGGTAAATGTATTACGAATCGCAACCTGTCTCTGATACCATAATTGTAACACCCCAACCCGGCAAGGGTAGAAGTATCACACTAATGGTTTCATATCAGATTAAACAAAGCATACAATTAATAGTAATACAAAGATTCTCAAAGGTTACAACTGAAATCTTGAAATACACCAGGTTACAAAGGGAAATCAAAAGCTAACACTAAGAATACAAATACAATCTTTCTAATGGCTTCTACTCAAATTCTTCTATGTCCAAAGTCTCTTCACTCTTACCCAGCTTCCAACTAAAACCTGCCGCACACGAAAAGAAAACGTGCGGCTGAGCTTAAAAAGCCCAGTGAACAGATATAACGTAACAAGCAATAGCATAATGAATAATAACATGAGTAAAAGGGAATAGAAGCATGAATACATGATATCAAGATGAAAGGTAAGAGTACATGGTATCATAAGGAAAAGTGAAAGGGGTACATGGTAAAGGGAGTCAGAAATCCACTACGAGCCCATAACATAACATGAATCATAATCATAATCATAATCGTACACATGCAAGAGGGAGACCTCTTAGTATCCTGTGAATATGAGGGGTGTCCTCAATCATGGGTATCCTGTAAATATGAGGGGTGTCCTCAATCATGGGTTGGAGTAGCTAGCTCCCAGAGTGTGAAAGACGTGTATCGCACACACCATCAGTCACCATGAATAACATAACATAACATGAACATGAACAAATCTAGGATGCATCCATACGCCCCAGGTGGCCATAATCTTCCTCTACGTAAACATAACATGCAGGGACGGGACAGGTCATCACTCTCCTGCCCTAGAGTCATGCCATCGGTGCATCGACTGACATGGACATGAAACCCTCATGCCTAGTGAGTGGCTCGTAGTATCAAACTGAGGGTAAAGGTCAAGTATCATGGATCATGTTTTAGTTTACTTGCATAGGTCAATATCATGTTTCATAAGTTCATAATCATGGTTCATAAGCATGGTTCATAAGCAAAGGTTCATAAGCAAAGGTTCATGGTCAAGGGTTCATAATTGAAAGGTTCATAATCATAAAAGGTTCAATATCATGATGGTTCAAAAATCGGAGTTCATGAATAAAGGGAACATGGCAATAGTATAGGGAAAACCCTAACATGAGTCATAATCAGAGAACGAAGGCCTCTTAATAAAGAAGTAGAATATCTGTACCTTAACGAAATACGCAAGCAAGAAATGAAAATCAAATCAAGTAGGAGATCACTCCCTCTTCACCCGATCTACAAATAAGCACAAGTTCTCTTATAAGTTCATAGGACCGTAAGGTTTCATTCTTGTTCTCATTCCATATTAGGTGACTTTATGTTATATCATTCCCGTATGCTAATTCAAAGTATTATAGATGATCATATTCATAGTTCAAGATTCTTAATGTCTTTTACAAAGTTTTAGTGTTCATGTAGTAGTTTTCATAATTTAGGGTTCATTAGGTAATTATCATAAGTTTAGGGTATAATATGAAAATATCATCAAGTTACAGATTTTATAAGTTATGACCTTTGATTTTTAGCAAAATATCCATTTACACCCTTTAGGTTACACAATAAACACATCACACCCTTTAGTTCACAATTTTACCCTTTTATAACATCACACAGTTTTAAGTACGAATTTGTCAGGTTTTCCATAAATTATAAATCATATAAGAACTTAGTATTAAAATTCCCAAAAATTCCCAGAGGTGCTCATATGTCTAAAGTATTTTACCAAATTTTTCCAGATTTTATTATATAGTATAGGTATGTGCTAAAAATCCATTTTCTCAACTCGTCCAGATTTCTGAGTAATTTTACTATACGAAAAGTTATCAATTAGAAACCCTTTAAGAAAAATTCACAAAAATCTAGAAAAATTCCAGGAAGTAGAATACATCTTATAGATTACCCAGTTCAAAGGACTCTTCCTAACTCGACACGGTTTGAAAATTAAAAATCAAAAACCCGGACTGATTTTCCAGACTCACAAATCCGACCAGACACATAATTTTCTAAAAATCAAAAGTAACCTTCTAGGCCTCTAAAAATTTCAAACTAAATTTTCCCAGGTAGCTATTTCAATGAACTTAGTTTTAGACTCTTAAAACACCAAAATATACGTTCATATCATTTAGTTATAGCCGTTTAAAGTCGAACAAAATTCCAACTCCGAATCAGACCTCACAGAAACATGTCCATCTTAGGGTTTTCGTCATTCAAATCATTAGTTCTTGGCACCAATCGATTATGGGTGAGTCCAAAACATATTTAGGTCGGTTTATAACATATTTAACATGATCACATCGAATTATTTCAACACACAAATTCCAGCCGATTCACACATGTCAATTTTTAGGGTTTTGTTAATTTGTGATTTTATGTGAACCAATTCTATCATTTTATGTGACATCTTTATAGCATCATATGTGAATATCTTTATGAAAGCATCAAGAATCGAACGAGAAGGGAAAGATACGAATACCCTTGAAGACTAAACGAAGAACAAGAATCACACACGAGACCGAATCACCAACGATTTTCCTTCCTTTATTTCCTTTGGTTTGCACGACAGAAACACAAAAGAACAAGAATGCAAGATCGATTAGGGCTTGTTGCAAGAGCACAAATGGATATAAAGACATGTGAACATGGTTACCTTGGATACGAATAGAACAAAAACACACCAAAAACTTCACTTGCTGCTGCTAATGATCGAATAGGGAGGGACAAAGGCAAGCCGAGACTTTTGTTGTAGAGAGGATTAGGGTTTCTTCTCCCTTTTTTTTTTTTTTTTTTTGAACCGTATAGTGATGATGGAGGAAGCTAGGTTTTAGGAAGAGTTCGGTTATAGAAATCAAGAAACCGTGTAATGTGATTTGGGTATTTAGGAAAGGATCAATTATCATAATGGGCCTAGTTAATCTTATTTAGTGTATGAATTTGGACATAGTTGTGGTCAAAGGGGGGCGGCCATATTAGTGTAGTTTTCTTTTCTTTTTTTTTTTTTTTTTGTACAAACTTATAACATAAAGTTTTATTTGGTGATTAGTCATTTGGTGACTTATGATATAACTAACATTATATTACGGTACAATAAAATGTTACTTATGTGATTTTCTGCAAGTTCTCAAAATTTTAATTCGAGGGTATTTTAGTCTTTTCGGATTATATAACTTTCGGGGTTTTACATGATGAATTATCAGCAAATATCACTTTGGGTCCTGATTCTTCCACATATTTGTGCAGGCATTCCTTAACACCAGTCATGCTCCTTGAACATCCACTATCTAGATGCCAAACAGGATCCCTGGCATGCCTCTGCACAAATAGTAAACTGGGTCAGTTCTTTCTAGGACTCCATTTCATGGAGGGTTTGGTATTGTAGGTCTTTATGAAAGTATTAATTGATTCATGGTCAGAGGTTGAGTGGACTGAGCTACCACATGTTTTGCATTTAATTGCAGGGGTAGCCTCAGTAGTCTGAGAGGATTGTTTATTCTTTCCTCTTTTTGACTGAATGACCCTCTCTTTTCCTGAGGATTTCTGAGTGGTACTTCCACTAGATTCACAGTGTTTGTCATTTTGACAATCCTCAGGATGATGGTCATTGAATCCACACAATGGGCAAGGTGGAAAAGGCTTGGCCTTTTGCTTCTGTTTAGAATCAGAAGGATAGTTCAGGCACTGAGCCTTAAGTCCTGAAAAGTTTGACATGACTGAGCATTTTTTATGATCAGAGGTCCTGTGATCTTCCTTTTTGCAAATCATGCAGTAAAGGACTCTATAGCAGTCATCAGTGAGATGATTTGTATAGTTGCACAGTTCACACTTTTTCAGGGGTTTGGTTGGTTTGGGTTTGGTCTTTGAGGAGGCTAGTTTTTGTTCCTTCTTTAATTCAGGACTTTGAGTTGCAACTTCAGAAGGGACTGAAGTTGATGAGTCATCAGTATTTACTGAGACTTCAAGGGGTGGTCTTCTCAGGAGGATTCTACCTTTTCCTGATCTCTCCTTTGGAGAGTGTGGGGAGTAGACCAATGGTGGGAGGTCTGAGCTTGGTGCAGCACCCTGAAGGGTATTTAGTGGAGGGAGTGGAGGAGTTGATTCTGATTCAGGCTCACTGATTGGATCAGAAATACTGAGTTGGTCAAAGAGTCCAAGCATACCTTTCAGAGCCTGACTTTCAGGGAGCAAGATGTTTCCAGTCTCAAAGTTTGGCAACTTACTGACTGGGTTGTCCCTGACAATCCAGTCATTTGACTTGGGTTCCATCTCTTGCTCAAAGGACATGCCAGCTGGAACAAAGGTCATTTCACTGGGACTCTCACTGGAGGTTTCAGTGAGGTGGTCAATTCCTATAGTTATCTGAGGAATTAAGCCCACAGAATCAAAGACCTTAGGGTTCTTTTTGGTCCAGCTTTCAATGACAGCTTTTTCTTTCTTAAGTTCTGTTTGAAGGACTTGGTTTTGTTTCAAAATTTTAGTGTTATGAATTTGTAGAGTAATAGATTCTAGTTTGGCTTGTTTCAATGCAAGCAGTTCATCTCTACATTTATTTAATTCTGACACAATTTTGTTATATTTTGAAAACAGGTCAAGCCTTTGTTCCTCAACAAACTTTAGATCAACACAAATATAACTCATGTAAGACTGCCAATCAGAATCATCATCCATAGAAAGTAAAGTATTTACCTTCTTCATGGTGATGTTGACCCACTCTCCATTCCTAGCATGGCTTTTTCCCACAGCCACCTGATCCTCTTCAGAAAGTGCCATCAGTGCACTAACTCTTATTTCCTCATCTGAAGAAACCTCTTCTTCATCCCAGTCATATGCTTCTGCAACTAATACCTTGTTCTTTTTCTGAATAGGTTTTTGAGCATCCTGAGACAATATGGGGTTAGTTTCAAGAAATGCAAGTTTAGCTTTGATTTTCCTATATTTTGTTTCAAAATCCTTTTGACCCTTGTTTTGAAATTGTTGGGTGGACTGAAACATTTTAGGTTGAAACTTGCTAGTTCCTGAGGAACTGTTTCCTGAGAACTTGTAAGAGGGTTCTGAGATAGTTTTAGAATAACATTCCCTAGCAAAATGACCCTTTTTACCACATTTAAAGCATTCAGTGGTCTCATTTGCAATAGGTTTTGTAAAGTTGGACTGATTTCTTTTGATGAAACGTCTTGAACTAGCAAGGAGTGCCCTTTTTTGGAATTCCAAGTTCAGATCGTTCAGGTACTCTTCACCAGTCCTTTCATCAATTTCTTCTTCAGAATCCTCTTGAATATCCTGCACAACACCATTAGAATAGAAAGCAGTTGATATAGGTGTTGAGGTTAAGGCCTTTTTGGACTCAAGAGCTTTTGAGTCAGGGTATCTCCTTGAGATCAAGTTGTCCTCATAGACAAACTTCCCATAAATTTCAGGGAGCTCAAGGTTCTGAATGTGGTTAGCATTCCTCAGGCCTTGTGAGAAGTTGAGCCACTTCTCAGGGAGACTGTTGACAAAGCCAACATTTGTCTCATGCTTAGACAATACAACACCATCATTTGATAATTCATTTATCAAAGTCTTGTATCTGGTGTAGGTCTGTGAGAGACTTTCAGAGTCTTTTGCCCTGAAAGTATTATACTCAAGTTTAAGGTCCATGACCCTATTTTCCTTGGTATCTGAGGGACCCTCAAAGCTGTTTACCAAGTCATCCCAAGTTTGCTTGGCTGTTAGACAGTTGATGATTGATTCCATTATATCGTCAGGAAGACATGATATAAGGATGCTTTTCAGGCGTTGGTCTTGATTGACCACCCTCCTCTCATCAATGGTCCATTGGGCCTCAGGCTTATTTAGCCCTGCGGCTATCTTAGGGATAAATGGGCCATCCCTGATACAGTTTATGTAGTAGGGTTCCATACCAGTAAGATAGCAAATCATACGCTTCTTCCATTTGCTAAATTTCCCAGCTTCAAGTCTGGGTGCAACAGCGGAGTAGCTGCCACCCTTTTTGTCGACTAGCTGGGGTACATTGATATCAGCCATAGTAGGATCTTGGTTTTAAAAACCTAGAGCACTCTTGGTTAGTTTAAAAGATTTTATAAACCAGAGGCTCTGATACCACTTGTTGGTCCCTTTACACGCTTAGAGTTAACTAGAAAGTTAATCTATTTATGTTTATGACTAATACAATGTTTATGATTAAATCTAACAGTTATAAAACGTGAATATAAAAACACTATATTTTTCAACGTTTAAATTCTTATTAGAAATAATTCCAAGAATCTATTACCCAAGTGTTTTGCGGAACAAACACTTGGGATTGAATAGACAAGGGTATGGGGTGTCTCCTATCGAAACTCAAGTTTTGCTTGAGTGGTAACAATATACCCACTGAGCTATCTCAGTGAGTTGTATACTCTTTGTAGGAGAGAAGTTACTTTGTAAAAGTTCTAAGCTTTCAATATACAAAGCACACTTTAACTTCTCTCCTATCTGATCTATTTATACACAAGTAATCTAAGTATAAGTGATTAAAAATAATACAATTTGTTGAGGTTGCGTGTCTGACAATTACAAATAGTAATTGTCATTTCCAAGAACCAATAGGAAAGGGCTAATAAGACTTTGGGAGTTGTTGGCTGACACTCCATGACTTTTAGCCGCAATAGGGAAGGTTGGATCTGACAAGAGAAGAGTGTTGGGCTGACACTTTTATCTTCTCAGATCTTTTCCCTATTGTTCCCGCCTTTTCTTCAGGCGTTGGTTCCTCAGTCTTCAATCACTTTGTTTGTTGAGGAGACTGGGGTTCAGTGAGTTCTTGTCCAACACTCACTGAACCATCATCTTCTTCTTTGGCTTAAGTCCTACTCAGGGAGTACCGTCTTCCTGAGTAGTGAATTCTTCTTTTTGAATTCGCCTTAAGCATCCTGAAGATGACTCACTGAGAGGTTGTTCTCTCAGTGACTTGAATTGTTCTCGGTTTAAGTTAACACTTAGTTAATTTGTGTCCAAATCATGTTTGAAGCATTCTTGGGTTTTTCATGACCCAACACTACTGAATTGCTCCCATGATGTTCTTTTGGGACTTAAACAATGTAAGAGAGTATGTATCAAAAATCTCCATTGTGGGGAAAAATATCCCTTTTGAAAAGTAAGTTTTTGATTGGATGTATCATACCCCATTCTGGTAAGTTCTTGCCAAATTTCAGTGTTTAGCATATTGTTGATACCATATGAATCTTGCAACTTAAGATGTCTCCTAAGAGTAGATTCGGTAACAACAAAAGATATGCCATCCACTTTGGGGTGAATTTCTATGTCTTCCTCTTCACTAATTTTGACAATGGCAGTTTGCCAAAACTGTGTGATATGATAGACAATAAGAGTAGGGGAAACAGTTAAAGTATACCTAATATGAGACGCGTTCAAGAAGTCTACAATCTCATAAAATTTTGGTCCATCCCCTTCCTCTGTTTTCTCAAGAAAAGCGACTTGGTTGTGAGTCTTGATAAAATCAAAATTAGCCATAATATTCTCAGTAAAAATTGATTTGACTGTGGTGAATAGTGAAAATTTAGGTTAGAAAGTAGAAGATGAAAGTGAGATGAGATATTATTGAGAGAGTTAGGGTTTCTATTGACCGACTTAAAGAATAAGTTAACTTTTATTTTAGGATAAGATTATAATAGCATAAAAGTTAAAATATCTAGAAGAGGATCCCTTAAAAACCATAACTAAATCAGTAAAAATCTCAATTATCTTCCAACGGCTAGTTTCTAAACAAAAATTAATTACTGACACAACAGTTCTAACGTCTAGTTCAGCAGTACAAACTTTGCACTAGCAGTACAAACTTTGCACTAGCAATACAAACCATTATCAAAAAATTTCAAAGAACAGTATTAACTTATATGAATTATAACTCACATATAGTTTTTAGCAAACTATCAGCTATCAACAGATTTGATATGTCTTTACCAATAGCCGTTTGCTTTGGACTAGCCAACTCTTCACTGTTAGATATGGTGAGTTGATAACCATACAATTTTTGGTAAATTGTCAACCATAAACGGATTTGATTAGTCTTTACCAGAAACCGTTTGCTCTGGACTAGTTGGTTCTTATGTGGGTTAGACATGGTGAACCAATAACCATTTGTTGTGTGCAAAGATCACACACTAAGCTTCCAAATCACCATATAGTCCAAAACAGAAAGCACTTGATAATTCCTTTATGCTCATCATCCATTCCTGCAATTGTTAGTCCAAAAACAAAGAAACAAAGTGCAAAGCACTTGTCTAACAACAATATAAGCATATGACTAACATTGCACCCAAACAAGGAATTAATTTCCTTGTGGAACCCAAGCCATCAATGACTTTGGTTTTCCTCTAGCATCAATATAATTAAATCTTTTTAGAACAGTTGGAGTACCATTTGATTGAAGTGGTCTCCAAACCCATGATGCAGATGCATTAATACCATTACCCATATTTCCCTTAGCAGTATGATTAAGGTTACCAGTACTAACTATTGGGCTAGCAGTATGAACTGCTGGCTTTGTGGTTTGTACTCTTGGTTTCAAAACATTTTTGTTTAACACTGCATTGTTATTAAAGGGTCTTTTAACTGTTGTTGGTGCTGATTTAAAAGTTGTTTTTACACCTTGAACTGTTGGTCTTGGGTAAAAGTTCTGATTTGGTCTAACAGTATGAATTTCTGGTCTAGCAGTATGAACTGCTCTTGGTCCAGACCTTAAAAGAACTGATCTAGGTATCATTCTATCATTTGTAGGGTGAATGGGAGGTCTTACTGAGTTCACCCTAGGACTTTCATACCTAGTTACCCTATTGTTGCAATAAGCAGCAAGATGGTCAAATCTACCACATATAAAACAAGCTTTCCTATAACAGACAAAGTCATCACCTAGTTGGTGAGACTTGAGTTTGTTCCAATTCCTTTGGTTACCTCTGGGCTTGTTTGTGGTTCTATACATTTCAGCATACCTAACTGTTGGTCTAAATGGTTTAGCATTAGTTTTAGGCCTAACAGTCTCAGTTTTGACCACCTTAGGAACCCTTGTTCCTCCTATCTTAGCACTATCAGGTTTAGCCTTAACCTGATCATCCTCATCATCATTAGAAGTCCAATCTTCTATGGTTGGAGCATCTGATTCCCTACTTGAGGACCTATCAGAGGACAACTTGTCCTCAGAGAGTGATTTATCACTTGCACTCTCAAAACTTACTTCTACAGGCTTGTCTACTACCACATTCTCCTTAGGTTTTGGACCATATTCCATTTTGGGTAGTTGAAATTCCTCTAAACCTGTGTGTTCTAGGTCAATGCCTGGAGGTGTAGGTATTCCTCGATAGGGAGGTGGAACTGACTTATACCCTAGGCCTGGCTTAGCTTTGTTGAGGATTTGACATTCAATTATCTTACTGACACCCTTAGATGCATACTCTAATGTGTCTACACTCATTTGAATGTTTTCTTTAGCCTGTTTCAACTTTTCCAACTCATGTTTTAACACACTAATTTCATCATCTCTAAACATTAAGTCTCTCTTAAGTATAATAATATCATCAGCAAACTTAGACTCATTACCTTTATAATGAACAATTTGTTCTTCTTACACAGCTAAAGCCCTTTTATGATTTGCTAAATTAAAACTGGTCTGGGTTAGCTCTATTCTTTGTTCATCATATCTTTTCCTAAGAGTTTCTAGATCTTTTAATGCATCACATGATTTAGAACACTTAGAAACTTGTACCTCAGAATCTGAAAAAGCCATAAGAGCAATCTCTGTAGATGCTTCTGCTTACTCTTCTGCAATGTAGCTCAAGTCAAACCCTAAGCCATCAATGGCAACCATAGCCTTTGAGCTTGAGTCTGTAATCTCCACTTCTCTGGTCTTGCTTCCAAAGCCTTTGTTCTTGCCATCTTGTTGTCTTGACATTCTTTACTCTCTTGAATAATGACCCTTCTTATGACAATTATAGCACTCAACTTTTGACTTGTCATACCCAGCAACATCATTGCTGTTTATGATTATTTTCTTGACAGTCTTCTTCAAGAATCTCTTAGCTCTCATGCTGAGAAGAGAGAGCTGCCACTTGATGTCCATCTCTTCAATGTCATCTTCATCAATCTCTTGAAGGTCACCATGAGTCAACATACTTCCATTGTGTTGAGTAGTCAGGAAAGCAAAATAAGTATTCTCATCCAAGATTACATTAGTACTGCTTGAAGTACTAGCAGTATCAATATTTGGACTAGCAGTACCAACTGCTCCAGCAACTTGAACTTCTTCCTCTGAACTTGAGGTACTGGGAGTTGATACAAACGCCAAATTCCCTGAACTTGAACTTGTTCTAGCAACCTTCTTCACATCTTGCTCCACTATTTTGAAGTTGCTATATAGATCAATTAAGCTCCTGGAATCTATATCAGGTTTGTTCTTCCACACAACCACATGCATAGCCCATTCTGATGGTAGACTTCTTAAGAATTTAGAGTTGATATCTTCCTGAGGCATCTTAATTCCAAGAATAGCAAGCTGACTCACTAGTTTCTGTAGTCTGTTGAACATATGATCTAGTGATTCATTGCTTGTAGCTGAGAAGTTCTTAAATTTTTACTTGAGTAATGTCTTCTGAGTTTTCTTGGTGGCTTCATTCCCAGCATATCTGGTACCAATAGCTTGTGGAACCCAAGCCATCACTGACTTTGGTTTTCCTCTAGCATCAATATAATTAAATCTTTTTAGAACAGTTGGAGTACCATTTGATTGAAGTGGTCTCCAAACCCATGATGCAGATGCATTAATACCATTACCCATATTTCCCTTAGCAGTATGATTAAGGTTACCAGTACTAACTATTGGGCTAGCAGTATGAACTGCTGGCTTTGTGGTTTGTACTCTTGGTTTCCAAACTTGTTTGTTTTACACTGCTTTGTTATTAAAGGGTCTTTTAACAGTTGTTGGTGCTGATTTAAAAGTTGTTTTTACACCTTGAACTGTTGGTCTTGGGTAAAAGTTCTGATTTGGTCTAACAGTATGAATTTCTGGTCTAGCAGTATGAACTGCTCTTGGTCCAGACCTTAAAAGAACTGATCTAGGTATCATTCTATCATTTGTAGGGTGAATGGGAGGTCTTACTGAGTTCACCCTAGGACTTTCATACCTAGTTACCCTATTGTTGCAATAAGCAGCAAGATGGTCAAATCTACCACATATAAAACAAGCTTTCCTATAACAGACAAAGTCATCACCTAGTTGGTGAGACTTGAGTTTGTTCCAATTCCATTGGTTACCTCTGGGCTTGTTTGTAGTTCTATACATTTCAGCATACCTAACTGTTGGTCTAAATGGTTTAGCATTAGTTTTAGGCCTAACAGTCTCAGTTTTGACCACCTTAGAAACCCTTGTTCCTCCTATCTTAGCACTATCAGGTTTAGCCTTAACCTGATCATCCTCATCATCATTAGAAGTCCAATCTTCTATGGTTGGAGCATCTGATTCCCTACTTGAGGACCTATCAGAGGACACCTTGTCCTCAGAGAGTGATTTATCACTTGCACTCTCAAAACTTACTTCTACAGGCTTGTCTACTACCACATTCTCCTTAGGTTTTGGACCATATTCCATTTTGGGTAGTTGAAATTCCTCTAAACCTGTGTGTTCTAGGTCAATGTCTGGAGGTGTAGGTATTCCTCTATAGGGAGGTGGAACTGACTTATACCCTAGGCCTGGCTTAGCTTTGTTGAGGATTTGACATTCAATTATCTTACTGACACCCTTAGATGCATACTCTAATGTGTCTACACTCATTTGAATGTTTTCTTTAGCCTGTTTCAACTTTTCCAACTCATGTTTTAACACACTAATTTCATCATCTCTAAACATTAAGTCTCTCTTAAGTATAATAATATCATCAGCAAACTTAGACTCATTACCTTTATAATGAACAATTTGTTCTTCTAACACAGCTAAAGCCCTTTTATGATTTGCTAAATTAAAACTGGTCTGGGTTAGCTCTATTCTTTGTTCATCATATCTTTTCCTAAGAGTTTCTAGATCTTTTAATGCATCACATGATTTAGAACACTTAGAAACTTGTACCTCAGAATCTGAAAAAGCCATAAGAGCAATCTCTGTAGATGCTTCTGCTTCCTCTTCTGCAATGTAGCTCAAGTCAAACCCTAAGCCATCAATGGCAACCATAGCCTTTGAGCTTGAGTCTGTAATCTCCACTTCTCTGGTCTTGCTTCCAAAGCCTTTGTTCTTGCCATCTTGTTGTCTTGGCATTCTGCACTCTCTTGAATAATGACCCTTCTTATGGCAATTATAGCACTCAACTTTTGACTTGTCATACCCAGCAACATCATTGCTGTTTATGATTATTTTCTTGACAGTCTTCTTCAAGAATCTCTTAGCTCTCATGCTGAGAAGAGAGAGCTGCCACTTGATGTCCATCTCTTCAATGTCATCTTCATCAATCTCTTGAAGGTCACCATGAGTCAACATACTTCCATTGTGCTGAGTAGTCAGGAAAGCACAATAAGTATTCTCATCCAAGATTCCATTAGTACTGCTTGAAGTACTAGCAGTATCAATATTTGGACTAGCAGTACCAACTGCTCCAGCAACTTAAACTTCTTCCTCTGAACTTGAGGTACTGGGAGTTGATACAAAGGTCAAATTCCCTGAGCTTGAACTTGTTCTAGCAACCTTCTTCACATCTTGCTCCACTATTTTGAAGTTGCTATATAGATCAATTAAGCTCATGGAATCTATATCAGGCTTGTTCTTCCACACAACCACATGCATAGCCCATTCTGATGGTAGACTTCTTAAGAATTTAGAGTTGAGATCTTCCTGAGGCATCTCAATTCCAAGAATAGCAAGCTGACTCACTAGTTTCTGTAGTCTGTTGAACATATGATCTAGTGATTCATTGCTTGTAGCTGAGAAGTTCTCAAATTGTTACTTGAGTAATGTCTTCTGAGTTTTCTTGGTGGCTTCATTCCCACCATATCTGGTAACAATAGCTTCAAACAAAGTCTTGGCACACTTGAACTTACTGAAGTTCAATAATTGATCATTAGGAATGGTAATAAGCAGCATGCTTCTTGCCTTAACATCATTCTTGTACTGGGCCTTCTCTTCAGTAGTCATAGGCTTTGTCTGCACTTTTGTTTCAGTCCTACCTTCAACTACAGTTGTAGTGGTTGTAGGCTTGAATGTGTTCCCATCTTCTATGATCTCCCAGAGTGCATAGTCTTGCACCTGGAAGAATTGCTCTATTCTCAACCTCCACATATCGAATTCATTAGGCTTGAGAATTGGCAATTTTGCAGCAACATTGGTTTGGGTTGTTGTCTCCATGTCCATCTTCCTTATAGATAAAGTTCGTCTTGGATCTTCTAATTCAAAGAACCAGAACCTGTCTCTGATACCACTTGACCGGATCTTAACACACGCCTTGTGTTAGATAGATACTTTGAGTAATATTAACTAGCACGCGGAATTTACTAGTTAACACTTAGAAGATTATTTGTATGTATGATCAATGAATGGAACAGTGTTTATGTATATGAACAAGAGACAATTGTTTAACCAAAATGATTCAATATTATTATATCAATAATACGAGTACTATTGCTAGTACTAGGGTTTACAACCTTGAATCTTCACAAAAACTGATATCGTTTTTCTATATCAAAAACCTAACATAGGACATCCTTTTATAGACCAAGGATTCCTGTACAAGATAACTATAATCTATATCAATAAGGATATCTACTAAATCCTTTCTATAATTATCCTTTTACACGTTTACAAAAACATAAGCGGTACTAATCTTCTAATGTGAGCAGTACTAACTGACTTAGTATTGTCTTCAGTATCTTCAGCAGTACTAACTTATAACCATCAGTACTAACTGTTAGGTTTAATTCCCAACAGAAAATTTAATTGTGCTGGAACAACATTTATACTTTTCTGGTACTGTGAGTGAAGCAGTAGCCACTTTGCGAACCACCTGATAAGCAATAAGTACCTTCCTTGCTAACAGCAAGTCCCTCGATCATGAACTATTAATCACCTGCGGGTGAGCGCGATTATAGTTTATAGGCATTTGACCATCCCGCCATGTTGACTAAGGTCGGTCAGCATGTGATGTACTATAATTGAGTTACCTAGGTATTTGGCAAGATACCTACTTTGGGGGCAACTATTATGATTATGAAATTCCGCGGTTACTGTCGACTTACACCAGGGTTACTGGTGCCGGTTAACGCTTTGAGTGTCATGAGCTTAGTGTAATGGTATTATCTGAACTTTCGGGCATATAACAGCAAAGCCCACTTTCTTGGAAACTTGAAATATTGTGATCAACTACTTTATTTAAATCTATGGATTCACTCAACCTTTGTGTTGACTTTTAGCATGTTTATCTCAGGTGTTAGATTTTTTTCCGCTGCATATCTTACTTTTGGAGGAGCTTGGCGAAGGGCATGGCATGGTCATAGAAGACTCAGAAAATTATTTGGGACCACTCTAAACCTTTTTATGAAACTTTATTTTCCGCACTATTTTAAATGATGTAATTTGGATGTTTTAAATTATGAAATTTCTTCTAAAATAGTTTAAGTAAAACTGTTCTTTGTACCTTGTGTTGTGACAACTATCGAATAACACCCCACAACTTGTATGCTTCTGCTGATCCGATTTCAGGGTGTTACAAACACTTTGGTTGTAACACCCCAACCCGATAAGGGTAAAGATGTCATAATAATGGTTTCATTTCAGATCAAACAAAGCATACATCAACAATAATACAAAGGTTCTCAAGGGTTACAATGAAATTCTGAAATTTACAAGGTTACAAAGGAAACAAAAGCTAAATACTAAGTCTGCAAATGCAAATCCTTCTACAAGTCTCTACTTCAAAATAACTATCAAGGTCTTCTAAGTCCAAAAGTCTCTTCACTCATACCCAGCTTCCAACTAAACCTTCCGCGGGAAAAAGAAACGCGGCTGAGCTTAAAAAGCTCAGTGAACAGATATATAATAGACGGAAACGAAAGCAAAAGAAAACGAGCATACATGGTATAGTGCAAATGGAATAACATAAGGTATAGACAAAGAATATAATAATGATGGAATGAAAAGGAAGGAAATAAAAGAAATAAAAGGATCAGCAATCCACCACGAGCCCAGAAACAAACCAAATCACATCATCTCAAATGTAACCAAATAGAGTAGCTAGCTCCCAGATATGTGAAAGACGTGTATCGCACACACCATCAGTCACCAGATAAATATAACAATAAACAAATAAAATATACAGATAACAGGTCAAATCTAGGATGCACCCATACGCCCCCGCAGACAATCAATAATCATAATCATAATGGCCATAGCAGATAATAAATAAGGGACGGAACAGGTCATCACTCTCCTGCCCTAGAGTCATGTCAAAGGTGCGTCAATGACATGGACATGAAACCCTCATGCCTAGTGATTGGCTCGTAATATCAAACTGTAGGTCAAGGTCAAATGTACTATCAAAATAATCAAAAGTCATATCTTAAGGGTACATGGCAAAAGGTTCATGTCAAACAGTCCAGAAATAACTATCAAAGGTTCAAATCAGAGTTTATCAAATTAAGTTTTATATCAAAATTAAGTTCAGATTATAAGGACTACATCAAATGTTTCAGAAAAGAATTTCACAGGTTCATAATTAAAGTTCGTAGCAAAAGTTCATTTTAGAGGTTCTTGTCAAAAGTTCATTTAAAGCATTTCTTTAATCATGGTTTTCAATAAAATGATCTTTCCGAATAGTTTTTATAAAATAATCTTGCAAAACGGTTTTTCATAAAAATATTCTTTAAACTAGTATCCACAAAGGTTAACAAATGTCATATAAAAATAGTATCATATCACCACCATAATCATTCTTTTAAAATAACTGATTTTTCTCAAGACATTTCCAGGTCATAATTAAAAAGGTCTTCACATTTATTTACCAAAATCAAATGAACCTTCGAATGTGATTCGAATACTAATATATAACACGGTAACGAACGAATATCAAATGGATCATTATAGATGCTCAAAGCAAAAAGGGTCATATCGAACATCAAGGTCAAAATGAATCAAACAAACGAACCAAAGTGTAGGGGAACATAGCAATGGCTTTGGGAAATCCTAAACGAGTCAAAACAAGAGATCAAGAGAACGAAGGCACCTTACAAGAAGGGCAGAATATCTGTACCTTAATTGCAGAACACAAGGATAGCAAATGACAAGGATCAAATTACTCCTTCCTCGAACCTAATGGAGTAGAAGACAGAAGTTCAAAAGGGTTTTCAGTTATCTTTCCATTTTAAGTAACTTTCTATTTTTAGTAACCTTCTAGATTTAGTAACTTTCTATAATTAACAGATTTCCATATTTAGTAAGATATCAGTATCCCAGATTAGGTTAAGTCCTTATTTCAAGATTATTATGGAATTAAGGTACATTTTATCAGTTACAAAAGTTTAGGGTTAATTATGACAAGTATACATAGTTTAGGGTTATAATTGTAAATTTATTAGATTCAAAGGTTTAACATGAAAATACTTTAAGTTACTGATTTAATACACACTTTATTCAGAATGACATTTTAATCTCTTAAGTTTCACAATTTACATTTTATACCCCTTAGTTATATAATTTACAAAATAAACCCTACATTTACATAATTCATGATTTAATCCCAATAATATTCATATTTACCAAACAAGCACCTTATTTTATAAAGTTACAGAACATAACCTCAGAATTATATGAAGTACGAATTAGACCCTTCAGAATTTTGTAATTACACAATTGGTCCCTTAACTTTACAAAACTTACAATTTAAATCATAATTTATTTATAATTACATATCAAGCTCATAAATACTCAAATTTACACATTACACCCTTAATGACATTATTTACTCAGAATAACTTCAAGTTTCCCAAATTTACACTTTTAGTCCCTCTATTTTAATTAATTACAATTCGTACCTTGCAAATACAATTAATTCATTTTCTTGCAATATTTACACTTAGGACCCTCAAGTTATATTTTTCCCACATTCCTACTGACTTATATAATATTACAAAAATATTCCAGAAGTTTCAAAGTTGGCAAAACATACCCTTATACTTTTAAAAACCAATCGGATTGCACTTTTTATTCTAAAACCAAACCCTAATTTGTCCCAATCATTAAACCATCATTATTCAATCATTATTAGCATTAATTACACCAGATCTAACAACATAAACCCTAACCCTAATTCGTTCTAGGGTTTCTTCCTAATTTTTCTTTATTTTTCATATAATCTGCTTTAAAACAATTCATGATCAATTATTCTGAGCTTCTACAAATCACATGGTTATTTTTCTAGGCTTATATTATCATCATAGAACATGTAAAAATTATGGTTACAACCCAGAAAATCGTATAGCAATATTTGGAAATTAAGTGTGTTTTATCCCTTTAATTTTCGTACGCATGATTAATCTTGCATGATTCATGTTTATCATTTTTCCTGAGTTATATTCGACCTAAGGATCATTAGAAAAATGCTATATTAATTTTAGAACGTAAGAATTAGTCGTGTGAATTGTTACCTATCGTACGCAATGAACCGAACAAACAAATGTGCCACGATCGAACGAAGCCTTCCACAAGCCAACTCTTATTTTTCCTAGCTAGATTACACCTTGAAGAACTCCAGAAAATTGCTTGATCAGGTCCAGAAAGTCGTATGGAGGTTTGGTCGATTTTTGTTTAGTCGATTTAGGGTTTCGGCTATTTAGGGTTTTACAAAATAATATGGTTTGTTGTTATGCTTATCAAACCGACTAGGAGGGGGGATAGGGTCCAGAAATTCGGCCCAAGGTTATCACAATATCACAATTTTATTTTGTGTATAATTCCTAAAATTAGTTTTGTATTTATCCTAGTTTAAATGATTTAGTAAATATATTAACTTTAATTATATAATTTTCGGATTACATATATATATGTATATGTGAGTTTAATATTTTTGGACATTCAAATTAATGTGACGTTGTCCCAGAAATTAATTTACTTGATATGTAGCTCGTTTTCAAAAGTTTGGAATTGTTTCAGAATTTTATAAGTTATTTATTTAGGTTTTATGGTTTCAGGGGTAATTTGGTCATTTTACAGGTTATCTGAATTTCAGGTATTACAACTTCTTCCCCACTAACAAAAAAATTTTGTCCTCGAAATTTGCAGGAAGCAAAAAGAAAAGAGAGCGGAAAACAAAACAAAGACATACCAGACTAGAACGAGAATTGCGGATAACTAGCTCGTATCGATTCCTTGGTTTCCCAGGTAGCCTCACGCTCCGAGTGATTCCTCTAAATAATCTTTACGAATGGAATAACTTTATTTCTCATGACTTGAATCAAAACAAAGTGGGTTCAAATTTCTCAGAAGAAGACATTAATTTAATTTGATCGGAGGGTCCATATATCCTAAAATGGACGATAAGTGAATCTTTAGGATCTCCTATGGAATACGAACAAGAGTTCAAATCAAACTAATTGTATCAACAGAAAGGAGATTTATAGGAATCTAAGATTTATAGCTGAGGTTAACAGAATGCGAAACGAGATTCCAAACTTATCCAGATATCAAGGAACGAAAATAGAGTCTACGCATAGTTAGAATGAACCTAAAGTCCCACTAATCACGGATAATCCAACGGGGATTCAAAATCTAAACTTTTTAGGTACTCCCCAAGATATCCTATGCCCACAACAAGCGCACGTTATATGATGTAAGTATTATCACGTTGGCCAGACGTCATAATACTGGCATCATATAAATATGCCCTCATGATGGTCATACTTTATCTCAAGTCGAAATCAAAACCGCCTATCTTAATCCACCTAGTACTTCTACCGTCTCGAGGTCAACAAAATTGAATGCCATAGTCAAGGGAGAAAATAAAACTATTTGCAAGGGTATCACGACCTCAGATTGCTTAGCAAAAGTGAGGCACGCCATCACAACATCATATCTTCCACCATTCACCAAAATCTCTAAAAACCAAGCTATCACTGAACACACGAAAAATAAACACGAACAGAAATGCTTCTAGGGAAACTTAAATCACGAGAGGATCTTCTTACTATATAACGAAACTTAAGTGATTCAATGGAAGTGGAAATTAGTCCTCAATATCTTCGATCAAATCAATTCTTCCAACATAAAGGGTCTGTTTCTAAAATCCGTTTATTCAACACATCCAATTATCTTCAAGTCCGGTTAATCTGTCTTCGTTTGTCCATCAATCTGGAAGTGAAACAAAATCGTGTACGTGTGCCTGGTTCATCAAGCCTTCTGCAGTTCTTCTTGTAATGTGATGGGGTAATGTAAATTTCTGGCACGATCTTCAAGTCCTTCATCATCCAGTCTGCTTCCGCTCTCAATTCATCTTAGTACAACCAAGATGAATAGGGAAATGAGACTGCATGTTTTCATCAGCTCCAGGTTCGCCATCTTGACCAGAGTCTCTTATTTTGCTTTGCCAACCCTTCTACCTTGTAAGGAAAGTCTTCACTCTGTAGGGTGGCCGCCGTTGTTGTCTTGATGCGCTTCTAGCTGTCTTGATGCGTACGAAAAAAGAAAAAAAAAACTTTCTGTGCAGCATGGGAGTATCACCGAGTCTCTTTCTGAAGTATCCCAAAATTGTTCCGCCCGAGGGTAAGGAAACTAATTTCTATTTCAGCTTTTCCAAAACTCCATTCTTAATCAAACTAAGCTGTTTCTCTCAGTTCACGAAATTTCTCAATGGTATCGCAACTCGTGAACATCATCCAGAATTCTTCGGCAAGGTTCAAAAGGTTTCAGTTCTCCATTCTATTATCGGTCTTGACCAATTTGTGATAGTTCTCAAAACTTGCGGGATTTAAAGAGATATTCTCAATTAAGAACATCGTTGTCTCAACAAATATCAATCTCTCAGAATGCACAAGTGATCGATGAATTTCCTAACAAAGTGCAAAGATGATTTTTCATGCTCTTCCTCGTCTCCGAACGTACTATTAAGTCACACAATGACCATTTGTCCAAGTACTCACAAGAAAACATTAATTGTCAATCTCATAAACGGTCGGAGTTTTAGCTAATACTATTAGCATTACTAACCGTCATAGCATTCTTTTACGGATACGGAAGGCGATTCCAAGAAATAAATCACTTTGTCATAAGGAAAACTTCACGCTCTGAAATTAAACAAACACATAATCGTTTCAGGGTGGAGGAATATTGGCTCCTAACAGTAATACAGTTCAGTTATCTCCAGTTACCATCCTTCTTTATCGCGAGCGAAACTAAAACACGCCCAGGAAATACACTTAGGTAAACTCACTTCCTGGTCTTCGGTTGCTGCTCTTCCCGGTTGTTCAACCCAACTGACATGACTCCGGACACATCTTGAAGATACCTTCGCTTAGTGACTAGACAATCATTCAGTATCATGTCAAATCCTATTTCACGCTCGGGTGGAAAATTTGGTGGTTCAATCAGGAATCATATTCAAGAAATTCAGGGTGCCAAATAACGTTTAAGATACGATTCATTTATTGGTGTACGAAATGGGTCCTAGGGAAACTTTCATAACCGCGAAAGTAACACACGAGTCTCCAGAGTAATAGTGGTAGCAAAGGGTTTAACGATCGGTAATCGTAGTAGGGAGTTCAAAATTGTTGCCAACGTTAAAGGTGAGACATAGAAAGGGAAATTGTCAATATTTGAATGCTCAATTAACCAATTCCTTGTCAGAATAAAATCGAAGTTAATTATACAAAGAAAGACGGATCACAAATCAAATCTTTATCATTCAAAAGTGAGGGGGAAGATTTTTTATACTTGTGGTTACACACCACAAGACCTCCCTTAGGAATAGAGATGGGTGAAACGAAATCAAATAGTGTCGGAAGATTTATAGATACTTATCAAAAGCAAGAGACAAAAAGAGAATACATCAAGTACGTCATCGCCATGAAGATTCTCAGAATGACCGAAGAGGCATCAAAATGATTGACGAAAGGATCAGAGGTCAAAGTCAAAATTTGAAGATAAGGATCGAATAGTGTCAGGCAATTATTGTGCTATTCTAAATGCCTTCAAGCTACTAGGTTCAAATCTTAGGTGGTGCAAAGTATAAGCTTTCTATTTCCAAAAGTGATATCAGATATCAACAGGATCTAACCAATAGTGATAATTGTCAGGATTCTCATAGGAGTAGTAATGGATCACTCAGAACTGAGTAGTATCAGATGATACACTTCATATCCGACATGAGTAATGAATTCGTAGAATGTGTCAAACACATTATGGTTGAATGACCATCTGGATGGTCGGAAAGGTATCAAACCATTTATCAAACAAATCGGAAATGGGGATTCAAAATCAGGAAGTGAAACTTAAATGGTGCAAGGTTTTCACGTAGTTCTCGAGGTATTTCAAACTTACTTGGTTACTAAACTTAAGTTGCAAGATTTCTAGCTTCTGAAACAAAAGTTCTTATAAGGCTTAGCTAAAGGCAAAGGCACGAATCAGAGTAATGCGGAAGCAATGATACTTAAACAAATACCTTATAGTCTACCCATTCCTCACCGGTCTTAAAGCAATTTTCAAAGGTTGTCTTACGAGCGCCTACAGGGAAAACTTAGTGGTCCTAACTTACACAGGTCAAGGGTAAATGTATTACGAATCGCAGCCTGTCTCTCTGATACCATAAATTGTAACACCCCAACCCGATAAGGGTAAAGATGTCATAATAATGGTTTCATATCAGATCAAACAAAGCATACATCAACAATAATACAAAGGTTCTCAAGGGTTACAATGAAATTCTGAAATTTACAAGGTTACAAAGGAAACAAAAGCTAAATACTAAGTCTGCAAATGCAAATCCTTCTACAAGTCTCTACTTCAAAATAACTATCAAGGTCTTCTAAGTCCAAAAGTCTCTTCACTCATACCCAGCTTCCAACTAAACCTGCCGCGGGAAAAAGAAACGCGGCTGAGCTTAAAAAGCTCAGTGAACAGATATATAATAGACGGAAACGAAAGCAAAAGAAAACGAGCATACATGGTATAGTGCAAATGGAATAACATAAGGTATAGACAAAGAATATAATAATGATGGAATGAAAAGGAAGGAAATAAAAGAAATAAAAGGATCAGCAATCCACCACGAGCCCAGAAACAAACCAAATCACATCATCTCAAATGTAACCAAATAGAGTAGCTAGCTCCCAGATATGTGAAAGACGTGTATCGCACACACCATCAGTCACCAGATAAATATAACAATAAACAAATAACATATACAGATAACAGGTCAAATCTAGGATGCACCCATACGCCCCCGCAGACAATCAATAATCATAATCATAATGGCCATAGCAGATAATAAATAAGGGACGGAACAGGTCATCACTCTCCTGCCCTAGAGTCATGTCAAAGGTGCGTCAATGACATGGACATGAAACCCTCATGCCTAGTGATTGGCTCGTAATATCAAACTGTAGGTCAAGGTCAAATGTAGTATCAAAATAATCAAAAGTCATATCTTAAGGGTACATGGCAAAAGGTTCATGTCAAACAGTCCAGAAATAACTATCAAAGGTTCAAATCAGAGTTTATCAAATTAAGTTTTATATCAAAATTAAGTTCAGATTATAAGGACTACATCAAATGTTTCAGAAAAGAATTTCACAGGTTCATAATTAAAGTTCGTAGCAAAAGTTCATTTTAGAGGTTCTTGTCAAAAGTTCATTTAAAGCATTTCTTTAATCATGGTTTTCAATAAAATGATCTTTCCGAATAGTTTTTATAAAATAATCTTGCAAAACGGTTTTTCATAAAAATATTCTTTAAACTAGTATCCACAAAGGTTAACAAATGTCATATAAAAATAGTATCATATCACCACCCATAATCATTCTTTTAAAATAACTGATTTTTCTCAAGACATTTCCAGGTCATAATTAAAAAGGTCTTCACATTTATTTACCAAAATCAAATGAACCTTCGAATGTGATTCGAATACTAATATATAACACGGTAACGAACGAATATCAAATGGATCATTATAGAGGCTCAAAGCAAAAAGGGTCATATCGAACATCAAGGTCAAAATGAATCAAACAAACGAACCAAAGTGTAGGGGAACATAGCAATGGCTTAGGGAAATCCTAAACGAGTCAAAACAAGAGATCAAGAGAACGAAGGCACCTTACAAGAAGGGCAGAATATCTGTACCTTAATTGCAGAACACAAGGATAGCAAATGACAAGGATCAAATTACTCCTTCCTCGAACCTAATGGAGTAGAAGACAGAAGTTCAAAAGGGTTTTCAGTTATCTTTCCATTTTAAGTAACTTTCTATTTTTAGTAACCTTCTAGATTTAGTAACTTTCTATAATTAACAGATTTCCATATTTAGTAAGATATCAGTATCCCAGATTAGGTTAAGTCCTTATTTCAAGATTATTATGGAATTAAGGTACATTTTATCAGTTACAAAAGTTTAGGGTTAATTATGACAAGTATACATAGTTTAGGGTTATAATTGTAAATTTATTAGATTCAAAGGTTTAACATGAAAATACTTTAAGTTACTGATTTAATACACACTTTATTCAGAATGACATTTTAATCTCTTAAGTTTCACAATTTACATTTTATACCCCTTAGTTATATAATTTACAAAATAAACCCTACATTTACATAATTCATGATTTAATCCCAATAATATTCATATTTACCAAACAAGCACCTTATTTTATAAAGTTACAGAACATAACCTCAGAATTATATGAAGTACGAATTAGACCCTTCAGAATTTTGTAATTACACAATTGGTCCCTTAACTTTACAAAACTTACAATTTAAATCATAATTTATTTATAATTACATATCAAGCTCATAAATACTCAAATTTACACATTACACCCTTAATGACATTATTTACTCAGAATAACTTCAAGTTTCCCAAATTTACACTTTTAGTCCCTCTATTTTAATTAATTACAATTCGTACCTTGCAAATACAATTAATTCATTTTCTTGCAATATTTACACTTAGGACCCTCAAGTTATATTTTTCCCACATTCCTACTGACTTATATAATATTACAAAAATATTCCAGAAGTTTCAAAGTTGGCAAAACATACCCTTATACTTTTAAAAACCAATCGGATTGCACTTTTTATTCTAAAACCAAACCCTAATTTGTCCCAATCATTAAACCATCATTATTCAATCATTATTAGCATTAATTACACCAGATCTAACAACATAAACCCTAACCCTAATTCGTTCTAGGGTTTCTTCCTAATTTTTCTTTATTTTTCATATAATCTGCTTTAAAACAATTCATGATCAATTATTCTGAGCTTCTACAAATCACATGGTTATTTTTCTAGGCTTATATTATCATCATAGAACATGTAAAAATTATGGTTACAACCCAGAAAATCGTATAGCAATATTTGGAAATTAAGTGTGTTTTATCCCTTTAATTTTCGTACGCATGATTAATCTTGCATGATTCATGTTTATCATTTTTCCTGAGTTATATTCGACCTAAGGATCATTAGAAAAATGCTATATTAATTTTAGAACGTAAGAATTAGTCGTGTGAATTGTTACCTATCGTACGCAATGAACCGAACAAACAAATGTGCCACGATCGAACGAAGCCTTCCACAAGCCAACTCTTATTTTTCCTAGCTAGATTACACCTTGAAGAACTCCAGAAAATTGCTTGATCAGGTCCAGAAAGTCGTATGGAGGTTTGGTCGATTTTTGTTTAGTCGATTTAGGGTTTCGGCTATTTAGGGTTTTACAAAATAATATGGTTTGTTGTTATGCTTATCAAACCGACTAGGAGGGGGGATAGGGTCCAGAAATTCGGCCCAAGGTTATCACAATATCACAATTTTATTTTGTGTATAATTCCTTAAATTAGTTTTGTATTTATCCTAGTTTAAATGATTTAGTAAATATATTAACTTTAATTATATAATTTTCGGATTACATATATATATGTATATGTGAGTTTAATATTTTTGGACATTCAAATTAATGTGACGTTGTCCCAGAAATTAATTTACTTGATATGTAGCTCGTTTTCAAAAGTTTGGAATTGTTTCAGAATTTTATAAGTTATTTATTTAGGTTTTATGGTTTCAGGGTAATTTGGTCATTTTACAGGTTATCTGAATTTCAGGTATTACAACTTCTTCCCCACTAACAAAAAAATTTTGTCCTCGAAATTTGCAGGAAGCAAAAAGAAAAGAGAGCGGAAAACAAAACAAAGACATACCAGACTAGAACGAGAATTGCGGATAACTAGCTCGTATCGATTCCTTGGTTTCCCAGGTAGCCTCACGCTCCGAGTGATTCCTCTAAATAATCTTTACGAATGGAATAACTTTATTTCTCATGACTTGAATCAAAACAAAGTGGGTTCAAATTTCTCAGAAGAAGACATTAATTTAATTTGATCGGAGGGTCCATATATCCTAAAATGGACGATAAGTGAATCTTTAGGATCTCCTATGGAATACGAACAAGAGTTCAAATCAAACTAATTGTATCAACAGAAAGGAGATTTATAGGAATCTAAGATTTATAGCTGAGGTTAACAGAATGCGAAACGAGATTCCAAACTTATCCAGATATCAAGGAACGAAAATAGAGTCTACGCATAGTTAGAATGAACCTAAAGTCCCACTAATCACGGATAATCCAACGGGGATTCAAAATCTAAACTTTTTAGGTACTCCCCAAGATATCCTATGCCCACAACAAGCGCACGTTATATGATGTAAGTATTATCACGTTGGCCAGACGTCATAATACTGGCATCATATAAATATGCCCTCATGATGGTCATACTTTATCTCAAGTCGAAATCAAAACCGCCTATCTTAATCCACCTAGTACTTCTACAGTCTCGAGGTCAATAAAATCGAATGCCATAGTCAAGGGAGAAAACAAAACTATTCGCAAGGGTATCACGACCTCAGATTGCTTAGCAAAAGTGAGGCACGCCATCACAACATCATATCTTCCACCATTCACCAAAATCTCTAAAAACCAAGCTATCACTGAACACACGAAAAATAAACATGAACAGAAATGCTTCTAGGGAAACTTAAATCACGAGAGGATCTTCTTACTATATAACGAAACTTAAGTGATTCAACGGAAGTGGAAATTTGTCCTCAATATCTTCGATCAAATCAATTCTTCCAAACATAAAGGGTCTGTTTCTAAAATCCGTTTATTCAACACATCCAATTATCTTCAAGTCCGGTTAATCTGTCTTCGTTTGTCCATCAATCTGGAAGTGAAACAAAATCGTGTACGTGTGCCTGGTTCATCAAGCCTTCTGCAGTTCTTCTTGTAATGTGATGGGGTAATGTAAATTTCTGGCACGATCTTCAAGTCCTTCATCATCCAGTCTGCTTCCGCTCTCAATTCATCTTAGTACAACCAAGATGAATAGGGAAATGAGACTGCATGTTTTCATCAGCTCCAGGTTCGCCATCTTGACCAGAATCTCTTATTTTGCTTTGCCAACCCTTCTACCTTGTAAGGAAAGTCTTCACTCTGTAGGGTGGCCGCCGTTGTTGTCTTGATGCGCTTCTAGCTGTCTTGATGCGTACGAAAAAAGAAAAAAAAAACTTTCTGTGCAGCATGGGAGTATCACCGAGTCTCTTTCTGAAGTATCCCAAAATTGTTCCGCCCGAGGGTAAGGAAACTAATTTCTATTTCAGCTTTTCCAAAACTCCATTCTTAATCAAACTAAGCTGTTTCTCTCAGTTCACGAAATTTCTCAATGGTATCGCAACTCGTGAACATCATCCAGAATTCTTCGGCAAGGTTCAAAAAGGTTTCAGTTCTCCATTCTATTATCGGTCTTGACCAATTTGTGATAGTTCTCAAAACTTGCGGGATTTAAAGAGATATTCTCAATTAAGAACATCGTTGTCTCAACAAATATCAATCTCTCAGAATGCACAAGTGATCGATGAATTTCCTAACAAAGTGCAAAGATGATTTTTCATGCTCTTCCTCGTCTCCGAACGTACTATTAAGTCACACAATGACCATTTGTCCAAGTACTCACAAGAAAACATTAATTGTCAATCTCATAAACGGTCGGAGTTTTAGCTAATACTATTAGCATTACTAACCGTCATAGCATTCTTTTACGGATACGGAAGGCGATTCCAAGAAATAAATCACTTTGTCATAAGGAAAACTTCACGCTCTGAAATTAAACAAACACATAATCGTTTCAGGGTGGAGGAATATTGGCTCCTAACAGTAATACAGTTCAGTTATCTCCAGTTACCATCCTTCTTTATCGCGAGCGAAACTAAAACACGCCCAGGAAATACACTTAGGTAAACTCACTTCCTGGTCTTCGGTTGCTGCTCTTCCCGGTTGTTCAACCCAACTGACATGACTCCGGACACATCTTGAAGATACCTTCGCTTAGTGACTAGACAATCATTCAGTATCATGTCAAATCCTATTTCACGCTCGGGTGGAAAATTTGGTGGTTCAATCAGGAATCATATTCAAGAAATTCAGGGTGCCAAATAACGTTTAAGATACGATTCATTTATTGGTGTACGAAATGGGTCCTAGGGAAACTTTCATAACCGCGAAAGTAACACACGAGTCTCCAGAGTAATAGTGGTAGCAAAGGGTTTAACGATCGGTAATCGTAGTAGGGAGTTCAAAATTGTTGCCAACGTTAAAGGTGAGACATAGAAAGGG
Source organism: Artemisia tridentata subsp. tridentata (assembly GCA_021014915.2). NCBI lineage: Eukaryota > Viridiplantae > Streptophyta > Magnoliopsida > Asterales > Asteraceae > Artemisia > Artemisia tridentata. The sequence goes on from CP139507.1 coordinate 403,524,685, forward strand.
AAATTGTCAATATTTGAATGCTCAATTAACCAATTCCTTGTCAGAATAAAATCGAAGTTAATTATACAAAGAAAGACGGATCACAAATCAAATCTTTATCATTCAAAAGTGAGGGGGAAGATTTTTTATACTTGTGGTTACACACCACAAGACCTCCCTTAGGAATAGAGATGGGTGAAACGAAATCAAATAGTGTCGGAAGATTTATAGATACTTATCAAAAGCAAGAGACAAAAAGAGAATACATCAAGTACGTCATCGCCATGAAGATTCTCAGAATGACCGAAGAGGCATCAAAATGATTGACGAAAGGATCAGAGGTCAAAGTCAAAATTTGAAGATAAGGATCGAATAGTGTCAGGCAATTATTGTGCTATTCTAAATGCCTTCAAGCTACTAGGTTCAAATCTTAGGTGGTGCAAAGTATAAGCTTTCTATTTCCAAAAGTGATATCAGATATCAACAGGATCTAACCAATAGTGATAATTGTCAGGATTCTCATAGGAGTAGTAATGGATCACTCAGAACTGAGTAGTATCAGATGATACACTTCATATCCGACATGAGTAATGAATTCGTAGAATGTGTCAAACACATTATGGTTGAATGACCATCTGGATGGTCGGAAAGGTATCAAACCATTTATCAAACAAATCGGAAATGGGGATTCAAAATCAGGAAGTGAAACTTAAATGGTGCAAGGTTTTCACGTAGTTCTCGAGGTATTTCAAACTTACTTGGTTACTAAACTTAAGTTGCAAGATTTCTAGCTTCTGAAACAAAAGTTCTTATAAGGCTTAGCTAAAGGCAAAGGCACGAATCAGAGTAATGCGGAAGCAATGATACTTAAACAAATACCTTATAGTCTACCCATTCCTCACCGGTCTTAAAACAATTTTCAAAGGTTGTCTTACGAGCGCCTACAGGGAAAACTTAGTGGTCCTAACTTACACAGGTCAAGGGTAAATGTATTACGAATCGCAGCCTGTCTCTCTGATACCATAAATTGTAACACCCCAACCCGATAAGGGTAAAGATGTCATAATAATGGTTTCATATCAGATCAAACAAAGCATACATCAACAATAATACAAAGGTTCTCAAGGGTTACAATGAAATTCTGAAATTTACAAGGTTACAAAGGAAACAAAAGCTAAATACTAAGTCTGCAAATGCAAATCCTTCTACAAGTCTCTACTTCAAAATAACTATCAAGGTCTTCTAAGTCCAAAAGTCTCTTCACTCATACCCAGCTTCCAACTAAACCTGCCGCGGGAAAAAGAAACGCGGCTGAGCTTAAAAAGCTCAGTGAACAGATATATAATAGACGGAAACGAAAGCAAAAGAAAACGAGCATACATGGTATAGTGCAAATGGAATAACATAAGGTATAGACAAAGAATATAATAATGATGGAATGAAAAGGAAGGAAATAAAAGAAATAAAAGGATCAGCAATCCACCACGAGCCCAGAAACAAACCAAATCACATCATCTCAAATGTAACCAAATAGAGTAGCTAGCTCCCAGATATGTGAAAGACGTGTATCGCACACACCATCAGTCACCAGATAAATATAACAATAAACAAATAACATATACAGATAACAGGTCAAATCTAGGATGCACCCATACGCCCCCGCAGACAATCAATAATCATAATCATAATGGCCATAGCAGATAATAAATAAGGGACGGAACAGGTCATCACTCTCCTGCCCTAGAGTCATGTCAAAGGTGCGTCAATGACATGGACATGAAACCCTCATGCCTAGTGATTGGCTCGTAATATCAAACTGTAGGTCAAGGTCAAATGTAGTATCAAAATAATCAAAAGTCATATCTTAAGGGTACATGGCAAAAGGTTCATGTCAAACAGTCCAGAAATAACTATCAAAGGTTCAAATCAGAGTTTATCAAATTAAGTTTTATATCAAAATTAAGTTCAGATTATAAGGACTACATCAAATGTTTCAGAAAAGAATTTCACAGGTTCATAATTAAAGTTCGTAGCAAAAGTTCATTTTAGAGGTTCTTGTCAAAAGTTCATTTAAAGCATTTCTTTAATCATGGTTTTCAATAAAATGATCTTTCCGAATAGTTTTTATAAAATAATCTTGCAAAACGGTTTTTCATAAAAATATTCTTTAAACTAGTATCCACAAAGGTTAACAAATGTCATATAAAAATAGTATCATATCACCACCCATAATCATTCTTTTAAAATAACTGATTTTTCTCAAGACATTTTCAGGTCATAATTAAAAAGGTTTTCACATTTATTTACCAAAATCAAATGAACCTTCGAATGTGATTCGAATACTAATATATAACAAGGTAACGAACGAATATCAAATGGATCATTATAGATGCTCAAAGCAAAAAGGGTCATATCGAACATCAAGGTCAAAATGAATCAAACAAACGAACCAAAGTGTAGGGGAACATAGCAATGGCTTAGGGAAATCCTAAACGAGTCAAAACAAGAGATCAAGAGAACGAAGGCACCTTACAAGAAGGGCAGAATATCTGTACCTTAATTGCAGAACACAAGGATAGCAAATGACAAGGATCAAATTACTCCTTCCTCGAACCTAATGGAGTAGAAGACAGAAGTTCAAAAGGGTTTTCAGTTATCTTTCCATTTTAAGTAACTTTCTATTTTTAGTAACCTTCTAGATTTAGTAACTTTCTATAATTAACATATTTCCATATTTAGTAAGATATCAGTATCCCAGATTAGGTTAAGTCCTTATTTCAAGATTATTATGGAATTAAGGTACATTTTATCAGTTACAAAAGTTTAGGGTTAATTATGACAAGTATACATAGTTTAGGGTTATAATTGTAAATTTATTAGATTCAAAGGTTTAACATGAAAATACTTTAAGTTACTGATTTAATACACACTTTATTCAGAATGACATTTTAATCTCTTAAGTTTCATAATTTACATTTTATACCCCTTAGTTATATAATTTACAAAATAAACCCTACATTTACATAATTCATGATTTAATCCCAATAATATTCATATTTACCAAACAAGCACCTTATTTTATAAAGTTACAGAACATAACCTCAGAATTATATGAAGTACGAATTAGACCCTTCAGAATTTTGTAATTACACAATTGGTCCCTTAACTTTACAAAACTTACAATTTAAATCATAATTTATTTATAATTACATATCAAGCTCATAAATACTCAAATTTACACATTACACCCTTAATGACATTATTTACTCAGAATAACTTCAAGTTTCCCAAATTTACACTTTTAGTCCCTCTATTTTAATTAATTACAATTCGTACCTTGCAAATACAATTAATTCATTTTCTTGCAATATTTACACTTAGGACCCTCAAGTTATATTTTTCCCACATTCCTACTGACTTATATAATATTACAAAAATATTCCAGAAGTTTCAAAGTTGGCAAAACATACCCTTATACTTTTAAAAACCAATCGGATTGCACTTTTTATTCTAAAACCAAACCCTAATTTGTCCCAATCATTAAACCATCATTATTCAATCATTATTAGCATTAATTACACCAGATCTAACAACATAAACCCTAACCCTAATTCGTTCTAGGGTTTCTTCCTAATTTTTCTTTATTTTTCATATAATCTGCTTTAAAACAATTCATGATCAATTATTCTGAGCTTCTACAAATCACATGGTTATTTTTCTAGGCTTATATTATCATCATAGAACATGTAAAAATTATGGTTACAACCCAGAAAAATCGTATAGCAATATTTGGAAATTAAGTGTTTTTTATCCCTTTAATTTTCGTACGCATGATTAATCTTGCATGATTCATGTTTATCATTTTTCCTGAGTTATATTCGACCTAAGGATCATTAGAAAAATGCTAGATTAATTTTAGAACGTAAGAATTAGCCGTGTGAATTGTTACCTATCGTACGCAATGAACCGAACAAACAAATGTGCCACGATCGAACGAAGCCTTCCACAAGCCAACTCTTATTTTTACTAGCTAGATTACACCTTGAAGAACTCCAGAAAATTTCTTGATCAGGTCTAGAAAGTCGTATGGAGGTTTGGTCGATTTTTGTTTAGTCGATTTAGGGTTTCGGCTATTTAGGGTTTTACAAAATAATATGGTTTGTTGTTATGCTTATCAAACCGACTAGGAGGGGGGATAGGGTCCAGAAATTCGGCCCAAGGTTATCACAATATCACAATTTTATTTTGTGTATAATTCCTTAAATTAGTTTTGTATTTATCCTAGTTTAAATGATTTAGTAAATATATTAACTTTAATTATATAATTTTCGGATTACATATATATATGTATATGTGAGTTTAATATTTTTGGACATTCAAATTAATGTGATGTTGTCCCAGAAATTAATTTACTTGATATGTAGCTCGTTTTCAGAAGTTTGGAATTGTTTCAGAATTTTATAAGTTATTTATTTAGGTTTTATGGTTTCAGGGGTAATTTGGTCATTTTACAGGTTATCTGAATTTCAGGTATTACATTGGTTCTCATCGGGAATAACCGAAAATTTCTGTACCGGAACCGAGTACTGTACCGGAACCGAACCGAAGAACATGGGACGGTTCTCGGTTCCACATTTTTCTTATTTTCTGTTCTCGGTTCTTCCGATTCTGGTTCCGTTTCGATCTTGTTTTAGTACCACGGACACCCCTAATTCTTATTGGTCAGTTGCAAAATAAAGACCTCCTATTGAACAATTGAATCCCTCGATTTCAAATAAAAAAAAAAAAAAAAAAAAAAGAAAAAAAGTTCTCTTATTATATTAAAAGTAAACAATAATTTTGGTCATGATATTGAACCGCCATAACGCAAGCCAATTAAACCTTATTATACTTCAAATTTTATCTTGAAACAAACATAGCATATGATACTTTTTATTTCTTACTATGAGTAATATTTTTATTTGAAGTTATTCAATATTTGGGTACACTATTGTCTCTTTGTAAAGACTAATGATTTACACGAAGCGATCTTATTCTAGTTGCGGGACGAAATCCGACAGCCAATTGCCGGCTCACACTCGTAACTGTGTTTTAAGCAGTTGTACACTGAAGTGTGCGAATCAAAAGTAAGAATGTGCCAATCAAAACTTCATTGTAATTATTGCGAGTAACGTTTTTACATAACTAGAAGATTCTATGTAACAATGTTTTATTCCAATTATCACAACCTTGATCAATTCCTACCGCGTGAGAAAATAACAACCCCACCTAAAATTTGTGAAACCACTTGCAAGGAAATTACACAATGCATGTGAGACATTTTATATTGATATAAACTTGACATTTGGAAATACACAGAATTGTCAAACTCTATTTATTATTCCATGCGTATCACACAAAGTAACAAAACCATATTTACATCAAATGAAATGATACACTTAAATGAAACAAATTTCCTTCAGTCTGTTTCGTTTTATGAACACTCACATCTAATACACATAGTAAGACGGCATCCCGTAGCTATTATAGTAGTATTCGTAAGGATTAATTTGCCATGTGACCTCGGCTGGCTTCGTTTCGGGTTTCTTCTCCTCCACGTTACCAACTGTCACTAGCTCCGTGTATCTGTTGACGCATATGTCCGAACGGACTGTATGTCTCGGCTGGCCGGACGGCGCAAGGACTTCCGGAGGAATCCGGACGACCCAAAGGCCGTCCGGCATTTACAGGTTTAAGACATGGGACAAGTGGCATCACCTCTTGTACAGATGGCAGCTGCAGACACCGCCGCCGCCGCCCCAGGATTTACGGGATATTGTCGGCGACATGTCTCCTGGAAATCCGGCGCCGCCAGTACAGGTATCGAGGCTGAGTACTATAAATACTCAGCTCATTTACTACTCTCAACTAACGTTTTTATCCGCACATACCTCTCATAATAATTGATGAAGCGAAAAGTGTACCGCTTTTAGGGGGTCATTTAAGCCCTAAATCGTATTTATTTGATCAAATATTGCCCTAAATTGTTCCTTTTGTCATTTTAGGTACTTTGGAGAAGAAATCTGGAAAAGGAAGCATTTTGGACGTTTTTGGAGCATAAAAGTGAAGAAAACGACAAAGTCTCAAAATTATGCTGGAAAGTACCTTTGACGGCGTCAGGGATTGGTCCAGACGGCGTCACGGCTTGGCAAAAAAGGTGGATATGAAAATTACTCATGATAAGCCAGAGAATTTTACAATGGAAAGTCTGACGGCGTCACCCTTTGAAGTGATCAAGGCCATCACGGTTTAAGCTAAAGAGGGACGGCGTCAAGCTCAATTCTGACGGCGTCACCCTTGATAGGCCAGAGCGGATTTTGGAGCACTAAAGAGGGACGGCGTCAGGAAGGCCATCCGGGAACCCTAGACACGGCGAGGTGACGGCGTCAAGTCCTATAACGTGACGCCGTCAGCCCTTAAACTCTATATATAGTTTTGCAATTTTTTGTCATTAGTGTGCAACTTTGTGAGGAGAAACCCTAAGACGAATTTCTGCCATTTTTAAGGGTTTTCATACCCTTGGATCTCCCATGTTTAATTGAAGATAAGTGTTCATTTAATCAATCAATATGTCTATGTGTTGTTTGATTATATCTTGTTCTTGTCTTTTGATTAACATGCTAGGCTAGATTTATCTTGTGTTTGCTTAGATCTAATGAAACATAGCTATTGATTATTGGTTATTAGTGTGTTATTAATTGTATTGGATGATTGTTTATCGATGTTAGGCTTAAGAAAACTGGCTAACTTCTATACGGTAACTTGCTTGAACGTCTTAAGAAACATGAACCAATGCGTACTAAGGTTTTTATGGTTGTATTTAATGCATGAGCGAATTCTAGTGATCCCATGTTAGGAGCTTCCTAGCCGGCTCGACATAGGAGTGAAGTAGGAGCTCATAGAGTTGGGGAAGTACGTACGCCACCCCACGATTGGTATTAAGGAATACACCCGTCATCCACACAATTAATACACACTAATCAACCGGTAAAAGATAGTTAGGGAATAAGGAAATCTAAGTAAACACATTTCTCTCCATATAAGTTTCACAACCTTTTCATTTTCAGTAATTTTATTTTATTTGCATTTGTAGTTATTTGGGTTAGTTGACTAGCAACTAATTCCGCCCACTCCTTCAAACCCGAGATTTTACTTGCTTTCATAAAATATAAAAATACAAAAAGAATCTTCCCTCACCCTTAGACCTATTAGAGTAGTTTTTCAATCCTAACGACACTATTCCCTGTGGAGAATGATCAATCCCCCGTACTTACCACTACACTATACTACATCGGTCAGGTACACTGCCTGGTGGGGTTGTAAGCCTCTTGAGATCCCTCGAGAGGTAAAACCTGTTGTAAGGTCGCAAAACCACGCATCAATAATTGATAGCCTTTCGGAATACCAAATACTTACTCTCACACCGGAGGTGGGTCCTGGGATAACACCCGGGGCGAGCCTAATGTGTGTTGTTGTGTGCAGATACCCGAAGGATCCTCGAGGGCCGAAGGGATCAGCATCATAGCCTTCCGGAAGAACCCTCTCTGAGTTCAACCGGCAGGCTCTCATTATTTGTCTGAAGTGGTTGCAAGAAATTGCTTCAACAAACTGGCGCCATCCGTGGGACCAACTGCTCGATCTACCTGCAGTTCGATATGGCTGTTCCTACACCCAACCAAAAAAAACCATGGAAGCCGAGGAGGAATGGATGAATGTTCCAATCAGTTTCCCACCCATCCTTCTGGGAGATGTGTCGGACGGACCATTGATAGTCGAGGCCGAAGTGGAAGGCTACACAATTAGGAGGGTTTATGTAGACCAAGGCGCTTCGGTCGAGGTGATGTATGAACACTGTTTCGAGCACTTATGCCCTTCCATTAAGGCCAAGCTGAAAGAAACTGGCACACCGTTAATAGGATTCGCGGGAGAATCCATAAAGCCGTTGGGGAAGATTGAATTGGAAGTCTGTTTCGGAAGCCAAGGCCTGTCTCGTCGAACCATGATGAAATTCTCCGTGATAAGGTCCCCTTCTCCATACAATATCATCCTAGGGCGCTCAGGTTTGAAAAAATTACGGGCCATCCCATCAACTATCCACTCAATGGTGAAATTCCCCACCTCGAAGGGCATAGCGACCCTTACTAACCAGTCCGTATCTGTCTCGGAATGTCGCAAGCTAGAGGAGAGGCAGATGGCAAAAAAGGAGGTCAAAGAGGAACCCCGTGATGACGGATTGACGGAGGCGGTGATTGGAAAAACGGAAGAAGTTATGGTGCATCCGGCCTATCCGAATCAACTAGTAACAATAGGGGGAAACTTCTCCTCGGAATGCCGAAGACAATTAATCACGCTACTCAAAAATAACCAGGATGTGTTTTCCTGGGAACCATCCGATATGACGGGAGTGCCCCGTCGGATCATCGAGCACAAGTTAAATGTGAATATCCAAGACCGCCCGGTGGCGCAAAAGAAAAGAACCTTCTCGGCCGAAAAGAATCAAGCCATAGCCAAGGAGGTGGAAGAATGGTTGAAGGCCGGAATAACTCGACCGGTGCAGTACCCCACGTGGATCTCAAACCCGGTGTTAGTAAAGAAGTCCGACGGTAGTTGGCGAATGTGCATTGATTTCAAGAACCTCAACTCGTCTTGCCGAAAGGATTATTACCCGCTACCTGATATTGATTGGAAAATAGAATCGGTTATGGGATTCCGGTACAAGTGCTTTTTGGATGCTTACAAGGGATACCACCAAGTGCAGATGGCCCAGGAGGACGAGGAAAAAACAGCTTTCTATACCGAGCACGGAACATACTGTTACACCAAAATGCGTTCGGTTTAAAGAATGCTGGGGCCACGTACCAATGTTTGGTGGATTCGGCCTTCCGGTCGCAAATAGGGAGAAATCTCGAGGCCTATGTGTACGATACGGTAATAAAGAGCAAAACCGAAAAGGAGTTACTTGCCGACGTAGCGGAAACATTCGACAATCTCCGAAGGATTAACATGAAACTGAACCCCAAGAAATGCTCTTTCGGGGTAGAGGAAGGAACGTTTCTCGGATATATGGTAACGTCCGAAGGAATAAGGGCAAATCCGAAGAAGACAAGGGCTGTCGTGGATATGCAGTCCCCAAAGTCGCTCAAGGAGATGCAAAGCTTAAGTGGTAAGCTAGCAGCTCTGAACCGTTTCCTGTCCAGGTCGGCAGAAAAAGCGCTCCCTTTCTTTGAGACGTTGAGGAACATCACGAAGGAAAACCAGGACGAGTACCGATGGACAAGCCAAGCAGAGGCAGCCTTCCAAGAAATGAAGAAGATGATTCTTGAATTGCCTTACCTGGCAGCGCCAAGGCCAAAGGAAGACCTGTATGTGTACCTCTCGGCGTCGAAAGGGGCAATGAGCGGGGTACTATTGGTAGAAAGAGAAGGGAAACAAATCCCAATACATTATGTTAGCCGAACATTACACGAGGCCGAACAGAACTACGCCCCCGTTGAGAAGTTAGCTCTAGCCCTACTACACATGTCCAGAAGGCTACGAAGATATTTCGAAGCCCATCCAATAAAGGTCATCACCGACCAACCAATCAAGCAAATATTAAACAAGGCAGAAGCATCCGGGAGGATGGCCAAGTACACCGTGGAGTTAGGAGCCTACAACATCACTTATATACCCCGGAGCGCCATTAAGGGGCAAGTCCTCGCAGACTTCATAACGGAAATATCCGTAGAGGCATTGAGCCAAAGCATAAAAGAGGTGGGCAAGGAGATATGCAACATCTCCAACCAAGAACTATGGGTACTGTATACCGACGGGGCCTCCAGTAAGTCAGGTGCCGGAGCAGGCTTGGTACTGATTAGTCCAGACCAAACGGAATACACCTACGCCATTCGGCTGAACTTTAAAAGCACCAATAACGAAGCAGAGTACGAAGCCTTGTTAGCCGGACTAAGAGTCGCTCGAAAAATGGGAATCCGGACTTTGGAAGTCAGGGTGGACTCCAATTTGGTAGCAAGTCAGATCAATGGGGAATTTGTAGCGACCAAGGATAACATGATAAAGTACCTAGCTAAAGCCAAGGAGTATGTTGCATACTTCGACCGGTTTAAAATTTGAAACATCCCAAGGACGCAAAACCAGAAAGCCGACATACTCAGCAAATTGGCATCCATGGCTTTCGACCATCTGACAAAGGAAACCATGGTAGAAGTTTTAGAGAGGTCGTCAATGGAGGAAGAGATAGTTAACGCAATTGTGGAAGAAGAGGGGGAAAACTGGATGACCCCGATCATTCGGTGCAAAAAAGAGGGCATCTGGCCAGAAGACCAAAATGAAGCTCGGTCTCTCCGAATGAAAATAAACCAGTATACCATGGTGGATGATGTACTTTTCAAAAAATCCTACTTGGGCCCGATGCTGAGATGCGTCGGACCGCTTCAAGCCAATTATGTGATCCGGGAGGTGCATGAGGGAGCATGTGGGATGCACTCCGGTCCGCGATCCCTGGTAGCAAAATTAATGCGGCAAGGATACTACTGGCCTACCATGCACAGAGACACCAGGGAAGTGGTTCGGAAATGTGATTCTTGTCAGATACACGTGCCCGTTCTGAGGCTCCCAAAAACCGTTCTAACTTCAATAATGGCTCGCTGGCCCTTCTACCAGTGGGGAATGGACGTTTTGGGCCCCCTACCGGAGGCCCCAGGAAAAGTCAAATTCGTCATCGTAGCCATCGACTACTTCACCAAGTGGATAGAGGCCAAGCCATTGGTCCGCACAACCGGGAAAGAAGTAAAGAAGTTCGTTTGGGAAAACATAGTGTGCAGATTCGGTCTGCCCAGAGTGATCGTTACGAACAATGGAAGTAATTTCATTCATGACCCTTTCAAAAGCTGGTGCGAACGCCTGAAAATAACACAGATAAACACGGTTGTGGCCCACGCTCAGGCCAACGGATTAGTGGAAGGAGCCAACAAAAGCCTGATGAAGGGATTTAAGTCAAGGCTCGGCAGGGAAAGAGCCGGATGGGTAGACGAGTTTCCGAACGTCCTATGGGCACACCGCACATCTCTAAAAACAAGCAACGGGGAAACACCATTCAGCCTTACCTATGGTAGCAAAGCGGTCATACCGGCGGAGATAGGGATGCCAACCTTTCGAACCATGAATGCCAGTGAAAAAGAGAATGACGAGGGGATCTGCCTAAACCTCGACCTCATACAGGAACGAAGGGAAATCGCTGCCATACGAGAGGCGAAATACAAAAAGAAGGTTGAACAATATTACAATCGAAGGGTTCGCCCCGAGTCGTTCAAGGTAGGTGATTTTGTGTACCGAAGGAATGAGGCTAGCAGAGTTGAGAACCAAGGAAAGATAGGGCCAAATTGGGAAGGGCCTTACCGGGTCGTGGAAGCATACCAGACTAGATCCTATAAATTGGAAACGATGGAAGAAAAGGAAGTGCCCCGAACTTGGCACGCTGTCAACCTTAGAAAATGCTTTTTGTAAACAACTTAATATATCTAATGTAAGCTTCCGAAAGGAGCTATCTGACTGATTTTAATGATAAGCGCAGTTATTTCGGTTGTGGGGAAGCTTTGGTGTTACGTGTTGGACTTTTACATTATTCATTGTTTCTGAACATAATTAGAAAATGGTCCCCCCGAGAGGTTCACGCCCTCCGGGGAGTGTGTGGTCAATGTTCAAAGATGGTTGATACCCAGGAAGGGGTTACCATAATCCTGGCGGAAAGGCTGAACCATCTGTAATATCTCCAACATAAGTAGAAAGTGGTCCCTCCGAGAGGTTCGTGCCCTCCGGAGATTAGTGATCAATGTTCATTGTTTCTGAACATAATTAGAAAATGGCCCCCCCGAGAGGTTCACGCCCTCCGGGGAGTGTGTGGTCAATGTTCAAAGATGGTTGATACCCAGGAAGGGGTTACCATAATCCTGGCGGAAAGGCTGAACCATCTGTAATATCTCGAACATAAGTAGAAAGTGGTCCCTCCGAGAGGTTCGTGCCCTCCGGAGATTAGTGATCAATGTTCATTGTTTTGAACATAATTAAAAATGCCCCCCCCCCCCCGAGAGGTCCACGCCCTCCGGGGAGTGTGTGGTAAATGTTGAAAGATGGTTGATACCCAGGAAGGGGTTGCCATAATCCTGGCGGAAAGGCTGAACCATCTGTAAGATTTCGAACATAAGTAGAAAGTGATCCCTCCGAGAGGTTCGTGCCCTCCGGAGATCAGTGATCAATGTTCATTGTTTCCTGAACATAATTAGTAAGTGGCCCCTCCGAGAGGTTCACGCCCTCCGGAGACCGTGTGGTCAGTGTTCAGAGGGGGATAACGTAAAAAGAATGGGAAAGTCATACAATCATTGGTTGCCTCCCGGACACAAGTGAAAAGTGATCCCTCCGAGAGGTTCGTGCCCTCCGGAGATTTTGTGGTCAGTGTTCGGGAAGGAAGAGGTCATGCGACCAAGAGAAAAAGCAAGTTAGCAAAGGACACATGAAATAATATGAACAAAATATATATAAAATGTCAACAGTTCACAACGAATCAAGTGGCGTTACATCATTTTCAAACATACAAAAAGCGCTAACAGTCGCGCAACCGGTTGATCATTACATTTGTCCAAAAAATGTTAACAGTTCACAAATTAATCTAACAGCCCAGGGGCTTTGCAGTCAAAAGTTTCCGGATCAAGATGAAGGGCCGCTAGAGGAATCATTGGGAGCAGGGTCAGGGAACAGATCCATTATCTCCGGAAAAGGTCTATCCGCGGCATCACTAACCTTCAGAACATACGGATATTCCGCAGAGAAGAGACCATCATACAAAGGGTCAAGTTTCGCCTCAGCTTCCAGATCCAAGTCATCCACCCCGGCCGCAATCTTGGCCACATCCTCCGGCTTGCGATCCACGGAGATAGCTTCCAAAAACCCGGACTGAGAGGACAAGCTGAAAGGCTCGGCCAGGCGTTGTTTATACTTATGGCTATTCAAAAGCCGACGAACCATTTCCGGAAGGAATTCCTTTACAAGTTTGTAACGCTCGACTTCCGTCTGGCCTAGCTTGACAGCTATATCCATCCTTTCCTTGTACAGTTCGGTGCTTGTTTCTCTCTCGGCAACCAGTTTACCTTTAACGTCCTCCAACTCATCTTCCAAGGCTTTGACCCGTTCCAAGGAAGCTTTCCTCCCTTCATCCCTTACCTTTTCCAGCTGAGAGAGCCCATTTTTTAAGTCCGACTCCCTTACCATACGGCCCGCATGCTCGTGTTTTAGCTGCCGAAGCTCCTCCGCCTCTTGAGCTGCACCTTCACACCCCGCGTGGGCACTGCTTAGTTGTTGATATTCCTCAAGGAGGAACTCATACCGGCCCAGGATGTCCGAATGGGCCGTCGCTCCTCGACCTAGTAACACCCAGCCCCTCCGGATGGCCTCCGTATCACCCAAACTATGAAAATGAATTTCTTCGCGAGGGGTGGGTAGGTTCGACATCAGATCCTTACAGACGGCCGAGTTGTTCAAACGGTCGCCCCTCTTGACTAACCACTCCGGAACGAACACTGCAGCCGGATCACCATCAGCCAGGGCTTTAATTTTACCCCGACCAGAAGCGGCTATGGGAGGGCACCCTGAAAGAAAAAGGATACCAAAAAAAAATGGTAAGAAAATTTAATATATAAAAAAAAACACACAAGGGTGAAAACGTTTAGACAATTTACTAGACCCGGAGCTGCCTTCGGTAAAACCTGTTCCTTCCGGATGAATCCCAATATCCTCCGGCCGAAGTGAACGGATGGGGGAAGGATTAGGGATGACCTCCACATCCGGCGAGTCAGAATCTAAATCCACCTCGGGAGTCTCTTTCGTTTTCCTTCTTTTGGCCGATTGAGTCACTCCGCTACTCCCTTCACCATGTTGAGCACGCCTTTCGGCCTTCAAAGCTCATCGGGTGGCAGCCTGCCTTTGTTTTCTGAGTTTGGCCGCAACAACCCGACTGTTGGCCCTCTCAACCTCCCTTTCCTCTATCGTCAGTTCGGGAACATCCGCGTTTGAGGCAGCAGGAAGGGTTACGTGCAACTCATGAAGCTCCCCCTCACCATACTCATCACCTTTAACCATGGAAGTATCCTTGTGGGCAGCAGGATTGATCAAGTACTTGGACATTGGCACGACTACAGAAAGAGAAAGTGAAACGATTAAAAACAAGTATACATGGCACGAATCGGCTAAAGGGAAAGGATAAAAAGGCGTACCTCTGCCCTCGGCGTCCTCAAGCACGGCTCGGAAGCCTGGGTGCTCCCAATGAGAAGTTAACCCCACGGCATAAAGAAAGCCTTTCGGAATCGGAATGAGGTCGATTATGTTGGCGGCTAGCTTCTCGGCATCCGCAATGTTAAAATCACTGTCCGGATAGGGATCCGAAATGTCAGAGTCATGATGCCTCCACGGCATAGCGAAGGGAATCGCCCGCCTGTCTATCAGAAAAAAATCATGTTTCCAGCCCTTCAACCCGGTTAGAATCTCTCGGAAACAAACCTTCTTCTCCTTTCCGCTTCGCTTCTCGAAAGAAAACCAATGACCCTGCTTGCTTAACTTATAGAAAACCCGGAAGAGCGGAGTGGTGGGAGCAACGTCCAAACTCCGGCAATACACCTCGAAGAGTGTAGCACGATGTATGCCCAACGGAACCATTTGAGAGATGTGTACCTTGAAATACCTGATGACGCCCAGCAAAAAAGTAGAAAAGGGCACGCTAAGACCTCCCTCGTAAAAGTACTCCACGTACAAGCCGATGACGTCTCTCGGCAGCCGGTCCATCGTCATGTCCGATGGGGGTAGTCTGGAACACAGTTCCTCCGGTATGCCTGCATCTGTCCTCGCCATAAACAAATCTTCCTCACTCATTTGGGAGGTATATTTTCGAACGTCGAACTTGGGAAGATACCCTTCGACCTCTTGAGTGTCTCCTTCATAAACCGAAGAGGGAGAATTCGACATGGTAAACCGGATGGTAAAAAAGATCGCTCGGATTCAATTAAAAGTAAGTCTCTCAGAAAGTTTATCAGAATAAGAAAGTTACGAGTGGTAAAAAAAGAAAAATCGCAGAAATGACGCTATTTATAGGCAAAAAGAGAGAATATGAAATGACGTGCGCTGTCAGTGGGTGAGGTGGCACCTCCTCACTCGTACGATATACGCGTACACACGTGTCGACATCTCAGAGCCCCAGTAAAAATGACGGCGATCCTTAAAAATAGGTAATAATGTTTCTTGGCAGTTTGTGCATGGGTCAACGCTCCGAATGCCGATCGATCCAGTCCTTTCGGGATTAGTAAAATTAGACTTCAAGGATTCTCAAAGTATCACAACATCGGTGAAACCGATATTGTGATACTGGGGGGACATGTTGACGCATATGTCCGAACGGACTGTATGTCTCGGCTGGCCGGACGGCGCAAGGACTTCCGGAGGAATCCGGACTACCCAAAGGCCGTCCGGCATTTACAGGTTTAAGACATGGGACAAGTGGCATCACCTCTTGTACAGATGGCAGCTGCAAACACCGCCGCCGCCGCCCCAGGATTTACGGGATATTGTCGGCGACATGTCTCCTGAAAATCCGGCGCCGCCAGTACAGGTATCGAGGCTGAGTACTATAAATACTCAGCTCATTTACTACTCTCAACTAACGTTTTTATCTGCACATACCTCTCATAATAATTGATAGCCTTTCGGAATACCAAATACTTACTCTCACACCGGAGGTGGGTCCTGGGATAACACCCGGGGCGAGCCTAACGTGTGTTGTTGTGTGCATATACCCGAAGGATCCTCGAGGGTCGAAGGGATCAGCATCATAGCCTTCCGGAAGAACCCTCTCTGAGTTCAACCGGCAGGCTCTCATCATTTGTCTGAAGTGGTTGCAAGAAATTACTTCGGACAAATGAATGAGGTCTTTCGGATGAATTAGGTGAGAGTTCTTCCGAAAGGCTGATGTATCAATCCCTTCGGCTGTAGGAGGTCCTTCGGATATCTGCACACAACAACACGCGTTAGGCTCGCCCCGGGTGTTATCCCAGGACCAACCTCCGGCGTGAGAATAAGTATCGGATATTCCGAAAGGGTCTAAACAGTAATAAAGAGTAAATGTGGATGGAAAAAGTTAGTTGAGGGTAGTAAATGAGCTGGGTATTTATAGTACCCAACCTTGGTACCTGAAATGGCGGCGCCGGATTTTCTGGGAACATGTCGTAGACATAATCCCGTAAATCCTGAGGCGGCGGCGGTGTCTGCTGCTGCCATCTGTCAAAAAGGTGATGCCACTTGTCCCATTGCTTATAGCTGTATTGTCCGGATGAGCTAGGTGCCTTCCGGTCTTTACCGGATGATTTTATACCGTCCGGATGGCCGAACAAGTTAGTCCGTCCGGACACATACGCCAACAGTTAACATAAATGAGATAAGTATGTTTTTCAAATACTAATACTCGCACATATACTGGGAAATAAAAAAAAAATCATGTATATGCCGACAAATAACT
This sequence comes from Artemisia tridentata subsp. tridentata, assembly GCA_021014915.2. Classification (NCBI taxonomy): domain Eukaryota; kingdom Viridiplantae; phylum Streptophyta; class Magnoliopsida; order Asterales; family Asteraceae; genus Artemisia; species Artemisia tridentata. The sequence goes on from CP139507.1 coordinate 403,541,255, forward strand.
ATACCAACAAACTTGCGGGTCTAGTGTGACCTTTAACGCAACACTTACAGGTAGGGGTGTTATTCGGGTTGACCCGGTCGGGTTTGGGTCAATTGGGTCGGTTCAATTCGGCTCAAGGCTCAGAAAAAATATACCCGAACCCGACCTTGTTTAGAACTCGGGTCGGGTCAATTCGGGTTCGGGTTAATTCGGGTCGGGTCAACTTGGGTTCGGGTATAGGCCGTTTAAAAATGATACAATTTTAGTGTTCAAAATTGAAATACATAAAAATTAGAAAGAAAAAAATCAAACTCGGGTCATTCGGGTTGACCCGAACCCGAGTAAGGTGCATATATTAAACCCAAACCCGACCTTGTTTAGAACTCGGGTTAATTCGGGTTGACCCGATTGACCCGAATATAAATTTGGAACCGATTGACCTGACCCGAATAGCCATATTCGGGTTCGGGTTCTGGTCGGGTCAACTTTTATGACACCTTTACTTACAGGTTTAATTTATAGTTTAAAAAAAAAAAAAAAAAAGTGTGTTCAAAACGGATATTGATTTAAGTTTAAATATTAAAAGATATTTTAACTATTAATTTAATTATGAATATTGTTATCATTTGTAATCAAAGATACATTAATAAAACGTAAACACTTAAAATTACAAATTTGATATTCAGTAAATAAGCGGACTAATCAACATAGAAAGGTACGACGCGTTTGGGTCTCCCTAACAAATTTTGTATTTTATCAAATGTTAATATTAAAAAGGAAAAAATAAGAAATAAAATAATATAAAAAGAGTTAGGCTGCGTTTGTTTTCTTTATTTTGCATCTGAACAGCCTCTGACTGTGCCAAATGTCTGAATCGGTCAGACATTTTGGCAGTCAGACTGTTTGTTTGTTTGTTTTTTTTTTTTTTTTGTTCAGACGCGTTCAGATGCAGTTAGATCTTAATGGTCAAGACTTGGGAGGGGTGTCTTAACGCGTTTGAATGCCTCTTGTTGACACAAAATAACCAAAAAAAAAAAATTTTTTTTTCCCGTTCAAACATGAGTTTTTTTTTTCCCGTTCAGATGCGTTCAGATTCAGACATTTACGCATCAGATTCAGATTCAGACGTGCGGTTCAGATTCAGATTCAGACCCTCTTAATAAACAAACACCACCTTAGTTGATGAAAGTTGGACTTCCTATACACGGTAATCAGGTAGGCCTAAGTCTTTGTTTATTCATTAGGCTATGTGTAATGGGGCACTATACACCTCAAAAAAGCCCCTTTCACACCCCTCTAGCGCACCATTACATAGGGGCGCTAAAGCCCCAAAAAAAAGCCCCAGACGTGAGCAGGTTAGCGCCTTGCCCATTTCAATTTTCAAAAAAATATTACCGTTTGTATTAAATCAAATGGATACTCGCTCCATCCTTTTTATTTATTACCATAGTTGCCTTGAGTTGTGGTTTTTTTTGTTCGACCAGTTAACAAAAAGGAGGGGACGGATATTTTTTTTTTTATGCAGTTTGTTTGAGATGAAGAAAGGAGTTTTGGTGGCTGCAAGGAGATAAAGATTAGGGTTGTTGGTGTGTGATGTTTGTGTCTTTTATAACCTTTTATTTAGGGTTAGATTGATTAAGTTGTTGGGTTTTTTGATTGGGCCGAATAATTCTACATTTCTGGACTGAGTTAGGATAAATAACAAGTACGAACTTTTTCTCTTAAATTCGGTTTGTTGGGCTGAACAAATTTATGTCAGATTAGTTGTGTTTTAGTTTTAAATTATATTGTTTTAAATAAAAATGTATTCTTTTGTTGATTAAAAAAAAAGAAAAAGAAAAAAAAAGGGTGACACGTGTCGCGAAACGCCCCACCCACCATTACACACCTAATGCCCTCAAGCCCTTTTGCTGACTGGGCTGCCACGTGTCAGAAAATGTCCCATGGTCTTGCTTTACCATTACACATAACCTTATAGAAATCAACACAGTTTACTTAACTGGTCACTATACTTTCTTTAGCTCTTTACTTTTGCCCTTCACAAATATTAATGTCTTCAACACTTGATGTAATTATTTTCTTTTAAAATTATCACTGCATGTAGTTTATTTGAAGTTGGTTACTCTTATCTAGCAACTTGGTACCGCTACAAGGCATATGGAAACCTTTTCTAAGGGGGGAGGGAATGGTCCCCAAACTCCCAAACTTCCCCAAATTGCCACCTCATCATCATCAAATAAAAACCCTCCAACTCATTTCACCCCAATCCTTCCCCAAACTTCCCCAAAATGGTGGCAATGGTCCCCAAACAACCCCAAATCCCACATTTTCCACATCACATTTTTTTTCATTTTTTTTTTAATACATAAACTATTTAAAAATAAAACACATATCATTTCATTAAAAATAAAAAAAAAATCCTACAATACTTAAAAAAACAACATTACCTAAAACTTAAAAAAAAAAAAAACACACACATCAACTAAAAACGACATAAAAGAAATTAGATAAAAGAACTAATCATCGAGATACGGCAAGTCTTGAGCCGCTACGTGCTCCGTGAGATCAAATCGAAGGCGGTGATGGACGTCTTCATCTATTAGCTCCGCCACAACGTTTTCGTCATACACCGGTTCCACCGGTCCATCCATAATATGAACCGGTTATATTGCCCTCCCGTCGCCTTTTATTATCATGTTGTGCAAAATAATAGCCGCGTGCACAAACTTTCCAATCTTCGCTTTAGTCATAGCCCGGATAGGTCGAGCTAGAATTTTCCATTTTCCCTTTAAAACACCAAATGCTCGCTCGACATCCTTTATTGCCCCCTCTTGCAACCTCTTGAATTTTATTTCCTTTGGGTCGGTTGGATACGGGTATGCCTTAACAAAGGTTGACCACTTGTTGTAGATTCCATCGGTAAGGTAGTAACCGCGTTTGTAGAAGCGCCCATTCACGTGAAATGAGGTGTTCGGAGCCGTTCCATTTTGCTCCGCAAGATACAAGTCAGACTGATTCAATACGTTGATGTCGTTGTTTGACCCCGGAGCACCAAAATACGCATGCCAAATCCATAAATCCTGTGACGCTGTAACCTCAAGCATAATAGTCGGGACACCATGGTCACCTCTCGTATATTGCCCTCTCAATCTTCTAGGACAATTTTTCCATTCGACATGTGTGCAATCGATGCTCCCAAGCATCCCTGGTATGTGATGTTGAGCCTCATGGGCCTCGAAAATGCGTAACACATCGTGTTGAGTCGGCCTCCGTAAGTACTCTTGACCGTACAACTGAATGATGGCGTCACAAAAATGATCAAGAGCTTCGCGTGACGTTCTTGCAGCCATGCATAAATACTCATCGTACTCATCGGGCGGATTACCCGTTGCGAGTTGCTTAATGGCGGAGGTGCATTTTTGTAGCGCCGTGAAACTTTTCTTGCTACGAGCGTCATAACCTTCTTGAAAATACGGGAATTGCGCTTCAATATCAGCCACTATGCTCAAAAACATGGTTTTATTCATACGAAACTTCTTTCTAAAGTATGCGTCATTGTACTTTGGTTCTTCAACGAACCAATCATTGAGTAGAGTTTCAAGACCAACTTCTCGATGACGCTCAACGTGTGTACGAGGGCGAACGGTGCTAGAGCTTGCCGTGTCTACAACCCATTGATACGAGTCGTGCCAAAATTGCAACGAGCTACCCATGGAATCGTCGGTTGAAGACGGATACATGTACTCTTTGGACGAAGTAGACATTTTTTTAGGATAAAAAGGTTGAGATTTGTGTGGTGATTTTTTTTAATAAAAGTGTTGGATAAGAGATGTTTTTTGGATATGAAATGAGTGTTGTGGTTGAATTGTGTAGTATTTATAGAGTGTATAATTTAAAAAAGGGGTATTTTTTTTTTTTTTTTTTTAATAGCCAAACGGCTATATTTCACAATTTACAACATTTGACCGTTGCTCAACGTATACAATTTCACCTTTCTTCTTCAGTTAACTTCACCGAAAAAATCCCATTTGGCTCGGCGCCGCCTACCGGCGGTGGTGTGCCCGTTCGGCGCCGGCCGGCACCAATCAACACCCCGAGTCCACTCCCTCCCCCTAATGGTGTATTGCCCATCACGCTCGGTTTAGAGTTGTCGCTTCATTACATCTCAAAGCTACATTTGACGTATGGATCCTATACCAAACCCTATATATTGCAACCTTAATCCTTGAATTAACTTAAAGTTGCATACAATTTATTAAAGTTTTCAGACCGCAACTAATTGTGACATTTTTTTTTTGGTGGCTTCTTTTTCCTTGTAGCAAAATTGTTGGTTGAATTGTATAAAAGTTTAATGGTTAAAAGCTACAATAAAGATAAAATGGAGGTTAAGTGTTACTGTATGAGTAAGAGTTAATGGTCAACAGAAGTTTATCATCAAAAACAACATACATGGTTATGTGCAATAATGTGTCTTAACAACCACTTTTCTTGCAATCACATAACTTTTTAATACTTAAGTGATAAAATTATTGATAACTAAAACTAGAGTAGAGATTATTTACATATCGAATGATTACTACATACCAAAAGACAAATCTAAGTCAATTATTTTTCTATAGAGAAAAAATGGAGGACCAAACTTGGCAATTCAAATGAAAGTTTCTTAGACTAGTCTCAGCGGGGAAGGAGTCTCACCAAACGCCCATGAGCTTCTGGACTGAGTGGTCGTCCCTTACCAAACCAGAAATAAAACGGGTAAGAAGGAGAGTGCATTTTTAGCCCCATAACCACAAGACGGGAATACAGCCTACTGAAACTTCTTTGATTTTATCTCACTTTCATTTTAGTATTTTAATTAAAAATGTAATTACACTTATTTTTTATAGTTTAAATTAGGGTTGTAAACGAACCGGACGAACACGAACGGAGCCTTGTTCATGTTCGTTCACTTAATTTTAACCGGACATATAAATGGACAGGAATGGTTAAACGGATGAATTTTCTTGTTCATGTTTGTTTATTAAGAAAATGAGTTGTTCATTTTCGTTTATGATCGTTTATTAAGACACTAAACGAACATAAATGGTCGAACATAAATTAAAATAAACATAGAAACATAAACTTTATTAAATTATATAAAATATATTGTTTTATAACTGTTATTTATTTAAAAAAAAACCAACTTTAAAATTATACAATTAAAAGATATGATATACGAACATAAATAAATAAATGAACATAAACGAACGTTAACGAACACATAATCGGATGTTCACGAACATAAATGAACGGACGTGACCTTTGTTCACGTTCGTTCATTTAACTAAACGAACGTAAAATGTTGTTCATGTTCGTTCATTTAATAAATAAACGAACTTTTTACCAAACGGTTCATGAAATGTTCACTAAACGTTCAGTTTGTTTACAGCCCTAGTTTAAATATCTCATAAACTGTTAATCGTTAGTAAAAACAAATTATACCGGTGTTACGATCATTTTCTTATATTTCATTAGACGGCCACTTTCATATATTTTTGACGAATTATTTTTTTCAGTTTTTTTAAGATTTTTCTGGTATTGATATTCGCATGATATATCACATGTGATTTAACACTAATATGATTGTTCAAACACTAAACAATTGTACTAAAATTGGCAAAAATATTTGTGTATAAATCAAAGATTTTTCTCCTTTTTTGCAATGAAAAACACACATTCATGACTAACCAACCATATATCATACACTGTATGTGAATTATAGATTATAGCCGTTCATTTATGAAACTTCTATAATCGCATGTGATGTGGTTAAAATCACATGCGTTTGAGATCACGTCTGGTAAAAATTACATGTGATTTATTTGTGTTTTATCTAATTTTGACGAATTAACTGAAGTACAACTCGAAAAAGAATGTGATTTTTGAAAAGCTAAAAATATCTAGTTTTGAAAATAGAAAACGATGAAACTTTTAGAATTTTGTAGAAAAAATTATCTTCATTTTACTACATGTTTAAATATCTGAATATTCAAATTATTGTTGAATCACATATGATTTCTCATGTAAGTTTCAACAACGAATGAAAAAAGGACGAAAAACGTGAAAAAAGTGAAAATAGTTAAATACTTGTCGCGATATATCAAACGAGTTTGAATATTAAAAAAGTTATATATTTTCTCAAACTTCTATGAAGAAAGTGTAATGATTGGAAGTTCAAAAATTATGTTTGATATATGGTTGGAAAGCTACATATTTGTATTTTTTTAATGCAAAAAAAATGGGAATCATTTAGAGTTTTACACAAATACTTATGTCTATTTTACGACAACATGTTGATTGTTCAAACTTGCAAATTAGTGTTATATCACATGTGATATATCATATAAACTCATGCACCAAAAATACCCAAAAAAAAGTTTTTTGAAAGTATATAAAGTTCCCTATATTGAAATATAACTAAATGATTGCTGTAATCGTGTAATTTGTTTCATCTAACGATTAACAGTTTTGAAATATATTTATTTACAAAAAAGAAAAGTGACAGTAGCTTTAATTAAAAAAGAGAGGTGAGAGCGAATGCAAGTGAATGTTTTATTTTAGTTAAAAATGAGCGGCTAATATAGGTCACTTTATCTTTATTTTTTTAGTGTGTCTAATATATCTCACCTCTTATAAAAGGGTTGTGTTATACAAACCCTCCCTATATTGTCACATCAGGGGGGGTTGGTCAAACCGTACAACCCGCGATGCACACCATACAAACCAACGATGCGTGCAATGATTGGAAACCCTCCATATGGGAGGGTCCAAATAACTTGCCCCCCTTATAGAAATAGAAAATATTTTTCCATTTCAGTCTACATATTAAGTAAACTGTATGTTGTATAAGTCTAATTTTTATTTTTGACATTAAAGCACAAACGAGGGGATATTATGCCTACTGTAAGGTTTTTTTGAAAATAATAAGTAGTCAGATTTTCAGTTAGTTCAACTATAAAACTTAATGAAGTTGCAGCCTCTTATTAGCATACTCTGTTTCAATTTTTTGAGATTTTTTTGATAAAAGGGATTATAACCGTTGAATATATTAAAATAAAATGAGTTTAAGTACACGAAGAGTAGCAATGAACTACTCTTAGAAATAAGCTACATGGATCGAACACCCTCGATCCATGACAACCAAGATAAAGATACCAATTATATCAAAACGATTACATGCTAAAGCATCTACAGTGAAGCAGGTATTTGTATCTCCACACGAAATTTTCCAAGTCTGCTTCATCTTGACAGCTCGAGCATTCTGCTTGAACTTGATTAATGCAATCTTCAGTCGATCTAACCGTGTCCAAAATAATGTTCGATACATCCTCCGGTCTCTTTGCGGGTTTACTATGTACTCGACCATTTCATTCCTGCCAAATAAAATAAGATGATGTTGCAAGTAAAAGACGACCCACAATACTTGTTACCTTGTTGCTTTTCGAAATGGGAAGTATCTAATCCATAGCATCATCCCATATGGAAGATATATTAGGAAGATCACCCTCCTTTAGAACTATATACCACACCTTTGTCGAGAATGGACATTCGAAAAACAAATGTTCATGAGAATAACGGTGTCCTTTACACAATGGGCATTGAAGCAGGTTTAAGTCGGCACCTATGCCGACATCCCATTGCTTCATTCTGTCTTGGGTTTTAAGACGTCTCCTCATGATGATTCCTAAATGAAGTGAATGACAAGGTGTTAGACTCACTTTTTTATAAAGATGTCGTCACTCACGTGACAACCATTGTGATACATGCAAATACTTTGTGAGATATGTTGATGCTCCCGAACGACAACCATTGTGCTACAGTCTCCGCTGCGTGTTAGAAGACTAAAGAGAGTTGTCGTTTCAGGAGGGAGCAGAAAAGAATAAAGGGCTCACTAGTTAGGAGGGAGTAATAACCTAACTAGTACATTACAGTTGAAGTTCAGAGCTACAAGGATGTGTGTCGTCAGCACCAAAGATCGAAGCTGCGATCTTTTGGAATAGAGAACTTCAAGTCTGCCTCAGGATCTAGACTACAGAGACTCTGCGCTTCAACAAAAGTTTATTATTGTAATTTACTTTATTTATAGGTCTCTTTGTAACCATTCACTTGTGACGACATCTTGGAGGGAGATTGTTAGACTCGTTTTTTTATAAAGATGTCGTCACTCACGTGAATTGGACTAGATGTGTATTAAGTAGCTAACGCAGGGACTACTTATGTTTAAATGGCAAAGATAGTGATGTAAAAGGTCCTATAAATACCCCACATGTCTCTCCATGTGGGGTGTGGATACTTGTGTATTATTTGTTTTATCATCTTTCAATAAAGATAAACATTCAGTCACTCCACCCTCTCACTAACTTCTCTCTAGAAAGATGAATACCTTCATCTTTAACAGCCAACCGAGGCCACCCGAACCACAGAAACACATGATATTGGTCTATATCACAAGGAATACCGAATTTAGACTAAACCAAGTGATACCGGTTGATGAAATTACCCTGATCCCTAATAGCATGCCACACTTTATGACTAGAGAATGGTTTGAACAGACCGTCATACATTTTCCAATATAGCATATCCTCATTATCATGCAATAATAATGGAACAGTAGCATTGTTCAAAGTAGGATATCTGCTACACCAAGAATGGGGCCACACCCTAGAATTATTAACCACGACATCAGCCACTTTGCTTTGAAGACTAAAACCCGCACTATTTGTTGCTCTATTCGTCACATGGTCCATTAACGAGCTATGTTCGTCCCATTTATCAAACCAAGTATACGCCTTTTTACCGTTTCCTAACCTGTACCATATATGAGGACGTATTAGATGTCGAATACTCAACAATTTACGCCAACCCCAGATAATATTTGAAGCTACACGAACATCCCAAAAGCTCATATTCGTCAACTTGTATGAATGAATCCATCGAACCCACAAAGTTTCCTTGTGCGTTAATATCTTCCATACCTGGGATGACATAAGAGTTGCATTAAATTTCTCTAACTTTCTAACGCCAAGACCTCCTTCAACTTTGGGAAAGCATAAATCATCCCAAGATGTTTTGGCTCTACTAGGTTTCAAAGTTCCTTGACACCACAAAAAACCGCACATCAATTGTTCTATGCCCATGAATAATACCAACCGGTAAAATAAACATAGATGCCCAATAAACATGCATATACAAAAGAACATAACTGACTAATTGAAGCCTTCTCACGAAAGATAACCACTTATTCTTCCAATTTCCCATACGCTTTTAAACCCGCTCCACAAGAATCTTGCAATCCTTATGAAGGTGCCTAGACGAAATAAGAGGAACTCCTAGATACTCTGTTTCATTTAATGAACTCTCAAACTATTATTTTTATAATGTTTTTACTATTTATTATAGGTACTATTATCAAACACAACAGTGGCGTAGCTGAGCTAGCGGAGGCTCTTTGCAAAAATTTATTTATAATGTATTGTATCTATCTAGCTTTAATTTTTTACTCCCTCTGTCCAAAAATATAGTCCCCATTTCTATTTCAGGATGCCTGAAAATAATAGTCTACGTTTTGTGTCAACCAACAAAAGAGAGTTTAGTGGGTGGGATGATATTTAAATTGTTAAAGAGTGCAGTGGTCTTACTTTTCCTAAATTTGTGTGCTTTTTTGTCCAGGGATAATAATTTCGAGACAGAGCAAGTATGAGTTTTTTTGTTACTCTCGACCACTTAAAGAAGAGTTTGACAAATGTTTAGAACATAAGTTCATATTGTTAGATAATAAAGGCCTACAAGCCCATTGGGTTCGACCTGTTTAGTTGCTAGGTTTTGTTTGGGTTAGTCCTTATTTAATCTCTTGTAATCTTCATAGTTTATTGAATGAGATTTATACAATTTTCAGTATTCCCTCTAATTTCTACATGGTATCAGAGCTATGAAAAAGGGAAAAAAAAAATTGTTCGTGCTTGCATGCTTCAAGTCAGTTAAGAAGAAGAAAAATAAAATATAGGTCCGTCGTTGCTCACTATTCGTTCATAACTGCCATTTATGTTATGATTAATAAATCAAAGAAATTGTTTGATTGCTAGATTGTGTTTGGTTCATGAAGTTAAAGCAAAACCATGTTGGATAATACATGGCAGTTAGTGGGCAGTAGGATAATTAAATATGAATTTGAGGCAATGTTGTTGATGTAATCATTCTTAAGCCATAATATGATCGTCGCATTAAGGTTTGATCATTTTACTGATTTGATTATTTTGTCTTAGTTTATGGCGTAGTTTGCTTTAGTTTGTTAGGGTTTGGTTCTCATCTGAATTGGTATTGTTATTAGTATTGGATTTTGAATTGGGAATTGGTTTTGTACTGGTGATGGTGATGCATCAGTTGAGTCGTTATGTGTAGCATTTCGGCATCAACAACATGCTTTGGTTTCGCCGGGTTTCGCCTGATTCTAGTTGGTTCTACATTTGGTTACGTCTGGCTTTGCATCTGTCTGATTAATCTGGTTCTGCATCTGAGTTCGCCTGGTTACACATCTGATTATGTGTCTACATTTTTCTGTGTGAATCTGCTTTCATCTGTCTGCATCTGTCTACCTGAATCTACTCTCATTCATCTCTGTAATTATGTTGCTTTGCTATGATTTTGATGACTTTCGTCCGTCTATTTCAGACTTGATTGTTGTTGCATTGTTACAGTTTAGATTATATTGGATTGAGACTCCGTCTAGCACCGAGTTTGCACTATAAGACACTCCAGTTTAGATTGTATTGGATTGAGACTCCGTCGGGTTCCCGAGTCCTTATTTAATCTCTTGTAATCTTCATAGTTTATTGAACCTGATTAATACAATTTTCAATATTCCCTCTAAATTCTACACATACATTATTAACATTTTTATGCAGAAAGTAAAATTTTGAAGCACCAAAATATATATAGAGATATATATTTTTAAGCCCTTACAACTTTGAGACCCATTTCAGTTGCACACTTCACACACTCTCAAATACGTCTCTCAAACACAATTTTATTTAGACTTATCCAATACATCTAGTAGATATATGTCTTTTTGAATCCGATACATCTAGTAGATATATGTCTTTTTGTATTTATTTATTTAAATAGTGACCAAACAATATTTACGAGTAATAAGTGTTATTCAAATTATCTCAACCTTGATCAATAACGTTTTCCTACCGGTTTTTGACAAAATTGAAACTACACCTGCAACACTAAGTACACAACTAATAGATGCTCCAACCAGTATTGTGAAACAGCACAACGTGAGAGATGTCATAAGACTGATATAAACTTGACAATAACTTTCAAAAAAAAAAAATTATTATTTTTTCCATGTATCACACAAACAATATCTACATCAAATAATACATCAAAAGTAGTGAAGCCAACTAAACAACAATTTGGAAACAAAGTTTCCTTCACTCTGTTTTGAGTTTTGACTCTTGGTCTCTTAAACTCTGTTTTATTTTATAAACTCTCACAGTCTCACATCTAATAAACATAATAATACGGCATGCCGTAGTTATTATAGTAGTATCCGTAAGGAATAATTTGCCAAGTCACCTCGGCTGGCTTTTTTTCCTTAACCTCGGGTTTCTTCTCCTCCACGTTACCAACAGTCACTAGCTCCGTGTATCCTACACCTTTCCTTAGTGAAGTTGCTAGTTTGACCGAGTCGATACCTTCCCCTGTCACTGCTATCTGGTCTGATCCGACGAAAGATGCTGATTCAACTCCTGTTTATCAATTGAAAGTTACAAGTCAATAACATGGTTGCAAATCATTTTCAAAAAAAAAAAAAAAAAAAAATCTTTACAACAAGATATAATGAAATTTTAGTAAGTAATTAATGCAACTTACTCTTCAAATATTATTGTAACTCAATATTTCAATAGCTTAAAGCTAGTCGAATAGTTTCTCGAATGATTCGTATTTAAACTCCATAACAAGCTAGAATAAAGTTGGAAAACTTTCCAATAGAGAAACTTTATGAATCGTGATCTTACCATCGAGACTAACAGCTATCCTCAAAGCTTTACGAGATTTCTTGTCATTCTCCATCGTCACTCTAACAACAATCTTTTGCTGCAAAAAAATTATAAATAACGCAAATTGAGATCAAGTTTTCCAAAAAAAACAACTGAACCAAATGATTTAGAAAAAGATGTACCTTTGCCATGGATGATAATACGATAATGAAAGAATGATACTCCGTATTAAGTTTCTATTTTGTGTGTGTTGTTCGTTGAATGAAGTGTGAGGTTGTGGGAATGAGTGACAAGGTTTTTAAAGAGTCTCGTGGAGTATACAGGGGACTAGGGGAGTAGACGAATAACACTTGGATACGAAGCTTCGTGTTATGACGACAACAAATATGACGTAAGTTTCTTTATCATTTCCTTATTTGATATATATATATATGTCAATTTCTTATTTATTACTATTATTAAGTTAAGACGCGGAGTCGCGGACCATTCTACATAAATATAAGACGCGTTTGGGAATTCACTTGACCAAAATTTTATTTAATATAAAACGACTATGTTTATGATGGTCTTGTTACTTGACTTGTACAGTACTATTCTTTTTCTTTTTAGGTGTTGATGTATGTATTTCTAACTAACGATTAGTATTACACAAGATTGTAAAAATCGCGAATTGATAGTCGGGCGGTTCATCATTTTGTAGCTTGTAATCGGTTTAGGCGGGATTAATAGGTGATTAATCGGATTGCCATTTTTGGTAAATTTTGGGCATTTCCCGCAAGTTTTATACAATTTTTGCAAGTTTTATGAATTTCCGGCAAGTTGTTTTCTAAAAAACAATTTGTGATAGATTTAAACAGTTACTATAAGTGATCAAAATAAGTTTATGATGAGTTTTGCGTACTTCCGGCAAGATTTGTAGGTTTCCGGCAAGTTTGTAGGTTTACCACCATTGGCTGCCGTTGACCTTTTTGTTTGACTCAGTTACATAAATCGGCAAGGTTGGTGGCCCTGTAGCGCTTAGGCGGCGATTAATCAGCCTTGTAGACTTTTTTTGCAACACTGATATTACATGTATAGGTTACAAAATTTTGTATGTTTTAAATATATACTAAACTTTTATTTTGTTAACTTCTATCGCTAAACTTATAACAAATGACATTTAAGTCATTATTCAATAAGTTCAACAATAATGTGAGTGACTTGAAAACGTATTTTCTGATAAGGTATGTAATCTAAATGTCATGTTTCATACATTTTATGATTTACTTGAAATAAAAACTACTCCTAGTTCAATAACCTAGTTGTATAAAAACACAAAGTACAATAACCTCCGTGTATATTAACTCGCAAATAACTAGAATTAGTGAAAATAATTATACATATATGTCTTTGGTCGTTTTAGTTCAATATAATTATTTGCCTTCCGTGATTTTTTTTTTTATTGTTTATTTTTTTTATTTTTTCACTAGTATTGCTATAATAAGATAGTTTTGTGGTTATATATTGTGAGATATCTAGTTGTCATTCAAAAAAAAAAAAAAAAAAAAAAAAAAAAAAAAAAAAAAAAAAAAAAAATGTGCATGAAATAATCGATATTTTGTCTCTAGTTTTTGTTGTGATTATTGAAGATTCATCTTAATTACGACATTACATTCATAGATATCAAAATTAAACTATGATCAAGTATACTTTTAAACTATACTTTACAGATTTTATAGTATGAAAATAATGATTAAGATATATAACGTCGAATGCTAGTTTGTTAATTTAAATTTTAAGGCATTAAAATAAAATAATAAGAATTGGTTAATGAGGTCGAACTTGCGATACACGGCTATCAGTTGACCGAAGTCGTTGTTTATTAAGTAAACTAGAAAAAAGAAAAATGAAAGGGACAACTTATTTTAACGGCCACTATAATATTTTGTGTTCTTCACTTTTGCCCTTAAAAATATCACAGTTGTCAATATCTGATGTCGAATAGGTATTATTGCATGTCAAGTTCGAAATGAAAAGAATAACTTGATTATTTTTATATGATACTTAAGCCTTTCTAAAAAAAAAAATTATATGATACTTAAACTTTAATTTTTTTTTTAAAGTAAAAATTACCTGAATGACTATTAGGACCGTCTTTAAAGGTGTGTAAGGTGCACGACTTCTCAGAGCTCCAAAAATTTTAGAGACCTCAAAATTTGTCCCGTTAACAATTATATGCATATGTATACATATTTTTCACGATAAAAAAAGTAGTGGTCCTGGGAATTTAACCCAATTTTATTCATCTTTTTAGTTTGCACATAAAAAAACATTGGAAAATTAACCTAATTTTATTCAATCTTTTTATTTAGTTATGGTATATAAGGGTATAAGGTTTAGTGTTTAGTGGTTAGGGTACATTAAACCTTTTGAGTTATATAATTTTTAAGACATACGACTCTGCCAGTTCTGCCAACTCTCAATACGACGTTGAACTTCTTTAGCATCCTCATTATCAAAGTGATGGCGTTCCGCCCATTCAATCATTTGATCTAGTGTGTAATCAACTTGTGTTATCTCCTTTTTACCATCTTCACTGTCACATTTATAGTCTGTTATTACATGACTCATTATTTCTGCAAACGTAGCATTTGGACAAACCGAAGATAACTCAAAAGGATGAAGGTTGTGTGTTGGTGCAAGAAGTAAATGAAGTAGTTGATAGGTTTAAGCTGATTAAATGTTGCAAATAACTAGTTAACATTCTAGTTCATATGTAACTATGCATGACATCCTGAATATCATGGCAAACTAGTGCAACATAGAGAAATCATAATAAATGAAGATAGTCGTCTGTAATTACGCAAATGAAATTAAGTATCGTAAGCAAGCAATGTGTAAATTGTCAGTTATGAGAATGATTATGGTACTGAATGTTGTGATTTTATTGATTCTCCAAAGTAACATTACATCGAACATATATAACCATATACCGACTATTCTAGATTATGGGCTAGAGCCCATTACAATAGACACAATACGGGCTAGGCTAACACTCCCTTGCAGTCGCAGCGGGAGGACACCGGACGCTGAGGCTGGAGCGAAATTCTTCAAACAGTGTAGACGGTAAGCCTTTCGTGAAAATATCTGCATATTGGTAACGTGAGGGAACATGGAGAACCCGAACCTAACTAGTGGCAACCAAGTCACGAACAAAATGAATATCAATCTCTATGTGCTTCGTTCGCTGATGCTGAACCGGATTACATGCCAAGTAGACTGCACTAACATTGTCACAGTAGACTAGCGTAGCGGAAGATAAAGGTGTGTGAAGCTCACGAAGTAAATTCCGTAACCAACAAGTTTCAGCAACAGCATTTGCAACCCCACGGTATTCTGCTTCGGCACTAGAACGAGATAGAGTTGGCTGTCTCTTAGATGACCAAGATAAAAGGTTGTTGCCAAGGAAAACACAGTAGCCGGAAGTGGATCTCCTAGTAGTGGGGCAACCAGCCCAATCCGCATCAGAATATGCTACCAAGGATGAAGTAGAAGAAGCAAACAACTGTAACCCATAGTGTAATGTACCCCGGACATACCGCAAAATCCGTTTAAGAGCTGATAGATGAGGCTCTCGAGGATCATGCATATGAAGGCAGACCTGCTGAACTGCATATGATATATCTGGGCGAGTGAATGTGAGATATTGAAGAGAACCTGCAAGTTGGACTCAGTGTCAACAGGAGTCCGACTAGGATTACAATTGACCATATGAGCTCTCTCCAAAACCTCAAGTGCATATTGCTTCTGAGATAAAAACAACCCTGTAGAATCACGAGAAACAGAGATACCCAAAAAGTAATTAAGTGGACCCAGATCAGTCATAGCAAACTCCTGATGTAAGGAACTAATAATCCGCTGTAACAAACTATCAGAAGAAGCTGTGAGAACAATATCATCCACATATAATAATAGATAGGCAGTATCCGTCCCCTGTCTGTATATAAATAATGAAGAGTCACAGCGACTATGTGAAAATCCAACCCGAGTGATATAAGATGCAAATCGCTGAAACCATGCTCTAGGGGCCTGCTTGAGCCCATACAGAGACCGCTTCAATAAACACACATAATCAGGGGGCATAGAGTCTCGAAATCCTAGAGGCTGATGCATAAAAACAGTCTCGTTCAAATCTCCATGTAAGAAAGCATTCTTGACATCAAGCTGGTGAATCGGCCAATGTCGAGAAGTAGCTAAACTTAGTACAGTCTGAATAGTGCCCGGTTTAACCATCGGACTAAACGTCTCATCCACATCAACCCCCTCCAATTGATTACTACCGTTGGCCACAAGACGAGCCTTGTAGCGACTAAGAGAGCCATCAGCCAAATACTAGTGGAGAAAAAGCCACATAGAGCGAATAATGTTGGTGTCCGTGGGTCTAGGCACAAGAGTCCAAGTTCCATTCTTAATAAGTGCAGTGTATTCATCACGCATAGCATTTTGCCAATTAGGATCAGTAAACGCATCACGATAGGTTTTTGGTAATGGTGAGACTGAAGACACATGCATATTGAGACGCTCAGTGGGACGATTAGTCCCTACACGAAATCGTGTGACCATGGGATGAATTGAGACAGGGTTTAGGTTATTAGGAGGATTTGGGATAATATGTTGGTGTTGGTGCGCGGGTGGTGATGTATTTGGTGTCTGTTGTTGGGCGGCGGGTGGTGATGGGGATGGTAATGGGTCATGGGTTACGTGATGTTGGGATGTATTAGGACTGGTGGGAATTGGTGTTGTTGGCTCGTTTGTGGGTTGAGGCACAATGGGTTGCATAACGGGGGCGGATGGAATAAATGTAGGATTTATATCTGGTGAGTCATCCAAGAAATTGTATTTGGGTACCGATGTTGGTTTAGGGGTGCCATATGGAAAAACAGTTTCATCAAAAGTTACATGACGAGAAATGATTATTTTATTGGTGTTTAAGTCGAGGCAACGATACCCACGATGATTTGAAGCTTGTCCCAAGTAGATGGAGGTTGTGGCGCGTGGTTCAAGTTTGTTATTAGGATATAAGTGGGGGTAACATAAGCAGCCAAATGTGCGTATAAGGCTATAATCCGGGTTTTGGCCAAACAGTCGGGTATACGGGATTTCGTTGGCAATAGCTGTGGAAGGTAAGAAGTTGATTAAATAGACAACCATGTTTAAAGCTTCAACCCAAAAGGTTGGTGGAAGGTTGGCCTGGAAAAGTAGTGTTCAAATGAGGTTGTTGATGGTGCGAATCATCCGTTCTGACTTCCCAATTTGTTGAGATGTCTTGGGGCATGAGAAACGAAATTGAATGCCATTGTCGGCAAAAAGTTTATGATGAAGCGAAAAGTGTACCGCTTTTAGGGGGTCATTTAAGCCCTAAATCGTATTTATTTGATCAAATATTGCCCTAAATCGTTCCTTTTGTCATTTTAGGTACTTTGGAGAAGAAATCTGGAAAAGGAAGCATTTTGGACGTTTTTTGGAGCATAAAAGTGAAGAAAACGACAAAGTCTCAAAAATATGCTGGAAAGTACATGTGACGGCGTCAAGCTCTATTGTGACGCCGTCAGACCTTGATAAGCCAGAGAAATTTTGGAAGATTAAAGGGGGACGGCGTCAAGAAGGTCGTCAGGCCTTGATAAGCCAGGGAGGATTTTGGAGGATTAAAGAGGGACGGCGTCAAGAAGACCATCCGGGAACCCTAGCCACGGCGAGGTGACGGCGTCAAGATCTATAACGTGACGCCGTCAGATACTAAGTTCTATATATAGTTTTGCAATTTTTTGTCATTAGTGTGCAACTTTGTAAGGAGAAACCCTAAGACGAATTTCTGCCATTTTTAAGGGTTTTCATACCCTTGGATCTTCCATGTTTAATTGAAGATAAGTAATCACTTAATCAATCAATATGTCTATGTGTTGTTTGATTATATCTTGTTCTTGTCTTTTAATTAACATGCTAGGCTAGATTTATCTTGTGTTTGCTTAGATCTAATGAAACCTAACTATTGATTATTAGTTGTTAGTGTGTTAATTGTATTGGATGATTGTTTATCGATGTTAGGCTTAAGAAAACTGGCTAACCTCCTATACGGTAACTTGCTTGAACGTCTTAAGAAATATGAACCAATGCGTACTAGGTTTATATGGTTGTATTTAATGCATGAGCGAATTCTAGTGATCCCATGTTAGGAGCTTCTTAGACGGCTCGACATAGGAGTGAAGTAGGAGCTTGTAGAGTTGGGGAAGTACGTACGCCACCCCACGATTGGTATTAAGGAATACACCCGTCATCCACGCAATTAATACACACTAATCAACCGGTAAAAGATAGTTAGGGAGTAAGAAAATCTAAGTAAACACATTTCTCTCCATATAAGTTTCACAACCTTTTCATTTTCAGTTATTTTATCTTATTTGCATTTGTAGTTATTTGGGTTAGTTGACTAGCAACTAATTCCGCCCACTCTTTCAAACCCGAGATTTTACTTGCTTTCATAAAAATTATAAAAATACAAAAAGAATCTTCCCTCACCCTTAGACCTATTAGAGTAGTTTTTCAATCCTAACGACACTATTCCCCTAGAGAACGATCAATCCCCCGGTACTTGCCACTTCACTATACTACATCGGTCAGGTACACTGCCTGGTGGGGATTGCAAGCCTCTTGAGATCCCTCGAGAGGTAAAACCTGTTGTAAGGTCGCAAAACCACGCATCAAGTTTTTGGGGCCGTTGCCGGGGAATAGTTATTGTTTAGGTTGAATTTTTATTTTATTAGGTCTACTCACTAGATTTCTTTCTAGTGAGATTTTTATTTTATTTTTTCTAGATTTTCTTTAGTCTATCTTTTTTCTTCGTTTCTTTGTTCGTAACCATTACCATCCGACATCATGGAAGGTGGTAATATCCTCGATCCCAACAACCCACCACCACAACAACACCCACCTCCTAGAGCCCGTACATTAGGAGACTACTCCCGTCCTAGCCACCATGGCTATCGAAACACCATTGAGCTCACTCAAGGAGCCAATGTCACTCCCTTGCGATCCGACACCATCCGGTTGGTGCAAAGCGGATGCGCATTCCATGACTTCGTTCCGAAGATCCTAATCAACATCTCAAGGACTTTCTCAAAATCGTTGATTCCATAGACCTTGATGTTGCCACTCGAGAGACGACCCGACTGCGTCTCTTTCAATTTTCTTTGCGGGACCAAGCTAGTCAATGGCTAGAGCGTTTACCCGCAGGATCCATCACCTCTTGGGATGATCTCACCACTCGTTTCCTCGCTCAGTTTTTCCCACCAGGAAGAACTACCAAGCTAAGGAATGATATCTTGATGTTCCAACAACATCAAGGCGAAACCCTCTACGAGGCATGGACTCGATTCAAGGACTTACTCCAAAAAGTCCCTCACCATGGCATAGAACTTTGGCTCCAAGTCCAAATCTTCTATGACCATATCAATCTCTCCACGAGGCAAACCATTGACCAATCGGCCGGTGGTAAGCTGCGTGATCTAAGTGCGGAACAATCATGGGCTCTCCTAGAAGATCTTGCTCTTTATGACAACGAAAGTTGGAGTGATCCCCGTGATTTGAATAAAACGGTCAAGGCAATATCTTTGCCTTCGAACAATTCAAGCACTTCCGACCGTAGGATCATAGAACTTGAAGACCAAGTCAAGTTTCTTATGAAATCCTACGAGGCTCCTAAACCTTCAAGCCAAGTGAACAAAATCACTTCTTCATGTGAATTATGTAGTGGTCCCCACGACACTCGTGATTGCATGGAACTCCCCGAACAAGCTTTTGCGGACTACGCATCCTCGCGTACCGACGGAGCGGGAGACAAGTGGTACACTTTCAAACCCGAGCCAAACCCCTACGGTGATTCATACAACCCCTCATGGAAAAATCACCCAAACCTTAGATGGAAACAAAACCAAAACGCACAACAAACCAATTCTTCCAACCCACCTAATCGTTTCCAATCAAGCGGTTCCAACTCGAACCGTACTTTCAATAACAATCCTTCTAACAATTATGGTAGTACCAATAACTTTGAAGGATTGATGGCCCAATTTATGGCATCTCAAGAAGCTCGTTTAGCCAAGTTTGAATCCGAATTCAATCAACAACAAACGGAGATGACCAATAAAATTGACAACTTATTGAAAGCCCTCAACAACCAAGTGCTATCACCTCCACATAAGGACGCTAGGAACACAAATAGCGGACCCCAAGTAAAAGACCCCTCTTCATCCAAACACGTCCACTTCGTCAACATTGTCACTATTAAACCAATTGATAGGAATGAGGATAATGGTGAACCTGAGGATGAGGTTAAGAAAGTCGAGGTTGATAAAGAAGTTAGGAAGAGTGAGATTGAAGAAGTAGATGATGATGAGGACTACTTCAATAGGCTACCCACTAAGGAAGAGCGCGCATATCATACAAACTTATTCGATGACCCCGAGACACCATACTTCCTAGGTAGACCAATTATAAAAATGGGCGACCCTTCTAATCTCAACATACCATGCAACATCGGACATTTGCATGTGTGGAAAGCTTACATCGACCTTAGATCGCCCATAAACATCATGACTAGAGCCCACTACAACTTGATAATGAAAGATCAACTTGGGTATAGGATGTTCCCTGATAAGGGTTGGATGAGTAACTTCACGGGAAGAGTTAAGGGATTACCGGTTTATGTAGGAAACTTCACCTATGTCACCGACTTTGTAATTGTAGAAGATATCCGCCCAATAGTCGATGCATCCTTAACTCAAGTAGTTTTTGGAAAACCATTTGTTGAGGTCTCTAGAATGACTTATAAACCTTCCTTAGGGATAGTTAGATTTAAGGATGAGACCGATGAGGTAAACTACCAAATGCCATATAAGATAGAGCAATTCCAACACTTGTAAAATGTTGAGAAGGAGCTTAAGCAAGCGGTCTACTATAGGAATGATGAGGATAGAAATAAAGGAGTAGACTATGTTATGGAAAGGATATCCGGTTTCTACAAGGATTGTTTGGAATTAGGACCAGAATATAAAACCGGAAATGAGAATGGCCTAGGAACCGTGACCAATGATGGAGTCACGTAATGTACGGTGACTTTGAGTCTAGCTACAAGACTCGTTAATAAAGAAAAGCGCTTCTTGGGAGGCAACCCAAGCTTTATTTGTTTAATTGTTTGATGTTTTTATTTTATTTGTTTGTTTGTGTCATATATGCTTAATCATAATTGTTTAATTTTCATGTTTCGAATAATTTGTGAAAATGCTTTATCTTGTTTTTAACCTCGTCTTAATTGCATATAAAGGTATTTTACAAAAAGATAAGTGTAAGGGAAATCTAAATCGGTTTATTAGAACACAAATGAACATGAATAGTAACAATATTAAATTAACATACATATTAGTAATTGTTGGAGTCAAATGCTTGTATCGAGTCATAATGATGTTTTGCAGGATTTTCAGGAAGTAAGGTATAGGTTTTTCCAGAAATTTTCCGGAAACTTAACATGAGAATTCTGTCAGATCATTTCTGACGGCGTCAGGCATTACAACCTGACGGCGTCAGGCATTACAACCTGACGGCGTCAGGTTTTAATTTTCTAAAATTTTTGAAAGTTTTGTTTTCATAAAAAGTTTTTATTAAATCTCTAACTTATAAACTCCAGGAATCTGCAAAATTATCATTCCACAAGCATTATATCCTTATATAGAATTTATCCCGCCGATGTTATGCAGGTTTTCGTGTTTGTTTTCTCAGGTTTAACAGGTTATTTTGGACAAGGAGATGTATGTGGAATCAAGCTTTTGGCGATGCTTTAGTCTTGAAGCTTCTACATTCTCTTGGAAGAAGATCTAACCATGTTACCTCTTTATCCACCAAACGAATCAGGGGAGTATTTGATTTCATTCTTTTACCTTATTTACTTTTACATCTTGTTATTTGAACATTGGGGACAATGTTCATCTTAAGTGTAAGGGGGGGGGGGGTAAAGTACGATACTTTAGAGAATGCTTTTACGCTTGATTTTTGTTTGTTTAATGGTAAATGTGTAATAAAACTGAGAGAAATACCTGTTAAGGCAATTTTAGTGCCAAATTTAAATTTTTTTACAACATATAGGAGTGAAACTTTGATCTTAATGAGCGTCTCATGGATAGGAGTTATATGACTAGCACAAAAACCGTACCACTAAAAAATTTTCCACCCCCAAATATGTGAGGTTCGCCCCTAGAATTGGTAGGAAAAGCATTTATGCTATGATGTGTGTACCGGTAGCACTTAGATTCTAGAACTTGCGTTAGGACCATTCCGAGGCCACAAGTGAGACTACATTCGTGTAGTTAGATTTACTACATGATAAGAGGCATTAGGATTAACCCATTGTTTTACACCTGTGTTTTTGTTATAATTACATTGGCTACATTGGTCAAGTAATTCTCCCACACCCTTTGCGTTGTACTCATTTTTAGTACACGATACCCCTAGTACACCCCTCAGAGCCTATCTTTTCGTTTCGACCTTTAAGCATTTTACTTAAAGGAAGAATTTGTTACACCCCACTTAAATGTACACCCAAATCGCCTTAGCCTACCTTGTATGCACTCATTTTTAGTGCATTATTGTGACAACATTTGTTTAAACCCCAAGTTAATTATCTAATTGATTACATGGTTGCTAAGTCGAGTCATATCCTTGTACATATTGTTTTGGGACGATTGGGACTCATGGGTAAAGTACTAGTGTAATGGAGTAATGGGGAAGAACAACATTATTACCCCCATATGTGCTAAATATTTTAAAAGTACTCCAAGTGTTTCAATTATCTTAATTCGAGTCATTAGAATAGTTGCAACGCCCCTATGATGTATTATTTTGGATGGTAGGGCAAGAGTGTATGAAAAAAAAAAAAAAAATCAAGAAAAATACAAAAAAATGAGAAAAAGAAAAGTAGAAAAAACATACGGACTACCATCCCGTTTCATTTTATGTTTATTTTATGTTTTTGTTATTTTGTTTTTAGCTTAAGTCGAGTCTAGTCTTGGCTTAGCAACGCCATATTGTACATGTAATTAATCAAGATCTTTAACTCGCCACCAGTAAAATATCCCTTATCCAACAAATCCGTGTTTATCATATCCCTACACCTAACGTTATAACCCGTTTAAAAGCCCTCTTTGATAGTTTATCTTAGGTGCTTACGCCTAGTGGAGGAGGTTTTTGATCCTTTCCCAAGCCTATGGTAATCTATTTGCTATGACAGGTAGTGAGAGATATTATCCGTTTTCATTTATGAGAAATACTTTTATGACACCTGAGAGATGTGAGTATCTAAACACTACTTGTGAGGTGCTAGTTTGTAATCTCCGTGCTTATTATGATTAAAGTGGAATGACTATTTGTTGTAATTACTTTTATATTAGCGTTAAATGACCCCTAACTTGTATTTTGATTAGAATAAAAGCGCATTTGCTTGAGGACAAGCAAATCTCAAGTGTAAGGGTATTTGATGAAGCAAAATGTAACACCCCAACCCGGCAAGGGTAAAGATATCACAACAATGGCTTCATATCAGATTACAAGCATTAAATCCAAACATCATAAGTCCATAGCATATATGGTCAAAGGAAATAAGTCAACACAACTTATGTCCAAAACAGAAATAACCGAAGTACATAATCCAAAATGCCTAAACAATGGCATAACAGAAACAGAATCCGAAATGTCATAACAAGAATACTAAGGTCTAAGCTTCACACAGTTGCTCTCATCCCCAAGCTAAAACCCAGATCCAAGCTTAAATACCTGCCGTACATGAAAAGAAAACGTACGGCTGAGCTTAAAAAGCCCAGTGAACAGATACATATACAAAGCAATAATAATGACATAGAACTGAAATATGGTGCATGGGGAAATATCATGAGGTACAAACAAGAGACAGAAAAATAAATGAAGAATAGGATAGTCATCCACCACGAGCCCAGAACAGAACAGATAGTAACCATCATAATCCAGAGGGGATGCCTCTTAAGTAACCAGATAATATGAGGGGTGTCCTCATGTATCAAATGGAGTGATCAGCTCCCAGATAAATGTGAAAGGCGTGTATAGCACACAAGCACCAGTCACCAGAACATATATCACATATATAATTAAAATCCACTAACAGAACAGATCTAGGATGCATCCATACGCCCCCCAGAACATATCATATTGGCCATAATCATAGTAGTGTGCACATATCATAAACAGAATGGGGACGTGGCGGAACATCACTCTACCGCCCTAGAGTCATGCCATTGGTGCATCAATGACACGGACATGGAACCCCCATGCCTAGTGAAATGGCTCGGGTATCAAACTAAGAGTCAGACATCAGATCATAATCAGAGGGTCATATATCAAAGGTCAAATCAGATGGTCCATAATAGATGGTTCATAACAGATATGTCAGATGTAATAACAAAGGTCCAAATCAGAGTATAACCAGAAAGGTTCATAATAAAAGGGTTCATAGCAATGGTTTTGGAAACACTTAAACGAATCAGAATCGGAATCATAATCATGAGATAGGACACCCTTACTGAAAAAGGGCAGAGTATCTGTACCTTATTGCAAGCAAAATAAAACCAGAAATAGCAAACACTGACAAGCTCAGGATCTCTCCTTCTTCACACCTAAGAGAGTAGAAGAGTATTACAACAGGTTTTTAACTGACTTTCCATTTTAAGTAACTTTCCCTTTTTAGCAGTTTTCCAGATTTAGTAAATTCCTTATTTGGTTGGCAGAATTACTCATTTTATCAGATTTTACTTAGTTATAGATTCACGTGTTCTCAATAATAACTCTACGTATTTTTTTAGGGTTTTAGTTTTAGAATTAAATATACGTTAAGGATCAAATTGAAAATATAATTAAAGTATAAGGTTTTAAAAGTAAAAATCACAATTTATCTTTTAGCAAAATCAGCCCCTTAATTACATGTGTTACTCATATAACCCTCGTAGTTTAATGATTTACAATTTAAACCCTCTAGTTTCAGAATTTACAAAACATAACCTTAACTTTCATGAATTAATTCGAATACTCTTCACACGACTTTATTTACATAACAAACCCTTTACCTTTTCAAATTACCGAAATAACCCATGTTTTATATGTTTGCACGATTTGATCCACTACTTTCCATATTTACACTTTTAGCCCTTTAATAAAATACTTACCATTCGATCCACAATTAATATATCTTTACAATATAAGTCCATTTAATTCTCAAAGTTACACATCAAGACCCTCCTAAATATTTTCATACGAATGACACAAGTTTCCCAAAATTACAAAACAAGTCCTCTTATTTAAATAAATTTCATTCGGTTTATAAACTTTCCAATATTTCCGATTTAAACCTTTTAAGTCCTATATTTACACAAGGACCCTTCATCTCTGATTTTATTCACATTTAACCCAGTTAAATACACTTTACAAAACTGACCCATAAGTTTCAGGAATTACGAATTACACCCTATAGTTTTTAAAATGTTCCAATCGTATATAA
The DNA here is from genome assembly GCA_021014915.2 of Artemisia tridentata subsp. tridentata. Classification (NCBI taxonomy): domain Eukaryota; kingdom Viridiplantae; phylum Streptophyta; class Magnoliopsida; order Asterales; family Asteraceae; genus Artemisia; species Artemisia tridentata. The sequence continues at coordinate 403,566,884 of CP139507.1, forward strand.
ACTAAATTCGAAAACCCTAATTTACATAGCAACCATGAACTAATCATTATCAATCATTGGACCTATCATTTTTACTGTATTAATTAATCCAGAAACACATCCAAACTCAACCCTAATCGAAGTTAGGGTTTTCACAAAATCGATCCAACCCTTTTTCCATTTAGCGATAGAACAAAAATTAAACCACAATCATATTCAGATTCAAATATTCAGATTCTCATTTTTCCCAGGCTACTTAGATCGAATAGAGTCCAGAAAAATTGATCATAACATCCAGAAAAATTTGCATATCATATTTTGAATTCTATACGTATTTTATGCATTTTAATTCATACGATTTGATTTAGGTTGCATGCATTGAATTATGCATTTTATCTGAGATATATGATGATGATAGATCATAGAAAAAATACCGATTCAGAGATTAGACGAGTGAACGAGCCCAAACAGAAATACACCTTATCGAATGGAATTGAGCACCAAAAATTCCTAGCGATCAAACACGACCTCCACGACCTTAGAGAAATTTTATACAGGGTATACATGACGTAAGGAACATGAGAAAATTGATAATGGAATTTTAGATGACCGTATGAATTAATTTGTGATCTTACCTATCGAATGGAAAATAATTCCTAGCGATCGAATGAAAGCCTCCCACGACCTAAACCCAATTTTCTTAGCTTCCTTAATTCACAAACAACACCAGAAAAATGCTCTTTTTGTTCCAGAAAATCGGAGGAAGAGATAGTGAAATTATGTGTGTTTTTCTTTTAGTCGGCTATTAGGAAATACTAGGGTTTTGAGAGGTTAATTATATTGGAGGTATGGGAGCGTCAAGGGGGAGGGAAATCCGCCCCACTATTCACGGAAATTTATTTTGGCCATCAATGTGATTAAATTTCCATTAAATGTAATTTTATTTCTTGTTTTAAAATCAAATTAATTGTTATTTATCCATTCGGTTGAATCAAGGGCAATTTGGTAATTTCGTAACTTGTATAAATATTATTCGAAGTTGTCAAAATATTTTATATCACATCTTGTTCTTTTCCAGAAGTTTGGGATCGATTCGGTGCATTATAAGCTTTTAATTAATTTTATACTTTGTAGGGGTAAAATGGTCATTTTACACGTTTTGGATTTTTAGGTGTTACAACTTCTTCCCCTCTAACAGAAAAATTTCGTCCTCGAAATTTGCAAAAAGGTACAGATGAAATGAAACAGAAGACAAGACAAAGACATACCAGATCAGAATACAAAGTGAGGATAACTAGCACGAATCGATTCTTCAGTCTCCCAGGTAGCCTCGCGCTCTGGGTGATTCTTCCAAAGAACTTTTACTAATGGAATGACTTTATTCCTCATGACCCGCTCTTGCCGGTCCAGAATAGCCTCCGGCTCTTCGGATAAAGACATATCCGGCTGAATCTGATCAAGTGGATAAGACACCACATGCAACGGGTGATAGTTGTATCCCCTCAAAAGAGATACATGGAAAACATTATGCACATGAGATAGCTGAGGAGGTAGAGCCAGACGATAAGAGACCTCCCCAATACGATCCAGAATTTCAAAGGGACCAATAAACCGAGGACTCAACTTGCCCTTAATTCCAAAACGCTTAACACCTCGGAAAGGAGATACTTTCAGAAATACTCGATCACCAACATTAAACTCTAGGTCACGACGGTGCTTGTCAGCATAGCTCTTCTGACGAGCACGGGCCTCCTTTAACTTTTCCCTAGCAACGGCTACCTTTTCGTTGGTGTCCTGAACCAACTCCGGACCCTCAATAATACGTTCCCCTACTTCGTTCCAACAAACCGGCGCTCTACACTTGCGCCCATATAACATCTCGAAGGGAGCCATCCGAATACTGGCGTGCCAGCTGTTATTATACGAAAACTCCACCAAACATAAATACTCATCCCAGCTACCGGTCCATTCCAAAGCACAAGATCGCAACATATCTTCCAAAGTCTGAATGGTCCTCTCCGATTGACCATCAGTTTGGGGATGAAAAGCGGTACTAAACTTAAGGCGAGCGCCCCAAGCCTTATGAAGTCCCTTCCAGAAACGTGAAGTGAAACGAGGATCACGATCAGAAACGATAGATGAAGGCATACCATGCAATCTGACAATCTCCTGCTGAAAGATTTCCGCCAACTTACTGATACTATAGGTCATACGGATGGGTAAGAAATGAGCAGATTTAGTTAGCCGATCGACGACCACCCAAATCGCATCATGTCTTTTACGAGTCAAGGGCAGACCAGAAACGAAATCCATGGAAATCTCATCCCACTTCCAAGTAGGAATCTCCAGAGGCTGCAACAGACCACTAGCCCGCTGATGCTCAATCTTAACTTGCTGGCAGGTCATACATCTAGCAACAAATAACGCCACATCTTGCTTCATACCATTCCACCAGAAGTGCTGCTTTAGATCCCGATACATCTTGGTAGAACCAGGATGTATAGAGAAAGGAGAACTGTGAGCCTCAGTCAACACCGCCTCACGCAAATCAGAATCATTAGGCACGCATAAACGATCCTCATACCAGACAACTCCATTATCATCAACCCTAAACTCAGTTTGCTTACCCTCTTCAACATTTTGAACAATAGCCCAGAGTTCACCATCATCTTTCTGAGCCTCTTTAATACGCAACATCAGATTAGACTCAATTTTCAAGCTAGCCCAGTAACCAACGTCACGCCGAACACACAACTCGACATCCAAACGCTCCAAATCCTTAAGAACATGCGAATCAATCTCCAAGCTAGCAATCATCCCAGACTTACGACTAAGTGCATCAGCAACTACATTAGCCTTTCCTGGATGGTACTGAATGTTCGTGTCGTAATCTTTTAGAAGCTCTAACCATCTCCTCTGCCTCATATTGAGCTCTTTCTGAGTAAAGATGTATTTGAGACTCTTGTGATCGGTGAAGATATCACACGATTCACCATACAAGTAATGTCTCCAGATTTTTAATGCAAAAACAACCGCGGCTAATTCCAGATCGTGAGTTGGGTAATTTTCTTCATAGGGTTTTAATTGCCGAGAAGCATAGGCAATCACCTTGCCGTGTTGCATAAGCACACAGCCTAAACCCTTTTTGGACGCATCGCTGTAAATCTGGAAACCTCCAGAACCAGAAGGTAAGGTCAGAATAGGTGCAGACACCAATCGCCTTTTCAACTCCTCAAAACTCTGCTCACGCTCATCAGTCCATACAAACTTTTCACCCTTCCGCATCAATTGAGTCAAAGGTAAGGCCAACTTAGAAAACCCTTCAACAAAACGCCGGTAATAACCAGCTAATCCCAGAAAACTCCGAATTTCAGTCACCGTGGTAGGTCTCGGCCACTTGGTGATAGCTGCAACCTTAGCAGGATCCATAGTGATGCCCTCTGCAGACACGATATGACCAAGGAAAGCGACTTGGTTAAGCCAGAACTCACACTTAGAAAATTTTGCGAATAACTTCTGCTGCTTCAGAATACCCAGAACAATACGCAAATGCTGCTCGTGCTCCTCAGACGATTTAGAATACACCAGAATATCATCAATAAAAACAATGACGAACTTATCGAGGAATTCATGAAAGATCCGGTTCATCAAATCCATAAACACAGCAGGAGCATTTGTTAGGCCAAACGGCATAACCAGAAACTCATAGTGTCCATAGCGAGTACGGAAAGCAGTCTTAGAAACATCCTGCTCTTTAACTCGCAATTGGTGATAACCAGATCGCAAGTCGATTTTAGAGAACACCTTGGCTCCTTGCAATTGATCAAACAAGTCATCAATGCGAGGAAGCGGATAACGGTTACGAATGGTAATGCGATTTAACTCGCGATAATCAATGCACAGCCGCATAGACCCATCCTTCTTCTTCACAAAAAGAACCGGAGCACCCCAGGGCGAAACACTAGGTCGAATAAAACCGTTCTCTAAAAGTTCTTCCAATTGCTCCTTTAATTCCTTTAACTCAACAGGCGCCATCCGGTACGGAGCCTTAGAAATAGGTTCGGCACCGGGAATCAGATCAATAGAAAATTCAACTTCTCTAGCCGGAGGAAGGCCAGGAAGTTCATCAGGAAATACATCAGCATACTCCCGAACAATGGGAACGCTAGCAACATCAGGACTTTCTACAGATGAATCTTTAACAGAAGCCAAATAGCCTTGGCAACCATGAGATATCAGAGTTCGTGCTTTCATGGCAGAAATAATCTTAACAGATTTCAGAGGCTGGGAACCATGATAAATGAAATCAGGATGATGAATATCGCCGAAGATCACCTTGCGGGCATAACAATCGATGGTAGCCTTATGATCAGCCAACCAATCCATGCCCAGAATCGCATCAAAATCGGTCATATTAATGGGAAGTAGATTTGCAGGACGAACACGATCATCGAAACGTAGAGGGCAGTTAACATATTCGTGATCAATAATCACTTGGGTTTTCATTGGGGTTGCGATTGATATACGATTTATTAATGGTTTTGGTTCCAGATTAAGTTTCTTAGCAAAGTTTACAGATATAATGGAATGAGTAGCTCCGGTGTCAAACAATACAAAAGCCGTACGATCTCCAATATAAAGTATGCCAGTAATGGTACCTGATGTGTTGGCCGCTTGGTCCCGAGTAGTAGCATACACTCGGCCCATGGTGGGAGCTGGCCTAGTCGTGTTTACTGGCACGACGGGGTTCTTCTTGGGGCAATCTTTGATCCTGTGCTGAGAAGAGCCACACGAAAAACAACCACCAGAAGCTTTATAGCAAGGACCCGGATGTGGTTTCCCACATGTAGTACATAAAGGAGGAGGAGGTAGAGTCTCAACAGCCTTCTTCTGGCCTGACGATCCTGACTGCTGATACTGCTGAGAATCCCTACGCCTGCTATTATCACCCTGGCCCTGACCCTGACGGTCACCACCATACCGACCATAATCCTGCCGGCCCTGGTTCCTAGAATCCTGACGCCTATAATCACCACCTCGGTCCTGGCGACCCCGCTGATCCTGCCCATGGTCCTGACGACCTCGAAAATCCTGTCTCTGGTCCTGACGACCCTGACCCCGAGTATCAACCCTGTTGCCATCCCTATCACGTTTATTAGATCTCCTGTCCTCATGCAGCAACTCAATGTTGCGCGCAGCATCCTGAACACTAGCCACATCCTCAAATGGAGTGTTAACAATCCGGTCTAACACCCATCCCTTAAGAGCCCACTTGAAGTGACGAGCCTGTCGAACCGCATCCCCAGTAACCTCTGGCCCAACGAAACTGGCCAGACGTAAGAATCGCTGCATGAAGTCTCCTGAAGACTCATGATCACCTTGACGAATCGACCCGTATTCCCTCTCATATCTCAGCTTTTCTGCCATAGGAATGTACTGCTTATAAAACACCTCAATGAACCCTGCCCACGAACAAGTCTCAGCAAAATCTTCCCCCTTTGCCTGTACAAGAGCAGTCCACCAATTCTGAGCGTCACCTTCCAGCTTGAATGTAGCCAAACGAGTTTTAAACTCGTCAGCACATCCGAGAACCCTGAACAATTTCTCCACGTGCGTAATCCAGTCCTCTGCCTCATGAGGAGTGGCAGCGGACTTGAACGAAAGAGGCTTGAGCTTGTTGAACCGCTCAATCCACACATGAATACCAACCGGTGGGGGAGCGGGTGGGTCACCGCCACCACCACCTCCAGAAGGACCTGCCCCACTACGGAGTCTGTCGGTGACCTCGGTCACCACCTGAGCAGAAAGGTCAGGGAGAACGTTTTTCAAAGCCTCAGCAATCATGGCTTCGAAATTTGGAGCATCATACTCGTTAAAGCGCGTGTTCACCATCTGAACGATTACAAAAAGGATTAGCAACTCAGATAGAATATGACAGAGCAGATGACAGATCAAAATAGGAAAAGAGTGCGCGAAAGGAAACCTAAGTTCTACCCAATCCTCACAGGTCACGAGCCTAAGCTCTAAGGTTTCGGAAAACCTGGCTCTGATACCATAAATTGTAACACCCCAACCCGGCAAGGGTAAAGATATCACAACAATGGCTTCATATCAGATTACAAGCATTAAATCCAAACATCATAAGTCCATAGCATATATGGTCAAAGGAAATAAGTCAACACAACTTATGTCCAAAACAGAAATAACCGAAGTACATAATCCAAAATGCCTAAACAATGGCATAACAGAAACAGAATCCGAAATGTCATAACAAGAATACTAAGGTCTAAGCTTCACACAGTTGCTCTCATCCCCAAGCTAAAACCCAGATCCAAGCTTAAATACCTGCCGTACATGAAAAGAAAACGTACGGCTGAGCTTAAAAAGCCCAGTGAACAGATACATATACAAAGCAATAATAATGACATAGAACTGAAATATGGTGCATGGGGAAATATCATGAGGTATAAACAAGAGACAGAAAAATAAATGAAGAATAGGATAGTCATCCACCACGAGCCCAGAACAGAACAGATAGTAACCATCATAATCCAGAGGGGATGCCTCTTAAGTAACCAGATAATATGAGGGGTGTCCTCATGTATCAAATGGAGTGATCAGCTCCCAGATAAATGTGAAAGGCGTGTATAGCACACAAGCACCAGTCACCAGAACATATATCACATATATAATTAAAATCCACTAACAGAACAGATCTAGGATGCATCCATACGCCCCCCAGAACATATCATATTGGCCATAATCATAGTAGTGTGCACATATCATAAACAGAATGGGGACGTGGCGGAACATCACTCTACCGCCCTAGAGTCATGCCATTGGTGCATCAATGACACGGACATGGAACCCCCATGCCTAGTGAAATGGCTCGGGTATCAAACTAAGAGTCAGACATCAGATCATAATCAGAGGGTCATATATCAAAGGTCAAATCAGATGGTCCATAATAGATGGTTCATAACAGATATGTCAGATGTAATAACAAAGGTCCAAATCAGAGTATAACCAGAAAGGTTCATAATAAAAGGGTTCATAGCAATGGTTTTGGAAACACTTAAACGAATCAGAATCGGAATCATAATCATGAGATAGGACACCCTTACTGAAAAAGGGCAGAGTATCTGTACCTTATTGCAAGCAAAATAAAACCAGAAATAGCAAACACTGACAAGCTCAGGATCTCTCCTTCTTCACACCTAAGAGAGTAGAAGAGTATTACAACAGGTTTTTAACTGACTTTCCATTTTAAGTAACTTTCCCTTTTTAGCAGTTTTCCAGATTTAGTAAATTCCTTATTTGGTTGGCAGAATTACTCATTTTATCAGATTTTACTTAGTTATAGATTCACGTATTCTCAATAATAACTCTACGTATTTTTAGGGTTTTAGTTTTAGAATTAAATATACGTTAAGGATCAAATTGAAAATATAATTAAAGTATAAGGTTTTAAAAGTAAAAATCACAATTTATCTTTTAGCAAAATCAGCCCCTTAATTACATGTGTTACTCATATAACCCTCGTAGTTTAATGATTTACAATTTAAACCCTCTAGTTTCAGAATTTACAAAACATAACCTTAACTTTCATGAATTAATTCGAATACTCTTCACACGACTTTATTTACATAACAAACCCTTTACCTTTTCAAATTACCGAAATAACCCATGTTTTATATGTTTGCACGATTTGATCCACTACTTTCCATATTTACACTTTTAGCCCTTTAATAAAATACTTACCATTCGATCCACAATTAATATATCTTTACAATATAAGTCCATTTAATTCTCAAAGTTACACATCAAGACCCTCCTAAATATTTTCATACGAATTACACAAGTTTCCCAAAATTACAAAACAAGTCCTCTTATTTAAATAAATTTCATTCGGTTTATAAACTTTCCAATATTTCCGATTTAAACCTTTTAAGTCCTATATTTACACAAGGACCCTTCATCTCTGATTTTATTCACATTTAACCCAGTTAAATACACTTTACAAAACTGACCCATAAGTTTCAGGAATTACGAATTACACCCTATAGTTTTTAAAATGTTCCAATCGTATATAAACTAAATTCGAAAACCCTATTTTACATAGCAACCATGAACTAATCATTATCAATCATTGGACCTATCATTTTTACTGTATTAATTAATCCAGAAACACATCCAAACTCAACCCTAATCGAAGTTAGGGTTTTCACAAAATCGATCCAACCCTTTTTCCATTTAGCGATAGAACAAAAATTAAACCACAATCATATTCAGATTCAAATATTCAGATTCTCATTTTTCCCAGGCTACTTAGATCGAATAGAGTCCAGAAAAATTGATCATAACATCCAGAAAAATTTGCATATCATATTTTGAATTCTATACGTATTTTATGCATTTTAATTCATACGATTTGATTTAGGTTGCATGCATTGAATTATGCATTTTATCTGAGATATATGATGATGATAGATCATAGAAAAAATACCGATTCAGAGATTAGACGAGTGAACGAGCCCAAACAGAAATACACCTTATCGAATGGAATTGAGCACCAAAAATTCCTAGCGATCAAACACGACCTCCACGACCTTAGAGAAATTTTATACAGGGTATACATGACGTAAGGAACATGAGAAAATTGATAATGGAATTTTAGATGACCGTATGAATTAATTTGTGATCTTACCTATCGAATGGAAAATAATTCCTAGCGATCGAATGAAAGCCTCCCACGACCTAAACCCAATTTTCTTCGCTTCCTTAATTCACAAACAACACCAGAAAAATGCTCTTTTTGTTCCAGAAAATCGGAGGAAGAGATAGTGAAATTATGTGTGTTTTTCTTTTAGTCGGCTATTAGGAAATACTAGGGTTTTGAGAGGTTAATTATATTGGAGGTATGGGAGCGTCAAGGGGGAGGGAAATCCGCCCCACTATTCACGGAAATTTATTTTGGCCATCAATGTGATTAAATTTCCATTAAATGTAATTTTATTTCTTGTTTTAAAATCAAATTAATTGTTATTTATCCATTCGGTTGAATCAAGGGCAATTTGGTAATTTCGTAACTTGTATAAATATTATTCGAAGTTGTCAAAATATTTTATATCACATCTTGTTCTTTTCCAGAAGTTTGGGATCGATTCGGTGCATTATAAGCTTTTAATTAATTTTATACTTTGTAGGGGTAAAATGGTCATTTTACACGTTTTGGATTTTTAGGTGTTACAACTTCTTCCCCTCTAACAGAAAAATTTCGTCCTCGAAATTTGCAAAAAGGTACAGATGAAATGAAACAGAAGACAAGACAAAGACATACCAGATCAGAATACAAAGTGAGGATAACTAGCACGAATCGATTCTTCAGTCTCCCAGGTAGCCTCGCGCTCTGGGTGATTCTTCCAAAGAACTTTTACTAATGGAATGACTTTATTCCTCATGACCCGCTCTTGCCGGTCCAGAATAGCCTCCGGCTCTTCGGATAAAGACATATCCGGCTGAATCTGATCAAGTGGATAAGACACCACATGCAACGGGTGATAGTTGTATCCCCTCAAAAGAGATACATGGAAAACATTATGCACATGAGATAGCTGAGGAGGTAGAGCCAGACGATAAGAGACCTCCCCAATACGATCCAGAATTTCAAAGGGACCAATAAACCGAGGACTCAACTTGCCCTTAATTCCAAAACGCTTAACACCTCGGAAAGGAGATACTTTCAGAAATACTCGATCACCAACATTAAACTCTAGGTCACGACGGTGCTTGTCAGCATAGCTCTTCTGACGAGCACGGGCCTCCTTTAACTTTTCCCTAGCAACGGCTACCTTTTCGTTGGTGTCCTGAACCAACTCCGGACCCTCAATAATACGTTCCCCTACTTCGTTCCAACAAACCGGCGCTCTACACTTGCGCCCATATAACATCTCGAAGGGAGCCATCCGAATACTGGCGTGCCAGCTGTTATTATACGAAAACTCCACCAAACATAAATACTCATCCCAGCTACCGGTCCATTCCAAAGCACAAGATCGCAACATATCTTCCAAAGTCTGAATGGTCCTCTCCGATTGACCATCAGTTTGGGGATGAAAAGCGGTACTAAACTTAAGGCGAGCGCCCCAAGCCTTATGAAGTCCCTTCCAGAAACGTGAAGTGAAACGAGGATCACGATCAGAAACGATAGATGAAGGCATACCATGCAATCTGACAATCTCCTGCTGAAAGATTTCCGCCAACTTACTGATACTATAGGTCATACGGATGGGTAAGAAATGAGCAGATTTAGTTAGCCGATCGACGACCACCCAAATCGCATCATGTCTTTTACGAGTCAAGGGCAGACCAGAAACGAAATCCATGGAAATCTCATCCCACTTCCAAGTAGGAATCTCCAGAGGCTGCAACAGACCACTAGCCCGCTGATGCTCAATCTTAACTTGCTGGCAGGTCATACATCTAGCAACAAATAACGCCACATCTTGCTTCATACCATTCCACCAGAAGTGCTGCTTTAGATCCCGATACATCTTGGTAGAACCAGGATGTATAGAGAAAGGAGAACTGTGAGCCTCAGTCAACACCGCCTCACGCAAATCAGAATCATTAGGCACGCATAAACGATCCTCATACCAGACAACTCCATTATCATCAACCCTAAACTCAGTTTGCTTACCCTCTTCAACATTTTGAACAATAGCCCAGAGTTCACCATCATCTTTCTGAGCCTCTTTAATACGCAACATCAGATTAGACTCAATTTTCAAGCTAGCCCAGTAACCAACGTCACGCCGAACACACAACTCGACATCCAAACGCTCCAAATCCTTAAGAACATGCGAATCAATCTCCAAGCTAGCAATCATCCCAGACTTACGACTAAGTGCATCAGCAACTACATTAGCCTTTCCTGGATGGTACTGAATGTTCGTGTCGTAATCTTTTAGAAGCTCTAACCATCTCCTCTGCCTCATATTGAGCTCTTTCTGAGTAAAGATGTATTTGAGACTCTTGTGATCGGTGAAGATATCACACGATTCACCATACAAGTAATGTCTCCAGATTTTTAATGCAAAAACAACCGCGGCTAATTCCAGATCGTGAGTTGGGTAATTTTCTTCATAGGGTTTTAATTGCCGAGAAGCATAGGCAATCACCTTGCCGTGTTGCATAAGCACACAGCCTAAACCCTTTTTGGACGCATCGCTGTAAATCTGGAAACCTCCAGAACCAGAAGGTAAGGTCAGAATAGGTGCAGACACCAATCGCCTTTTCAACTCCTCAAAACTCTGCTCACGCTCATCAGTCCATACAAACTTTTCACCCTTCCGCATCAATTGAGTCAAAGGTAAGGCCAACTTAGAAAACCCTTCAACAAAACGCCGGTAATAACCAGCTAATCCCAGAAAACTCCGAATTTCAGTCACCGTGGTAGGTCTCGGCCACTTGGTGATAGCTGCAACCTTAGCAGGATCCATAGTGATGCCCTCTGCAGACACGATATGACCAAGGAAAGCGACTTGGTTAAGCCAGAACTCACACTTAGAAAATTTTGCGAATAACTTCTGCTGCTTCAGAATACCCAGAACAATACGCAAATGCTGCTCGTGCTCCTCAGACGATTTAGAATACACCAGAATATCATCAATAAAAACAATGACGAACTTATCGAGGAATTCATGAAAGATCCGGTTCATCAAATCCATAAACACAGCAGGAGCATTTGTTAGGCCAAACGGCATAACCAGAAACTCATAGTGTCCATAGCGAGTACGGAAAGCAGTCTTAGAAACATCCTGCTCTTTAACTCGCAATTGGTGATAACCAGATCGCAAGTCGATTTTAGAGAACACCTTGGCTCCTTGCAATTGATCAAACAAGTCATCAATGCGAGGAAGCGGATAACGGTTACGAATGGTAATGCGATTTAACTCGCGATAATCAATGCACAGCCGCATAGACCCATCCTTCTTCTTCACAAAAAGAACCGGAGCACCCCAGGGCGAAACACTAGGTCGAATAAAACCGTTCTCTAAAAGTTCTTCCAATTGCTCCTTTAATTCCTTTAACTCAACAGGCGCCATCCGGTACGGAGCCTTAGAAATAGGTTCGGCACCGGGAATCAGATCAATAGAAAATTCAACTTCTCTAGCCGGAGGAAGGCCAGGAAGTTCATCAGGAAATACATCAGCATACTCCCGAACAATGGGAACGCTAGCAACATCAGGACTTTCTACAGATGAATCTTTAACAGAAGCCAAATAGCCTTGGCAACCATGAGATATCAGAGTTCGTGCTTTCATGGCAGAAATAATCTTAACAGATTTCAGAGGCTGGGAACCATGATAAATGAAATCAGGATGATGAATATCGCCGAAGATCACCTTGCGGGCATAACAATCGATGGTAGCCTTATGATCAGCCAACCAATCCATGCCCAGAATCGCATCAAAATCGGTCATATTAATGGGAAGTAGATTTGCAGGACGAACACGATCATCGAAACGTAGAGGGCAGTTAACATATTCGTGATCAATAATCACTTGGGTTTTCATTGGGGTTGCGATTGATATACGATTTATTAATGGTTTTGGTTCCAGATTAAGTTTCTTAGCAAAGTTTACAGATATAATGGAATGAGTAGCTCCGGTGTCAAACAATACAAAAGCCGTACGATCTCCAATATAAAGTATGCCAGTAATGGTACCTGATGTGTTGGCCGCTTGGTCCCGAGTAGTAGCATACACTCGGCCCATGGTGGGAGCTGGCCTAGTCGTGTTTACTGGCACGACGGGGTTCTTCTTGGGGCAATCTTTGATCCTGTGCTGAGAAGAGCCACACGAAAAACAACCACCAGAAGCTTTATAGCAAGGACCCGGATGTGGTTTCCCACATGTAGTACATAAAGGAGGAGGAGGTAGAGTCTCAACAGCCTTCTTCTGGCCTGACGATCCTGACTGCTGATACTGCTGAGAATCCCTACGCCTGCTATTATCACCCTGGCCCTGACCCTGACGGTCACCACCATACCGACCATAATCCTGCCGGCCCTGGTTCCTAGAATCCTGACGCCTATAATCACCACCTCGGTCCTGGCGACCCCGCTGATCCTGCCCATGGTCCTGACGACCTCGAAAATCCTGTCTCTGGTCCTGACGACCCTGACCCCGAGTATCAACCCTGTTGCCATCCCTATCACGTTTATTAGATCTCCTGTCCTCATGCAGCAACTCAATGTTGCGCGCAGCATCCTGAACACTAGCCACATCCTCAAATGGAGTGTTAACAATCCGGTCTAACACCCATCCCTTAAGAGCCCACTTGAAGTGACGAGCCTGTCGAACCGCATCCCCAGTAACCTCTGGCCCAACGAAACTGGCCAGACGTAAGAATCGCTGCATGAAGTCTCCTGAAGACTCATGATCACCTTGACGAATCGACCCGTATTCCCTCTCATATCTCAGCTTTTCTGCCATAGGAATGTACTGCTTATAAAACACCTCAATGAACCCTGCCCACGAACAAGTCTCAGCAAAATCTTCCCCCTTTGCCTGTACAAGAGCAGTCCACCAATTCTGAGCGTCACCTTCCAGCTTGAATGTAGCCAAACGAGTTTTAAACTCGTCAGCACATCCGAGAACCCTGAACAATTTCTCCACGTGCGTAATCCAGTCCTCTGCCTCATGAGGAGTGGCAGCGGACTTGAACGAAAGAGGCTTGAGCTTGTTGAACCGCTCAATCCACACATGAATACCAACCGGTGGGGGAGCGGGTGGGTCACCGCCACCACCACCTCCAGAAGGACCTGCCCCACTACGGAGTCTGTCGGTGACCTCGGTCACCACCTGAGCAGAAAGGTCAGGGAGAACGTTTTTCAAAGCCTCAGCAATCATGGCTTCGAAATTTGGAGCATCATACTCGTTAAAGCGCGTGTTCACCATCTGAACGATTACAAAAAGGATTAGCAACTCAGATAGAATATGACAGAGCAGATGACAGATCAAAATAGGAAAAGAGTGCGCGAAAGGAAACCTAAGTTCTACCCAATCCTCACAGGTCACGAGCCTAAGCTCTAAGGTTTCGGAAAACCTGGCTCTGATACCATAAATTGTAACACCCCAACCCGGCAAGGGTAAAGATATCACAACAATGGCTTCATATCAGATTACAAGCATTAAATCCAAACATCATAAGTCCATAGCATATATGGTCAAAGGAAATAAGTCAACACAACTTATGTCCAAAACAGAAATAACCGAAGTACATAATCCAAAATGCCTAAACAATGGCATAACAGAAACAGAATCCGAAATGTCATAACAAGAATACTAAGGTCTAAGCTTCACACAGTTGCTCTCATCCCCAAGCTAAAACCCAGATCCAAGCTTAAATACCTGCCGTACATGAAAAGAAAACGTACGGCTGAGCTTAAAAAGCCCAGTGAACAGATACATATACAAAGCAATAATAATGACATAGAACTGAAATATGGTGCATGGGGAAATATCATGAGGTATAAACAAGAGACAGAAAAATAAATGAAGAATAGGATAGTCATCCACCACGAGCCCAGAACAGAACAGATAGTAACCATCATAATCCAGAGGGGATGCCTCTTAAGTAACCAGATAATATGAGGGGTGTCCTCATGTATCAAATGGAGTGATCAGCTCCCAGATAAATGTGAAAGGCGTGTATAGCACACAAGCACCAGTCACCAGAACATATATCACATATATAATTAAAATCCACTAACAGAACAGATCTAGGATGCATCCATACGCCCCCCAGAACATATCATATTGGCCATAATCATAGTAGTGTGCACATATCATAAACAGAATGGGGACGTGGCGGAACATCACTCTACCGCCCTAGAGTCATGCCATTGGTGCATCAATGACACGGACATGGAACCCCCATGCCTAGTGAAATGGCTCGGGTATCAAACTAAGAGTCAGACATCAGATCATAATCAGAGGGTCATATATCAAAGGTCAAATCAGATGGTCCATAATAGATGGTTCATAACAGATATGTCAGATGTAATAACAAAGGTCCAAATCAGAGTATAACCAGAAAGGTTCATAATAAAAGGGTTCATAGCAATGGTTTTGGAAACACTTAAACGAATCAGAATCGGAATCATAATCATGAGATAGGACACCCTTACTGAAAAAGGGCAGAGTATCTGTACCTTATTGCAAGCAAAATAAAACCAGAAATAGCAAACACTGACAAGCTCAGGATCTCTCCTTCTTCACACCTAAGAGAGTAGAAGAGTATTACAACAGGTTTTTAACTGACTTTCCATTTTAAGTAACTTTCCCTTTTTAGCAGTTTTCCAGATTTAGTAAATTCCTTATTTGGTTGGCAGAATTACTCATTTTATCAGATTTTACTTAGTTATAGATTCACGTGTTCTCAATAATAACTCTACGTATTTTTTTAGGGTTTTAGTTTTAGAATTAAATATACGTTAAGGATCAAATTGAAAATATAATTAAAGTATAAGGTTTTAAAAGTAAAAATCACAATTTATCTTTTAGCAAAATCAGCCCCTTAATTACATGTGTTACTCATATAACCCTCGTAGTTTAATGATTTACAATTTAAACCCTCTAGTTTCAGAATTTACAAAACATAACCTTAACTTTCATGAATTAATTCGAATACTCTTCACACGACTTTATTTACATAACAAACCCTTTACCTTTTCAAATTACCGAAATAACCCATGTTTTATATGTTTGCACGATTTGATCCACTACTTTCCATATTTACACTTTTAGCCCTTTAATAAAATACTTACCATTCGATCCACAATTAATATATCTTTACAATATAAGTCCATTTAATTCTCAAAGTTACACATCAAGACCCTCCTAAATATTTTCATACGAATGACACAAGTTTCCCAAAATTACAAAACAAGTCCTCTTATTTAAATAAATTTCATTCGGTTTATAAACTTTCCAATATTTCCGATTTAAACCTTTTAAGTCCTATATTTACACAAGGACCCTTCATCTCTGATTTTATTCACATTTAACCCAGTTAAATACACTTTACAAAACTGACCCATAAGTTTCAGGAATTACGAATTACACCCTATAGTTTTTAAAATGTTCCAATCGTATATAAACTAAATTCGAAAACCCTAATTTACATAGCAACCATGAACTAATCATTATCAATCATTGGACCTATCATTTTTACTGTATTAATTAATCCAGAAACACATCCAAACTCAACCCTAATCGAAGTTAGGGTTTTCACAAAATCGATCCAACCCTTTTTCCATTTAGCGATAGAACAAAAATTAAACCACAATCATATTCAGATTCAAATATTCAGATTCTCATTTTTCCCAGGCTACTTAGATCGAATAGAGTCCAGAAAAATTGATCATAACATCCAGAAAAATTTGCATATCATATTTTGAATTCTATACGTATTTTATGCATTTTAATTCATACGATTTGATTTAGGTTGCATGCATTGAATTATGCATTTTATCTGAGATATATGATGATGATAGATCATAGAAAAAATACCGATTCAGAGATTAGACGAGTGAACGAGCCCAAACAGAAATACACCTTATCGAATGGAATTGAGCACCAAAAATTCCTAGCGATCAAACACGACCTCCACGACCTTAGAGAAATTTTATACAGGGTATACATGACGTAAGGAACATGAGAAAATTGATAATGGAATTTTAGATGACCGTATGAATTAATTTGTGATCTTACCTATCGAATGGAAAATAATTCCTAGCGATCGAATGAAAGCCTCCCACGACCTAAACCCAATTTTCTTAGCTTCCTTAATTCACAAACAACACCAGAAAAATGCTCTTTTTGTTCCAGAAAATCGGAGGAAGAGATAGTGAAATTATGTGTGTTTTTTCTTTAGTCGGCTATTAGGAAATACTAGGGTTTTGAGAGGTTAATTATATTGGAGGTATGGGAGCGTCAAGGGGGAGGGAAATCCGCCCCACTATTCACGGAAATTTATTTTGGCCATCAATGTGATTAAATTTCCATTAAATGTAATTTTATTTCTTGTTTTAAAATCAAATTAATTGTTATTTATCCATTCGGTTGAATCAAGGGCAATTTGGTAATTTCGTAACTTGTATAAATATTATTCGAAGTTGTCAAAATATTTTATATCACATCTTGTTCTTTTCCAGAAGTTTGGGATCGATTCGGTGCATTATAAGCTTTTAATTAATTTTATACTTTGTAGGGGTAAAATGGTCATTTTACACGTTTTGGATTTTTAGGTGTTACACAAAAAGTGTACCGCTTTTAGGGGGTCATTTAAGCCCTAAATCGTATTTATTTGATCAAATATTGCCCTAAATCGTTCCTTTTGTCATTTTAGGTACTTTGGAGAAGAAATCTGGAAAAGGAAGCATTTTGGACGTTTTTCGGAGCGTAAAAGTGAAGAAAACGACAAAGTCTCAAAAATATGCTGGAAAGTACATGTGACGGCGTCAAGCTCTATTGTGACGCCGTCAGACCTTGATAAGCCAGAGAAATTTTGGAAGATTAAAGGGGGACGGCGTCAAGAAGGTCGTCAAGCCTTGATAAGCCAGGGAGGATTTTGGAGGATTAAAGAGGGACGGCGTCAAGAAGACCATCCGGGAACCCTAGCCACGGCGAGGTGACGGCGTCAAGATCTATAACGTGACGCCGTCAGATACTAAGTTCTATATATATTTTTGCATTTTTTTGTCATTAGTGTGCAACTTTGTGAGGAGAAACCCTAAGACGAATTTCTGCCATTTTTAAGGGTTTTCATACCCTTGGATCTTCCATGTTTAATTGAAGATAAGTAATCACTTAATCAATCAATATGTCTATGTGTTGTTTGATTATATCTTGTTCTTGTCTTTTGATTAACATGCTAGGCTAGATTTATCTTGTGTTTGCTTAGATCTAATGAAACCTAACTATTGATTATTAGTTGTTAGTGTGTTGTTAATTATATTGGATGATTGTTTATCGATGTTAGGCTTAAGAAAATTGGCTAACCTCCTATACGGTAACTTGCTTGAACGTCTTAAGAAACATGAACCAATGCGTACTAGGTTTATATGGTTGTATTTAATGCATGAGCGAATTCTAGTGATCCCATGTTAGGAGCTTCTTAGACGGCTCGACATAGGAGTGAAGTAGGAGCTTGTAGAGTTGGGGAAGTACGTACGCCACCCCACGATTGGTATTAAGGAATACACCCGTCATCCACGCAATTAATACACACTAATCAACCGGTAAAAGATAGTTAGGGAGTACGGAAATCTAAGTAAACACATTTCTCTCCATATAAGTTTCACAACCTTTTCGTTTTCAGTTATTTTATCTTATTTGCATTTGTAGTTATTTGGGTTAGTTGACTTGCAACTAATTCCGCCCACTCTTTTAAACCCGAGATTTTACTTGCTTTCATAAAAATTATAAAAATACAAAAAGAATCTTCCCTCACCCTTAGACCTATTAGAGTAGTTTTTCAATCCTAACGACACTATTCCCCTAGAGAACGATCAATCCCCCGGTACTTGCCACTTCACTATACTACATCGGTCAGGTACACTGCCTGGTGGGGATTGCAAGCCTCTTGAGATCCCTCGAGAGGCAAAACCTGTTGTAAGGTCGCAAAACCACGCATCAGTTTATGAAGGGTGCGGTTATCAAATTCACCGCCATGGTCACACTGAAACGATTTGATTTCACACTTAAATTGAGTGTGAACGTACTTGCGAAATAGAACAAATTTTGATAATACATCAGATTTGTTTATTAACGGGTAGACCCAAACAAAATGAGAATTGTGATCCAAAAACAAAACATAATATTTAAAACCCGTGAGACACGAAATTGGTGAAGTCCATACATCAGAATGAATAACATCAAAACATGCATTAACAATAGTATCGGAACTGAAAAATAGAAGTCGAACGTGTTTGCCAAGTTGGCAAGCATGACAAATCACAACATTCAGTACCATAATCATTCTCATAACTGACATGGTATCAGAGCAGGTCTGATCCTAAGACCTAGGTGGCAATGTTGAGCCACCTCCGCTAGGCTAACATAAATAACACATAAGCATCAATAATAAATAAATATTGAAAAAGTTATTTGAATCCTAGAAATGAAAATAACCATAACAATATTCAAGTTCATGACCAGCTAACAAGCACCAACGTAGTAGTTGACAGAAATGATGAGTCACTGAAATGATGAGTCATGTAATAACATATATAAAAGGAGATGCCGATCTATTTTAATCTCTTTTAGTTATCCTTTTTTTTTTTTAAATTACAAAACCCTGACCGTCATAATATACCCAAATTATATTGATTTAGCCATCAATTAACAAGTTGTCTCATCAACGTAACTCTTTTTTTTACCGCCAGAGATCATTGTCGTATTCGAAAATAGCTTACTACAAAATTGCGCTCCTACCTTAAGGCAAAGCAAACCATGACGTATAAACAAAACGTCACTAAAAAAGAGGAAGCCACCAAGCAGTAAACCACTTCGCCGTCGAATACAAATTTACCCCGTGCAAACACACAACAAAGAAGATGAGAGAAAAGAAAAGAAGAAGTGGCTTTCAACATCCACATAAGACAACTATAAAAGGATTTCTATCTGCAAACTACACAATAAAATTTCACAACTTACCTTCACAGAAATGCTGAAGGGACACACAGGTGCACACTAAACAGAACATGCAAGCGGAAATAAGAAACGTGTATACGAAATGAAATAAAGTAAATGTGGAAATGAAAATACAATGTTATTTTCATTAAAATAATAAACGGTTATTTCCCGAAACTTAATATTTATCAAGAGATAAATATTAAGGGGTAATTAATGACAAGAAGCAAAACAACAAACCCTAAGGGTTGTTTGTTTGTGATCGTCGATCGAAACCCATAAGAAGGGTAGTTTGTTTCATTAACAAACTCTAATACTTGTTGTACAAGTACTCTAGAAATGTTCCTAGGGAAAGCCTATAACTACAAAGGATTTCCTACGCATTCTCATAGCTTACACACAATCCCTAAAAACCCTCTCCTCTATCCACTCTCCATTTGTTCGATCGAGCTAAGGGGTTCTAAACCCTTAGTCGACTTTTCGTCGACCGAACTTGATACCTAAATCGACTCTCAGCCGATCTAGGGTATTATCCGGCTTTCGTATCTCGCCTAACTTGCGTAGGTTCGAGCCCCGGTTCTACTTGTGCAATATTGGTGGATACCTGACGCAACCGAACTAAGGGTATCTCCCGAAAATCCTAGTCCTGGTCGATCTAAGAAGAAGAAGGTGAACCCGCGCATCAGACTGATTCAGAAGTTTACGTAACTGTAGGATAACAAGTCTGTCTTTCATAAACACCATTTATACGTGTTTAGGGTTAGGTTTTATCAATGATTAGGTGATGATCTTGCTAGCTTAGGTTTGACTAGTTGGATGACCTTTTATGTGTTTTATTCTGCTGTGCATGTTTTTGTTGGCCATGTGGGTAACACTAGAACCCTACAAACTATTCAAGCTCTCATCATTCGTTCCAGTTTGTCTGGCCGAAAATTTCTTACTTAAATGTAAAAGAGTGTTAGATAATTGGCCAAACCCAATTGTGAGTTTAAGAATTCATTAAATTTAGGATTTATGTTATGTATTACCCAAGCTATGTTCTATTATTAATAAACATACAATTTTATGAAATTCACAACGCATTCAATTCTTTTATTATTATATACACAGGTAATGACAATGAAATGAGAAATGATATTTCTTCCTGCATTGTGTTATTACTAATCATCCTACTTACACGATCCTGGCACGTGACAGAATCGACGCTTTAGATGAAGAAATACATAATGAGTGGAATATATGATGATAAGTAGGAATATCAAGTAGGAGGATATAGTAAAATTCCTATGAAATTGAGAAATATATAGAATTTTACGCCAGATAGGCGTTTAACCAGTTCAACTTGAAATTGTATTTGTTGAATTTTTATATTAAAATCAAAGTTTTAAAATTAGTATCTTTACAACATAAAAAATAAATAAAAAAAATTCTTAAAAATTCTTAAAATGAGAACTGCTAAACCTCAACAACTTCTTTTAAAAATGAAGAGACATTTTTCAGTTATTGACAACTTTATTAGTTTTTAAATTTATGTTGAAATGTTTGACCAGTTGCTAAAATTGTGACAATACAATTTGTTTTCTCTTATTAATATGTTTGACCCAATTATTTCATACAGGAAGTATTTAAAAATAAGAGTTAATTTCAAAAATTGTCCCTATACTTGATCGAGTTTAACACTTTTAGTCCCTGTAAGTAATTTTTAACAAATCTGCCCCCTAATGTTGCGGCCCATCACGAGTTTAGTCCCTTGACCATAATTTCACTCAGTTTGACCGTAACCTAGGTTAAGTTAGTGAATATTGAGGGGTAATTTGGTCCTTTTACGTTTAGTTCCCTTCTTCTTTATCACTACCCACCACTAAAAAACCATCCTTAGTTATTATTCACACACTGATCATAAAAAATCCCAATACAAGTTTGAGTTCATAACACACTCACTGATTTAGGTAACATCACAGTGCCATAACACATTTAAATCAAATCACTTCATAACACAATCTGATAAAACATAATCACTTCATGTTCCAAAATATTACATAGTACTTCCAAAACATCATCACTTGATTACATTCAAAGCTACCATCAAAAGCATTAATCTAAAAGCTACCATCAAAAGCATTAAACTAAAAGTACCATCAAAAGCTACCATAGATGTTTCCCTTTCCCTTTGCTCTGGTTCCCTTTCCCTATTGTGCTTGGCATGCTTCTTTTACCTCGGCCTTTGATTCCTTCCCAAGTTTGCTCATTGCAGAGCCCTAGAACCTGTTCCCGTTTACCTTCAACATGAGGGACTGAGCTTGTACACTTTTGAATGAGCTTTGGAGCTTTGGAATGAGCTTGTTCATCCTCAGAAGAATTTGAATGGTAACTGGAGATCCAGCTAGGCAAAGAACTAAGCTCAGAGGAAACTTGGGATCCAGAGTTTTTGTTAACGGATGTGGAATAGTTGTAAGGTAGGTTCCATGAGGGGGGGGGAGCCAGGAGCTCATCGGATGATGTAGAGTCTGAGGAAATTTCAATGATGGGTGTATTGGAAGTCATGGGTGGATTGGGGAGACTTTTTGTTAACTAAAATGTTGGGTGAATACAGGTTGTGTGTATGCATAACCCCTTTTATAGTCAAAATGGTAAAGGATAGAGTAAATGCAATTGAATGTTCGGTTGGTAAAGTGCAGATTGTTGTTAAATGGAATTGAATGATAAGAGACCTTGATTGTGTAGTTTGACTTTTAGACCATAGCTGTGTAATTTGTGCAGATTGTGCAAAAGATTGTGCAAATTGTTCACATTGTGCAAAAGATGGTGTAAACCATAAGTTTGTGTAGATTCTGCACACTATTAGACCATAACAATGTACCAAAATTACAAGAGAGTATATGGTCATGAAGTTGGGCAATGGAAAGAAAGCTTCTATGTGGTTTGATATTGCAGATGAGAGTTTAAATGTGAAGCTGCAAATCAAAAGCAATGTGCAGACTATTAGACCATAACCATAACCTGTATTGGATGAAATTACAATGTGCAGACTATTAGACCATAACCATAACTGTGTAATTTGACTTTTAGAATTCAAATTACAATGGACCAAAATGATTGTGTAGACCATAACCATAATGTGCAGACTATTAGACCACAATGTACATAACAAAAGTCTAATGACACAGACTATTAGACCACAATGTACATAACAAAAGTCTAATGACAATGTAAATACTGCAAATAGACATACTACATTAAAGGGTTACCAAGTGTTTACATATGGATGATTTACAAAATAGCCTCACAAGTGGCTAGCCATAATAAGGGTTACCATATTTAGTCAAACTGTCAAGTCTAGTCTAATGAAATAATATCATCTGGTCCAGGTGATGGTGGCCTTTTGAACTTCTTCCATAACTGGTCCAGTTGATTCTCTGATTCTCTCCTTCTGAACACTGGTGGTGGCTCCTGAACTTCTTCCATAACTGGCTCATGAACTGCTTCTGTTGATGCACTGCTTGGTGCTTGACCTTTAGCTGCTTTTTTTCCTTTCTTTAGCTTGCTACAAATGATATTGTGAAAGTCTTCTCACAAGTGGTTCCTGCATTGGTTCTTGTTCAATAACTGGTTCTTTTTCTGGTGCTTCAGCATGGATTCTGCAATCTTCAGGTGTGATTCCAATAGGCCAAGCTGGAAGGTAAACCCATAACATTCTGCAAATGCAAAAGAGTCCAATTAAACTAATGCAAAAGTCATAACATTATAAAATGCAAAAACAGTTAAAACAAAACAAATTTCAAAAGAGTAACTTACTCCTAACATTGGTTCTCCATCAACTGGATCCCAAGAAACACCATATCCTATAGGTGTAATTCCACCAGGATACCTGAAAGATCTTGAACCATCTCCTTTTCCTCTACACCTAACAATTTTTCCATTGATGGTCCTAAGCCTAGTGCTACTGCTACTCCCAGCTTCATCACTTGCACTACCACCCCTCACCTGCACCCTACCACCCCTCATCCTCATACCACCTCCTCTCATTGTTACACCACCACCTCTCATTCTTACTGGACTTGTTGTCATATCTGGTGGTGTCATCTCAAATCCAACTGGAGGTGTTGAAATCTTCACTGGTGCATTATCTACTACATTATCAACCAAAGACTCATCTACAATCAGTGGCTCAACATTTAGTGGCTCCTCATTAGCACAATGATCAACATACAACTCAACTACCTTATACTTAGCAACTAACTTCATCATTTGCATAAAATCCTGATCACTAACTAACTTCTTTAGGCCATTATCTAAATCAGTGTTAGGTTCCTTATAATAATACTCAAATGATGAGTTTTCATAACCAATATCTTTCATCATGTTGTTAATTTCAAGAATAAAAAACACATCAGAATCTATTGAGTCTATCCAATCTACCTTACCACCTTTATATCTTATCTTGGGAGGATTGGTAAATGCACCACCATGGTTGATCTTCAAGCAAAAAACCCTTGGAAAATAACCTGGTTACATTAAAAAATTAAGAGTTATCTAAACAAGATTATTGATAAAAAAAACTTCAGTTAAGCATGAACAATACAAAATACTCACCATAATCATGATAGGCTGCTTTTGATCCCTGCACACGAACCCTCCATTCAGAAACCATTGATTACAACTGGGAATTTTGAGAGAGAGTTTGGGGATGAAAACTTTGGGGATGAACGACCTAATTAGTCAAATGTGTGTTTCAATGTGTGCGGAGGAAAGCTTCGGTCTTCAGTCAATATCCCGCCAAAAAAAAAGTAAGGGACTGATTAAAAGGGCCAAATTACCCCTCAATATTCACTAACTTAACCCAGGTTACGGTCAAACTGAGTGAAATTATGGTCAAGGGACTAAACCCGTGATGGGTCGCAACATTAGGGAGCAGATCCGTTAAAAATTACTTACAGGGACTAAAAGTGTTAAACCCGATCGAGTATAGGGACGCTTTTTGAAATTAACTCTAAAAATAATTTCGCAATTATAATTATTTGTTGCTTTAAAAAGCATTTCACAACTATAATTATTTTCTGCTCTAAATTTTCCCTCTTTATGCCTGAATACTCGCTTTATTTATTTATTTATTATTATTATTATTATTATTATTATTATTATTATTATTATTATTATTATTATTATTATTATTATTATTATTATTATTATTATTATTATTAATTATTTATTTCGTATATATTTTTTTATAAACATCACTTTATTAGAAACTCATATGATTTACAAGAAGTTATTATTATTATTATTGTTATTATTATTATTTTTAAGTTAAACTTACATTAATTGTTGTTATGATTTTAAGTTTTAACAACCATGGTACCGACCTTTGCTTTTCTTTGATTTAGTTCATATAACGTTAAAAAGTGAGGATGCATATGTAAAACTAGATATATGCATCGAACCAACCTTAACAGTAACAAACTAAACTAGATAAATAATACTACTACTCAATACGTGACACTCTAATAATAAAGAACGAATATAATAGATGAGAGATGATGCGTATGAAATATTAATAACCGAATGATTGCTATTAACTTAAGAGAACAATACAATAAATAAAACACACACACACACTCTCACACCTATACTAGACTTAGAGGCACACCAAACTAGTGAGAGTGTGTGCTATATATAGGCACAAGGCCGGCGCATATGTTGCCCTAAAAGGCTTTTGATTGAGCCGTGGTGGGCTTGAGTTGGACTTGGGCTTATGTTCTTTTCTTGAGCATTTCTATTACAAAGTCCAACACAAGCCTTACACACTTGATTACATCTACACGACACACTATTTAAATTACAACTAATGACCATCACTTTTTCTAAAAATATAAATGCTAACAATCTCCCCCTAAGGGATGGTCATTTCCATGATGCTCCCAGTGAATGGTCTTTTGTCTTCAACGCCTTGATCTTTGTGTGTCGTTGTAGAATAGTCTTCAATTAATGTTCCTTCATGTAATCGTGATCTTTAAAGTACCATCTTTTGTGGTGGTTCTTGCCTTGATCAAAATCTTCTCGAGATGATGCGTCGTGTCCTCCAACATACTCATACATCTTGGACTGTAAACTTCTGCTAACAATCTTTCCTTGCAAACAATCTCCCTTTAATCTTTCATCGTTTGACATATGAACTTGTTTTTGACATCATGACTAGTGTTTTGACTTTGTTGTTACACTCTGTCTTTAACTTGATCCTTTTGCCTTGAACTTTTTACACTTGAGCTTTGTTGGAGATGTTCTTTATCAGTATGAGTATGCTGAGGTGAAGATGTTTGATGTATCTGATGATGGTTGATGGATGTTTAAGGTAGCTGCATAAAACCGTTAGTAATAATCATCCAGCACTTACGGGTTAGGACTTCGAGATTGTCAACAACATAGTGTGTAGACATTCTCTAATCTCCCCCAGGCCGTTCTGAACCGGATACCCCCGAGAGGGCTTACACGGATACACCGAAGTGCACCCACGATTCAGTGAGTCGCTAGAGATCACCCCACGACTGTAGACCGTTTGAAGCACGTAACCATCATGATATTAGAGGCAAGATCCTTAGATCTCATTAAGACTCATGTACACCTTGTGTCCTTTTTGGTGAACACAAGGGTATTCTTATGGAAGTGTTCCTAAGAGATTTTTGATAGATCTCATGGCTCTCCACTCGATTGAGCGTTTTAGTTTTAGTAGTCGGAGGCATGGAGCAGAGTGCCACCTTTTCAATATCAACACATCTCGGAGTGAGAGGTCGATAGATTATGTAGTGTTCTCCATGAGAAATGAAACAAATATCTTTTAAGAGATATCTGAGTGGCTAGGAGGGGTGGTGCAGCGCGTCACTGGGTCCATGACGTCTTGACTTTAATATCAGTATCACCTTAGTGAATACCGATAGCAGATGTATTGACCCGGTTTCTGCCCTAAGTTTTCATGGAGGGCTATTTCTTTTCACCCTTTCATTAAACTTTTCTTTCTAATTCTTCAACCCCTTCTTTCCCTTTCTCATTTACTCCTTTTTTCAATCTTACCTAAGGACTTCTAATTCTAATATATTGGAATTGTCCTTGGGTAGATCCCTCCGGCTCTGGCGGATCATTGGACATAAACCTAACCATAATCACCTTATTACTCCATGATTATCCTAGATTTATTGATCACATACCATAAAACCTTTTGTGAAAATCTCTCAAAGTGTTTATGAGTAAAACACATTTAGATAACACTTCGAGAGTTTTGCATTTTCTAAAATACTCCCCCTTCACATGTGCTCATGCATTTTTCATAAAATTGCACATGCTGGGTAGAGTTCGCACATTTTGAATATATTGATTTTCAAAGAACATGACCTTCGCGAGACACGTTTACATCACTAGTTAGACTAGCTTGAAATTATTACCCGTCCCGGTCATATTCAATGATCATCTCTCGAATTGGTACATTCTACTCAGACAAGTCCTTTGCGAGACACGTTTACATCACTGGATGAACCAGCTTGAAATTATTACCCGTCCCGGACAAGTCTTTTCGATAACGGACATTTAGCTTCGTCAATTCGAGGGTTTATGCTGAGTCTTTTTGTAGAGCTCTTTTTGAGATTCACACCACGTTTTTTAAACTTTTGATCACATTTTAATCACGTCTTCTCCCCTTTATACCTAATCTCCCCCTCAAAAATAGCACGTAGAGATATTTTTGAAATCGAGATTAAAATGAAACCTTTTTGGAGAGATAGACGGATTTGCATGAATTTGGAACATTTTGTTTTTCTTTTTATACTCCCCCTTAAATAAAGCATATTCTTTAAACATTTGAGTTCAAAATCATTTAAGGGTATAGAGGGAGTGTTCTTTTTGAAAAATCTTGAGCACAGAATTTGGAGAAAGATTTTGAAAAATCTTTTTGGAAAAATCTTGATCATGTGCTCAAGGATTCTTAGTTTGCTTTTGCCGTTAACAATGCGAGTTCTGATCAGATATAATCAGAAGTCATCATTGTAGCACGGGTTTCGTACTGAAATATACGAAAGCCGTCATTGGAGCGCGGGTTCCATACAGATTTATACAAAAGCCATTTAGATTTTTAGGATAAGTGCTCGAAAAAGTATTTAAAACTTTTGTTTTGATGAAGCACTTTCCTTTCTTTAAAGCACGGTTCCGAAACTGAGATGTTCCGAAGCCATTATTTAAGAAATTTTGAGAAACGACATGTTTTAGAAAAAATTTAAATGAACTCTCGCTCAAGCATCTGTACATGCCCGTATCATTGTTGAATGACATTTCTAGGTACGTACAGAATATTGATTTATACGAGAGACATGTCGTGAGAAGAATATTTTTGGCTTTTTGATTTTATATTGTTTTTGTATTTTTAAAATTTTCTATTTTTGTATTTTGTTTTTGTTGGTTTTTCAAATTTTGTATTTAGTTTTTTGAAAAATATTTACATGCGAAGCTTTTTGAGATAAAATTCAAGAAGTTTCGAGAAGACTTTCAAACTCTTCGGGAATTAGGCTTCGCATTCCTATTCGTCGAACTAAGTTATCAAACCGCTCTTTTGGGAGGGCTTTAGTAAATAGATCGGCGAGTTGTTATTCAGTCTTAATGAAAAATAATTCAACAGTGCCCTCTTCGACATGTTCCTTTATGAAGTGATAACGGACTCTAATATGCTTGGTCTTCGAGTGTTGTACGGGATTGCATGAGATGGCTATGACACTTTTTGAATCACAATACATAGGTATGTGGTTGAAAGAGTAGCCATAATCTGTGAGTTGTGTCCTCTTCCATAGAACTTGAGCACAACACGCAGATAGAGACACATACTCGGCTTCTGCGGTTGATAACGCCGTACAATCTTGTTTCCTTGATGACCAGCCTACTAGCTTCTCTCCCAGAAATTGTGCTCCCCCAGATGTACTTTTTGCGGTAACTTGGCATCCAGCATGGTCGGCATCTGAAAAGGCTGTTAGTGTAAACTCCGAATCCTTCGGATACCAAAGTCCCATGTTAATGGTTCTTCGTAGGTACCGGAAGATCCGTTTAACCTCTTGGAGGTGAAGTTCGGTAGGCCTGGCCTGAAACCGTGCTAATAAACATACAGCAAAATGTATATCGGGTCGACTAGCAGTTAAGTACATGAGAGACCCAATCATGCTCCGATATTTCTTCGGATCCATGGGTTTCCCATATAAATCAGCACCAATTTTGGGTGAAGTGACCATTGGAGTACCAACAGAGTCACAATTTTCCATTCCATGTTTCTTTAAAATCTCAATTGTATATTTAGCTTGATTTATAAAAATTCCACGTGGAGTTTGATGAATTTGTAAACCCAAAAAGAATTTTAATTCTCCCATCATGGACATTTCAAATTTGCTTTTCATGAGATTTGCAAAAAGTTTTGAATGTTTCGGATTAGTGGACCCAAAGATTATGTCGTCCACGTAAATCTGAACAATCAAAATGTCATCTTTAAATTTCTTAGTAAACAAGGTTGGGTCAATTGTTCCTTTGGTGAAATTATTATTCAGCAAGAATGATGAGAGTTCGTCATACCACGCCCTTGGCGCTTGTTTCAAACCATAGATAGCCTTCTTGAGCTTGTAGACATATTCCGGATGATCTTTGTCAACGAATCCATCAGGCTGACTCACGTACACCTCTTCCTTCAGAGTTTCATTCAAGAAAGCCGTCTTGATATCCATCTGATAGACCGTGATGTTCTTGTGAGCCGCATAAGCTAAGAAAATCCTGACTGCCTCAAGTCTGGCTACTGGCGCGAATGACTCTTCAAAATCTATCCCCTCTTCTTGTCTGAATCCCTTGGCCACAAGACGAGCTTTGTTGTGAATAACAGTCATTTCTTCATCCTTTTTGTTTTTCCATAACCACTTAAGATCAATGACGAGCTTGTCGATTGGTCTCGGCAATAAATCCCAAGTGTCATGTAATTTATATTGGAGAAGTTCTTCCTGCATTGCTTCAATCCATGCGTCGTCTGCCATTGCTTCCCGAATGTTCTTTGGCTCTTTTAGACTGACTGAGCAGGAAAAAAATGCTATCACAATCGGTGGCAAGCTGTTTTCTCGTCTGGATTGGCCTTGAAGGTTCACCAATGACATGTTCTATTGGATAGTCTCTAGTCCACTTTAACTTTGAAGGGTACCTTGGATTTGATGAATGCGTGTTAGTTGGTTCATGTAACCTTGAAGAAGATTCAACAGATTTCGTAGCAAATGGATTTTCAAATGGTTCTTCTTCATCTAACACAACATCGTTTTGTTGTTCTTCTTGAATTGGTGTTGTTTGGTTTTGCTCATCAACTCTTGGTAAAACAATCTCAATTACTGGAGTTGCTGGAGTAGATGTAGATGATGTTGAGGGAGTTGGTGCGTCAGCTTCGATTGTTGTTGATGCATCTTGCGGTGGTGGTGGTGGTTGATGTTGTTGAGTGGGTGCAGTGGAACGTTGTTGTGATGCATTTGTCGAAGCTCCACCATAGTATTCATCATACATAAACTCGAAGAAGTTGTCCAGTTCTTGAGTTGTTGG
Organism: Artemisia tridentata subsp. tridentata; assembly: GCA_021014915.2. Classification (NCBI taxonomy): domain Eukaryota; kingdom Viridiplantae; phylum Streptophyta; class Magnoliopsida; order Asterales; family Asteraceae; genus Artemisia; species Artemisia tridentata. Next base: position 403,597,153 of record CP139507.1, read on the forward strand.
TTTGTTAGAAGTAGTTGACTGAGCTCCTTGAGGTATGAGTCCTGAACTGATATGTCCAGAAGTTTGACTTTGTGGTGCGGGTCCTAATCCGATACGATTAGAAGCCATCGGGTTAAGCGCGGGTTCTAGAGCGAGTCTCTCAGAAGCCATCTGTGAAATTTCATCAAACTTCACATTCATCGTCTCCATTACTCTTTTAGTTCTTCTATTATACACCCTGAATGCCCTCGAGTTATCTGAATAACCAATGAAGATTCCAATATCACCCTTAGCTTTCAGTTTCCCTAGATCTTCTCTGTCATTCGTAGGATAGCACAAAGCGCCAAATACATGAAGGTAAGAGATATCAGATTTTCTGTTGTTCACTAATTCATATGGGGTTTTATAGAAACTTGGATGGATTAGGGATCGGCTCTGAGTAAAACAAGCAGTGGAAACAGCATCAGCCCATAAGAATAACGGTGCACTGGAATAGATCAGCAATGTGCGAGTAGCTTCCACAAGAGTTCTATTTCTTCTTTCATCTACCCCATTTTGCTGTGGAGTTCTGACTGCTGATGTCTGGTGAGTAATTCCAGTTTCTTCAAAATATGTTCTTAACTCCTGATTAGTGAATTTCGTGCCATTGTCAATTCTTACAATCCTTACTGGAGCTTGAAGTAGAATTTGTATACGCTTCAGAAAGGTGATGATGATGCCTGGTGCTTCGTCTTTTGACCTCAAAAACCTTACCCATGTATATCTTGAATAATCATCGACAATCACAAGAATATACTTCTTCCCATTGATACTCTCAACTCTCATTGGGCCACATAAGTCCATGTGCAACAGATGTAACTTATCAACCGAACTGGGAACGGTTTTAGGTTTATAAGTTGCCCGTTTGCTTTTGCCTTGCTCACAAGATGGACATAGTGTTCTTTGGTGTATTTGAATTTTGGGAGACCGGTGACGATTTCGTCTTTGGCAAGCTTTGTTATTGTGTCGAAGTTGAGATGGGATAGACGTCTGTGCCACAACCAGGACTTAGTGTCGTCAGCTCTTGTCATAAGACAAATTGGTGATGAAAAGGCCACTTGGTTAATGTCGATAGCATAAAGATTGGTTCCACGATTTCCGGTTAAGAGATCATCTCCAGTCAAATTCCTAACGAAACATGTATTCCTTCTAAATGCAACCTCTAAATATGCATCACAAAACTGTCCGACTGAAAACAGGTTGTGTCCCAACCCTTCGACATAGTAAACCCAAGTGATTAGAAAGTTCCCAAACTGTAGATCTCCATAACCCAAAATAGCTGCTACATGATTATTTCCAAACCGAACTGTTCCCATGAACTTCCATACAAAGTTGATCAGCAGCTTCAGATTCCCGGTCATGTGCTTGGAGCAACCCGAGTCGATGATCCAAAGACAAATTTCAATGACCTGCCAATAACAGATGATTTTGTATATGGAAACCGTTTAACATTTGGTTCCATGGGGTTAGATATAACAGGTATATCACACTTAGAGATGATTTCAATTTGTTCATTTGGAGCAATTTCTAATGTGCCATCCTTAGGTGTAAACATTCTACCCGTTGGTTTCCATGTGCAAAACTTAAGATGGTCCTTAGGTAATAGGCTACTAGTGGTTTTCCTAGATTTTGCAATAAGCCTTTTAATGTATCTAGACCTAGCACTAGTTCCTGAAGGCACATCTTTCTGTTTAGGCACAACATTCACATTTATATCATTAGAAACAACATCATCACAAATATTTTCAGACAAAGATTTATTTCTTATTAAACAAACAGATTAATTACAAGCACTTGAAATATTGTACTTAACATTATATCTAGATGACATATTTTTCTTCTTGGAAAGCGATAAAATCCTAGGGTGTTCTTCTACTTCTTCCGTTTTATTCTTCATTTCACTCTTAGATGCAGACGAGACGCTATTGTTCCTTGTATTGCTCCTAGGCTTTAGTCCGCTGCTCCTAGAGGTACATTCTACTCCTGTAGAAGGTAAGGCACACGCATTAGGATTTATCTTGTTGTCCTTTGATTCAGTTTTAGCATCCCTAGTCTCATCTGGATTGTCTTTCACACTTTTGTCTATCGCCCTATATGTTTTAGATGTAGAGGTAGACGCAGTAGTGGTACTAATCCTATAAAGTCCAGGTGCTATCACATTTGGTGTTTCGACAACTGCTTTCTCTTTTTCTTTTACACTTTGTTTAGGCAAGGGTGTTGGAGTGACTGGAACATTTTGAGAAATAGACATTTTTGGTTTAACAACTGGCTTGTCCTTAGTTTCCTCACCCTTCCTATTTTGACGTTCAAGCTGAGACTTCAAAAGATCAATTTGTTTTTGCATTTCTTGGTAATAACGTTCATAAGACAATTTGTCATATTTGCATTCTTCCTTCTTTCGATCAAGTTGTTTAAAATATGTTATATTTTCCTTTTCAGTCTTAGCAAATGCATTTTCATATTTTTCAACAATTGCAGAAGTCTCAGCTCTCAGTCTTTCATCATCCTCTACAGAATATGTTTGATAAATAATGGACATAATTTCAGTTGATAGAGCTACTTCAGAGAGTATGTCATTGTGTCTTTCCAAAACTTTTATGTGTTCAATATTTTCATTAGCTTCCTTCACCAGGGACTTGTGGTCCTTGACAAAGTCGGCTGTTTCTTGCAGAAGACATCTTTCAAGATTAAGAACTACCGCATAAATTGCAGATAGTAGAGGAATGATATCTTTTTCAAACATTTTTTTCTGTTCTGAATGAAAACTTTGAAACCAATCATTGACATTATTGTTTGTTTTGGATGTCACAGTTGATTGAAGTGTTTCAATTCTCCTTATAAGATCGGCCAAAAATTGTCTAGTTTCACTTGTGTAACAAGTGTTCTTAGAGAATATTTGTTCGATGTTAGAAAGATGTTTCGAAACAACTTTTCTCTTTGTGATAGCCACTGGTTTTTTGAAAAACAATTGTGACTCTTTTTGAACCTGATACTCTCCAGATATTTTGTTAAGCTCATTATAATCAATTGGTCTGATATCTGGGTGCTTTTGGCTCATTTTGACACGCGTCTCTTTAGATAGCTCAACCGTTTCATAAGAATCCCGAACTTCGGGAGGGTCATGATTATCATTTAGCACATTACCATTGTACAACACATTCTGTTCTTTCTGAGCTTTCTTGAGATAACAAGGGTTTTCATAACCGAGAGCCATTTTCTTCATTGTATGTAAAATCGGGTTTGGATCGTTAATTAATAAATTAATTGTTTGTGTAGAATGACCCATTTTTACAAGCAATTCTTCCAACTTTTTAATTGTTTCCTGTTTGTCAAGTATTTCATCAAGAAGTTCATCTTCTCTTTTTGAAAACTTTGCATGCAACTCTTTCTTTTCTTTTTCAAGATCAGAACAAGTTGATTTTTGTTTAGAAAGTTGGTTGGTTAATTCATAAATTTCCTTGTTTAAAGATTTAATTTTCATGTTCAAATTGACATCCAGAGTGTCAAATTTGATTTGCAATTGTTTTTCTCTTAAAACAGAATCTCTGTAACCAATTTCAAGTTCTGACTGTCGTTTGTGGTTAAATTCAAAAGCTTTTTCGTTCACCTTGTATCTCTCAAGCTCAGCGGTCAATTTTTCATTCGCGGCCTTAACATCGCGATTGACTTGTTTGACCTTTTCAATTTCAATACTACAGTTGTTCAACAATGATTCAAATAAAGCACGTGTTTCCTCATCATTAGCAGTATGCTGTGATTCGAAACCTCCATTAGGATCCATATCTGGAGTAGCCAAATTAGTATTGCTACAACTTGGGGAGTCCATATATGTATCGTAAGGATGCTGTTCATTCTGAGGTGACATTTCAAACATTTCATTATTGTGGCATGTAGCATATGGTTGTACCTCAGAGATTCCATTGATATCATAAACAGGAGGTGCTTCAGAATCCGTGTCATATTTAACCTCCTGAAGATTGGCCATGAAAATGCAGTTGGCATCGATATCTTCCAGATCTTCCATATCATCCATCAATGCCATGAAATCATTCTCCTCTGCACTCAACTGTAACCCGACCGTTTCCTTCTGTGACAACAGCAATGCTTTCTGAAGATAAGCTGGATCTTTCTTTTTCGGCCTTGTGGGATAGTTCCTTGCCATGTGACCAGTACCTTGACAGTTAAAACATTTCAACACATTTCCTTGATTCATATTCCCAGCAATCCCAGCAACTGGAGCAGCAACATTTCCAAACTGATTCCCCATATTCTGACCCCTTCGATTTCCAGCAACTTGACCCAACTGATTCTGATTACCCATATACTGACCCATCTGATTGCCTGCATATTGCCCTTGATTACCCATCTAAAACCCTATAGCATATCCCTGCTGATTCCCATATACTCCAACCATTTGTCCTTGATTACCCATGTTGAAACTCGGCTGTGCAATCTGCCTGTTGCGAGTGTTCGATGAGATCCTTTGATTGTTTTTGGTTGGTGTGAAATAGCGTCCTTGAACAACTATTGATAGAAGGGTGAATGCTTGAGACAAAGCAGTCATGTCATCATTGGAATCGTATTCTTGTTCTGGGTATAGTTGTTGTTGAATGACTTGTTGTCGTTGTGGGTAGAATGGTTGTTGTGGAACAGATTGTTGTTGCATGATGTTCTGAGTGGGAGTGGGTGATGATGGTTGTGTATTCACTGTTGAAGGTGTTGGTGCTTGAGCAATTAATGCTAGAGGATCATGTTGTTTGGCTAGCTTCTCTTTCTTAACTTCATCTGCCTCTTTCTGGTTTTGTTTCAAAAAGTCATACAGTTGATCATAGTTTACCTCATGAAGATTCTTTGTTTGGTTAACAATTGTGACATATCGTCCCCATTCCTCTGGAAGGTTGTTGATGAACTTGATGTTTTGAACAATTTGCCTTGGAGCCAACTTGTTTCGGATGAGCTCATTCATGAGAGTACAAAACCTTGTGTAGTAAGTTTCAATTGGTTCAGCCGGGGTTGATGTAAACTTCTCCCATTCAGTTAGAAGCTTGTTTTCAATGTCTTGTTGTCCAATTCCCGTCCCATGACAAAGCCTTCGAACTCGTTCCCACATATCATAAGCAGTTTCACAACTGTCAACAGCACAAAATATTTTCTGTAGTAAACCAAGTTGAATTAAATGCATGGCTAAGTCATCAGCTTCAATTTGTTTCCAATCATCAGCTGTGTATTCCTCTTCCTTTTGATCACGAAAGGATGGTGGAACGGGAGGTGTTGTATTTGGATTACCCGGTTCTTGAACCTGACGAGGCTTGAATGGACCTTTTTGGTTGGAGTTAATCAAGAGTTTGCCTTGTCCATTAGGTTTGGTTTTCATGTATCGAAGCATACGGCTTGTCCATGGAAGGTAACTACCTTTTTCTAGCATGGGAGGACGGTTTTCAGCACCAGCTGCATGAATATCATGTTGAGTAGTCATTGTTGATGTTTTATGATAAGGTTGATATATTCAGGGTCGTTGCAAAGAAATAGGTGTTGTGGTTGTTGAAGGTTAAGCTTTGATGTTGATGTGAGGCCTTGGTTTGTTGTTGATGATCGTTGAAGTTACAATTTAGATAAACGATAATGTTGTTCCCTTAACACGCTTAGAGTTAACTAGAAAGTTAATCTATTCGTGTTTATGACTAATACAATGTTATGATTAATTCTAACAGTTTAATGAAAACGTAAAAGTAAAAAAAACACACAAGTATTTTTCAACGTTTAAATTCTTATTAGAAATGAATCAAAGAATCTATTACCCAAGTGTTTTGCGGAATAAACACTTGGGATTGAACAGACAAGGTATGGTGGTGTCTCCTATCTAAACTCAAGCTTTGCTTTGAGTGGTAACAATTCGACCCACTGAGCTATCTCAGGGATATGTTACTCTTTGTAGGAGAGAAGTTGCTTTGTAAAAGTCTAAGCTTTCAATGTACAAAACACACACAACTTCTCTCCTTTTGAACCTATTTATACACAAGTATAAAAGAGTAAAAGTGATTAAAAAACTACAACTTGTTGAAGCAAGCGTGTCTGACAATTACAACAGTAATTGTCATTTCCAAGAACCAATGGGAATGAACTATAAAGTCTTTAGGAGTGGTTGGTCTGACACTCCATGACTTTTAGCCGTCTTAGGGAAAGTTTCTTCCTGACAAGATAAGATTTGATCTTATCTTAAACTTTTCCCAGATCTTCCCGCCTTTCTTTCAGGCGTTGAGTTCTTCAGTCTTCAATCACTTAATGTTGTTGAGGAGACTGGGGTTCAGTGAGTTCTTGTCCAACACTCACTGAACCATCATCTTCTTCTTTGGCTTAAGTCCTACTCAGGGAGTACCGCCTTCCTGAGTAGTGAATCCTTCTTCTTGAATTCGCCTTAAGCATCCTGAAGATGACTCACTGAGTGACTGTTCACTCAGTGACTTGAATTGTTCTCGGTTTAATTTACACTTAGTTAATTTGTGTCCAAATCTTGTTTTAAGTATTCTTGGGTACTGATGGACCCAACAATCTCCCCCTATTTGGATATAAAATATTCCTAAGTGTTTTGATCAGTAATAAGTGAGCTAATGACTTCTGCTCATACTGAAAGTACTAGAAAGTAAACAAGGACACTGAAATAATAAAAACATCATCTTATTAATATTATTACAAGTCCTAACTAACTAAGTACAAAATACTCAGGGATCTTGTACATAACCCATGAGTTCAAGTTTCGCCTTCTTAGACACTAACACCTCCTTGTCAGGTTTTTCATTCATCATCTTGTCCAGCAGCTTGACAAACTCCTCGTTCTCAGGACTCTTTACTCTAAGTGCCATAAGTTTGTAGGCGAGGAGAGTTGTCGTTTCCACCAGATCAATGTCACTTACTCTTTGGAAGGCTGGCTGTGCAAATTCATCAATGAAGAAGATACCATACTCAGGTTTCTTGATGACACGGTTAGGAATGAACTTGACTCCCTCAGGGGGAATCCTGTTGCAGTGAAAAGCAGCTATATATTGTTCAGGTTCCTGATCTACTGCTTTTCTCTTCCTTCCAGACTTCTGAGTAGGTTCAAGGATTGCCAGTCCCTGAGAAGCAAGCGCCTTCTCATGATCGATCCCAAGACTCTTAGCTACCCTTTCAAGTTCTTCACATTTTGCGTTCAGGGACTTGATAAGAGATGGGGCTATCTTGCTTTGTGTCTTCTTCCTCAGGATGGGCATCATCATATCCCATTCCCTTAGCCCAAAGTCTGAGAATTTAATGGGCTGGTTAACCTCAGACTTCCTTGGTCCCCTGTGAACCGTTATGCTTATGGGCTTGGTGGGGTGAATGGTTATGTCAGTGATTGTGCCCTCTCCTTTAGTCTTGGTCATGTGCCACACATACCTCTCATAGGTTCTTTGCCTCCTTTCTTCTTTTAGTTTGGCTTATTTGTTGTGTTCTTGAAGAAGTTCAGCTTGTAGCCTGATGAATTCATCCCCCTGAATGTCTTTATCAGACTCCTTGATTTCCTCCTTGGCAACCTCAACAATTAATGGTCTGTTGAGTTCCTTGTCCTTTTCTAGGGCCCTACTTCAGCCACTTCATCAGGAGTCCCAAAGAACCTTTTTCCTCCATCCAAATCAACATAAAATGGTGCATCAGGATCTGCCTGCCTTTCAGTTGAGGCTTGAACAAATTGTTTTGGAGGAGAGCTGTCAGTCACCATGATTTCCTTCCCTTTGGAAGTGGGAGGGGGTTGACTGGTGGAAGTTTCAGGGACAACCACGATAGCAGATGAAGGATCAGGGATAGGTTCATCATTTTTCCCCCCCTCAGCAGGTATTGGAACTTCAGTGGATGTACCTGCTGACTGAGGAGGAGGAGCTACTTGAGAGGCCTGAAGAATGTTGAGAATACTGGAGACCATCTTTTTAGTTTCTGATGACTCATTCTTCAGGGTTGTAATTTCAGCCGCCATTGCCTTTTGGGTCGTGGTAAGTTCAGTGACATGAGAGGTATAGTGGTCGATCAGCTCATTATGTTTTGTTGAGAGCTGATCAAAGGCTGAGGATATCCTTTCCAGGTGCCCCTTGGTATCAGTGACTGCCTGATGAATAGAATCTTGCTGCGACCTGATAGATTTGAAATCCACCCCCTGAACAAGCTTGAGAAGCTCAATGATGGAATTGGAGGTGAACTTCTGGGTATCCATGTACTCATGCAGTCTTTTGATCAGGATGGGATCATCTCCAAGTTGTTCCTGAACAGATTCAATACCCTTAAGAATGTTGGAGAGTTCCTTGTGCTGTTCAGTGCCCATTTCATCAATGGTCTCTCTCAGGTCGCCAAGTTGTTTGTCAGTAAGTTTGGCGACATGAAGCACTTTTTCCTGAGATTCTTCAACAGAAGCCCTGAAGTCGGCATAGGAGGCTGCCACTTCAGTGTGCTGAATCCACTGTTCTTCCGTGAGTTCAGTGTAAAGACCCTCGTTGGCTTTGCGAAGGAATTTAACCAGTTATCTTTCTGTCAATGGAAGAACGTTATCATACCTTGCCAACCACTGAGAAGTGGCGGGAGAGGAGGCACCTGATGATGATGATGATGATGATGATGATGATGTGGGGGAGCTGGGTTGTTGGTCCTCAGGGGGAGGAGAAGATTGTTGTAGTTCAAGGTGCTGAGGAGGGCTAATCTCAGTCTCCATTTCCTCCTCAGTACCCAGAACGTCGTCTTCATCACCAAAATCCACTAATTCCTCTTCTGACTCTTCATTCAGTAAGATTTCAAGATCAGCCAGAGAAGGAACCTTCAGGGTATCCGGCTCCCCCTCAAAAGAGGGCTCACCTTTTTTGTGGCCAGGTCCTGACCCCTTCATAATAACTGAGTGGGTTTGCTCAGCCTGACTAGTCATAATAACTGGGGGGGGGTTTGCCCAGCCTGACTTTTGGGGGCAGTTCCTGAGTGAAGGGATCCGCCTGAGGTGGTTATGGGTTATGTATCAGCGGGTGGTTTATATCCCTCTGAGTCTTTGTCCCCCTGAGCGCCTTCAAGTCCTGACGGGTGTTTTTCAGAACTATCATGAGGCACTGATTGTGATGGTTGATGGTCCCCCTTCCCATCAGGGTTGTACTGCCCTTTTGGGGATTCAGGGACCTTTACTCCCTGAGACCCTGAGTGTGATTGCTCAGGAACGTTAACGGGATGTGATTGGTGATGGGTCCCCTTCTCAGTGGAGTAATGCTGCCCCACCGAGGATTTAGAACCCTTTTCTCCCTCAGGAACTGATTGTGATTTGTCAGTTCCTTCATCGGAATGTGAATGGGTGGTTGTTCCTGACCCTACTAACTTGTGTATGTCAGTAGGGACATGTGGAGAAGGTTCGCCCGAGGACACTGAGGATGATTGCTCAGTGACCTCCGTTGGCCTTTGTTTTATGGTCAGGGGGGTCTCTGTAGTGGGTGTCTCAGAGGTCTGGGTCACATTCAACCCCTTTTTAAGGTTGAGTTGGTTTTCGGCATCAGTCTCAGTGGCGAGTAGTTTGGGTCTAACCACCTTACTGGACTGACCCTTCTTTGTCTTCTTCACCTTCTTTGTAGGTGAAGGTACTGGAGAAACAACGTTCTCCCCCTGAATAACCACCAGCATGTAGTTAGTCAGGGCAATAAGTTGTACCTCAGTGATGCCACTAGTGAAATTGGTCTTATGTAAGACGTCAGGTTTCATACCTACGACGTCAGGCCTCACATAGTCTGAACCAAGAAGGTCCTGAAGCACACAGGAAATAAACCTAGGATAAGACAAGTGTTTTTGCCTAGATTTTCCTGAGAGCTTAGCAACAAGGTCACGGAAGATTATACCTCCGATATCTATTTTTCTACCCTCCAAGAGACTGAACAACATCAATTGTTGTGATGAGTTCAATTGCTCAGTGGAGGATTTATTCCCCCCAAGGACCTGAATGACGAATGTCATCAGGATCCTCCAGACTGGGTGGAACCAGGTTTTGACAATTGGAGCCTTTTCTAATAAGGCTCCAGCGGACTCCTTAGGACGTTTAGGGTTATGAGGTCCTAAGAATATTAACTTTCCTTTGACCTCTTCGCCTTAGCAAAATCAAGACCAGTGGCCTTGATGAAGTCATTGTAACCCAGGGAGAGGGTCCTTCTCCCATTCATCACTGTGAAAGTGATGATGGATTCTTTGGTGTCTTTTGGGCTAGTAGCCACAGCAGTACACCAGAATTCCCTCAAGTAGTCATGGTAGATGACTGAGGGGGTTTTGGTAAATGCTTTTGCAAGAAAACAGTTTTGAAGATATTTCATTACGTTCTTGTAAGCATGGAACTTTTGTGGATAGGAAAAGTTTCCCACCACATTGTTCTTGGTGAGGTCTACACCCTCCAATATGAAATCCACATTAGGGGCGTATGTCACAGCTTTAGAAGAAGCCATATTTGTTGGTGAGTCTGGATAACAAAGATGGTTGGGATTTCTTAAAGCTAAGAACACACACACTATTAGTTTTGAGAAAAAATGGGCAGAATTTGCTTAAAATTTCTAATAGACGTGTGTGTTGTTATTTTGGTTGGGGTATTTATAAGGAAGTGAAGTGGAGGGTATTTTAGGCATTAAGCGGATTTTATTTATTCAAAAAGAATTTTCGGAAACTGTTTTGAATAAAATGTTTTGGGATCCGCATTTAATGCCACCATTCCACTTTCCTTGGTTTGGTGCAACAGTCAAGGTGAACAGTTGAGCAGTTCTGCAAAAGTGTAATTTGCAGAGATGAGTCATCACATATCTGTAATGTGATTGGAGAGTCATTTAATGCCAAGTGGGAATGTGGGGGCCCAGAGGTGGAAGCCAGAAAGGCAAAAAGAACAAATATTCTTAAATTAAATATGAGTTCAGTTACCAACCTCGGACATTTACTAACTAGATACTTAGAGCATTTAAGTTAGTATTTAATGTCTCTTGAGGACCCTGAATGACTTTTCATTCAGTGAACCTTATTGTCAGGACTTGGGTTTAGTCACTGATGGTTCTAGTGTTCAGGAATTTGGGTCTAATTCCTGAGGTTCAAGGGTTCAGGAACTTGGGCTTAGTTCTTGAGGACCAAGAATTCAGGAACTTGGGTTTAATTCCTGAGGATTAAGGGTTCAGGAACTTGGGTTTAGTTCCTGAAGTTCAGTGACCTTTCTCACTGAAGAACACATTGAGTTAGGGATTTGGGTTTATCAGAATTTACACATATTTGGATGGAGTCAATCAGTGGACTGATTCTCAATATCTAACATTCCTAGTTCAGCTTTCAGTCTGGTGAAAGTTGGTTCATCCAATGGTTTGGTGAATATATCAGCTAGCTGATATTCAGTAGGAATGAAGTGTAATTCTATGTCACCATTCATGACATGATCCCTGATGAAGTGATATCTAACATCAATATGTTTTGTTCTCTGATGAAGAACTGGGTTATTTGAGATGGCAATTGCACTTGTGTTATCACAAAAGATGGGAACCATCTTGTACTGAATTCTATAGTCACTGAGTTGATTTTTTATCCAGAGTACATTTGCACAACAACTTGCTGCTGCAACATATTCAGCTCCAGCTGAGGACATGACAACTGATTGTTGCTTCTTAGCACTCCAACAGACTAGTTTTCCACCAAGAATTTGGCAAGAGCCTGAGGTGCTTTTTCTGTCCATGTTGCATCCAGCATAGTCAGAATCTGAGTATCCTTTAAGATCAAGTCCTGAACATTTTGGATAATATAATCCAAGGTTTGGAGTACCTTTCAGGTACATGAATATTCTTTTCACTGCAGTGATATGAGTTTCTCTTGGGTCAGATTGATATCTGGCACATAAGCAGACTGAGAATTGGATATCAGGCCTTGATGTAAGTAAATACATCAGTGATCCTATCATTCCTTTAAAAAGAGTTTGATTTACTGGTTTTCCAGTAAGATCAGGACCAAGGTTGTTTGGGGGTACCATGGGAGTCTTGACTGAGGCACAGTCACTGAGCTCATACTTCTTCAGTAGGCTCCTGACATACTTCTCTTGACTGATAGAGGTACCTTTATCAGTCTGCTTGATTTGTAGACCAAGGAAGTAAGTCAGTTCTCCCATCATGCTCATTTCAAATTTCTTTGCCATTAGTTTTTCAAACTGTTTGCAAAGTTTATAATTAGTTGAGCCAAAGATGATGTCATCAACATACACTTGTACAAGTATGACATCATTATTTGTCTTGTAGATAAACAATGTGTTGTCTATCTTGCCTCTGACAAATTTGTTTTGGATCAGGAAGGCTGAAAGAGTCTCATACCATGCCCTGGGAGCTTGTTTCAGTCCATAAAGGGTTTTGTTAAGCTTGCAGACATGATCAGGAAACTCATGGCTTTCAAATCCAGGAGGTTGCTGAACATAAACTTCTTCTTTCAGTGAGCCATTTAAGAATGCTCTTTTAACATCCATTTGGTACACCTTAAAGTTCATGTATTTAGCAAAAGCAAGGAAGATCCTGATGGCTTCCATCCTTGCTACTGGTGCAAATGTTTCTTCATAGTCAATGCCTTCTTGTTGATTATAGCCTTTGGCTACAAGTCTGGCTTTGTTTTTAATGACTATGCCATTTTCATCAGATTTGTTTTTAAATACCCATTTCATGCCAATGACTGAAACATCTTCAGGACATTTGACCAAGGTCATTACCTTGTTTCTGTCAAATTATTCCAGTTCATCATTCATGGCTTGAACCCAACTTGGATGTTTTAGTGCTTCCTTAACACTTTTGGGTTCAATTGTGGAAATGAAGTCCACAAATAGGCATTCATTGGCTGAGGCTGCTCTCAGTTCAGCAGCCATGCTCCTTGTGAGCATGCCTTCAGTAGGCTCACCAATTATATTGACAAGTTCTATATCCTGAGACCTAGTCCAACTGTCCTGAGGTCTTGGAAACTGATTAGAGCTTGTAGAGGTCTGATGGGTAGGATCAGGATCAGACACATGATGTTCTTCAGCATCTTGAGTGTCTGAGTGGGTTGACTCATCACTGAGATTGTTTAGTACCTGAGCACTTTGTACTGATTGAATGAATTCATCAGTATTTTGTGCTTCAATAAACTCAGTGATGGTTGGGTAAGGAAGGTTGTGGGGAATGATGTAATAGGAGATGTCAGCATTTGCATGGTACTGAGTGGAAGGAACATTATCAGCATGATGTTCATCAGGAGGGTATCTTGATGATTCATCAATACATATCTCTTCCACTGAGTTGTTAGAGACACTGATTGCATCAGTGCTCTCATCAAAGGTAACATGAAATATTTCCTCAGCATGCTGTCTCCTAGTGTTGAACACCCTGAAGGCCTTTGAGACAAGTGAGTATCCTAGGAAGTATCCATCATCAGCTTTAGCATCAAATTTTCCTAAGTGATCCTTGTTATTATGAATAAACACAGGACACCCAAAGACATGAAAGTAGCTGATGTCAGGGATTCTTCCTTTGAATAACTCATAAGGAGTTTTGCTATGTCTCTTGACAATGATGGATCTGTTTTGTGTGTAACAGGCAGTCTTTACTGCTTCAGTCCAAAAGTGTTTGGAAAGGACTGATCCATTTAGCATTGTCCTAGCTGCTTCAATGAGTGTTCTATTTTTCCTTTCAGCCACCCCATTTTGTTCAGGTGTGTAGGGTGAGGAAATTTTTTGTGAAATACCTTTCTCATCACAAAAACATTCAAGTTCATAATTTTTGAACTCTGTTCCATTGTCAGTCCTAATCTGTTTGACTTTGATGTCATTTTGATTTTCAATGTTCCTGACAAAGGACATAATTGTTTCAGCTGTCTGACTCTTTTTGATCAGGAAGTATACCCAAGTGTATCTTAAGTATTCATCCACTATGACCAGAGTATACTTCTCATGGTTAATGGATCTAGGACTAATTGGTCAAAATAGATCCATATGGAGAAGACGAAGGCAGTTCCTGATGGAAAAGTTGGTTTTGGTTTTAAAGGATGCTCTGTGATGTTTACCTTTTTCACAAGCTGAGCATGTGATGAAGCGAAAAGTGTACCGCTTTTAGGGGGTCATTTAAGCCCTAAATCGTATTTATTTGATCAAATATTGCCCTAAATCGTTCCTTTTGTCATTTTAGGTACTTTGGAGAAGAAATCTGGAAAAGGAAGCATTTTGGACGTTTTTGGAGCATAAAAGTGAAGAAAACGACAAAGTCTCAAAAATATGCTGGAAAGTACATGTGACGACGTCAAGCTCTATTGTGACGCCGTCAGACCTTGATAAGCCAGAGAAATTTTGGAAGATTAAAGGGGGACGGCGTCAAGAAGGTCGTCAGGCCTTGATAAGCCAGGGAGGATTTTGGAGGATTAAAGAGGAAGGCGTCAGGAAGACCATCCGGGAACCCTAGCCACGGCGAGGTGACGGCGTCAAGATCTATAACGTGACACCGTCAGATACTAAGTTCTATATATAGTTTTGCAATTTTTTGTCATTAGTGTGCAACTTTGTGAGGAGAAACCCTAAGACGAATTTCTGCCATTTTTAAGGGTTTTCATACCCTTGGATCTCCCATGTTTAATTGAAGATAAGTAATCACTTAATCAATCAATATGTCTATGTGTTGTTTGATTATATCTTGTTCTTGTCTTTTGATTAACATGCTAGGCTAGATTTATCTTGTGTTTGCTTAGATCTAATGAAACCTAACTATTGATTATTAGTTGTTAGTGTGTTATTGATTGTATTGGATGATTGTTTATCGATGTTAGGCTTAAGAAAACTGGCTAACCTCCTATACGGTAATTTGCTTGAACGTCTTAAGAAACATGAACCAATGCGTACTAGGTTTATATGGTTGTATTTAATGCATGAGCGAATTCTAGTGATCCCATGTTAGGAGCTTCTTAGCCGGCTCGACATAGGAGTGAAGTAGGAGCTTATAGAGTTAGGGAAGTACGTATGCCACCCCACGATTGGTATTAAGGAATACACCCATCATCCACGCAATTAATACACACTAATCAACCGGTAAAAGATAGTTAGGGAGTAAGGAAATCTAAGTAAACACATTTCTCTCCATATAAGTTTCACAACCTTTTCATTTTCAGTTATTTTATCTTATTTGCATTTGTAGTTATTTGGGTTAGTTGACTAGCAACTAATTCCGCCCACTCTTTCAAACCCGAGATTTTACTTGCTTTCATAAAAATTATAAAAATACAAAAAGAATCTTCCCTCACCCTTAGACCTATTAGAGTAGTTTTTCAATCCTAACGACACTATTCCCCTAGAGAACGATCAATCCCCCGGTACTTGCCACTTCACTATACTACATCGGTCAGGTACACTGCCTGGTGGGGATTGCAAGCCTCTTGAGATCCCTCGAGAGGTAAAACCTGTTGTAAGGTCGCAAAACCACGCATCAAGTTTTTGGCGCCGCTGCCGGGGAATAGTTATTGTTTAGGTTGAATTTTTTATTTTATTAGGTCTACTCACTAGATTCCTTTCTAGTGAGATTTTTATTTTTCTAGGTTTTTCTTTAGTCTATCTATTTTCTTCGTGCTTTTGTTCGTATAAGATTTTCATTGACTATTCAGTTTGCCATTATGGAAAACGCGAATCCACCCCTTACACCTGACGAAGTGGCTTTGTTGCGTAGCCAAATTAAGGATGAGATTAGCGAGCTCAGAGAGCTCAATAGAATGATTGATATAGAGCTTGATTATGCCTTGAACAACTTAGAGACCGCCATATACTCAGATAATTACTTTGAACGTAATAATCTTACGGTTGAGGAGTTGATTGAGAAAATTGATGAAGTGAAGGTAGATCCTAGGTTGGATGATTATTTCAATGAATACCCCACTAAGGAGGAGATTGCTTACTATAACAACCTAGTTGATAACCCTCGACCACCTTTTGTTAGAATTGACCCAAAGATTAAGAGGGGTGATCCCGGGAATGTGAAGATACCATGTATGATTGGGTACCAATACGTTGAGCATGCTTACATTGACTGTGAATCCCCAACCAACGTGATGTCCTCAGGCCTTTATAGCCAGATCATAAACACACCACTTGAGCCTAGGAAAGACCCCAAGTGCCCCGGCGGAGTTTGCAACTTCGTTGGAAGGGTTAAGGACATGCATATCCTTGTTGGGAATTTTACCTTTGTCACCGACTTCATGATCTTAGAAGATTTGGCAAGTGTTGTTGACTGCCGCCTATCTCACGTGGTGTTAGGTAAGCCGTTTATTGAAGCATCCAATTTAAAGTATGATCGTTTAAGAGGCACGGTTCAGTTTTCTAATCACATAGATAGGATCACATATAGGATGCCTTATCGGGTAGATGAATTTCGTTTTGTGCCTCGATTTGACAAGGACAACATTGGTGCGATTGAGGACATCAATGATGAGGATAAAGAGAAAGGCATGGACTATGTTTGGAATAAGAGAAGCCTTTATTATAAAGATTGCTTGAACCTAGGACCTAAATACAAAGTTGATATGGAGGTTGTTAGGATGATTAGAGGGGCAATTGAGAAGCAAAATGGAAAAACGTAGAACCCGTGACTTTGAGTCTAGCTACAAGACTCGTTAATAAAGAAAAGCGCTTCTTGGGAGGCAACCCAAGCTTTATTTGCTTTGTGTGTTTATATATTTGTTTGTTTGTTTGATTTTATTTGTTTCCGTATGTATGTTTAATTTTTATTATTATCGATTCATGTTCAAAACTAAATTGTGAAAATGCTTTATCTTGTTTTTAACTTCGTCTTAACTACATATAAAGGTATTTTGCAAAAGATAAGTGTAAGGGAAATCCAAATCGGTTTATTAGAACACAAATGAACATGAATCGTAATAATATTAAATTAACATACATATTAGTAATTGTTTGAGTCAAATGCTTGTATCGAGTCATAATGATGTTTTGCAGGATTTCCAGGAAGTAAGGTATAGGTTTTTTCAGAAATTTTCGAAAACTTAACATGAGAATTCTGTCAGATCATTTCTGACGGCGTCAGGCATTACAACCTGACAGCGTCAGGTTTTAATTTTCTGAAATTTTTGAAAGTTTTGTTTTCATAAAAAGTTTTTATTAAATCTCTAACTTATAAACTCCAGGAATCTGCAAAATTATCATTCCACAAGCATTATATCCTTATATAGAATTTATCCCGCCGATGTTATGCAGGTTTTCGTGTTTGTTTTCTCAGGTTTAACAGGTTATTTTGGACAAGGAGATGTATGTGGAATCAAGCTTTTGGCGATGCTTTAGTCTTGAAGCTTCTACATTCTCTTGGAAGAAGATCTAACCATGTTACCTCTTTATCCACCAAACGAATCAGGGGAGTATTTGATTTCATTCTTTTACCTTATTTACTTTTACATCTTGTTATTTGAACATTGGGGACAATGTTCATCTTAAGTGTAAGGGGGGGGGGTAAAGTACGATACTTTAGAGAATGCTATTACGCTTGATTTTTGTTTGTTTAATGGTAAATGTGTAATAAAACTGAGAGAAATACCTGTTAAGGCAGTTTTAGTGCCAAATTTAAATATTTTTTACAACATATAGGAGTGAAACTTTGGTCTTAATGAGCGTCTCATGGATAGGAGTTATATGACTAGCACAAAACCGTACCACTAAAAAAATTTTCCACCCCCAAATATGTGAGGATCGCCCCTAGAATTGGTAGGAAAAGCATTTATGCTATGATGTGTGTACCGGTAGCACTTAGATTCTAGAACTTGCGTTAGGACCATTCCGAGGCCACAAGTGAGACTACATTCGTGCAGTTAGATTTACTACATGATAAGAGGCATTAGGATTAACCCATTGTTTTACACCTGTGTTTTTGTTATAATTACATTGGCTACATTGGTCAAGTAATTCTCCCACACCCTTTGCGTTGTACCCATTTTTGGTACACGATACCCCTAGTACACCCCTCAGAGCCTATCTTTTCGTTTCGACCTTTAAGCATTTTACTTAAAGGAAGAATTTGTTACACCCCACTTAAATGTACACCCAAATCGCCTTAGCCTACCTTGTATGCACTCATTTTTTGTGCATTATTGTGACAACATTTGTTTAAACCCCAAGTTAATTATCTAATTGATTACATGGTTGCTAAGTCGAGTCATATCCTTGTACATATTGTTTTGGGACGATTGGGACTCATGGGTAAAGTACTAGTGTAATGGGGAAGAACAACATTATTACCCCCATATGTGCTAAATATTTTAAAAGTACTCCAAGTGTTTCGATTATCTTAATTCGAGTCATTAGAATAGTTATTTGTAAAGTTATGTAAAAGTTCAAGTGTAAGGGGAATGCAACGCCCCTATGATGTATTATTTTGGATGGTGGGGCAAGAGTGTATGAAAAAAAAAAAAAAAAAAAATCAAGAAAAATACAAAAAAAATGAGAAAAAGAAAAGTAGAAAAAACATACGGACTACCATCCCGTTTCATTTTATGTTTATTTTATGTTTTTGTTATTTTGTTTTTAGCTTAAGTCGAGTCTAGTCTTGGCTTAGCAACGCCATATTGTACATGTAATTAATCAAGATCTTTAACTCGCCACCAGTAGAATATCCCTTATCCAACAAATCCGTGTTTATCATATCCCTACACCTTACGTTATAACCCGTTTAAAAGCCCTCTTTGATAGTTTATCTTAGGTGCTTACGCCTAGTGGAGGAGGTTTTTGATCCTTTCCCAAGCCTATGGTAATCTATTTGCTATGACAGGTAGTGAGAGATATTATCCGTTTTCATTTATGAGAAATACTTTTATGACACCTGAGAGATGTGAGTATCTAAACACTACTTGTGAGGTGCTAGTTTGTAATCTCCGTGCTTATTATGATTAAAATGGAACGACTATTTGTTGTAATTACTTTTATATTAGCGTTAAATGACCCCTAACTTGTATTTTGATTAGAATAAAAGCGCATTTGCTTGAGGACAAGCAAATCTCAAGTGTAAGGGTATTTGATGAAGCGAAAAGTGTACCGCTTTTAGGGGTCATTTAAGCCCTAAATCGTATTTATTTGATCAAATATTGCCCTAAATCGTTCCTTTTGTCATTTTAGGTACTCTGGAGAAGAAATCTGGAAAAGGAAGCATTTTGGACGTTTTTGGAGCATAAAAGTGAAGAAAATGACAAAGTCTCAAAAATATGCTGGAAAGTACATGTGACGGCGTCAAGCTCTATTGTGACGCTGTCAGACCTTGATAAGCCAGAGAAATTTTGGAAGATTAAAGGGGGACGGCGTCAAGAAGGTCGTCAGGCCTTGATAAGCCAGGGAGGATTTTGGAGGATTAAAGAGGGACGGCGTCAGGAAGACCATCCGGGAACCCTAGCCACGGTGAGGTGACGGCGTCAATGTGGAGTTTGTTAGACTCCTTGGATCGTTTTGAGCATCTAGGGTTAAACAATAACAATTAACAAATATGCAGCGGAATAAGAACAAACAATTGTTATTGACACAAAGTTTCTCACACCAATCACTTCAATTATATTAATAACGTGTTACCTAATCTATAACAAGGATCAAACTGATCTTGAAGTGAAATAAACAAAACCCTAGACGTTTTCTATGACAAACGCCTAGAACACACACACACACACCTTTAGGTTACATTGTGGAAGACTTATTCAAAACCTATTCCCTGTATTCTGTTTATATAACACAGAATTAGGGTTACAAGAATACTACGAAGGACTAAAATATAAATCTTCTTTTGCAAGCAAGTCCTTCATGTTTTATTCTTTATGTTTTGTATCATCAAATCCATAAACCCAACAGTGAGGTGACGGCGTCAAGATCTATAACGTGACGCCGTCAGATACTAAGTTCTATATATAGTTTTGCAATTTTTTGTCATTAGTGTGCAACTTTGTGAGGAGAAACCCTAAGACGAATTTCTGCCATTTTTAAGGGTTTTCATACCCTTGGATCTCCCATGTTTAATTGAAGATAAGTAATCACTTAATCAATCAATATGTCTATGTGTTGTTTGATTATATCTTGTTCTTGTCTTTTGATTAACATGCTAGGCTAGATTTATCTTGTGTTTGCTTAGATCTAATGAAACCTAACTATTGATTATTAGTTGTTAGTGTGTTATTGATTGTATTGGATGATTGTTTATCGATGTTAGGCTTAAGAAAACTGGCTAACCTCCTATACGGTAATTTGCTTGAACGTCTTAAGAAACATGAACCAATGCGTACTAGGTTTATATGGTTGTATTTAATGCATGAGCGAATTCTAGTGATCCCATGTTAGGAGCTTCTTAGCCAGCTCGACATAGGAGTGAAGTAGGAGCTTATAGAGTTGGGGAAGTACGTACGCCACCCCACGATTGGTATTAAGGAATACACCCGTCATCCACGCAATTAATACACACTAATCAACCGGTAAAAGATAGTTAGGGAGTAAGGAAATCTAAGTAAACACATTTCTCTCCATATAAGTTTCACAACCTTTTCATTTTCAGTTATTTTATCTTATTTGCATTTGTAGTTATTTGGGTTAGTTGACTAGCAACTAATTCCGCCCACTCTTTTAAACCCGAGATTTTACTTGCTTTCATAAAAATTATAAAAATACAAAAAGAATCTTCCCTCACCCTTAGACCTATTAGAGTAGTTTTTCAATCCTAACGACACTATTCCCCTAGAGAACGATCAATCCCCCGGTACTTGCCACTTCACTATACTACATCGGTCAGGTACACTGCCTGGTGGGGATTGCAAGCCTCTTGAGATCCCTCGAGAGGTAAAACCTGTTGTAAGGTCGCAAAACCACGCATCAGCATGGTTTGTCCTTTGAAAACACAAGAGATGGTAAGCCAAGGACCTTGTTTTGTTTTACAAGGTTGTTTATGTTTTTGAAGTTCAGGTGGGAGAGACTCTTATGCCAAAGCTAGTTGAGAGTATCAGTGGCCTTGGTAAAGAGACAAGTTCCATTCTGAGTCAGACTGGACATGTCTAACACATAAACATCATGTCTTCTTGGTGCAATAAGGACAACTTCCTTATTAGCATTGAAGATAATTCCTTGTTTATCATCAAACTGAACTATGTATTTCGCATCACATAGTTGACTGACACTTATCAAATTGTATTTTAGACCATTTACATAAGCTATCCTAGTAAAGACTATACCATTGCAGTTTACTGAACCATAACCTTCAGTGAGACATGATGAGTTATCAGCAAATATCACTTTGGGTCCTGATTCATCCACATACTTGTGCAGATACTCCTTCACACCAGTCATGCTCCTTGAACATCCACTATCAAGGTGCCAAACAGGATCCCTGACATGTTTCTGCATAAATGGTAAACTGGGTCAGTTCTTTCTAGGACTCCACTTCTTGGAGGGTGATATGTATCTAATTACACATATATTTTATATTGTTAAACCCACATAAGCTGCCAAAAACACTTTGAAAAGTCAAATAATACAGAAAATATCATAAAATGTGTTTTTATATGACTCAGGAACAAAAAGATTGAAAACAGATGAAAAACGAACAAAGTTTACACAATTGTCACTTTCAGTCCCTAGAGTTTCACAAATTGACAGATCTAGTCCCTGAATGTTTAAAATGAGTAAAAAGTCAACTTAAGTCCTTGGGAAACCAAAAATGTTCACAAATGATCCCTGGATAAAAGTTTACACAAAATGGCAACTTTTACCCCTCAAGTTACAAAATTGGCAAAATTAGTCCCTGGGTATTTAAAAATGGAAATTTGACAAAATATACCCTTGTACTATTCATGAATGACAATTTGGAACCTTTTTGATAAACTTTTGGAAAATTACAATTTCACCCCTCAAACCTTGGAAAATTACATAAATGGTCCCTCGGGTGTTTTTAAATTGTAATAAATGAAAAATATTACCTATGGTCCTTGGGTTATTCACACATGGCAATTTTGGTCCTTGGAAATAATTTAGGAATTTGGCAGCATGGGTCCTCGGAGTTTCAGCAAATTACAACTATGGTCCCTATGATTTATCTAAACCAAAATCCAAAAATCCAAATCCTAACTAAACCCAGCTGACCAATAAACCCAATCCAACCCTTTACCTAAAACCAAACCCAACTATCCTAGCCCAATCCACAAATAATAAAACCCGGCCCACTTTTTTTCTTAAATAATATCCAGGGTCAAACCATGTTTGACCCGTCTCTTTTCCCTCCCACTTTTCTTCTTTACCACTGAGTCACCAAACCAGTGGTGGTTTCAACACCACCTCATCCCCCAGCTGTCTAACAACTCTCCATCACCTCACACAAGTTCCAATAAACAATTAATGCCCCGTAAAACCCTCACAAGCAACCACAGCTGGAAAAACAACTTTTCCCGCCAAAATGGCCATAAACGATTAAGATCACTTCAACCCAATTAAATGGGTGGGATTAGTTCGGAATGGAGAGAGAAAGCATTTGGGATTGCTATTTAAAGAAGAAAAGGCCAAATGAAGAACTTGTCAGTAGATTAGGACCAAAGTAGTGTAGAAAAGTAGAATAATGTTATTTCAGTTCAAGTAAGGTTTTTAATGATCAATTCCAGTTAGTTTCAAGTTCTTTGTAATAATTTCCTACTGTATTGTACTCATTTCAAGTTTAATATAAATGTTCAAGTTTTGTCTAATTCGAATTCAGTTATTCAGTTATTATATATACTCATAAGCTCTCACAAACCCTGCTATAAGCTATCAAAAGTTCACTATAGCTTTTTGGAAGCTTATATTAGATTATAATCATTTTAATTTCAAAAGTTCAAGAATAGTCAACGAAAGTCAAAGGCAGTGGAATAAGCTCTTATTGGGGGTTAGAAGCTAATCTGGATGGCTTTATGGTTTCTAGCTTGTTGACAACAAGCTAGGGGTAGCTTCTAGTTCTTGGTTCCTTGTTTCAAAGCTCAATTCGATTGTAAGCTTACATTTCAAGTTTTTGTTCCATTTTATAGTTCACTGTTCTATAAGCTTATCATAAGCTTATCATTATAGTTAATAGCTTTTCAGTAGTTTCTAGTTACTTGTCATCAGTTTCTTAGTTATTATATAACCTGTTTGTTTCATTTCACTATAAAAACTAAAAAAGCAAAAAATATATAGTATAAGCTAGCTTAATTATATTAATCCATTTTCAGTCATAAAGTCATTTTCATAGCTTAAGTAACTTGTTTGTACCATCAGTGTTCAGTTTGTAGCTTATTTCCACCAGTTCAGTTAGAAAATACCATAACAGTCCCCATAAGGACTGTTTGGTTTAACTCTGTCACTAGGCCAAACACCACAATCACTGTGCATTGACCACAAGCTCAGTTTTGAGCTTGCTTTCCTCAGTGCTTATAAGCTATTTTGAAGTTCCATTCAGCTTATTAGATCAGATTAGCATTTGTGCATTGTCCTTGTGATTTTCAGTTCCTCAGAAGCTCAAACAAGCCAAAACAAGCCACAAGCTTGTTTTGACCCTTTCTTTGGCATTTTTATACTTCATTAGGTCCAGTTAGTATGTCCTCCAAAGCTTAGACCAACTGCACTTGTGCAAACCAAAAACACAAGCAACATCCGTAAGCAGTCTGCATTAGCAGAATTTGTGTGACTTTTTGGAGACTTTGGGTATTTTTAATTCACTCTCTATAAGCTCTTTTGAGCTGGTTCTTGTGGATACCCAAACTCCACCAGCTTGTCTCACATCGGAATTTTTATTTCGATTTTTGGAACTCTCTTAGGCCTCGAAACTAGCCCTCGAAGTAGGCATTTTAGCCCTGGTGCAGGGCATCAGTTCAGCAGACCCCAAAAGAGAAAAAGCTCTTTTGAGCTTTTTCTGGCTTATCAAGCCACTTTTTCTAGTTCCATTAGATCAATAAGGTGTCTCTCGGTCCATAGGAGCTTTCTTGATAAGCTCATAGCTTATTTTGAAGCTTATAGCTCGATTTGAGAAACTTAGTTCATAAAAACCTCAATATTCCAACTGTTGAAGTTCATAAGCTATTTCTAGCTTATTTCTTACAAGCTAAAAATAGTTGTAGTATTAATTGTGCTTAATAATAGCTTATAAGTAAGTCCCAATAGAAAATTCTCAAAAAAAAATAGTTTAGATAAAAAGTATCACTTGTGGGATTCGAACCTGGGACCTTGTGGTTGCCTAGGTGCAAAACTAAACCAAACCTGTGCACCATCTCCCCTAGGGGATTCTTAGTGTTATTCGTTTCTTTATTTATTTATATACTCATATTAGCAGTTTAGTATTATTTAGCTTATTAGCTTTCTAACTTATTTGCAGCTTATTTAGATAAAGCAGTCACACCTTTTTTATTTTTATCACCTTATTAATTACCTTAAGTATTTAATTAAAAAGTTTCGTAATTTTTAGAATAGTTTTACTATTTTTAATCTATTTATCTAGTTTAACTAGTAATATAAATTATAATAAAAAATAAAAAGTCAGAAAAATATAAATCTTTTTTAGATAATTTTCTTTTGTCATTTTTAATCTAGTAAAAATATAATTTCATTTTTAGTCCTTAAGAAAAATCAAAAATAGAAATAAAGTGATAGCTTCTATTTAATAGAATTTATCTTTTTAAATTTTAATTAAGTAATTTTCATTTTTATAATTTCTTAACTTTTTAATGACATATAATATTTTTAGAAAAAGTTTTAGATTTTTCTTTGTTCATTTAGTATTTTTTATAATTTAAATTAGTTTAATAATTAATTAAATAATAAGTAATTAATAATAAATAGATAAAAAGTGTAAAAAAATATATAATTTAAATTTTTAAATAAGTTTTAAGTCATTTTACATTTTTAGGTTTTAATTTTATAAAATTTTAATTTTAGTCCCATTTTAGCTGTCCCGTTACGCGTTTGTAGTTTATTAATTCGCGTTTAACTTTATTGTGCATATCTGTTTTAAATTTGTTATTTAGAATTGTTTAAAGCAAAATCAAAATCAATCTAAATCATCAGTCACTCTAATCCTAGCTTTTCACAGTTTTCCATTCACACCTCGTTGGGAAACGATCCGGGTGATCACTTGCCTGGTTTCACACTACACACGAGCATTCGTTCTGAGGCTGTTTATATTTTATCATTTATTACGGTTGACCATTCACAAGTGGTTGACTTGTGTGATAGAGAAATAAAAGATAACTAGTTCCGGACGAATCAAATTTTGGCGCCGCTGCCGGGGAGGTGTGCTGCGACTGTTGTGTAAGTTTTAGCGATTAGTGATTCGAGATCCTTCTTCCAAGAAGTTCCTATTTCCCGAAAACAATATAAAATACAAAAATATTTTCTTTTCTTTTCTATATATATTATTATTATAATTATCATATAAAAATTAAAAAAACCCAAAAATATTTTCCGTTTTCTTTAATAAATAACAATAAAAATTACCATCGAAAATCAAGACAGAGTACTACCTAACTGGGGGTACGACCATAATAAGTTCCCAAACCTAAGATTAAAACTTGCCTTTGTGTCGCTTGCGAATTAGGCTCACCTTTGATTGATAAACAAACTCTAACGGAGGTTCTAGGATAGTCTGACATTAAATTGTCGGACTGAAAGAAGCGGGTTTTTAAGGAGCATTAATTGCCCACCTTTGCTTCTCCGCCACTATGTGCGTTTTTCAGTCAAAGAGCTACCGTACGCTGGTTGATTTAAGGTTTAAGTTCCTTGTGTTGTGCTTTGATCTTGTTGAAAAAAATTGAAAAAACCAAAAACCCAAAAATATTCATCTTTACCCTCTTACCCTTTTTGATTCTTTATCCCTTTACCCTCTATCCGTTTGATTCTATCTTCTTAAACCCTCCTTAATATTTAATTCTCATGTCGTCGCGAGACTATCACTGTTGTAATTGTAAAGGTCCGCTGGATGATAATAATCGTTGTTCCAAGTGTAAGTGTAAGAAGTGTGGAGAGTATGCACCAGAAGGATTTTGTCATTGGTGTGAAGTAGCCCGTAACAGAGAGCTTAATTGCATCATTAATTCCATCAAATTTCCCGAACACCCTCCACAACCTCAGCCATCTTCACCCACTCAGCTTAATTGTTGTATGTGTGAAAATCCGTTGGGGGATGATTCACAGTGTAAGCAATGTTTTTGCACTTATCAGCCATTCACACTTGATTATCCAGATTTTCACAACGATTTCAGTACCCCTTCTCAGGATTCATTTTGGCAAGAGCCGTGTTATCAAAACTTCGATGATACATCATTTCAAAATATGCCAAATGATCCTTGTGAACATTGTGGAGGTCCACACCCAAGTTTTGATTGTCAAGCAGGAAATACATCTATCTATGAACAAGATCCATGTAATCAAAATTTCGGGTATGACCAATATCCATATGATTCACCGAATCAGTCACAGCAAATATATTGTTGTGAGTACTGTGGTGGTCCACATTACGAATCCGATTGTCAAACAAGGTCCCCGCTTGTCTATGAGCAGGTCCCTTGTAACAATTACGACTATTCTTGTCATGACCAGCCTCCACAGTATCAAATGATTCAACCTCAGCCATCTCCTTTTGAAAAATCTTTTGAAAGTATATCCCAAAAACTCCAAAATATGATGGATACACTTAATGATTTGGCTGTTAAAAATTCCCAAGAAGATCATCATCAGAAAACCATTGGAGAGCTTCTAGCTGAAGAAGAACAAACAGTTAGAATGAGTTCCAATTATCGTCGAACTTTCATTTACGATGACGATGATGATGATTCTATGTGCGAAGGTTGCGAGAATTCATCAGCTGCAATTACACCTGTCCAGAAAAGGCAGGAAGACAAGACTATTGCAGAATTGCTAGCCGACGAGCAAATGAAAGCCATTTATGCTAGCAATATTGATGAGGAGGAAGACGAGGAGAGTATTGTTCCTTTGGGAGGCATCATTTCTCAACTCCCTCAGTCTATTACAATCCCATCGTTCTTTCCAGCTTTGGACCCCAAAGACTCTCTTATTATGGGGGATGAGCCTATTAGCACTATTCCTGAAAAGGAATCGGACGAATTCATAAAGTCTAGTGCTGAGAACCTTATCCTAATCCCAAGTGAGTCTGAGGATATTTCCGACAGTGAAAGTGATGATTCTTCTCGTAGTGATCATTCTCTTGACACTACTGATGATTTTTCCGGGACGTTTTCTAACGCTCTTTTCAATGATTCTTTCGGGATTTTCTCAAATCCCCTTTTCAATTCAAATGATGATTTTTCCTCTAGTAATGACGAATCACTTTCTGATGAGGAAGTTCAAAATGAAAGTCTCAAAGTCCATTCAAATTCTCTTTTTGAATTTGATGATGAGTGCTTTTTTATCAAAATAAATCCTCTCTTTGATGAAGAGTTAGAAAACGAAGAGGTCAAGGACTCTATTATCCATAAACTTGATGATGTGACCTCAACTGATAATCCCGATCTTTCTCCGACATATGTGACGATTCCTTCTGAGGATGGCCATTATATTGACTTCACATATGTCGTTAGAGTTTTTCTACCTTTCTGTCCCTATAAGGTAGCTTGTCCTTTCCCTCACTCGTTTGGGAATGAGAACAAAGTTTTTGATCCCGGCATTTTCATTTATCATTTGTAAGCCGGATCTGTGTATATCTCATCGGAGTGGAACTTTCAAGTACTTCAGTGTTTATCCAAACATTTTGAACGAAAGTCCGATGGTTATAGTTTCTTCCACTTGCTTCCCCAAGAACCAATGAATGCTGGGTCGAGTCAAGCTAAGTGACTCGGTGATCAAAAACTTAAGCACGCCATATGGGTTTTCACCCATATTTCTGACTTCTTTCTCTTTTCTACCACCTAAGTGTGGGGGTGATGCCCCACATGTTGTATATATGTACAGTCTAAAAAAAAAAAAAAAAAAAAAAAAAAAAAAAAAAAATCTATTAGTATTTCCTTTTTACGTTCTAAGTGTCGGCATAATAGCCGGTACTTTGAATATTGAGGGCAATATTCAGTTCTAAGTGTGGGGGGGGGGGGGAATTCTGGCGAATTTGTTCACATATGTACCTTTTTGTGCCCCAGTACCCCCATTTTTGGCCAAAATTTTAAATTTTTTTCTCACTTAGAACGCAATAAATGGTTATCAGTCCGCCATGTCTAACCCACATAAGGATTGGCTAATCCGAGAGCAAACGGCTCTTGGTAAAGATATATCAAATCCGTTTATGGCTTGCAATTTGCCCAAAATTGTATGGTATTCGACTCACCATATCCTAAAAAAAGTGAAGAGTTGGCTAGTCCAGAAGCAAACGGCTTCTGGTAAAGACAAATCAAAACCGTTGACAGCTGATGATTTGCTAAAAATCATTTGGTTATCAGTGTACCAAAGTTCTTACTTGAACTAAAACATTTGGCTACTCCAGAAGTAATGGCTTTTGGTAAAGAGATAAAATCCATTAAAACTTCATAAAAGATTGCTAGGGACTAGCAATAGTTTAGTGTGGGGGATTTGATATGTGTCTAAATACACATATATTTTATATTGTTAAACCCACATAAGCTGCCAAAAACACTTTGAAAAGTCAAATAATACAGAAAATATCATAAAATATGTTTTTATATGACTCAGGAACAAAAAGATTGAAAACAGATGAAAAACGAACAAAGTTTACACAATTGTCACTTTCAGTCCCTGGAGTTTCACAAATTGGCAGATCTAGTCCCTGAATGTTTAAAATGAGTAAAAAGTCAACTAAAGTCCTTGGAAACCAAAAATGTTCACAAATGATCCCTGGATAAAAGTTTACACAAAATGGCAACTTTTACCCCTCAAGTTACAAAATTGGCAAAATTAGTCCCTGGGTATTTAAAAATGGAAATTTGACAAAATATACCCTTGTACTATTCATGAATGACAATTTGGAA
This sequence comes from Artemisia tridentata subsp. tridentata, assembly GCA_021014915.2. Taxonomy (NCBI): domain Eukaryota; kingdom Viridiplantae; phylum Streptophyta; class Magnoliopsida; order Asterales; family Asteraceae; genus Artemisia; species Artemisia tridentata. Next base: position 403,626,142 of record CP139507.1, read on the forward strand.
CCTTTTTGATAAACTTTTGGAAAATTACAATTTCACCCCTCAAACCTTGGAAAATTACATAAATGGTCCCTCGGGTGTTTTTAAATTGTAATAAATGAAAAATATTACCTATGGTCCTTGGGTTATTCACACATGGCAATTATGGTCCTTGGAAATAATTTAGGAATTTGGCAGCATGGGTCCTCGGAGTTTCAGCAAATTACAACTATGGTCCCTATGATTTATCTAAACCAAAATCCAAAAATCCAAATCCTAACTAAACCCAGCTGACCAATAAACCCAATCCAACCCTTTACCTAAAACCCAACCCAACTATCCTAGCCCAATCCACAAATAATAAAACCCGGCCCACTTTTTTCTTAAATAATATCCAGGGTCAAACCATGTTTGACCCGTCTCTTTTCCCTCCCACCTTTCTTCTTTACCACTGAGTCACCAAACCAGTGGTGGTTTCAACACCACCTCATCCCCCAGCTGTCTAACAACTCTCCATCACCTCACACAAGTTCCAATAAACAATTAATGCCCCGTAAAACCCTCACAAGCAACCACAGCTGGAAAAACAACTTTTCCCGCCAAAATGGCCATAAACGATTAAGATCACTTCAACCCAATTAAATGGGTGGGATTAGTTCGGAATGGAGAGAGAAAGCATTTGGGATTGCTATTTAAAGAAGAAAAGGCCAAATGAAGAACTTGTCAGTAGATTAGGACCAAAGTAGTGTAGAAAAGTAGAATAATGTTATTTCAGTTCAAGTAAGGTTTTTAATGATCAATTCCAGTTAGTTTCAAGTTCTTTGTAATAATTTCCTACTGTATTGTACTCATTTCAAGTTTAATATAAATGTTCAAGTTTTGTCTAATTCGAATTCAGTTATTCAGTTATTATATATACTCATAAGCTCTCACAAACCCTGCTATAAGCTATCAAAAGTTCACTATAGCTTTTTGGAAGCTTATATTAGATTATAATCATTTTAATTTCAAAAGTTCAAGAATAGTCAACGAAAGTCAAAGGCAGTGGAATAAGCTCTTATTGGGGGTTAGAAGCTAATCTGGATGGCTTTATGGTTTCTAGCTTGTTGACAACAAGCTAGGGGTAGCTTCTAGTTCTTGGTTCCTTGTTTCAAAGCTCAATTCGATTGTAAGCTTACATTTCAAGTTTTTGTTCCATTTTATAGTTCACTGTTCTATAAGCTTATCATAAGCTTATCATTATAGTTAATAGCTTTTCAGTAGTTTCTAGTTACTTGTCATCAGTTTCTTAGTTATTATATAACCTGTTTGTTTCATTTCACTATAAAAACTAAAAAAGCAAAAAATATATAGTATAAGCTAGCTTAATTATATTAATCCATTTTCAGTCATAAAGTCATTTTCATAGCTTAAGTAACTTGTTTGTACCATCAGTGTTCAGTTTGTAGCTTATTTCCCACCAGTTCAGTTAGAAAATACCATAACAGTCCCCATAAGGACTGTTTGGTTTAACTCTGTCACTAGGCCAAACACCACAATCACTGTGCATTGACCACAAGCTCAGTTTTGAGCTTGCTTTCCTCAGTGCTTATAAGCTATTTTGAAGTTCCATTCAGCTTATTAGATCAGATTAGCATTTGTGCATTGTCCTTGTGATTTTCAGTTCCTCAGAAGCTTAAACAAGCCAAAACAAGCCACAAGCTTGTTTTGACCCTTTCTTTGGCATTTTTATACTTCATTAGGTCCAGTTAGTATGTCCTCCAAAGCTTAGACCAACTGCACTTGTGCAAACCAAAAACACAAGCAACATCCGTAAGCAGTCTGCATTAGCAGAATTTGTGTGACTTTTTGGAGACTTTGGGTATTTTTAATTCACTCTCTATAAGCTCTTTTGAGCTGGTTCTTGTGGATACCCAAACTCCACCAGCTTGTCTCACATCGGAATTTTTATTTCGATTTTTGGAACTCTCTTAGGCCTCGAAACTAGCCCTCGAAGTAGGCATTTTAGCCCTGGTGCAGGGCATCAGTTCAGCAGACCCCAAAAGAGAAAAAGCTCTTTTGAGCTTTTTCTGGCTTATCAAGCCACTTTTTCTAGTTCCATTAGATCAATAAGGTGTCTCTCGGTCCATAGGAGCTTTCTTGATAAGCTCATAGCTTATTTTGAAGCTTATAGCTCGATTTGAGAAACTTAGTTCATAAAAACCTCAATATTCCAACTGTTGAAGTTCATATGCTATTTCTAGCTTATTTCTTACAAGCTAAAAATAGTTCTAGTATTAATAGTGCTTAATAATAGCTTATAAGTAAGTCCCAATAGAAAATTCTCAAAAAAAAATAGTTTAGATAAAAAGTGTCACTTGTGGGATTCGAACCTGGGACCTTGTGGTTGCCTAGGTGCAAAACTAAACCAAACCTGTGCACCATCTCCCCTAGGGGATTCTTAGTGTTATTCGTTTCTTTATTTATTTATATACTCATATTAGCAGTTTAGTATTATTTAGCTTATTAGCTTTCCAACTTATTTGCAGCTTATTTAGATAAAGCAGTCACACCTTTTTTATTTTTATCACCTTATTAATTACCTTAAGTATTTAATTAAAAAGTTTCGTAATTTTTAGAATAGTTTTACTATTTTTAATCTATTTATCTAGTTTAAGTAGTAATTAAATTATAATAAAAAATATAAAAGTCAGAAAAATATAAATCTTTTTTAGATAATTTTCTTTTGTCATTTTTAATCTAGTAAAAATATAATTTCATTTTTAGTCCTTAAGAAAAATCAAAAATAGAAATAAAGTGATAGCTTCTATTTAATAGAATTTATCTTTTTAAATTTTAATTAAGTAATTTTCATTTTTATAATTTTCTTAACTTTTTAATAACATATAATATTTTTAGAAAAAGTTTTAGATTTTTCTTTGTTCATTTAGTATTTTTTATAATTTAAATTAGTTTAATAATTAATTAAATAATAAGTAATTAATAATAAATAGATAAAAAGTGTAAAAAAATATATAATTTAAATTTTTAAATAAGTTTTAAGTCATTTTACATTTTTAGGTTTTAATTTTATAAAATTTTAATTTTAGTCCCATTTTAGCTGTCCCGTTACGCGTTTGTAGTTTATTAATTCGCGTTTAACTTTATTGTGCATATCTGTTTTAAATTTGTTATTTAGAATTGTTTAAAGCAAAATCAAAAGCAATCTAAATCATCAGTCACTCTAATCCTAGCTTTTCACAGTTTTCCATTCACACCTCGTTGGGAAACGATCCGGGTGATCACTTGCCTGGTTTCACACTACACACGAGCATTCGTTCTGAGGCTGTTTATATTTTATCATTTATTACGGTTGACCATTCACAAGTGGTTGACTTGTGTGATAGAGAAATAAAAGATAACTAGTTCCGGACGAATCAGAGGGCTTAGCTTTGAGGGTCTTATTAACATTTTCAAGTGATTTATGGTCAGTGGTGGAGTGGACTGAGCTACCACATATTATGCATTTGATTGCTGATGTAGACTCAGTGGACTGAGAGGCTGACTTTGTCATACCTCTACTGGCCTGAATGGCCTTACCATGTCCTGAGGTGTTATGAGTGAAACTTCCACTATTTTCACAACAATTGTCAATTTGACAATCCTTAGGATGGTGGTCATTGAACCCATAGTAAGGGCAAGGTGCAAAAGGATTTGCCTTTTGTTTCTATTTATGTTTAGAATCAGAAGGATAGTTTAAAAACTGAGCTTTAAGACTTGCCATGTTTGATGTGACTGAATGTGTTTTATGATCAGAGGTCCTGTGATCATCTTTTTTGCAAATCGTGCAATAAAGAATTCTATAGCAATCATCAGTGATATGATTGGTATAGTTACACAGTTCACATCTTTTCAGGGGTTTTGTGGGTTTGGGTTTGGTCTTTGAGGAAGCTGGTTTTTGTTCCTTCTTGGATTGAGAAGGTTTCTCAGAAGATGCAATTTTCTCTCCCAGCTTCCTGACCATTTCAGCCAACTGATCAAATTTTGAATCAGGGCTTTGGGTTGTTACTTCAGAAGGGACTGAAGTTGATGAGTCATCAGTATTTACTGAGACTTCAAGGGTTGGTCTCTTCAGGATGGTTGTTCCCATTCCTGATCTCTCCTTTGGAGAGTATGGTGAGAGGCCTGAGTTTGGTGCAGCACCCTGAAGGGTATTCAGTGGAGGAAGTGGTGGATATGATTCATTTTCAGACTCATTCACTGACTCAGTATTACTGAGTTGTTCAGTGAGTTCAAGCTTACTGAGTTGTTCAGTAAGTCCAAGCATATTTTTTCAAAGCCTGACTTTCAGGAAGCAAGATCTTTCCAGTCTCAAAGTTTGGTAACTTACTGACTGGGTTGTCCCTGACAATCCAGTCATTTGACTTGAGAAGCATTTCTTGCTCAAAAGATATGCCAGCTGGAACAAAGGTCAGTTCACTGGGATTTACATAGGGGTTAACCATGTGATGGTCAATTCCTATAGTTTTCCTAGGGATTAAACCCACAGTATCAAAGACCTTGGGGTTATTTTTGGTCCAGCCTTGGATGACAGCTTTTTCTTTGTTAAGTTCAGTTTGTAGGGCTTGGTTTTGTTTCAAAATTTCAGTGTTCTGAATTTGTAGAGTTATTGTTTCTAATTTGGCTTGCTTTAGTACAAGCAATTCATCTCTACATTTATTCAATTCTGACACTATGTTGTTATATTTTGAACACATGTTAAGCCTTTGTTCCTCAACAAATTTAAGATCTACACAAATATAATTCATGTAAGACTGCCAATCAGAATCATCATCCATAGAAAGTAAAGTGTTTACCTTCTTCATGGTGATGTTTACCCACTCTCCATTCCTTGCATGGCTTTTCCCAACAGCCACCTGATCACCTTCAGAGAGTGCCATCAGTGCACTCACTCTAATTTCCTCATCTGAGGAGACCTCTTCATCATCCCAGTCATAAGCTTCAGCTACTAAAACCTTATTCTTTTCCTGAACAGGTTTGGGTGTTTGAGCAGCGTGGGACATAGATGGATTAGTTTCAAGAATTGCAAGTTTAGCCTTGGCTTTCCTATATTTTGCTTCAAAGTCTTTTTGACCCTTGTTTTGAAATTGTTGGGTCGACTGAAACATTCTAGGTTGAAACTTGTTAGTTCCTGAGGAACTATTTCCTGAAAATTTGTAAGAAGGTTCTGAGGTAGTTTTAGAATAGTAGTCCCTAGCAAAATGACCCTTTTTACCACAGTTGAAACATTCAGTGGTTTCATTAGCTTTTCCTTTAGAAAAGTTGGACTGGTTTCTTTTGATGAAACGTTTTGAACTAGCAAGGAGTGCCATCTCTTGGAATTCCAAGTTTAAATCTTTTAGGTACTCATCACTAGTCCTTTCATCAATTTCATCCTCAGAATCTTCTTGGAAATCCTGCACAACACCATTAGTATAGAAAACAGTTGAAATGGGTGTGGAGGTTAAGGCCTTTTTGGACTCAAGAGCTTTTGAGTCAGGATATCTCCTTGAGATCAAGTTGTCCTCATAGACAAATTTCCCATAGATTTCAGGGAGCTCAAGGGTCTGAATGTGATTAGCATTCCTCAAGCCTTGTGAGAAGTTTAGCCACTTCTCAGGGAGACTGTTGACAAAGCCAACATTTGTCTCATGCTTAGATAATACTACACCATCATTTGATAGTTCGTTTATCAAAGTCTTGTATCTGGTATAAGTCTGAGAGAGACTTTCATAGTCTTTTGCCCTGAAAGTATTATACTCAAGTTTCAGGTCCATGACCCTGTTTTCCTTGGTATCTGAGGGGCCCTCAAAGCTATTAACCAAGTCATCCCAAGTTTGCTAGGCTGTTAAACAGTTGATGACTGATTCCATTATATCGTCAGGAAGACAAGATATAAGATTGCTTTTAAGGCGTTGGTCTTGATTGACCACCCTCCTCTCATCAATGGTCCATTATGCCTCAGGCTTGTTTAGCCCTGCAGCAGTCTTAGGGACAAATGGGCCATCCCTGATACAGGTGATGTAGTAAGGTTCCATACCAGTTAAATAGCAAATCATACATTTTTTCCATTTGCTAAATTTTCCAGCTTCTAGTCTGGGTGCAACAGCAGAATAGCTGCCACCCTTTTTATCGACCAGCTGGGGTACATTAATATCAGTCACAGTAGGATCTTGGTTTTAAAAACCTTGAGCACTCTTGGTTAGTTTTGAAAGATTTTATAAACTAGAGGCTCTGATACCACTTGTTGTTCTCTTAACACGCTTAGAGTTAACTAGAAAGTTAATCTATTCGTGTTTATGACTAATACAATGTTATGATTAATTCTAACAGATTAATGAAAACGTAAAAGTAAAAAAAACACACAAGTATTTTTCAACGTTTAAATTCTTATTAGAAATGAATCAAAGAATCTATTACCCAAGTGTTTTGCGGAACAAACACTTGGGATTGAACAGACAAGGTATGGTGGTGTCTCCTATCTAAACTCAAGCTTTGCTTTGACTGGTAACAATTCGACCCACTGAGCTATCTCAGGGATACGTTACTCTTTGTAGGAGAGAAGTTGCTTTGTAAAAGTCTAAGCTTTCAATGTACAAAATACACACAACTTCTCTCCTTTTGAACCTATTTATACACAAGTATAAAAGAGTAAAAGTGATTAAAAACTACAACTTGTTGAAGCAAGCGTGTCTAACAATTACAACAGTAATTGTCATTTCCAAGAACCAATGGGAATGGACTATAAAGTCTTTAGGAGTGGTTGGTCTGACACTCCATGACTTTTAGCCGTCTTAGGGAAAGTTTCTTCCTGACAAGATAAGATTTGATCTTATCTTAAACTTTTCCCAGATCTTCCCGCCTTTCTTTCAGGCGTTGAGTTCTTCAGTCTTCAATCACTTAATGTTGTTGAGGAGACTAGGGTTCAGTGAGTTCTTGTCCAACACTCACTGAACCATCATCTTCTTCTTTGGCTTAAGTCCTACTCAGGGAGTACCGCCTTCCTGAGTAGTGAATCCTTCTGCTTGAATTCGCCTTAAGCATCCTGAAGATGACTCACTGAGTGACTGTTCACTCAGTGACTTGAATTGTTCTCGGTTTAATTTACACTTAGTTAATTTGTGTCCAAATCTTGTTTTAAGTATTCTTGGGTACTGATGGACCCAACAGATACAAATTAAATAAAGTTCCTAAATTTGACTAGACTATAATTTAGACAAAATCAAAAGTTCACAAATTTGACAAAAGTTATGTAAATTATAATTTAGATAAAATGACGATTTCTATAGAAATTTCAATTTGACCAAAATTTATACAAATTATTGCAAAATTTCAATTTAGATAGAAATATATCTAATTTATATAAATTGATAATTTATATAAAAAATCTAACACTCTTATACAAGAGGGTAAATATCCGATTGTCGAAGTATTTTACACACTTATACAAGCGTGAAAATACCGAGTTCACTTTTGGTGTTGAAGAAATCACGATCGAATCAAATCTATAAAAGTTACTTAAGTTTGAATGCGTTTAAGTAAAGTGCGAGGGTTGAAACTGCCAAATCTGAAAGTTACACAAAGCTGCTGAAGAAGCGAGGGACCAAATCTGACAATTTCCGAAAGTGCAGTTCTGTCCGATATCTGATTGCGATAAGCCCTTTGGTGTCCGATATCTGTTTGCGATAAACTTCTCGGATGACACAGGCTTTGAATTGCGATAAGAAGACCCAACTTGAATTGCGATAAAACTTAGCAGCAATTGCGATAAAACTGGACTTTCTGATTTGCGATAGAAGTAATATCTCTGAATTGCGATAAACAGCAGAATCTCAATTGCGAAAAACCCTTAAATATCGCAATTTGAAATGCGATAAACCCTCTTTTATCGCAAACCTTTACAAGGTTTGGATATTTTTTCGATGTCGAGTAGCACTTTTTTATCAATTTCTTAGAAACGATAAAAATCTAATCCGTAGCAAGGAGAGTCGAACCTTTAAACCTTGAGAAGCACCTTTCACGATCACAAATAGCCAATAATCTCACGTTAAACCCAAAAGATCACAACTTTTTCACTTATTTTCACGATCAACACAAAAAGTTAACACCTTTTTTCACTTAATCACTCGTTAAATAAAAAAGCTAGGAACTTTTTATCTTTAGTGCACGTAAAACTCAAAAAGCTCACAGCTTTGTATCTAGTAAGCACGTTAAACTTTAAAAAACGAGAGAATAAGATGAAAATAGCGACACAACTATACCTAAATCTATGTTTGGCGATTGATACCACTTGTAAAACTAGATATATGCATTGAACCAACCTTAACAGTAACAAACTAAACTAGATAAATAATACTACTACTCAATATGTGACACTCTAATAATAAAGAACGAATAGAATAGATGAGAGATGATGCGTATGAAATATTAATAACCGAATGATTGCTATTACCTTAAGAGAACAATACAATAAATAAAACACACACACACACACTCTTACACCTATACTAGACTTAGAGGCACACCAAACTAGTGAGAGTGTGTGCTATATATAGGCACAAGGCCGGCGCATATGTTGCCCTAAAAGGCTTTTGATTGGGCCTTGGTGGGCTTGAGTTGGACTTGGGCTTATGTTCTTTTCTTGAACATTTCTATTACAAAGTCCAATACAAGCCTTACATACTTGATTACATCTACACGACACACTATTTAAATTACAACTAATGACCATCACTTTTTCTAAAAATATAAATGCTAACAACATCTATATACACTTCTTGGAAGCCCATTTACAATTTTTATGTAAGCCCAACTAGCTATCAACAGTCTATGCTATTGCATTATTGCAATAAATAATTAAATTTGGAAATGGATGCTAAATAGTATGAAAAGAAGAAAAAAAATATAGAAGTAAATACCATACATAGGCAGGGTCTCATCGATTTGTAAAATTTAACCCACAATTCGAAACCATTTTTGCGAAGACCCTTTTTAATTCAGTGTGGTGCTTAATCTAAACAAATATTTCTTACAAAACTTGAAACAAGACAACATAAAAAGTAAACCCGGATGAATAATTAACAAAAAGGGAAAATTTTATAATTATCTGGTATAAACATTAAAATGTCATGTTTGTTTAAAATACAAATATTTTGGTATATGAAGTACAACTTAGATATAATGCCCGCGCTTTGCAGCGGGTTTGTTTTGCATGTAAGTGTTGTGAAAAGCGTTGCTTATCCGGTTATTATGCAAAAGTGCGGGAGGTTTTGCGAAAAAAATATTGATTTATGAAAGTATTGAAAATTTATACTCGTTTTTATTGGAAAAATTATTTCGTGAACAATGGCGCAAGTTTCATAATTTTTCGAGTCCGTTTGGTATGTCGAATGAGCCCCGAACCGTTTTCGTAAAAAGTATTGCCAAGATGGCAAGAATACCCCCTCCGCCCTTAAGTTTTATTTCCCACCCCCACATCTTGTATTTTCATTTCTAACCTTGAACCTTTAATATTTAAACACATTATTAATTTTATTTTGTATTCATTTGAAAACACACACAATGTCTCTCTCTCTCCCTTTCTCTCTCTGCATTGCCGGTCACCCAATAACTTCCGGCGACCACCGTGCCGGAAATTTTTCCGGCGAGTGTTTTTTATTTACCGAATCGATAGATCGGCTTATCATTTTCGTTTCTGGAGCTTTTAAGCTCGTGAGCACCACCGCAACCATCCTCACGCGCCACCACCACCAACTGTCACACCGCCGCCACCTCCACAGTATTCCCTCTCCACTTTCTTCTTGGTAAAACACCTACACGCGCCCCCTTATATTTTTTTTTATTAAATCCGGTTTACATTTAATTATTTTTAATAAAAACCTTTTTAAAAGTCGTTGATGGAGGTTCCTCAAGAAATAGATGTGCGAGTTTCAAAGATCATAAGGGGTTTTGAGTGGTCCTTTCACTTGATCCAATATAAATTTTCAATCTATATAAGTTCTTGAATCTGTATCAAAAGTATTCACAGTTACTTGAGGTACTATAAAGTTTCCTTTCATTTTTTTTCTAATATTATATTGTTGATTTAAGTGTTCTATACTGGATACAGATCATAGTGGATGATGGTATATAGATGGATACTAATGAATTTATTTTGATTTGTTATGCGCTCGTCAATTTTTTTCTTGAATTATGTTTTTATGCAATATCTTCTTTCGTTTGTGTTCTTTCTTAGCATTAAGGACTAAGGAGTAAAGAAGCAGTGGGTCTTATTTTTAAGCTTGCAACTGTCGCCGGAAAATTTGAGGTTGCCGGAAAAATTCATGTGGCTGTTGGAAGCAGTGGGTCTTATTTTTAAGCTTGCAACTGTCGCCGGAAAATTTGAGGTTGCCGGAAAAATTCATGTGGCTGTTTATCTATTGTAAATTTGAGTATATAATTTTTTTGCGAATTTAAAAAAAGAAAAAAAAAAAAAAAAAAAAAAAAAAAAATTACTGTAGCAGTACTGTAGCGGTACTGTAGCGGTACTGTAGCAGTACTGTTACAAGATTTCCCATGTTTTAATATATATATATAATGTAGTTAAAGGTGTTAGCCGACTATTATACGTAGCCCATTATTAGTGTTAACTACGTGGGCTTAGCCCGTTTGTTATATGTTCGTTTATTAATTATTTAATTTAGATCGTAAACATGTTCTTCAGTAGTTCAGTTTATGGGAAATACCTAATATCTACTATTTATAAAAATATTACAGTATATGTTTATTTTTGAAATATAAAATAACTTAAAATTGAATCATGTTAGTAGACTATTATACCTTTATTCAAAATGTTAACAACATTTACTACTAAATTAATATTTGAAATATTGTTTAATTTTTAAACTTTTATCATTTTTTGTTTCTAACTCATAGGTGTTTTTTTTTTTTTTTTTTTTTTTTTTTTTTTTCCTTAACAAAATGAATCCGCAAGTTTTGCATCAAGCGTCAAACAAAAATCACGATTTCGCAAGTATAATTATTTGCTGCTATATATCGTCACTTTGCGCGGGTATCGGTGTTAGAAAAGTATGTTAATATGATATTTTGTTGCATTGACCCTTAAAGAAATTTAAGAAATGAGGATTTAGTTGTTGACAACAAGTGTGCTACAACCTTTTTAGTCACATTTTTTTATCCACTAAACTAACTTTACATTATAAGAGAAACAAGTATATATTTCTGACATTTTATTAAGAATTAACTTTTAGATTTAGTGAAAGGCATACGGGCAACAAGCTGCGCCGCTAGCCTTTTTTGGATTGCAAAACTTATTCTTTTGAAAACTATAGAGCTAGATTACAACCGGAAAATATAGAGGTAGATTACACGTACGTAAACCCTAGATTGATCATCAACCTCAGCTCTTAATCTTTTCATCCTTTCAATTTCCACATATACGATGAATGGTTGCACGATGAACCCATTTATAAAACGACATTTAGGGATTAAGCCATTGCTTGTTTGTAAAGCATATCTTCACAAAGAGATCATCAGCGACGATCAAAATGTGAGTCTTTTGATCTCTATATTATCTTTTGTTCTGATGCAATATATATGCTAACATGGTGTAACATCTAATCTTCCAATGCAAAATGTATGGTAATTAGTTAGTTGTTCAGGTTATAAATGAAACACTGAAGGGCTTAAGGCATGCATGTTTTGTTCAGCTGAATGGAATGCTAAAAACTGGAACCGAATTCATTTCCAAGTTTTTCTTTTATTAAAGGTGATTTTAAGATTTGAAACCTCTATGTTTTTGCAACTATTGTACCTCGGTCAGGCGGGATTGGATATTGTTGTTGTTGATGATTTAAATTGCTAACTTCGTCTTTGAAAACCTGGACACCTTTTAGAAATCGTTGATGCAATTATTTCTTAATTTTGTTGTTGATTGTGATTGTCTGCTCGTTTTTTTTTGCTCGATGATGTTGTTTTCAATTGTGTGTTTGATTTTTGTTACCAAAGTGATGCTTGGATTGATAAATCGTACGTCTTTGTTTAGTTACTGGATGTTTTATTCTAACCTATTGAAAGCTTGCTGGTTCATACTCAGTTCCTCGCTAGATTTGGTGATTAAAGGGTTTCCTGGGTAGTTTTGCTACAAGTATTTATGCCTGGTTATGCTATTGGTATGTTGAAATATACAATCAAGTGAAAACAGAACACTGTTCTTTATTGTTTCCCTGTGAACCAGAAATGAAGTCCAACTACTGTACAAACGTTCATATAAAATTACTAACATCATTGATAAATTAGCAAAAAGAAATCTAATAAATAGAAAGTAACAGGAAGTGATAAAATAACATTCTGATGATTGGTTGAGAATGGTAAATTACGTGAATTCATATCCGTTCTACTAGTTAACCGAGCCAAACAAAAGAATCATTCTTCTGACGGTTTTATTAAAAACCGATTCGTTGTTCATACCACACATCCCCTTACTAATTATAAAATACTTTTTCTACGTACGTCCTGATTTCTTAAAATTTCATGAGTCATGAGCTAGTTACTTAATCATTGGTATGCATGAGACATTATTACATTAAAACTAGAACTTGCTGATTTACAACTTTTTACTATACATGCAGGTGGATGATGCCGATCATGATATGTACAAGCCAAACCACAAGACTCTTGCCAATGATTTGAATCAAACAAATTCATTTGAGAGCACTGATTTGCTGTCTGGGATCAAACTGAAGAAGAAGGATCTTAAAACACTCGGACCTGGAATGGTTATCTTGAAGAATTTCATCAGCATTAGCGGGCAGGTATTTTATCAAAGCTAATCTAATGTTTTTACTTCCCTTTTGTGTATCTGCCATCAATGCTAATCAATCGGTTATGTTTTGAGTTTTAAGGTTTGACTATTAACTTAATTTGTTTTCATTTGAATAATTGAAAAAGAAAATCTGTAGTCATCCAAAATCTATGGTATATGTGTTAACAAAAGTTTCTAAAAATCATACCTAAAGTATAGATTCTTAAAGCTTTTGATATGTTTATCATTCATCAATTAGCTTGCATGTTTGACTACTTAAATTCAAATCTGATCCTTTTAGGTTGAGATAGTTAAGACATGTCAAGAATTTGGCAAGGGCCCCGGAGGATTTTACCAACGAGCACTCCTTAATCTACGTTTGATGTGCTTTGGTCGAAATTGGGATCCGCAAACAAAGTATAATGCACGTTACAGAGGTGATGGTTGTGAAGCACCACCGATTCCTGATAAACTTGTTACATTTGATGTGCTTTGGTCGAAATTGGGATCCGCAAACAAAGTATAATGCACGTTACAGAGGTGATGGTTCTGAAGCACCACCGATTCCTGATAAACTTGTTTCATTGGTTAAAACCTCAATTAAAGATTCTCAAGCATATGATAGTTCAATTCCGTCAACGAATCCAGATATTTGTATAGTCAATTTTTATGCAACTAGTGGTCGACTTGGTCTTCATAAGGTTAGTTTTTATTTTTTACTTACTCTTGCATATACACATATCACATCTAGATATAACAAGTTTTCTTAAACGTCGGTTGAAAAGTGTGATTTTTGTGTCTTCACTGTGGGTCAAACGGGCTGGTCCGGGTTAGGCTGACCCACAAACAAAATTTTAGTAATTGTTTTTTGGAAAATCCGACTATATGCGTATGAATATAGGTAAGTATGTTGAAATTGCCACCTGTAGTTATTAAAGTTAATTTCCTCATCAAATGTTATAACAGTTAATTGTTACAAATATATTTATAATATATATTCGAAAATATTAACACAGGATATTGACGAGAGTCCAGATAGTCTGAATAAAGGATTGCCAGTAGTTTCCATCTCCGTTGGTGACTCTGTAAAATTCCTGTATGGTCGTTACAGAGATGAGAGAAAGGAAAATGAGGTTTTGCTAAAATCAGGGGATGTATTGATATTTGGGGGAAGGTCTAGAAGAATTTATCATGGGGTGAAGGCAATAATCCCGAATTCAGCTCCTCCGCCATTACAAGAAAGCATGCTTGGACCTGGTCGTTTTAACCTTACATTCAGACAATTTTAAGCTGAGACTCCTATGGACATATCATTTTGCTAGAATTGTATAGAAGTGGAATAATCTATATCATTTTGTTGTAGTTTTCTGTTTTCTAAATTTTGTACAGCTTCAATTTATGGTTAATTATTGCTGTTTTATGCCCTTATATTCAAAGCCTTTTTTTTTTACCTTGGTAGTACTTTTTATATAAAGCAACCTTAGGCTCTATCATAACTACACCAACCGTAAACAAATATTCGGTCAGAATGGGTAGATTTAAGCAATTTTGGGTCAAGTTGGGAGATGGCCATGTAAGCTGACGGGTCCAACAGGTTGTTATGAAATTTCTGTTGAAGTTTGAATGGATCCAGCTGGTCATGAAGCGTTAAACAGGTTATCCACCCCTCTTTGTAATGCAGTTGATTATTTTATTTACTTTATGACGTTTTCCAGTTATGTGACTATGTTTACATTGTAGAAACTAGTCGCGAAGCATCAGTTTATGTACTTCACCTGTATTGATACAAATGTTGAATTTAGAAAGACCACAACTTATAATAAAAACTCAAATTGATGTAGTGCCTTATTATAAAATTATAAAACCTCAAATTGACCAAATTCTAATGTCAACTGTAAACACGCCTTAAAAGTGATCTGTTGATGACCAGCTTGTTCTCCACCATTGCACCTATCAATATAAAGTCTAGACAAGTTAGAGACCAGAAGCAAAAAAAAAACCTTAAAAGCTAAAACAGTGTACATCTTCTAATCATCTTTTTTCATCAACTCATCACTATGCGTATGTCCACAACTGTGCTTTGCTAGCTAGCTGTTCTGTTACCTTGTTCAGTTTTTGAGAGACCAGTTGTATAAACTTGTGATGGTTGGCCCAAAAACCCGCTCAATCACTAGCGCTAGGTACGGACTTGTGTTCCTACTTGGTTGGAAAGAAATAATGCAACATATATTCCTTTTGCAATCCTACAACTTGTTAAGACTAATTGCATTCTTCTCTTATACTACATCATGTTGGAATGCTTTTCTAATTGAAAGACTTTCAATTAGGAATACTTGGTGGAATACTTCGCCTATAAATTGGAGTTGCAATAGTCTTATGTTGGATGCCTTGGAGTTGAAATGCTCATGTTGGAATGATGTTTTCCTTTGCCTATAAATTGGGGCAGCCATGAGGAGTTTCAAACACCACAACACCCCCAACAACATCATCAACAATCATCTCCATTTTAACCTTTCATCTTGATGGCATAATAAGTATACAAAAGCTTGTAAAGTATGTGTTAATACACACACTAGCTTGTACCTTTTATCCATTTTGTTGTTCCATGGACTTTTCTCTCCACAACTTAATGAAAGTTTACTCCTCCTTTCGACCGTGGATGTAGGTCGTTCAAAACCGAGCGAATGAACCACGTAAATACTTGTGTCGATCATTGTTGACGTACCATGTCAATGGGACCAGGGGCGGAGCCAGGATTTTGGGTTAAGGGGGGCCGAATTTTTTTTAACAATAGCAATAACGATTGACGGTCGGACCGGTTCAACCGGCCGGTTCGACCGTTGGACTTTGAAATGGCAATGTAACCGACATATCCATCAAAATGAAGGGTGTCAGTTTATAATGGCATGATAATAGAAACAAAAAGGATACAAAACAGATTTGAGGTGGGCTTTGTTTCACCCGTACCAAAAAGACTCTTTTCAACCAAAACATTAAAATATTACATTTTGTATTGTACTTTTCTCTTTCTTGTTGACTTACTGTATCATCTTCCCCACCTAATTTGGGTCACCTCTGCCATTATCACCTCACAAGAACAACATGACTTGCTAAAATCTGTATGTTCCTAGCTGCTAAATCTGTATGTTCCTAGGTGTGGGTTTAACAGCAGGTGCCAGACAGCCAAACTACATGAAAGTCATGCAACATAGCCTGAAATTCAAACTATAAGCCGGAGAAGTTGGGGCGGTTGGGGGTGGCCGAGCACCTACTAGATACCCTACTGGCTCCGCCTCTGAATGGGACTTAAACACTATACATTAATCATGTTTTAAATGTCTATTAGAGACATTGCTAAAATATACTTTAGTAATTTAAATACAAAATACTAATTTGATAAAAGAAAAAGGGTTAACACAAACATCAAATAAACATGACTTGGTTCTTGTAACTGTAATTAACACTATGGGGGTGTTTACCAAATTAAGTGGTTCCATATGAACCACTTTAATTAGCACTTAATTGGGAGAGTGAAGCTTTAATGTCCTCCCAATTAAGAGGCATTAAGGGTTTGGGCCACTTTTCTTCCCACTAAGAAGAAAAGAAACACCCCTAACTTAAAAACATTAGCAAAAGTTAAACTAGTAGATTTTGAAGCCCATTGTAAAACTTTGATTAAAGCCCAACTAGCTAACCGCCCTATAATCACCAGCCAATATATATACATGCTTCCATATTACAAACGTTGAGATTTATTAGAAATTTATTCGTTTTTATATGCTGTAACTTAATTACTAGAGGGTTTTCGTGTTTATAAATCTTGCAATGCAAAATCTTTGGTAGTTAGTTGTTCATGTTACGAAAGAGTACTTACTGATAAAACTACTTTTTTCGATCTATTCGTGTACCTCCTTAAATTGCATTAGTGAGCTAGTTACTTAGTTGTATGCATGAGAAAATAACTTAAGAACTTGGTGATCTATTTTAACTTTCATACTGTCCAGACTTTGTTAACTTATTAATTATAACGTTATCGTGCTACTAACATGCAGGTGGATTAAAATGAAGAAGAAGGATATTAAAAATTCTTGTGCACTCGAGATGGAATGGTTCTCCTGAAGAAGTACATCAGCATCACTGACCAGGTATATATGTTTTGTTCTAACCCGTGTGAAATTTGCTTTTGATTTAAGCTAACGTTTAAGTGTTAAACTTTTTGTATATCCGCCATCAAGTTAATTAACCAGACTTATGTTTTGAGTTCTGACTCAACTGTATCTCCGGCAGGGGCGGAGCCATGTGGAAGGTAGTGGGGGGCGTTGCCCCCAACCAAGCTCCTGTCGATACCCAAAATATTTAGGAAAAAAAGTTAAATTTGTAACAAAAATGACGAGTGCCCTCAGGCTAATAACCCGAGCGCCCTCACACTCTCACACTCTCAGGTTAACAAGAATCTAAGTACTCTTTAATTTTGAAAATGTTTTCAGGCTGCTTTGTTCATCGGAAAAAATGAAGTAAATACTGAAAAGATAATAACTGTAAGACCGAGAGTAGTGGGGCGTTGAAGCCCCTCAGTTGCCCATTCAACGGGCGTTGGACCGCCCCCTTGGACCGTTGAATCCCGTTGAAAACCAAAAAAATCAACGACCGTTGATTGAACAACGCTCGTTGAAAGTATTTTTTGTTCAAATATAGACGTTGAAGATAGCTTTAACGGCTATATTTGAATTAAATAATCATTTAATTATTTTTATTTTACCTATAAATTGTTTAAATTTACCTATAAATATACCAGCCGAACCCGGTTTGATACGAGACTTGATGTTGATGAAAATAGAGAAAATCAAAAAAAAATATGAAATAACCGAACCTATTAATCTTTAAGTTTTTTATTTTAATTGTTGTTTTATTTAAGTTTTTAATTGTTGTTTTATTTTAATGTATGATTCTAAATAGTTATTTAAGTTTTTAATTGTTAATGTATGAATTAATAGTTATTTTAAATCAA
This sequence comes from Artemisia tridentata subsp. tridentata, assembly GCA_021014915.2. Lineage (NCBI taxonomy): Eukaryota > Viridiplantae > Streptophyta > Magnoliopsida > Asterales > Asteraceae > Artemisia > Artemisia tridentata. Next base: position 403,643,946 of record CP139507.1, read on the forward strand.
AAAAAAAAAAAAAAAAAAAAAAAAAAAATTAAGTATGATTTTGTTAACATCATGATCTTCTAGTTGTAAATTTCTAACATTATACGTTTCTTCAATCTTAAAAATGTTTATGGTTTTGATAAATACACCGTAAATTAAGTTATTCAAAAAATACAAGAGGTTTAATATAATTTCATTAATTTGCATGACACTTCTTATGTTAATTCCTTTGCTCACTATTTACAATAGAGCATTTTTATTTACTTTAGTCAAACCCGACTCGACTTGTTTCAACTCACACTAAAACATTTTTTTTTTTCTCGATGGCTAGTCTATTGCATTCCCTGGTAATGCCGCTATTTTATGAAGAAAAAAAAAATTTACATTATATTTTGCATGCTTAAAGATTTCATATTATCGTGTAGGGAAAATTTGTTTTTGCCCCCTAAAACCTAGTTTTCTGGCTCCGCCACTGAATTCTCCGGTCTATGTGTTTTCACAAGTTTCAACAAACGAACCAAAAGTACACGCTGTAAACGTTTATATGTACATCAATTAATATACATTTTTGAGTAACTACAATCTAATTTAATCCTTTACAGGTTGAAATAGTTAAGACATGTCAAGAATTTGGCAAGGGCCCCGGGAGATTTTACCGACCACCAAAACTTAATTTTCAAATGATGTGCTTTGGTCGAAATTGGGACCCTCAAACAAAATACAATGCACCAGGCGATGGTTCTGAAGCACCACCCATTCCTGATAAACTCATTTCATTGGTCGAAGCCTCAATTAAAGATTCTCAAGAATATGATAAATCAATTCCTTCAATGAATCCAGACATCTGTATAGTCAATCTTTATGCAACCAGTGGTCGACTTGGTCTTCATAAAGTTCGTTTACTTTATTCTTACTTACTTTTGCATACACACATGCCACATCTAGAGATTACAAGTTATACATGCAATCATTGTTTGGAACTAACAAGGATATGTTATATCATCATGTCGATATGGGTAGTGTCATTTATTTATCACTATATAATCATGGGTTGAAATAGTGATTTTTTACTTCAATGTGGGTCAAACGTGCTGGTCCGGGTTAGACTGACCCACAAACACAATTTTAGTTAGGTGGTGTTTGTTTATTAAGAGAGTCTGAATCTGAATCTGAACCGCACGTCTGAATCTGAATCTGATGCGTAAATGTCTGAATCTGAACGCATCTGAACGGAAAAAAAAAAAAACTCATGTTTAAACGGGAAATTATTATTATTTATTTTTTTTGGTTATTTTGTGTCAACAAGAGGCATTCAGACGCGTTAAGACACCCCTCTCAAGTCTTGACCATTAAGATCTAACTGCATCTGAACGCGTCTGAACGAAAAAAAAAACAAACCGTCTGAACGCCAAAATGTCTGACCGATTCAGACATAATGGCTGTTCAGAGGCTGTTAAGAGGCAGACAAAAAAAAAAAACAAACGCACTCTTAGTTTTTCTGTAGAAAATCTGACTATATGCATATGAATACACTATGAAAGGCTCACGCCCCATTTAATAGTAATTACGTCGAAATTGCCACCTCTAGTTATTGAAGATAATTGCTTATAAATAATGTATGATTGTAATATATATTTCAAAATTGTTACGTAGGACGACGATGAGAGTCCACATTGTTGAAAAAAGTGACACCGGACTAAAGCAAACCCACAGCTAAAATAAGAAAATACTAATAAAAGATGACACACGGATTTTACGTGGAAAACCCCAATAGGGTAAAAACCACGGGCAAGGAAAGATGCGTTTCACTATGATAAAAATTAGGAGTTACACATTCTCTCTAGTTACAAGGATAAACACTTATATTTCTTGTATTAGAAGATACTACACAAACTCTCTAATAGACTCAAATACTAGGAGAAAGAAAGAGACCAACAATTAACACTTGTGTGTGTTATCGTTCGAATGGGATACAAATGCAAGAAGGGTTCACTGCCTTTTATAGGCATAATTGGTTAGCATAATACATCATGCATGACCACATCTTTCTTCCGTGTGAATGCAACAAGAAAAGGCAGGCGCCTTGTTGTAAGATCCTGGTTCATGCACCATATTTCCCGCCTTGTTGTCTCATTTTGGTCCATGCATCATATCTACCACCATTATACTTTAACAATCTCCCACTTGAAGATCTGATTGAAGCTAAATCGATCTTTACACCGTTATCCTTCCTTGCACTTCCATATTGCTTACGTTTCCGCTAGGCCGCATGAGGATCGGCACCATATAAACTTGTCACAGTTGATTGCTTTTGTCAGATAATCTGCCACGTTATCGTCAGTATGAATTTTCTGCATATCCACGGTTCCTTCTTCCACTTTCTCACGAACGAAGTGATACTAAACTCGTATATGCTTTGTCTTTGAATGAAATGCTGGATTCCTTGCAAGATACAAGGCACTCTGGTTGTCACAAAATAGAGTAATTTTCTCTTGTTCGTGCCCCAGTTCTTCCAACAACATCTTCAACCATACTGCTTCTTTGCTGGCTTGAGCAGCTGCAACATATTCTGCTTCCGTCGTTGACATAGCGACAACTGACTGCAGTTTTGAAACCCAGCTTACTGTTCCGCCAGAAAGTGTAAACACATACCTGGTGGTTGATTTACTTCCGTCAAGATCACCTGCGTAATCAGAATCAACATATCCCTTGACAGTTATATCCGATTCCCCATAACATAATGCAACATCCGAGGTTCCTTTAATATATCTAAAGATCCTCTTCACAGCTTCCCAATGCTCTCTACCAGGTTTCGCCATGTACCGACTCACTACTCCCACTGCATGTGCAATGTCTGGTCTTGTACAAATCATCGCGAACATTAAACTTCCCACTGCTGATGCATAAGGTACTCGAGACATCTCCATCCTCTCTTCTTCACTGCTAGGACTCATCTTGGAGGATAACTTGACATTAGTAGGAAACGGGGTTGATATTGGCTTACAATCTTGCATATTAAACCTTTGCAAGATTTTCTTCACATAACTTTTCTGTGAAAGCCAAATTTTCCTACTAACTCTATCTCGGTGAATTTGCATCCCTAGAATCTTGTTTGCGGGTCCCAAGTCTTTCATCTCGAATTCCCTAGCGAGATGTGCCTTCAGTTTACTGATACGATCTTTGTTGGGGCCTGCAACCAACATGTCGTTAACATATAACAGCAAGATGAAAAAATCATTGTCTCCAAACCTCTTGTAATATGCACAAGGGCCTGCATGTAGTCTGTTATATCCAAGGCTAATGATGAAAGAATCAAATCTCTTGTACCAACACCGCGGCGCCTGCTTTAAACTGTATAGAGATTTGTTTAACCTGCAAACCAAGTTCTCTTTTCCTTTTTGTTTAAAACCTTCTGGTTGGAGCATGTAAATTTCTTCCTCAAGATTTCCATGAAGAAATGCAGTTTTCACATCTAGCTGCTCTAGATGTAAATCATACGTAGCACACATTGCCAGAACCACTCGAACAGTTGTCATTCGAATCACAGGAGAAAATATTTCATTGAAGTCGACTCCCTCTTTCTGAGCATATCCTTTGACTACCAATCTTGCACGATACCTCTCCACCTGGTCATCACCGTTCCTCTTGATCTTATATACCCATTTGTTTCCAATGGGTTTTCTACCTGCTGTAGTGGCATCAGTTCCCACGTTTTATTCTTATGAAGAGCTTCAATTTCTTCTTGCATTGCTTCCATCCAGAATGAAGCATCTGAATTATTCAGTGCTTCTTGAAGAGTTGATGGCTCTCCTTCCTCTGTAAGAAGACAGTATGCAACATTGCCCTCCATAACATAATCCGTGTGCCACACCGGGCGTTTTCTTTCACGATTAAGAGTACGAGTCGTTGGAGCTTGAGACTCAGTTGTCTCATTCACCTCGTGCTGTGGTACGGCTTCAGAAGAATCACTCGACTGAGATTGCTTTTCCACCTGTATTGATGTAGTTTCTCTTGTAGTGCTATCACCAACTTCATTTTCTTGAACTTTGACTTCCATAAAGACAACATCTCTGCTGACGACTACTTTGTGGGCAGTGGGGTCCCACAAGCGATACCCCTTTACTCCATCAGCGTACCCCAAGAACAAACATTTTCTGGATTTCAGATCCAGCTTTGTAGTTTCTTGAGAATTGTACATCACGTACACAGGACTTCCAAATATATGAAGGTCAGAATAGTTGACCGGCTTTCCCGTCCACATCTCCATCGGTGTCTTCAACTCAACTGCAGTTGAAGGTGATCGATTTATCACATAACAGGCGGTATTGACTGCTTCTGCCCAGAACGATTTTTCCAAGCTTGCAGTTGCCAACATTGCTCTTACTCTTTCTAACAAGGTTCTGTTCATCCGCTCTGCCACTCCGTTTTGTTGAGGAGTGTATGTCGTCGTGAACTGCCTTTTGATTCCTTCTTGCCTACAAAAGGTATCAAATTCATCACCTGTATATTCGCCTTCATTATCTGTCCTCAAACACTTGATCTTCTTTCCAGAATCAAGTTCAACCCGCGCTTTGTAAACCTTGAAAACTTCAAACACATCAGACTTCTTCTTGATTAGGTACACCCAACATCTCCTGGAATAGTCATCAATGAAGGATACAAAATACTTTGCTCCTCCTAGGGATAGAACCGGTGCCTGCCATTCATCAGAGTGAACCAATTCTAGAACAGAGACACTTCTAGAATTTGATGTCTTGAATTTTAGGCGATGCTGCTTGCTGATAACACAATGCTCACAGAAAGGTAAAGAAACCTTTGTGAGGCCAGGAATTAACTTCCTTTCAACAAGAATCTTCATTCCTTGTTCCGACATATGTCCAAGCTTCTGATGCCATGTTATTGCAACTCTATGACTTGGACTATGTGAAGCAACAGATGCTTCCGCCTCCTCCTTATCTCTCCCTTCAGTTGGTATAAGTTCGTAGCCACCTTTTCACCTTTCATAAGTACAAGCGCGCCTTGTATAACTTTCATGATATTGTTTTGTATTTCAACTTTACAACCAAGATTATCCAATTGTCCTAGAGACAATAGATTCTTTTTCAGGCCCTCCACGTGTCGCACATCCCGAATAGTACGAACTGTACCATCATGCACCTTCACCATGATATTTCCAATTCCAATGATCCTTAGTTTATGATCATTGCAACTGTACACAGATCCGACTTCAGAGATATGTTTATATTGATGAAACCATTCTCTTCTTGCGGTCATATGAAAAGTAGCTCCAGTATCGAACAGCCATACATCTGCAAATCTTTTTCTACCTTCATTTGCAACCGCTGCTTCACAACACAGAGCGTTACCATCTTTTGAAGTGCTAGCGACATTTCCCTGAGGATTAGAGTTATTCAAACTCCTACAATCCTTCTTCATGTGACCCGGATTGCCACATTTGTAGCATTTAAAATTCTTCTTCCTTCCTGTTCTAGATTTACCATGATTGTGACTCCCACTGGAGCCAGATTCCATTGACCTCCCTCTCGTCACCACCAAAGCCTCCACCTACCTTGAACTGGTTTGCCTGTCCTCCCTATTGTTGCGCCTATTTTCTTCTTCCAGAATGGTGGCTGCAACATCATCGAAGACTAGATAGTCCGAAAGAACATTACTGGTTAAGTTGATGATGAGTTGGTCATATGAGTTAGGTAAACTTTGAAGTAGAATTTCAGCACGTTCTTGTGGCTCTATTTTACAACTCAAAGACGTGAGCTGAGAAAATAGAGTATTCAAGTTATTAACGTGCTCAGTCACTGAAGTTTATTCCGTCATGCGAAGAGCATAAAGTTTTCTCTTGAGAAATATTTTATTGTGGAGTGATCTTGCCACGTACAATCGAGCAAGATGATCCCAAATCTCCTTTGCACTTTTCTTCTCCTCTATGCTTGACAAAACTCCATCTGCTAATGCCAGATGAAGATTTGCAATAGCATTTCCGTCCATCTCGTCCCATTTACTGTCATCCGTGACCTCAGCTAGCCTTTCGTCAATAGCCGCTAAACATTTATGCTTTCTAAGGATAGCCTTCATCTTTAATTTCCACAACGAGAAATTATTCCCATTGAATTTTTCGATTTCAATTTTTTCCGCCATTGCTACAATCACAATCTACTTTTCGACAAAACTATTATTTGTTAATAATAGTAATGAACACTTTTTGAGTGAGTATAATCTTACTTATCTTTTGATGTGGAGGGTCCACTTATTAGTGGCAACCACAGAGCATACGATAAATAATTATACACACACCCAACCTTAGCTTTGATACCACTTGTTGAAAAAAGTGACACCGGACTGAAGCAAACCCACAGCTAAAATAAGAAAATACTAATAAAAGATGACACACGGATTTTATGTGGAAAACCCCAATAGGGTAAAAACCACGGGCAAGGAAAGATGCGTTTCACTATGATAAAAATTAAGAGTTACACCTTCTCTCTAGTTACAAGGATAAACACTTATATCTCTTGTATTAGGAGTTACTACACGAACTCTCGAATAGACTCAAATACTAGGAGAAAGAAAGAGACCGACAATTAACACTTGTGTGTGTTATTGTTCGAATGGGATACAAATGCAAGAAGGGTTTATTGCCTTTTATAGGCACAATTGGTTAGCATAATACATCATGCATGACCACATCTTTCTTCCGTGTGAATGCAACAAGAAAAGGCAGGCGCCTTGTTGTAAGATCCTGGTTCATGCACCATATTTCACGCCTTGTTGTCTCATTTTGGTCCATGCATCATATCTACCACCATTATACTTTAACACAGATAGTGTAGATAAAGGATTACCCGTAGTTTCCATCTCCATTGGTGACTCTGCAACATTCCTATATGGTCGTTACAAAGATGAGAAAAAGGCAGATGAGGTTACGTTACAATCAGGAGACGTACTAATATTTGGGGGAAAGTCTAGAAAGATTTTTCATGGGGTAAAGGAAATCATCCAGAATTCAGCTCCTCCGCCAATACAAGAAAGCATGCTTAAACTGGTCATCTACCTTACATTGGTCATCTTAACCTTACATTCAGACAATATTGAGCTGTGGCTGCTATGTTGTGCATGTATTCAAGTAATGGGCTGTTGTGTTTTCTTAGATTTAACCTGAATTTGTCGTTCATGAAACATAGAGCTAATTTGTTTTTCCGTTTTCTAATTGACTGCCTTTCATTAACTGTTTCTGCTTACGGCTTTAATAGCCTTAGTTTGTGAAAATTAGCATCAAGTTGAAAATTTGCCAATGTAGGTGTGAGTATATTTTCTCGCTCACTTAAAAGGAGTTGAATTTCAGTTTTGACTAATTTTAGGAGTGAAGGCTCAATTTTTGGAAATAAATGAGTGAGTTAGGTGCCGTTTAGTTGAAAAAAAAATTCGGTTTCTAAATTCCTTGAGAAGGGAATGATTTTTCTTCTCGAGAGAAGAGTTGAGAATTTTGAAAACCCGTTTAGTTGGAGTTATATTTTCCTTTTTTAAAAATGATAAGAAGATTACCTCAAATTGCGACGGTGGCGGCGACGGCGGGCGATGGCGGCGACGGTGGGCGGTGGAGGATGACACGAGAGATTAGGGGTAGAATGGTGTATGTGTTTCTTTTGGAGTTGAGAAAAAAATTAGAAAGAAAAAAGTGAGAATGGTAGAATGGGTTTTTCAATTTCTTAGTTAAAATTAAAAAAATGAGTATCATTTTTTTTTTTGAAAATTGCTGGAAAAAAAGTGTAACTAAACCGATTTTCAAATTTTCCATTTTCACATGAAAATTTTCCTAGAAAAATGGGATATTTTTCACCAACTAAACGCACCCTTAAGTTTTTGACATATTTGAAGACCCAACTTTTTTTGGGTCAATTTGTCTTTATAATTGTAAACTGAACTTCCACTCCATTGGCAACTTTGGGATTTAGAGTTACCTTTTGTTGCGGAAATCTCCCCATTATCTAATTTCCATGTATAGTGTTGATTTTAAATTACCTTCAAGTCAAAACTAAATGGCTAACCACCTTTACAAAGATATGATGTTGCCAATAGTCAACTTCAATATGTGGATAACCAAATCAACACTTAATAAGTGCATCAGGGCCCAATTCGCACAGAGTTGCAGTAGGCAAACGAACTTAATTATAGGTAAAACTGTAAAAGTGTAAAACGGGTGCATAATTACGTAAATGCTATACATATTATGCTACATTAGCATGACATTATCACATATATAATTATATACATTATCACCTTTTGATCACCTTCAGAAATGCTATACATATTCTGCAATTCGCAAAGAGTTGCAGTAGGCAAACGAACTTAATTATAGGTAAAAGTGTAAAATGGGTGCATAATTACGTAAATGCTATACATATTATGCTACAATAGCATGAAATTATCACATATATAATTATATACATTATCACCTTCTGATCACCTTCAATGCACCTGCTTGCTGTAAAAATTATGTCGTGGACCGTCTTCAGTTCATCAGTCCTCGTAAAGAAACTAGAATCTTTCTAGAAACCACTTGTAGTATCTTGTCATTAGGTGGTTCCCAAAAATCACCCCAATCACTAGTCCGCTACCAAGTCCACTGAGTATAACAACCCAATCAACTCCGCTTGGGAAGTCAGACTCTGTGTGGTCTAATGAAACTACCGGTGCCTTTGATACTCCTGAGTTTCCACATTTCTTAGACAAAGGGTCTCCACACAATGCTGAATTTCCTATATAAGAATTGTTCAGAAAGGTATCGAATTGTCTACCTTGTGGTATGGGTCCAGTGAGGCTGTTGTAAGAGATGTTTAAAACTGCGAGAAAGTTCAGTTTCACCAACTCTTGAGGCAATTTTCCAAAGAGCTTGTTACTAGAAAGATCCAGTGACTCTTTGAGCAGTTGTGTCAGGCTTCCCATAGATGCTGGGATGGCACCAGAAAGCTCATTACTGGAAAGGTTGAGCAACTGAAGACAGCTGAGGTCTGTAATGGACTCTGGAATTATCCCTCCAAACTTGTTACTCGAAAGATCAATTACTACAAATACGGTTATAATCTTCTCATACTCAGTCCTTACACCTTTGTTAATTATATTCATCGAGAATGAATAATTCCCAACCCACGAGTCGTATACCACGTTGTTGTATTCCTGCATGATAGAAATTTCGCTCTGCATATATTCTGCAATTGTCTTTATCTCCTTCATTGCTAACCACTCTTGGAAGTATTTTTGTGGCAAATGTTAGAATTTAAATACCATGACAATCATATAAATAAATAATACATCACCAAAGCACGTAGCGGAAGCAAAGAATCAATATTTAACATGTAAAGAGTTTAACCGAATAATAAAGATACGTACCTTTGATCCTAGCAAGAACAAGGATCTAAACTTCAATTCTTCTTCTTTAACAAACAATGGATTAACGAGAAACCCCTTACCGTTTGTTTCTCAATCCAAGATGGAATTAACTATATTAAGTTAATTACCAAGGTATTGTACACACGTACTATAACCAATTAATGTTTGGTGCTAGCAAAAGAACACGAGTTAAACCAAACAATTTGTTTAACTAACAAAAGATGATCCCCCCCTCCTAAAGAGTTGGTCGATCGGTTTTAGCAAAAAAAAGGAGAAGAACAAAGCTAGGGTTATAGCAAGAGTGCACAAAGTGAAAAACTAGGGTTGGATTGGGTTATGGAAACCCCCAACCGATCGGCCCCTCATTCCCAAGGGAATTTCAGAACTTTCTTGTCCCTCTAATTTCACTTACGGTCCTTCCTTTATTCACTAACGGTTGTTAGTCAATTCCGTTAATTACTTAACGTCCGTTAGTCGTTATTCCGTGTTCAAATAATTAAATATATAACGGTTATATATATTAATTATTTACATTAATCACTCATACGTAAAGTGTGCAATCCCAAGGTCTCATGTTCGATTCTAGTCATACACGACTTAATATTTTTCCATAATTCTAACAGCTCCCACTTGGAAATTTATTAAAAGTGCAATGACATTGGTTAGCGTCTAGCAAGACCCCAATGCCCCTAGTACAACTCGGGTGGTGGTCTCCTGAAAAAACCATTCGATGATTCATCATCATACTCATCCTTTTGTTTCTAATACTACATTAATAAAAATATGGATCTAAGTCATTCTTTATTAATTATTCTGTTTCTCGTTGTTTCTGATTGAGCAAGATTACCAAATCTTCTGAACCTATTCAGGGGAGATCTTGGGTGTGGCCACACATACATCTTACCAATCCTACGAGGGGCCCAGCAGTATTAAACTCCAAACAATTTGAAGGAACAAATTCTATCTTGACTACGAGCATAACCAGTTACGTATAGTGGTAAATTGGGTGTGGCCACACATACATCTTACCAATCCTACGAGGGGCCCAGCATTCCTGAAAACAATCCTTATAGCTACCATTTACGTATAGTGGTAAATTGAATCACAGAAATGCACTACATGCATGACAGTTATCTGGCATCTCAAGTCTGAGGATAACTATATTCTCATGATTTACTTAATGACAAGATCCATAAAGTAAACTCATGAAGTTGGGATAAGTCCTATATTCAATTCATTGAATATCATGTGAAATTGGTATGACAACGCATCAATATACTTTCAAGTATACTCTACCAATACTCAGATTTGTCTTAGTTTAATGATATTCCCATATCATTAATCGACAACGGACAGTTTAGAATATATAAATATATTCAAGGATATAAACATGCAAATATATGATATATTATTAATAAAATGATAATTAAACATAACAAGTATTTTATTTCATTAAAATAATAACTGTTCAATAACATCCCATTATCCAAACACTAATCACAGATGGGCATGAAACTACTAGCTAAACGAAGTCCTATGCCGTCATCATGTTGATTAAGCTTTCCACCAGGTAAAGCCTTCGTTAACGGATCAGCTAGATTGTAATCTGTGTGAACTTTGAGTAACTCGATCTCGCCTATCTCCACTTGTTCTCTAACATAGTGATACCGAATCGGGAAATGTCTAGTGCCCTTCATGATTATAGGTTCATTGGAAAATGTAATTGCGGCTGAATTGTCACAATACATTTTTATAGGTCTTTCGATTGAGGGCATAACGCCAAGCCCTGAAACGAACTTCCTAATCCAGACGGCTTCCATTGCAGCTTCTGAAGCAGCAATATACTCACTTTCTGTTGCAGACATCGCTATAGTACTCTGCTTCTTGCTCTTCCAATCCACAGCTCCTCCATTGATGACAAAGACATAACCCGTCTGAGACTTCGTATCATCTTTATCACACTTCCAGGAAGCATCACAGTAACCTGTAACACACAGTTCTGCATCTGGATTTCCCCCATATACTAAAAACATATCTCTCGTAGCTCTCAAATACTTGAGAATATGTTTAACAGCAGTCCAATGGAGCTCACCTGGATTCTGCTGATAACGACTGGTAATGTTCTGAGCAAACGCCACATCGGGCCTTGTACATCTCACCGCATACATTATAGATGCCACAGCCGAAGCATAAGGGACTCTCTTCATGCGTGCCACCTCTTCAGGTGTTGAAGCACAAGCTTTGCTACTTAAGCCATGTTGTTCTTGCATCGGTAAATATCCCTTCTTGGAATTTTGCATATTGAATCTCTTCAATATTTTATCAATGTAAGCACTTTGGCTTAATCCAATCAACCGCCTTGATCTATCTCTATAGATCTTGATTCCCAGAATGTATGTTGCTTCTCCTAGATCCTTCATGGAAAAATATTTCCCCAGATAGGCTTTCACCTCATTCAATCTTGGAATGTTTTTACCCATGATCAATATGTCATCAACATATAGGACTAGAAAAATCACATCACTCCCACTAGCTTTATGATATACACATGACTCATCGAGATTCTGAGTAAATCCAAACCTTTTGATTTCTTCATCAAATCTCTTATTCCATTGTCGTGATGCTTGTTTCAATCCATAAATGGATCTTTGAATTTTGCATACATAGTTTGGAAATTCTAGATTCACAAACCCCTCAGGCTGCGCCATATAGATATCTTCATCTAGGCGACCATTTAAGAAGGCGGTTTTGACATCCATTTGCCAAATCTCATAATCATAGTGTGCAGCTATGGCTATGAGAATCCTAATAGCCCTAATGTCAGCTATAGGAGAAAAGGTCTCCTCGTAGTCAACGCCATATGTTTGGGTAAAGCCTTTAGCTACCAAACCGGCCTTATAGGTGTGTACATTGCCATCCATGTCAGTTTTCTTCTTGAAGAGCCACTTACTTCCAACTACCTTGGCATTAGGAGGAAGGTCTACTTCAATCCAGACTTGATTATCTTTCATGGATTGCATTTCCCCATTCATAGCAATCTGCCATTTATCCTTTTCAGGATCATTCATGGCAGCTCTATAATTAGCAGGCTCTCCAAGGTCCCCTAATATAGTTTCCTCAACCTCTACGTTAAGACATAGACGTTCAGGTGCTTTCACAGTCCTTACGGATCTGCGAATGGGAATCACTTCAGGTGGAGGACTCAGACTTTCCGGTTCCACAGGAAGTTCGCTAGTGTTTTCAGAAGGTAATGTATCCTCTTGATCATCTTTCAGATCATAGATCCTCCCACTGAATTCTTGAGATATGAGATCTTTTTCAAGAAAATCTCCATACCTAGCAACAATTACTTTGTTTTCAGGTGGGTAGTAAAAGTAGTAACCCATCATTTCCTTTGGGTATCCTACAAAGATACACTTCACAGATCTCTGTTGGAGTTTATCTGCTGAGTCACGTTTAACAAACGCCTCGCAACCCCAGACCTTTAAATAAGACAAATTAGGCGTTTTCCCAAACCATAACTCATAAGGTGTCTTATCAACCTTCTTGGTTGGAACCATATTTAATATGCGAATCGCAGATTCTAAGGCATAATCCCAAAAGGATAAAGAAATAGTAGTAAGATTAAACATAGATCGCACCATATCCAATAATGTACGATTCCTTCTCTCAGATACACCATTTTGTTGTGGAGTATATAGAGATGTGAGATGCTGGACAATTCCATTCTTAGCTAGATAATCTTTAAAATCTTGACTTAGGTATTCACCACCTCTGTCGGATCGAAGAGCTTTAATCTTCTTTCCAAGTTGTAATTCTACTTCAGCTTTAAAAACCTTAAATGTTTCAAACACCTCTTGTTTATGTTTAAGTAAATAAACATATCCATAACGGCTGAAATCATCACTAAAGGTTAAGAAGTAGCTAGTACCTCTCTTTGACACATGTCTAAGTGGTCCACACACATCAGTTTGTATCAAACCAAGTAGATCATCAGCCTTTTCAATACGATTATTAAAAGGTTTCTTTGTCATCTTCCCAGATATACAAGATTCGCACTTATCAAATGATTCATCATTGATATCTTGCAAAAGCCCATCACGTTGCAGCTTTTGCATGCGAGTCTTGCCTATGTGAGCAAGTCGACAATGGCAAAGATAAGATGAATCCAAGACATTCTTGACTCTCTTATTATTGATGCTATACATCGAATTATTATCATTGCATTCATTCATATCAATTTCAACTACACCATTCACAGCAATAGCACTAAAATAAAAAACATTATTTAATGAAACAGAAATTTTATTGCTTGTAATAGTATGCTGAAATCCAATATCCAATAAAAACGAAAAAGAGACCACACCCCTAACAATTGTAGGTGCATAATGACAATTATTCAAATACAATACTAAGCCCGAAGGCAAAACTAATTCAAATATTCCTATGGCTTCAACAGCTGCATGTGCTCCATTTCCCACGTGCAGGTATTGCTCCCCATAGGCCGTTCTCTTCTCAACTCTAAACCTCTGTAGTGTATTGCAAATATGAATCCCACATCCAGTATCGTATACCCAGGAATTTATTTTATGAGTTAATGAAAATAATTCGATCATGAAAAAGTTAGCTGAAGTACTGGCTTTCCCAGTCTCACCCTTCATCTTTTTCACTCGCAACTCCTCGAGATAGAGAGGACAATTCCTCTTCCAGTGTCCCATCTCGTGGCAGTGGTGGCAACCCTGATCCTTCTTGTTCGGATTGGCCTTGCTCTTCTGAGGGTACTTCTTAGGCATAGTTTGATAGGTCAAAACTTGTTTGCCCTTGTTAGCTTTACCTTTCCCCTTATTACCTTGCGGTTTTGGATTTTGAACCCTACCTCCTTGTATAGCTAATACTTGAGGAGTAGGTGCCTTGCCTGGTAAACCCTTTTCATAGTCAACGAGCATTGCGAGCAATTCCGTTACTGTCTTCCCCGAGCAATGCATGTTGTAATTCAGAACAAAACCCTTAAAGTCCTTGTTCAAGGACCTATTGATCACGTTCACACACACATTCTCAGGGTAGGGATAGTTCATGAGTAGTAGTTGGTCCATGTACATTTTCATCTCCAACACATGATCACGAATGGGTTTACCTTCCCCTTGCCTACAGTCGTGCAATTGATCTATCAAATCATACAATTCAACAGCTGGTGGCTTTTCATAGGTCTTTTTGAGTTCTTCCAGCATATCTTTAGGAAAATAGTTCTTGTTAATACAAATATCATCCTAAAAAAGTTATTTATATTTTACAATCTTTACTTAATTTTGTTAATGACAATCACAAAGTATATCTTTAAGCAAGGTATTAATATAAGATTAAGTCTTTTGAATTTATAGTAACAAGTCTTTTATAAACACATTTTACACATTACATACATTTTACATTTACATGTTTTACTTCTATTTCTTAAATAATAAATATTAACACATGACATCATGGCATACCTCATTAGAAAATCTTGGGAAGATTTGAAATATTTTGGAAAGATTCTTAAGCAACAAAGTTGACTTTGGAAGATATGGGAAGATATAGCAAGATATGGAAAGATTTGTTGAAGTCTTAGCTGTCTTGTACCCGCGGATCCAAACCAGTACAAGGGCGGATCCAAATTAAGGGATCCGCGGGATCCGCCACCTGTTGATCAGCTTTGCCTATAAATAGCAAGCTGATCATTCAGGCACATCATCACTCATATAGCTTAAAACATATATTCATTCATTTATACATCACTAACCCATATCATTCATTCATTTCATTTTGATCTTACTTTTGTAGCAAAGAAGATCAAGCATACAAGCTTCAACATACATACTGTTGCAAGTGTTAGATATTGTGTGATTTGTTAGTGTTCACACATCATTGTTATACTTTTTATTCAATAGAGTTTGGTTAGTGTTTTAGTCCTTAAAACACAAAGAGTGTCGGGAGTGGTTGTACCCTTGTTAAAGAACCAACGGGAGTGGTTGTACCCTTGTAAAGAACCCGGTGTTTAGCTTAGTACCGGATAAAGAGTAAGCGACGTGTAAAGGTTTTCTCCGCCTAGAAGGGAGTTTGTTTCTTAGTGAAGAAAAACTCTCGAGTTAGAGGCTCGAGGAGTGGAGTAGGGCAAGGAAGAGAGTCCTTGTAGCCGAACCACTATAAATATCCGTGTTGTGTGGTTTGATCATTCCTTTCTTTACTTACTTAACTTATATTGCTTGTTTGTGTAAATTTACTTTGAAATCACGATAAGTCACAAAGCAAATTAATATTTTTAAACGGTAAAACTATTCAACCCCCTTCTAGTTTTCCACAATTGGCATTAGAGCTACGTTACTCAAGATTTTCAAATATATTGTATTTTAAAACTTGAAACGATCAATGGATTTTGAAAACTTTAAAGAAGGGCAATCTATGCAAAGACCACCACTATTTGAACCAAATTGTTTCATATACTGGAAAAACCGCTTTGAGACATATGTGAAGTCAAAGGACATAGATCTATGGTATATAATTGTAGAGGGTGATTACAAGCCCATAAGTAATAATATTTCAGGTGGTCGGGATGAAGGTGCTTCTCTTACTCGTCACAGTGATGAGCAAAAGAAGTTGATTGCCAAAAATAACGAAGCCAAAATGATGCTTTATAATGCTTTACCTAAGAAAGAATATGAAAGAGTTTTTATGTGTAAAACGGCTAAGGATATTTGGCAATCATTGATTATCACTCATCACGGGAACTAACAAGTCAAAGATAACAAAATTGATCTTCTTGTTCAACAATATGAACAATTTGTTATCTCTGAAGATGAGACCATTGATAGTGCGTTTGCTAGGTTTAATACTATTATTACATCTCTTAAAGCACTTGATGAATCTTTTTCTAGTAAGAATTTTGTCAGGAAATTTCTAAGAGCACTCCATCCGAAGTGGAGAGCAAATGTGACTGCTATTGAAGAATCTAAGGATCTTTCAAGCATGAAACTGGACGAGCTCATTGGAAATCTCAAAGTTCACGAGATGGTGATGGAAAAAGACTCAGAAATAGTTAAAGGCAAAAAGGAGAAGATGAAGACCATTGCCTTGAAAGCTAGGGTAGAATCAAGTAATAATGAAGAGTCTTGTTCTAGTAGCGAAGACGAAGAGTATGCCATGGCCGTAATAGATTTCAAGAAATTCTTTAAGAGACGAGGAAAGTTCATAAGACCACCTCGTGAAGAAAAGAAATCCTTCCGGAAAGACCGTGATGATAGGAAAGGAAAAGTAGATAGGAAATGTTATAGGTGCGGGGATTCTAGTAACCTAATAGGAGAATTTCCAAAGCCTCCAAAGAACAAGTCTCAAAGAGCATTTGTTAGTGGAGCATGGAGTGATAGTGAAGGTGATACGACGAGCCTAAGAACGATGAAGTTTCTCTCATGGCTCATGACACAGAAGAGGTACATTTTGACTCGTCATATTCTTCTATAGATGATGAAACCTTAGAAGTAGAATATAACAAACTGTGTGATATCACTTTAAAAATCATAAACAAAAATAAGTTCTTAAAAACCAAAATGACACTTTTAGAAAACGAAGTTTATTGGTTTAAAGAAAAAGAGATACGAATGGAAAAGGGTAAAAATAGTAAAGAAACCTGTGTCTCTTGTCAAGAACTTAAACTAGAATTAGAAACTCTTAAAACCACATAGGAAGATCTCATTAAGTAAAATTCTAAGTTTAAAAAGTTTGATAAAAACATAAGCTGTATAGATGAGATAATGAAGATGCAAAAATTACCTCATGATAAAACCGGACTAGGTTTTATGAAACTAGGAAGCTTAAGTGACTTTAAGAAACAAACAGTGAAAGAAAAAGAAACTGTTCTAACTGAGTCAGACACCTACGGATCCGACGGATCCAAAATTTTGGATCCGCCAGTTATACCCAAGGGATCCGCAGGTACTGTTGATGAACAAAAAGCTCGTAATTCGGATCGTAATGAATTCATTAAGGTCACTAGAAAACCTAGCACTAGTACAACTGTTAACAAATAAAAACCATCAGTCTCTGTAGGAAAAGGTCAAGTTAATAATGAGTTTAAAACTAAAATGGTTCAACAGAGACCTAAAACAAGTTTTCCCAAACAGCCCTGATAACGCTCAAATTGTGCATATTTTTAGTAGCATTATTCGTGCTTTTGTATATGTTATTTGGTTATATTTATATGCTTTTGTTACTTAATCGCACCAAAGTATGTTTACAAAGTATATATAGCCAAAAACAGGAAAAATGAAGAAAAAGATGAAAGACTGAGGAAGAAGGAAATATTTATGATCGTACGAAGATTCCCGTGTCCAGAACCACATTCCAAAAAGGCATTTCAGAGAATAAAGGTCCAAGTATTCATCATTCCAAGTTGACAAGTTTCAAGACAAAGAAAGAATCAAGTTTGGATAGAGAACCAAGTGCTATGAGAAAGAAATAAACCAAAAGTCAAAAGTCCAAAAATGAGTCTATAGTAGCACTTCATCCGATCGGATGCAGCCCGCAACCGATTCGGATGGAGGCCACATTTGAAGACCAACCGATCAGTTGGAGCCAATACCGATCGGTTGGAGGTTGTCTAATTTCCCAAACTTCATCATTAAGTATTGTGTCTTAATTCCAACAATTCTAGACCCTTCCCATGTGTATTCTGGGCCATTCCACTCTGCTTGGAGGCCAAGTTGGAGCATTAAAGACCCTAGGCCTTGAGAGTAGTATAAATAATGCCATTTGTGAAGTATTTAGGCACCAATTATATATGCTATCAATCCCATTCTCATCAATTAACTAACCACTCTCAAAATACTCTCTCAAAAGTCCTAAATTCGTCCTTAGAAGTCCAGGAAGCTTTAGAGGGTCAAGAAGTCAACGTTCGAAAGTCAAAACCTCAAGAAGTCAACACCAATACTTTGGGTATCATTATCTTATCATTTATAATCTCATTTCAATCATTGTAAGACTTTTAATCATGATTTCTAATGTTCAAAATTCTGAGTTTATGTTTATGTTTGCTATGAGTGGCTAGTGCCTTTGTGCACTTGCTTAGATGATGTTGATGACTTAATGATTTGCGTTTGATTGTGATAACATGTTTTAATTCAATTTCAAGTTAATTCTAAGATCCAATTATGGTTAAGTTTCATAGTGACATTTGTTAATCAAGTTTGACTAGTTGTTAATAATGCTAAGGGTCGCCGTTTGGTCGAGAAAACTCGATGATGCTCTGTGGGCATTTCGTACGGCTTACAAAACTCCAATTGGTACTACACCATACAGAATTTTGTATGGGAAAACATGTCATTTTCGGTTCGAAATCGAACATCGCGCCTACTGGGCACTCAGAAACTGTAACCCCGATCTCAAAATAGCTGGAGAGAAAAGATTTTTGCAATTGCATGAACTCGATGAAATTAGACTACAAGCTTACGAGAACTCAAGGCTTTACAAAGCCAGAACCTAAGCGTATCATGACAGGAAGCATAGAATTCGGAAAGAATTCAAAGCTGGAGACAAAGTTCTGCTTTTCAATATGAAATACAAGTTTAAAGCTCCTAAGCTGAAACCGAAATGGTTCGGTCCATATATAGTGAAACATGGATTTCCATTCAGATATGTTGAATTATATTGTAAGCAATTCTAACACATAATTCGTATGGTTCTTGTGGTTTAGATCCGATTTAGAGAGAGAAAGTGAGAGATAATGGGAACCTTGAGAGAGAAAGTGTGATATATTAGATTAAGAGAATGAGAAGGTCCAACCCTTCCCACACATGGGAAGGGGTATTTATACTACTAACATATTTGCCCCTAGTGGGCTGTGGAGTGAGCTGACAGTGGATAAAGACCCGACCCACTCCACGAATACTAAAATAACTAAACTATTACTAATAATCCTACTAGCTATTTAATGCCAACTAGTATTCGGGGTGACCGAGTCTTCATATGAATATTTATATTCCTAACAATCTCCCGCTAAGGGAGGTCACCCCGGAAATTACATTTTGAATTCTAGCATTCTATTACATGACTGTAAATTCCTAGCTCTTAGTCTTTTGATTCTTCAAGTTCTTTAATCTTTGTACTTCAAGCAATGATCTTGTGATTGATGTTCCTTTGGCTTGTGTGATCTTTGAGCTTGCTTAGAGATCATCAGCCACAGTAAATCTCTAAATCATCCTTAGTAGTATCACCTCCATGTGATGTAGTGCCATCAGACCGTCATGCTTAAACTTTTCTAGATCAAGAGACTTTGCATCAGATTTGCGGAAGCATTGTTGTAAGTCTCTCAACTTTCATGATCCTTTGATAATGAATTAGTCGTGTGAGCATGGCGTGTGGATTGACATGCCTCTGCTGGAATCAGGTACTACCATCACCATCTTTATATGAATCTGAAATACAACAGTTAGCAATAAAGTTGGGGAACGAATATGGCTTTGTCATTTGCCCGATGTAGTTGGATTAACCTTCAGTTCTGTGAGGACCGACCTGTGATCAGGTAGAATCCCCTTTAAAGAAGATTCTCCTTGACTGTTGAAAGCTTCTGGCCACCGAGATGAGGAACATTCTTTGCCTCATCTTTCATGCCTACCTACCATGCTAACCAAGATGGAAGATCTCATTTCGAATTTGAGTTTGGAAACTTCCCTAGTTGAAATGGGTAACGTGTTCCGCTGCTTGTAAGGAATCATCCAACGAGTTACCATTGGAATCACCCAACTAAGCATGTTCTCATACCGGAATGTCTCAAAGCAGACAGCACGGTAGAGTGAATCAGTGAATTAAATACCCACTGATTGATGAGAAATTGATTAGAAAAAATCACTCACGTGTCACTGGATAAACATTTTATGCAACACGACGAGGGTTTTTATAAATTGAATCACATTTCTGTCGTAAACACTTTTGTTTGAAAATTTACAAAATCAATGTGCTCTAAACTTAGTTGGTGAGCACATTGAAAGGTTTTCCAAAAGCATCCGTCAATCTATTTCTTGGAACAAGTTTGATTCAAGAAATGAATCGCCCCATCGTTGTTTTCCAGTTGTCACTAGTTTGATCCATAAAGGATCTCACATGTCACCTACCAAGAGCTTGTTTGATGTTGGCTCTAGAAGGATTTACATCTTCATTGTGAATACTTACGTATCACTCGGATGTTCTGGCAATACCACGAGGATAATGCGTAGGACTCTTCATATATATTTTCTTGCTTTTCACGGTGTATGAAACAGCAAGCATATTGGAAATGTGTCCTAATGAGATTTATGGATGATCTCTTGGCTCTAGACTCAATAGTGCGTTTTGATTTAGTGATCGGAGGTTGGAGCAAACTGCCACCTTTTCAAAATCAACTAACTCAGAGTGAGAGAGTCAATAGTAATGAGTGAATCTTCGTGTGAATGAAACAAGAGTCTTTTGAGAGACCTTGAGTGGCTAGAGAGGGTTGTGCAGCATATCACTGGGTCCATGATACTTGTCTTCAATGTCAGCAATCAACTACGTGATTCTGACAGCATATGTATTGACCCGGTTTCTGCCTAATGTGTAAGGAGGGCTTTTTTCTTTTCACCCTTTATCTTTAAATTTCTTTTTCATTATTCAACCCCTTCAGTGCTTACCGAGACTTCATGACTAGTACCTTGTTGGGTTTGTTCCAGTACTAGCTCCATCTCAGTCGGCAATCTTCCCTTATTCACTTTTCTCCTTTTTAATCATTCCTAAGGACTTCTATTCTAACTAGAGGATTCTCCCTGGGAAGATCCCTCCGGTTCTGGCTGGATCATGGGAACTAATACCTAACCTCACCATCCTTATAACTCCAGTGCATTAAAATAAGATTGGTCGGTCTTTGGTATTCTTCCACAATTTCCATCACAAACCATTTGCTCCCCTTCAATATGTGCATCGATATACGAAAGAGTTTAGCACATATTTGGGAGCCTACACATGAGTCCAAAAGAACAAATTTTATCAGATTTCATATTTAAATCACATTCTCTCCCCCGATCAAAAATTTCAAACCTTTTGAGATTTGTGATCCCAATTGATTTAAATGAGTTTAGAAAATATGGGAGAAAATGTGGTCTGATTCAATATATACTGATAATGGAACATTACTATGCTCCCCCTTAATCAATGAGGGAGAATGTTAGTGTCAGAAATGATGAGTTTATAACAAGTTGAAACACTGATCATCTTGAAGAGGGTTTTTATAAATTGAATCACATTTCTGTCGTAAACACTTTTGCTTGAAAATTTACACAATCAATGTGCTCTAAACTTAGTTGGTGAGCACATTGAAAGGTTTTCCAAAAGCATCCGTCAATCCATTTCCTGGAACAAGTTTGATTCAAGAAATGAATCGCCCCAACGTTGTTTTCCAGTTTTCACTAGTTTGATCCATAAAGGATCTCACATGTCACCTACCAAGAGCTTGTTTGATGTTGGCTCTAGAAGGATTTACATCTTCATTGTGAATACTTACGTATCACTCGGATGTTTTGGCAATACCACGAGGATAATGCGTAGGACTCTTCATATATATTTTCTTGCTTTTCACGGTGTATGAAACAGCAAGCATATTGGAAATGTGTCCTAATGAGATTTATGGATGATCTCTTGGCTCTAGACTCAATAGTGCGTTTTGATTTAGTGATCGGAGGCTGGAGCAGACTGCCACCTTTTCAATATCAACTAACTCGGAGTGAGAGAGTCAATAGTAATGAGTGAATCTCCGTGTGAATGAAACAAGAGTCTTTTGAGAGACTTTGAGTGGCTAGAGAGGGTTGTGCAGCATATCACTGTGTCCATGATACCTGTCTTCAATGTCAGCAATCAACTACGTGATTCTGACAGCATATGTATTGACCCTGTTTCTGCCTAATGTGTAAGGAGGGCTTCTTTCTTTTCACCCTTTGTCTTTACATTTCTTTTTCATTTTTCAACCCCTTCAGTGCTTACCGAGACTTCATGACTAGTACCTTGTTGGGTTTGTTCCAGTACTAGCTCCATCTCAGCCGGCAATCTTCCCTTATTCACTTTTCTCCCTTTTAATCATTTCTAAGGACTTCTATTCTAACTAGAGGATTGTCCCTGGGAAGATCCCTCCGGTTCTGGATGGATCATGGGAACTAGTACCTAACCTCACCATCCTTATAACTCCAGTGCATTAAAATAAGATTGGTCGGTCTTTGGTATTCTTCCACAATTTCCATCATAAACCATTTGCTCCCCCTTAATATGTGCATCGATATACGAAAGAGTTTAGCACATATTTGGGAGCCTACACATGAGTCCAAAAGATCACATTTTATCAGATTTCATATTTAAATCACATTCTCTCCCCCGATCAAAATTTTCAAACCTTTTGAGATTTGTGATCCCAATTGATTTAAATGAGTTTAGAAAATATGGGAGAAAATGTGGTCTGATTCAATATATACTGATAATGGAACATTACTATGCTCCCCCTTAATCAATGAGGGAGAATGTTAGTGTCAGAAATGATGAGTTTATAACAAGTTGAAACACTGATCATCTTGAAAAGGATTTTTATAAATTGAATCACATTTCTGTCGTAAACACTTTTGCTTGAAAATTTACACAATCAATGTGCTCTAAACTTAGTTGGTGAGCACATTGAAAGGTTTTCCAAAAGCATCCGTCAATCCATTTCCTGGAACAAGTTTGATTCAAGAAATGAATCGCCCCATCGTTGTTTTCCAGTTGTCACTAGTTTGATCCATAAAGGATATCACATGTCACCTACTAAGAGCTTGTTTGATGTTGGCTCTAGAAGGATTTACATCTTCATTGTGAATACTTACGTATCACTTGGATGTTCTGGCAATACCACAAGGATAATGCTTTGGACTCTTCATATATATTTTCTTGCTTTACACGGTGTATGAAACAGCAAGCATATTGGAAATGTGTCCTAATGAGATTTATGGATGATTTCTTGGCTCTAGACTCAATAGTGCGTTTTGATTTATTGATCGGAGGCTGGAGCAGACTGCCACCTTTTCAATATCAACTAACTCGGAGTGAGAGAGTCAATAGTAATGAGTGAATCTCCGTGTGAATGAAACAAGAGTCTTTTGAGAGACCTTGAGTGGCTAGAGAGGGTTGCGCAGCATATCACTGGGTCCATGATACTTGTCTTCAATGTCAGCAATCAACTACGTGATTCTGACAGCATATGTATTGACCCGGTTTCGGCCTAATGTGTAAGGAGGGCTTCTTTCTTTTCACCCTTTATCTTTACATTTGTTTTTCATTCTTCAACCCCTTCATTGCTTACCGAGACTTCATGACTAGTACCTTGTTGGGTTTGTTCCAGTACTAGCTCCATCTCAGTCGGCACTCTTCCCTTATTCACTTTTCTCCTTTTTAATCATTCCTAAGGACTTCTATTCTAACTAGAGGATTGTCCCTGGGAAGATCCCTCCGGTTCTGGCTGGATCATGGGAACTAATACCTAACCTCACCATCCTTATAACTCCAGTGCATTAAAATAAGATTGGTCGGTCTTTGATATTCTTCCACAATTTCCATCATAAACCATTTGCTCCCCCTCAATATGTGCATCGATATACGAAAGAGTTTAGCACATATTTGGGAGCCTACACATGAGTCCAAAAGATCACATTTTATCAGATTTCATATTTAAATCACATTCTCTCCCCCAATCAAAAATTTCAAACCTTTTGAGATTTGTGATCCCAATTGATTTAAATGAGTTTATAAAATATGGGAAAAAATGTGGTCTAATTCAATATATACTGATAATGGAACATTACTATGCTCCCCATTAATCAATGAGGGAGAATGTTAGTGTCAGAAATGATGAGTTTAGAAATGATTTGGAGTTTAGCGAGAAACTCGTGAAAAGATTCATATTCTGACACATAACAACACATGTTTATTCATTACTTGAACCATACAAAGATACCATTTGATGATCTAAAATAAAATTTGAAATCACTCTTGTTGGGAATTATCACAAGGTACGAGGAAGACCAAGTGAAGACAGACTTAAGTCTGGTAGTTACATTATTAAGTCTGGTCATGGTTAAGTCTGGTAATGTAAATGTTAAGTCTGGTAATTGTATTAAGTCTGGTTGACTTGTTAGTTAAGTCTGGTCAGTGAAAATAGGAAAGTTTGTTAGTATTAAGTTAGGAAAAGATATGTACGAGTTAGGTATCTTTATAGAAGATACGTGATATCTTTTCACACGGTTTTGTAATTAGGGTTTCCTTCAAGTATAAAAGGAACCCTAAGGGATCAATACATATGTACGTACGAATTGTGTGTGTTAGTAATATATACGAAGTTAGTGATAACTCAGTGTTCTTCATTGTTCTTGTTAATATTCCGCGTTAACATTAACAAATTGTTAAGAGTTTCTCACTTGGA
Source organism: Artemisia tridentata subsp. tridentata (assembly GCA_021014915.2). NCBI lineage: Eukaryota > Viridiplantae > Streptophyta > Magnoliopsida > Asterales > Asteraceae > Artemisia > Artemisia tridentata. Next base: position 403,668,796 of record CP139507.1, read on the forward strand.
TTGATTTGGATTTATTCAAGTCATCCACTAAGTAATCAAAGGCTACTTAGAGATCCATACAAATCGTGGACCAACAAGTGGTATCAGAGCCTTTAGAGAGACTCTGTGTTCGAAGAATACAACACCATAAACAAACTCTCAATCACTTCACCCTACACAATGTCTGATATTGAAAAACCTATCAACACTGAAACCTTTTCAATCCATAACAGTGAGGATGAGAACTCAAACCATGAGGAAGAAAACCCTGAAACCAGCACCTCTAAATCACAACCAATCATCCCTACAACCACCACCATATCCAACATTAAGCTTCCAATACTGAAGAGAGAAGAGTACGACATATAGGCCATGGAGATGGAACATTACTTGGAGTACATTGACAGTGATGTGTGGAAGGTTATTTAGAAGGGAAATTCTAAGAAAAGGGTTTCAGTTGGTAATGATGGGCAAATCAGAATATTACCACCATTGCCTGCTGAGGAGGTACGGGCTGTGGAAAAAGAGAAGAAGGCTAGAACCTTGCTGCTTATGGCTATTCCAAAGGAGCATCTACAAAGGTTTCATGGGATGATAGATGCCAAGGAGATTTGGGATGCAATTAAGAAACGTTTTGGTGGGAATGCAAACTCTAAAAAGATGCAGAAGGCTGTTCTTAAACAGCAATTTGAAACTTTCAGTGTGTCAAAGGCTGAAGGATTAGAAAAGGGTTATGACAGATTTCAACATCTTCTGTCACAACTAGAAGTACATGGTGCTGCTGTGTCTAATGAGGATGCCAATCACAAGTTTCTTAGGTCTCTACCACCAGAATGGGTAAATGTGTCTATGACTATGAGGATGGAGGATGAAGTTGACTCAATGACCCCAGATGACCTGTACAACAATCTTAGGATTTTTGAAAGGGACATCAATGAAACCAGTCAGGCAACTACTAGTTCTTCAAATGTTGCTTTTGTGTCTCAAAGCAAAGGCAGTACTTACAAGGTTAAGTCTGGCAGTGTTAAGTCTGGTGTTTATGAAGCTTCAAATGTTGCTTTTGTGTCTCAAAGCAAAGGCAATACTTACAAGGTTAAGTCTGGCAGTGTTAAGTCTGGTGTTTATGAAGCTTCTACAAGGGAAAGAACTGCTCCTACAGGCTTTGCAGATGAGGTGATTCATTCATTCTTCGCCAATCAACAAGAAGATGAGAGCTTTATCAGTGAAGATTTGGAGCAGATAAATGATGCTGAGGTAGAAGAGATGGACATCAAATGGCACATTGCCATGATTGCTTTGAGGGTAAAAAGGTTTCAAAAGCAGTATGGGAGGTCCATTAAGTTCAACAACAAGTCTCCAGTTGGATACACTAAGAGGACAGTTGAATGCTACAATTGTCATAAGCATGGACATTTTTCTAGAGACTGCCCGGAGAAGAAGTCTACTGATGGGTATAGGAAGAGTGATGCAGAGGATGACAAGCTGGAAAGAAACCAGATGAGTATGGTGACATTGGAGGCTGGAGCTATTAACTGGAATGAGCACACAAAGGAGAATGAAGAGTCCAGTCATGCACTCATGGCCATTGGTTCTAGTAATGAGGTACCATTATGTTCTAAGTTATGTACTGATTCCTATAATCATATTAAGGCTTTGTGTGATGAGCAGTTGACACTGATAGGTGACCAAGAAGCACAAATTTTAGCTTATAAAAGTGCTCTAAAAACATTAGAAGCACAAAAAGGCACCCTTCAGAAACAACATGCTGATTTAAATGAAAAACTATTCTTTCAGGCTAATAAAATATATGAGCAAGATGAAAAACTTAAAAAATATAGAAGAATTGGCCTAAGAATACAAAAGGAAAAGGATGATTTGCAAAAACGTGTAGACCAGTGGAATAAGTCAAATAATAATCTGTTTAAATGCTGGGATGCACAAATAAAGTCAAGTAAGAAACATGGCTTAGGGTATGAGGAGGATGAGAAAAAGGCTATATTTAAGAATAGATAGGAGGACTATGCTGATAAGCCTTTATATAATCGATTTGTTAAGGCTGATGATTTCAAAGGAGTTCCACTTCCATTGAGTGGAGACTACACTCCTATTGAAAAAGAGGAGTTAGATGACTCTCTATTTGTGTATGGAAAAAGAGGTCCTCAAACACCTGAGTCAACCACCTCAGAGGACAAAACTAGTGAGTATTCTACTTGTCAATCTAATGACAATGAAGGATCCATTGGTGATGTCTCTGACCACTTTAAGTCTGATTCAAAAAGTAAAGTAAAAGAGAGTCCTGAACCTGAGATTGTTAAGGAAAGTGAACCAGTTGTGACTAAGTCTGAATCACAAACAGTTAAACCTAGTTGTGTCAACCACATAAAAATTCCTAGGAAATCTGTTAATATGAATGAGTCACCTAAAAGTAATAGTGTTCACAGAGAAGTTAGGAGTAGCTACACTTACACTCCTAAGAGATGTTTTGTTTGTGGAAGTCTAAGTCACTTGATTAGAGATTGTGACTTTCATGAGAAAAGAATGAAAAGAGAGGCTGAGCTTAAAAGGAATGTGAATATGGGTCATGTTAATAATAAACCAGTGTGGAATAATGCTAACAGAATAAATCATGCCAACCAATTTGCCCCCAGACCAGCCCAACATGTTAACTCTACCCGACCAAACATTAATTCTGGTAGACAACAAGTTAATACTGGTAGACCAAACTTTAATGTTAATTCTGGTAGACCAAATATTAAGTCTGGTTTAAGGAACTTTAATTTAGGTAGGCAAAACTTTAATTCTGTGAGACCTAATGAAAATTCTGGTTATGTTCATCAAATGCGACCCAGACAACCTTTCCAAAAACCACAGGTGAATTAAAGAAATCAATTTTATAAACCTCATTCACCTGTGAGGAGACCAATTGCTAAGAATAAAGCAAGACCTTCAACTTTAAATGCTGTAAAGGGTAATGGGGGTTCTGCTGTTAAGCCCTCAGCATGTTGGTCTTGGGATCCATTCAAAAATGAATATACCTATAAATCACAAAGCAACAGTGGATCAGTTTCATATAAGACTTTTAAATATGTTGATCCACAAGGCAGACCCAAGCCTACTCAGGCCTGGGTTGTTAAGAGAAACTGATTTCTCTTCTTATGTTTTGTAAAGTTTGTATACTTTTTGTCCTTGAAATTGTTTTTAAGTCTTGAAGTTTTAAATTTTTTTTTGTGTGTTTGTTCTTCTTAGTTTAAATGGTTTTCAACTTTTCTAGTACGATTGTTTCTTTGTGTTTTGTGCTTAACCTTGTTTTGCAATTGTCAACTCCTTATTGTTGCTAAACATTCATAGATGGCAAAATAATACAAAAGGACCATGGAGTTTTTATTCATAACCATCAAGTTACATTCAAGGATGCAGCCTACAACACAAAATAAGATAAAAGCCTAAACATAAACAAGCCAAACGCCAACACCTACTTCTTCCTTTTTCCCTTGTCCTTCAAATCAGGCATGGTTTTCTTGGTCCCTTTCTCCCCAAGTAGATTTCTCACTTTTGGGCTTAAGAGTCCTAGAACCTGCTTGTTTGGATTGGGATAAGGCAACACAATGCTTTTCTTAGAAGACACATCTTTTGAAGTCTCTGCTGCTTCATCCTCTGGTTCTTTTGCAGTAAGATCATAAGCAGCTAGCCAACGTTTAAGCATTGTCTTCTTTGATAACTTGTTTCTTAGACGTGAGGTGTAATGATGCGTGGTTTTGTAACCTTACAACAGGTTTTACCTCTCGAGGGATCTCAAGAGGCTTACAACCCCACCAGGCAGTGTACCTGACCGATGTAGTATAGTGTAGTGGTAAGTACGGGGGATTGATCGTTCTCCACAGGGAATAGTGTTCGTTAGGTATGAAAAACTACTCTAATAGGTCTAAAGGTTGAGGAAGATTCTTTTTGTACTTTTTATATTTTTATGAAAGCAAGTAAAATCTCGGTTTTGAAAGAGTGGGCGGAATTAGTTGCTAGTCAACTAACCCAAATAACTACAAATGCAAATAAAATAAATAACTGAAAATAAAATGTTGGTGAGAAACTTATGTGTAGAGAAATGCGTTTACTTAGATTTCCTTACTCCCTAACTATCTTTTACCGGTTGATTAGTGTGTATTAGTCGCGTGGATGACGGGTGTATTCCTTAATACCAATTGTGGGGTGGCGTACGTACTTCCCCAACTCTACAAGCTCCTACTTCACTCCTATGTCGAGCCGGCTAGGAAGCTCCTAACATGGGATCACTAGAATTCGCTTGTGCATTAAATACAACCATAAAAACCTTTAGTACGCATTTGGTTCATGTTTCTTAAGACGTTCAAGCAAGTTACCGAATAGGAAGTTAGCCAGTTTTCTTAAGCCTAACATAGATAAACAATCATCCAATACAACTAATAACACACTAATAACCAATAATCAATAGCTAGGTTTCATTAGATCTAAGCAAACACAAGATAAATCTAGCCTAACATGTTAAACAAAAGACAAGAACAAGATAAAATCAAGCAACACATAGACATATTGAATGATTAATTGACAACTTATCTTTCAATGTAACATGGAAGATCTCAAGGCAAAAAGCCTTGAAAAAGATGCTAAAATCGTCCTAGGGTTTTCTCCCAAAAATTCCACACTAAGCTCTCTCTTAATGACAAAAAATTAGAAAACTATATATAGATTTTTACATCTGACGGCGTCACCTTATGGAGTGTGACGCCGTCACCTCGCCGCTTCTAGGGTTCCCGGATGACCTTCTTGACGCCGTCCCTCTTTAGCTCTCCAAAATCCGTTCTGGCTTATCAAGGCTTGACGCCGTCAGCTATTGAACGTGACGCCGTCCCTCTTTGATTTAAGCCGTGACGCCCTTGATCAGGTTAAAGCGTGACGCCGTCAGAATTCACATGCTATTTTCACTGGCTTATCATGAGTAAATTTCACGTCCACCTTTTCTTGCCAAGCCATGACGCCGTCCAGAGTAACATGTGACGCCGTCAAAGGTAACTTTCAGCACAATTTTAAGACTTTGTCGTTTTCTTCACTTTTATGCTCCAAAAACGTCCAAAATGCCTCCTTTTCCAGATTTCTCCTCAAAAGTACCTAAAATGACAAAAGGAACGATTTAGGGCAATATTTGATCAAATAAATACGATTTAGGGCTTAAATGACCCCTTAAAAGCGGTACACTTTTCGCTTCATCAAATACCCTTACACTTGAGATTTGCTTGTCCTCAAGCAAATGCGCTTCTATTCTAATCAAAATACAAGTTAGGGGTCATTTAATGCAAACATAAAAGTAATTACAACAAATAATCGTTCCACTTCAATCATAATAAGCACGGAGATTATAAACTAGCACCTCACAAGTAGTGTTTAGATACTCACATCTCTCAAGTGTCATCAAAATAATTCTCATAAATGAAAACGGATAATATCTCTCACTACCTGTCATAGCAAATAGATTACCATAGGCTTGGGAAAGGATCGAAAACCTCCTCCACTAGGCGTAAGCACCAAAGATAAACTATCAAAGAGGGCTTTTAAATGGGTTATAACGTTAGGTGTAGGGAAAAGGAAAACACGGTTTTGTTGGATAAAGGATATTTTACTGGTGGCGAGTTAAAGATCTTGATTAATTACATGTACTATACAATGTTGCTAAGCCAAGACTCGACTCGATTTAAGCAAATGAAAGAAAATAACAAAATAACAAAAACATAAAAATAAACATAAAAATGAAACGGGATGGTAGTCCGTATGTTTTTTCTATTTTTCTTTTTCTCATTTTTTTTGTATTTTTCTTGATTTTTTTTTTTTTTTTTTTTTTTTTTTTTTTTTTTTTTTTTTTTTGCATACACTCTTGCCCTACCATCCAAAATAATACATCATAGGGGCGTTGCATCCCCTTACACTTGAATTTTTACATAACTTTACAAATAACTATTCTAATGACTCGAATTAAGATAATTGAAAAACTTGGAGTACTTTTAAAATATTTAGCACATATGGGGGTAATAATTGATGTTCTTCCCCATTACTCCATTACACTAGTACTTTACCCATGAGTCCCAATCGTCCCAAAACAATATGTACAAGGATATGACTCGACTTAGCAACCATGTAATCAATTAGATAATTAACTTGGGTTTAAACAAATGTTGTCACAATAATGCACTAAAAATGAGTGCATACAAGGTAGGCTAAGGCGATTTGGGTGTACATTTAAGTGGGGTGTAAACAAATTCTTCCTTTAAGTAAAATGCTTAAAGGTCGAAACGAAAAGATAGGCTCTGAGGGGTGTACTAGGGGTATCGTGTACTAAAAATGAGTACAACGCAAAGGGTGTGGGAGAATTACTTGACCAATGTAGTCAATGTAATTATAACAAAAACACAGGTGTAAAACAATGGGTTAATCCTAATGCCTCTTATCATGTAGTAAATCTAACTACACGAATGTAGTCTCACTTGTGGCCTTGGAATGGTCCTAACGCAAGTTCTAGAATCTAAGTGCTACCGGTACACACATCATAGCATAAATGCTTTTCCTACCAATTCTAGGGGCGAACCTCACATATTTGGGGGTGGAAAATTTTTTAGTGGTACGGTTTTTTGTGCTAGTCATATAATTCCTATCCATGAGACGCTCATTAAGATCAAAGTTTCACTCCTAAATGTTGTAAAAAAATTTAAATTTGGCACTAAAATTACCTTAACAAGTATTTCTCTCAATTTTATTACACATCTACTATTAAACAAACAAAAATCAAGCGTAATAGTATTCTCTAAAATCGTACTTTTACCCTCCCCTTACACTTAAGATGAACATTGTCCCCAATGTTCAAATAACAAGATGTAAAAGCATAAAGTAAAAGAATGAAATCAAATACTCCCCTGATTCGCTCGGTGGATAATGAAATAATACGGTTAAATCTTCTTCCAAAGTAATGTCGAAGCTCCATGACTAATGCATCGCTATAAGCTTGATTCAAAACATTTCCTTGTCCAAAATAACCTGTTAAGCCTGAGAAAACAAACACGAAAACCTGCATAACATCGGCGGGATAAAATCTATATATAAGGATATAATGCTTGTGGAATGATAACTTTGCAGATTCCTGGAGATTATAAGTTGGAGATTTTAATAAAAACTTTTTAAAAACAAAACTTTCAAAAATTTCTGAAAATTAAATCTGACGCCGTCAGGTTATAAACCCTGACGCCGTCAGAAATTACGTGACAAAAATTTTCATTTTAAGTTTCCGGAAAATTTCTGGAAAAACCTTTACCTTACTTCCTGGAAATCCTGCAAAACATCATTATGACTCGATACAAGCATTTGACTCAAACAAATACGAATATGTATGTTAATTTATTATTATTATGATTCATGTTAATTTGTGTTCTAATAAACCGATTTAGATTTCCCTTACACTTAACTTTTGCAAAATACCTTTATATGTAGTTAAGACGAAGTTAAAAACAAAATAAAGCATTTTCACAATTTTAGTTTTGAACATGAATCAATAATAATAAAAATTAAGCACACATACGGAAACAAATAAAAACAAACAAACAAACAAATAAACACACAAAGCAAATAAATAAAATAAAGCTTGGGTTGCCTCCCAAGAAGCGCTTTTCTTTATTAACGAGTCTTGTAGCTAGACTCAAAGTCACTCTATCTAGTGTCGCTTATGCTCACGTACCCGAGTGTGAGCCATCTAATTGTTGCCTCATCTTTCTTGTATTCATCATTTAGCTCCAAACATCCATGATAATATCTCTTATTTTTCTCATGTGGATATTTGAGCCCCTTCCCCTTATCATTCTCACTTAACAAGTCGATAGGCATAATTCTATTGCAAGATTCAATGGGGTAGTTCTTAAACCTAGGATGTGCTCGGGGCATTTGATAGACAAAATCTTCATCCCCATCCGAGAATGTAATTAACCCGTCCACAAGTTTTTCGTCAAGGTTGGTCAACCTTTTGAAGGGTTCTCCAAAAATGACTTGAGTTAATTTGTTATCAATGAATTCTCCTAAGTTCTCCATAACCATAAAATCCACCAAATACACAAAACTTCCAACGAATACGTGTAGTGGCTTAGTCCTAGCAACGATGTTATCACCTTGATATTCTAGCTCATCTACCATGATTTTATTATAATTAGCACGAGAGATAATGTTCATAGGCAAAGATGAGTTAAGATAAGCATAAAAATCATGATAACCAATCTTACACGGGAATTGCATGTTAAAGAGGCTATCCTTTTCGATCTTAGTCCTAGGGTCAACATACTTAAAGGGATCAATTTCCTCTTTTCCCCATTCCTCGTTAACTACTTCTCCATTACCGGTATCCTCATCGGAGTCTGAGTAGTAAAATGGACTAACATAGTCATTCTCATGGTCAGACTCCTCCATCTCAGAATTGTTACCAAAGTGATGGTCGGGTGAAAGGTTGTTGTTTTCTATGATGGGGGCGGGAACGGGTAGTTGAAAATTTGCACGGCGAAAAACACGAATAACAGGGATCAAATGACCAATGTTACTCATGAGGTAAGTGGAAGGTATCACAAACAAAAGTACAAAGAAACAAGATAGACTAAAGAAAACCTAGAAAAATAAAATAAAAATCTCACTAGAAAGGAATCTAGTGAGTAGACCTATAAAATAAAAATTCAACCTAAACAATAACTATTCCCCGGCAGCGGCGCCAAAAACTTGATGCGTGGTTTTGTAACCTTACAACAGGTTTTACCTCTCGAGGGATCTCAAGAGGCTTACAACCCCACCAGGCAGTGTACCTGACCGATGTAGTATAGTGTAGTGGTAAGTACGGGGGATTGATCGTTCTCCACAGGGAATAGTGTTCGTTAGGTATGAAAAACTACTCTAATAGGTCTAAAGGTTGAGGAAGATTCTTTTTGTACTTTTTATATTTTTATGAAAGCAAGTAAAATCTCGGTTTTGAAAGAGTGGGCGGAATTAGTTGCTAGTCAACTAACCCAAATAACTACAAATGCAAATAAAATAAATAACTGAAAATAAAATGTTGGTGAGAAACTTATGTGTAGAGAAATGTGTTTACTTAGATTTCCTTACTCCCTAACTATCTTTTACCGGTTGATTAGTGTGTATTAGTCGCGTGGATGACGGGTGTATTCCTTAATACCAATTGTGGGGTGGCGTACGTACTTCCCCAACTCTACAAGCTCCTACTTCACTCCTATGTCGAGCCGGCTAGGAAGCTCCTAACATGGGATCACTAGAATTCGCTTGTGCATTAAATACAACCATAAAAACCTTTAGTACGCATTTGGTTCATGTTTCTTAAGACGTTCAAGCAAGTTACCGAATAGGAAGTTAGCCAGTTTTCTTAAGCCTAACATAGATAAACAATCATCCAATACAACTAATAACACACTAATAACCAATAATCAATAGCTAGGTTTCATTAGATCTAAGCAAACACAAGATAAATCTAGCCTAACATGTTAAACAAAAGACAAGAACAAGATAAAATCAAACAACACATAGACATATTGAATGATTAATTGACAACTTATCTTTCAATGTAACATGGAAGATCTCAAGGCAAAAAGCCTTGAAAAAGATGCTAAAATCGTCCTAGGGTTTTCTCCCAAAAATTCCACACTAAGCTCTCTCTTAATGACAAAAAATTAGAAAACTATATATAGATTTTTACATCTGACGGCGTCACCTTATGGAGTGTGACGCCGTCACCTCGCCGCTTCTAGGGTTCCCGGATGACCTTCTTGACGCCGTCCCTCTTTAGCTCTCCAAAATCCGTTCTGGCTTATCAAGGCTTGACGCCGTCAGCTATTGAACGTGACGCCGTCCCTCTTTGATTTAAGCCGTGACGCCCTTGATCAGGTTAAAGCGTGACGCCGTCAGAATTCACATGCTATTTTCACTGGCTTATCATGAGTAAATTTCACGTCCACCTTTTCTTGCCAAGCCATGACGCCGTCCAGAGTAACATGTGACGCCGTCAAAGGTAACTTTCAGCACAATTTTAAGACTTTGTCGTTTTCTTCACTTTTATGCTCCAAAAACGTCCAAAATGCCTCCTTTTCCAGATTTCTCCTCAAAAGTACCTAAAATGACAAAAGGAACGATTTAGGGCAATATTTGATCAAATAAATACAATTTAGGGCTTAAATGACCCCTTAAAAGCGGTACACTTTTCGCTTCATCATGTAACCAGGTGGAAAATAGCCTTCCCATCCTCCATCAGATGACTCAGAAGATGAGTCGGATGATATCTCTATGATGTTTGTTGGGGAAGAATCCATTATGATGAACAAGTTTTCTTTTTGATAATAAGATGGTTTGGTGTTGACTATAAGAGGCCTTTTATAGAGAATATCAAGGTTTAAGGCTCTTAAATGCTCGGTTGGTATATGAATTAACTCCTTGCAGACATTGAGTTAATTATGGTTCTTTTGGAAAGTTTACCAAAGTTTATTTTTTTAAGTATCGTTTTTAGTTATGGTCCTTTTGTTAGTTTTTAATGAAAAAAAAAATAAAAAAATTGTGTCTACACTTAAGGGGAGGTAATGTACATTTAAGGGGAGGTTAAATGTAAAATTACTAAGATCTTTCTTTAAAAGTCGGGTAGCCTTACGTGTTAAATCTGGTTGTTTCTTGATTGCAATTTTGCTTGCTTTGTCTCTTTTTCTTGCTGTTGGGACTAACATTTGCAGAGAATCATGGATTGGGGTTGGATCGAAGCCTCTTTGTTACTTAATAAAGTGTGTAAGTCAACATCTTTGGTAAATTCTGGTAGGTGAGTGATTAAGTCGGGTTGACCAATTTTAAGTCTTGTAGTGTAAACAGAGTAATAAAATCTTACCGTTAGGACTGGTCTGTCAGACTAACGCGTTTTTATATAAAATATTACCGTTAAAGATTTTTCGAGACTAAGAAGTATATAAGGGTAAAATTGATCAAATTTTTCTCACTTTTATCTTTATTTACTTCCAAATTTTAAATTACAATATTTTCGGTAACTACTCTGCTTCTCAACTACAACTTAGTCAAATATCTAACTTAATTCAACCCGAATTATCTCATTCTCTCATCCATGGCTGCCCTAAAGTTTGTTGACAAACACAATCAAGTTGGATATTTGAAGAAACCAACTCAAAGTGCTGGCTTTGAAGAAATTGTGGACTTTATACGTGGCTCGTACATTTGGTATGCTTTACTTCATAATCCCACCATTTATGCGTCCCTTGTCAGGCAGTTTTGGGGGTCGGTTACCTCTGATACTCTTGATGATGGGACACCATGCTTAAGAGCTTCTATTGATACCATTGAGTTTATTGTTACTGAAGCATCCATAAGGAGTAGTCTTCAAATGGATGATGCTTCAGGGGAATTTGATATGTCGCGTGAGGATGTTTTAGAAGGATTGCAAAACATAGGTTATCCCACTGATGGTTCTTTTACTTTTTGGAAAAACTATTTTACACCACAGTGGAGGTTTTTAGTCCATCATCTACTCCAATGCCTAAGTTCCAAAAGTGGTGGATGGGATCAGTTTGGTAGCAAAATTGCTGCTGCATTGGTCTGTCTATCCACTGGAAGGACTTCTAATTTCTCAAAACTTATTTTTGAAGGCATGGAGTCAAATGTTAAAAAGCCTAAGTTTTTGATGTATCCAAGATTTTTGCAAATGATTCTCAACTTTGAAACAGCAAATAAAGTGCAAACATATGAATGTGTGGCTTTCACAGCCAAATTATTTGCTAACATGAAGAGAAATTTCAAAGGGGCCCATAGGCCTTTACTTCCTTCTATGCTTGTTGGTACTAACAATGCAGGTACATCTGAGGATATACAAGAGTCATTTGATGAGGAGCAATCTCAGGAACAACCAAGATCCCCAACTCCCACACCCATACCTACACCAACACCTTCACCACAACCCAGTCCTTCATCTGCTGAAAGCCAACCTACTCCTATCCCACAGTTACCTACATCACATGTTCCAAGTCCTGCACAGGAGGAGGAATGTGCCTCAATGTCTGTGAAAGAGATTCAGACATTGGTTCCAACTTTGCTTAAGAAGGTGACTACTTTGGAGAAGTCAAATAAGGCACTCAGTACAGCTGTTATCATTTTGGTGAAGAAAGTGAAGAAAATGGAAAAGGCTATGAAGGATCAAGGTGTTCAATTTGATGACCAGGAAGGAGAAGCTGAAAATTCTTCCAAACAGGGGAGGAATTTAGAAGCAGAGCACATATTTCAAACACCAGTTCAAGAGAAAGTCACAACTTTTAGTCCAAAAGCAATGGAAGTAGCAGAGACATTGGCTCAATCCTTAGGCAAGATCAAAGAGAAGAAAAAGGGGAGAAAACTAATTCTAACTGACAAGGATTCTGCTGAGGAAGGAGTTGATAAGTCTGATGCAAAGTCTGGTGAAAAGTCTGGTTCTTTTGGGTCTGGTAACGAAATTAAGTCTGGTCAGGATAAGTCTGGTAAAGAAAGTTCTGAGGCTGTTGCTGGTAGTAAGAGAAAAGGGAAGGAGATTGTTTTTGAAAATCCTCAACCTAAGAAAAAGAAAAGTCAAGAAAGGGAAGAACAAGCCAGCTTGGCTGAGATTGAGAGGATTAAGGCACAAGATCTTGCTGAGAAAGAAAGACAGGAACAACAAAAGAAGGAAGATGCATTTTATGCAAGAAGATTGGCTGAAGAGTCTGGTGATCCATTTACACACCTAATAAATGTTGATGATGAAGTAAGAGCTAAGTATGAGGAGATCAAAGCTGTTGAAGGATTGACTGCTGAAGAAAAGTCCAAACAGTTAGCAGAGTTTATAAATTCAAGAGCTTCTGATGATACTTTAGGTGGATTTTTGGAAAAGATCAGACAAACTCAGAGGAAAACAAAAGTTCCTAAGAAAAAGACTATGGCAGAAAAGAGGCATGACATGAAAATGTATCTAAAGAATCAAATGCATCTATCTTGGGAAAAGATGAAAGGAAAGTCATATGAGGAGATTCAAATTGCATATCTTAATGCATTTGAAAGAGATCAAGGTTACAAAGCTGTTGATTATGAGGATGTACAAAGATTTTGTTTTCAGAATAAAAAGGTGAAAGAAAGTGATCATGTTATTAATGCCGATAAGATGATTCAGAAAGTAACTGCGGTTGAAATGGCTTCAACTAAAGAAAGAAAAGAAGAAGAGGTGAAAAAGTCTATCTCAATGTTTACAAGAAGAAAAAGTATGGCAAGAAAAGGTAAACACAAGAAGGTGATTGAAGAAGATGAATTAGAGGAAGAACCTTCATCTGAAGGAGTCACCATGGGGACTATTGAAAGCACAAAGGAACCAACTAAGGTGGTCAAGTATCAATTTATCATGACTGGTGAAAGAGCTGCATATCATATTATAAGGGAGGATAATTCTGACATTGTTTATATGAATTTTGCTGGAATCCTAAATGATGTGAATAGGGAGGATCTTCAAGCACTTTATCAGTTGGTGAACATTAAATTTGGAGATAATCCACTTGAAGATAAATTTGAAAGAGTCTTTTGGGGTAATTTGAAGGTGATGTTTGAGCCATCAACTGAGTCAGATATCGTGTGGAAACTTCCTGAAGAGAAAAATATAGTCAGCTGGAGATACTTTCATACCTGCAAAGTACATTGTGTTTCATTAAAGAATGCTGATATTTATATGCTTGCAGAAGTGGAATATCCCTTATCATCAAGTGTTTGCAAGGAAATGATGAGCAAAAAGTTGTATGCTGATAAGAAGGATGAAGGATATGAGATGTTATTGGATTTGATAAAGAGACAGTCTTTGAAGGATGTAGCTTGAGGATGTTTGAAAGAATTTTTAAGTTGTCAAGTGAGACTATTGGAACTTCTCACTTGGTGGAGGTGCATAGCACTAACACAACAAAAGGTTATCAGTCCACCTTGTCTGACCAACACAAGGACTGGCTAATCCTGAGCAAACGGCTACATGTAAAGATAGCTCAAATCCGTTTATGGCTGACAATTTGCCAAAAATTGTATGGTATTCAACTCACCATATCTAAGATTAGTGAAGAGTTGACTAGCCCACAAGGTTATGGCTTGTGGTAAAGGCTGTGGAAAACCATAAATGGTAATCAATTCACCATGATGAGGTGCTTTCCATCAAAGAATTGGCTAGTCCAAAAGGGTACAGCTTTTGGTAAAGACATAACAAATCTGTTAATAGTTGATGATTTACTATAAATCATATGGTTATCAATGTACCATGGTCTTACACACCAAAACATTTGGCTACTCCAGTAGTGATGGCTATTGGTAAAGAGATATCAAATCTATTAATTTTCAATGATTCACCTCTCACAGGAGTTAATACACCAGGAAGTGATGAGAATAGATATGAAACTTAATATGAATTGATGTACAAAATGTCATGGTTGCTGGAAAGATCAAGTGAAATGCATATCAGATGCTGAGAAGATCAAGTTGCTGCACAAATACTCAAATTTGCAGATTTCAAGTGTTTTGAAGATCAAGATAATTCCAATCCTCATAAGCTTACTCAGAAGGAACTTGAAGTTCATGGAACATGAAGATCAAGTTAGGGGAGGATTGTTGGGAATTATCACAAGGTACGAGGAAGACCAAGTGAAGACAGACTTAAGTCTGGTAGTTACATTATTAAGTCTGGTCATGGTTAAGTCTGGTAATGTAAATGTTAAGTCTGGTAATTGTATTAAGTCTGGTTGACTTGTTAGTTAAGTCTGGTCAGTGAAAATAGGAAAGTTTGTTAGTATTAAGTTAGGAAAAGATATGTACGAGTTAGGTATCTTTATAGAAGATACGTGATATCTTTTCACACGGTTTTGTAATTAGGGTTTCCTTCAAGTATAAAAGGAACCCTAAGGGATCAATACATATGTACGTACGAATTGTGTGTGTTAGTAATATATACGAAGTTAGTGATAACTCAGTGTTCTTCATTGTTCTTGTTAATATTCCGCGTTAACATTAACAAATTGTTAAGAGTTTCTCACTTGGATTGATTTGGATTTATTCAAGTCATCCACTAAGTAATCAAAGGCTACTTAGAGATCCATACAAATCGTGGACCAACAACTCTCCCCCTCAATCTATGGCCCGTTATCAATTTAAAATTTTATGAAAAATCAAAACTTTTGTCATAGATTGGGTGGCAAATTTTATGGAAAAAATTTAAGTTCGATTGATTTTCAAATAAATTCATGGTACCACCAAGTTTAGCACAAATACTTTCCTGAAGAATCATAGATGGAAAAGTATTTGCGATGTAAAGAAGACTTCTCTTCTTCTCTTCTTGTACGAGAAATGATGCACTGAAACGTACATCAAATCGAAGAAACATGGATATAAAGTAATCCATGCCCGGGTGAACTTCACCCAGTGGGAGGAACAACTGTCCTTTTGGCGACGTGCTTTCCCCATAATGAAGAACGGGTTACAGTCTGTAGTAACTGCAAGCCATCATGACATGTTTTAACAATTTATTTTAACTTCTGCTCGAGCTTCATTTAAAGTCCCGTGTCATTATTGAATGACATTTCTAGGGCTGTAAATGTTATCGATAAACAGAAGACATGCCTAGAGGAACTATTTTTGGTATTTTTTGTGTTTTTCTGATTTTTATGGTTTTTATAGGTTTTATATTTTTCTATTTTCTTTTTGGTTTAAAATATATACAAGGATATATGAAGCAAATATATACAAGGAAATATGAAGCAAATCCATTGCTCCTCAGTCTCTTCCGGAAGGCTTTTGAGTGTTTCTGGCTTCAGACTCTTCTTAGCTGCCATCACTTTACTTGCTGAAGAACAATGTCCGCAAATCTAATTAGGGATTAAATCTGGTTTTTCACTCTCCCCTAATTAGTGCTCTCCCCCAAACTGACAACCTTTCTGATGAATGCCCAGAATATGAAGAAGTCTTTTGATAACCAAATGCATTCCATCTTTAGTCTTCTAACACACATTGAAAAATGTAGAACAGACTGTAGACTCGACCTTCTTCAAGATTGTCCATTTGAGGAACAGAATATCAACATCTTCATCTCACCAAATGTATTCCAGTAATCTTACATATAACCCATCAGCCCGTAACATACATATGAAATGATAACACCAAAGTAACAAGTTGAAACACTGATCATCTTTAATTTGTATCATGAGACATTAAGCCCGATCACGTGAACTTGTTGTGCGTCCTTGATGTACACATTTCTCTCCCCTGATGGTTATGATTAATCAGCCCGTGACGTACACATGAAATGAGAATACCAAAGTAACAAGTTGAAACACTGATCATCTTGAATTTGTTTCATAAGATATTAAACCCGATCATGTAAACTTGTTCTGCATCCTTGGTGTACACATTTCTCTCCCCTGATGGTTACGATTAATCGGAATCAACATAATGATGTGTACATGAAGCATTAACTATAAGCACTTTATCACTGATTATATCAGCCCGTGAGAAGATGTCGATTAGTTGTATGGCCATTTCTCAAACATCAATCAACATGTAGTTTATTCACCCTTCTCCCCCTCAAAAATTGCATATGACTGCCATTTTTGATTGAACGAGTGAATTAGAATACCATCAACGATAAGTAGATCCACTTGATAACAGACATTTTGTGTGGAGATCGATTAGCTCGAGGTTAGTTAGACCTCATATCTAGGATTACACCAATAACAATGAACAAGAACAAAATCGTATGCAGCGGAAACGATTCATTATTATTAATCAAGGTTTGTCGAACGATTACAAACCCTAGGTGTCCATTAGAGGACTCGACACCTAGAACACACACACCCCTTTTCCTGGAGTTACATCTCTAACTCCTGTACAAAATAAACCACGCCTCTAATCTCTTTATATACTAGAGATTAGGGTTACAAAGACTTTAATAATTAACATAAATAGTCCTTCATCTTTGTCTTCATAAGTTTCCTCCATCTTTCATATTTTGTCAATATCAACTCTAAATATAATTCCTAACAATCTTCCCCTAGTTGATATGACAAAACCAACGATATGAAAGATGATCTTCAAGCTGCAAATAATAAACCTTCTTCCCCTTTTTGTCATCATCAAATAGGGGTCTTCAATGCAACTTGAATCAAACGCTTCCCCTTAAGTCGTACATGTAGATGGTTAAACAATTAAATAAGCTTCCCCTGAAACTAATAACCATCTCTTGAATCACGAACTCTGTAGGCCTTATGAACTGATTACTGATGAAGAAAACCGAGTATAACAAACTTGATGAAGAAGTTGAATTTCCCAAACTTGCGTCTTATATCTTGCACTATCCACGTGACTCCAAAACTTATATGAAACAAGAAATATAAGTAGACCGAAATCTCTTGACAAATCCTCAATTATATGAGACACTGAGCACTACAATGTAACTCCTTTAAGTGATAGTTAACTAGGTCTTCGTCCATCCACCCCTTGACCTATGAAAACTAGATTTGACAAGTCATTGTCACCGCATTAAAACAAGTTATCTTTAAACGTTGCAGGCCGTTTAAGATATGATAAGAACACGCACCTGTGAAACTCAACTACAACATCAAATAAATCATATTCATTTTTCTTCTTCAAATAATCCGTGAAAAACATCTAAGTGCAATAACATCATCCTCTCTTATGTAACTGTTGCCTCAGCCGACGATCTACTTGTATTCCTCATCTGTATCGTTGCCTCACTTCGGCGATCTACGAACACCAAGGATACCCTTGTCACATAATTGATTAAAAAGCCATTGCACCAAATATCTCCACAACGAGCCATAAAATAAACCATTCTGTTCGTGATCCAAAACTCTGTGTATGTTTCGTCCCTTGGTGTGTGTGTGTTATGGAACCAATGTGTTCCAAATAGATATACTTCCCCTCACTTTGAGAAACCCATGCTCTAGCAGTATCAACCGGCAGTATAAACTGTTCATCCTCCAAAGCTAGCAGTACAAACTGTTCAACGAACAGTACTAATTCCGAAGACCAAGCAGTACTAACTGGTGAAGCCAGCAGTACAAACTGCTACATATAAACCAATGAACAGTACTAACTGTTGTCGAGCAGTACTAACTGTTAGTCATAGCAGTACCAACTGCAGCGTATGAATTAAGAGCAGTACAAAATTTTGAAGTGAGCAGGAGAAACTGTTATGAAAAACAGCAGCACGAAAATAATCACAACTCTGATCTGCTTTAACTGACATTAATATTCACCAACAGCAGCACAATTTACTTGAACACATTAAGCACTAGACGACAATCCCAAATAAATACGTCTCACCATTAAGCAGTACGAGGTTGAATAAATCCGCTTTTCACATTAAATGCGAACTTGCCCCATATATTATAACAGATCAGTCCCACATGCGAATATAATAAATCAAAGTAAACGATTGACTAATTGAATAATCAGTATGCCCCACACAATTAATAACCTCGGACGAATTGAATAACAAGTTCGCATACATTAATAGTATGAGATCTATTGAATGCAAAAAGAGATAATGATTACCAAGCTGTAGCAGTCGATACCTTAATATCCGATACAGGAGAAAACCATAAAACCTGATCGGTCCACCATAAAAACTGCTTCTTTTTCGACAGCTAAACACCTTGTAACATCCTAGATATCATGAGCAACCTGTCTCTGATACCACTTATGGAGATCGATATGCTCGAGGCTTGTTAGACCTCATATCTAGGATTAACACAATAATAATGAACAAGAACAATATGCAGCGGAATATAAGCTTTATTATTATCAATCAAGGTTTGTCGAACGAGTACAAACCCTAGGTGTCCATTAGAGGACTCGACACCTTGACACACACACACTTTTAGTCGACTACATTGGAAGACCTGTTGAATAACCAATAACAATGAACAAGAACAATATAGTATGCAGCGGAAATGATTCATTATTATTAATCAAGGTTTGTCGAACGATTACAAACCCTAGGTGTCCATTAGAGGACTCGACACCTAGAACACACATACCCCTTTTCCTGGAGTTACATCTCTAACTCCTGTACAAAATAAACCACGCCTCTAATCTCTTTATATACTAGAGATTAGGGTTACAAAGACTTTAATAATTAACATAAATAGTCCTTCATCTTTGTCTTCATAAGTTTCCTCCATCTTTCATATTTTGTCAATATCAACTCTAAATATAATTACTAACATTTTGTTTATTCACCCTTCTCCCCCTTAAAAATTGCATATGACTGCCATTTTTGATTGAAAGAGTGAATAAGAATACAATCAACGATAAGTAAATCTACTTGATGACTGACATTTGGTTTATTCACACTTCTCCCCCTCAAAAATTGCATATGAGGTTGCCATTTTTGATAGGACAGGCAGCGCTTACCGATGAGAATGGTCATAAGCAAGAAGATTTCTCTTCTTCCGAAGATAAAGCGCACTCAAACGTACGCCTTTCTTTTCTTTGAGGAACGGGGCCTGAAGTGTTTTCAGCAGACGCCATATGTCGATGAAGAGCGAGGCCTGAACTAATGTGAACAGACATCATTGTCGTTGAAGAACGAGGCTTGAATTGATGTGTTCAAACGTCATTGTCATTGAAGATCGAGGCCTGAACTGATGTGTTCAAACGTCATTGTCAATGAAGAACGAGGCCTGAACTGATGTGAACAGACGTCATTGTCGTTGATGTTCATCAAGCTTGAATTGCTTGAACCCCTACTTCATGAGATATCAATCTTTTTGGCACCCAAACCCTGAGTCTTTCCTTAATATGAGTGAACGATGTACCTGCACTTAAGTAAAGACTACCTGCACTGACATTAAGAGTTTGTTTGCATTTATATGGGTTAGTGATATCAGCATCTCGACCATTTGGGGTTTCATTGTCAACCTTGGTTTTGCACTTAGTGAACATCTTTCTAATAGGTATCCATCTAAGACCAACAATCTTAAAAATTCTACCCATCGGTATCCACCTAAGACAAGATCTAGGAGTGTTTGGTTTCTCATGCACAGTGGAAGACTTGTCGAGAGAGAACTTTTGTTCTATAGCAATCTGCCTATCAGGTTTCTGAGTATAACTTTTTGGTTCCACGGGCTTGTTGTAGCTTCTAGTCTTAGAGGATGGAACCTTATTACAAGCATTTACTTCCTTCAGGAATTATGTTATACAATCATCATGGTTTGCATTAAACACACATTTCTGACAAGTTGAGAAAATATAGTGTTTGGAGCCAGAAAAAGATCTAGAATTCTTAGAGTGATCTGCTACGGGAATCGATTTAATCGATACGTAACTGCTCTTAGAAACAAGTAAATTCCTAGTCTTTTCATGTGTGTTTTTCTTAGCATCCTCTAGGTTGTAGTTCTGAACACTGTTTTTATGTCTAACATGTTCCTTTTGTGTCACAAGTGACACACTCTTTGAACTAATCCTAGAAGAACTAGAGGCACTCATATGATGAGGTTTTGAAAGCATATATTCCTTTTCCTTAGGTCTAGACTGTGAAGTGACTGGTTTTGATAAAACTTGTTTCGAATCAACTTGGGAGGCAAACCGTGGTTTTGAGGATTTTGGTCATTCAGATCTAAACGCAGTCGGTTGTTGACAGGGTTCGATACACTATAAGGTTGTTAGACCTTTATTGATTTGTGTATATGATATATTGAGTTAATATGATTAAGTATGCCGAATGTACTTAATCACACTTAGAAGGTTATTTGATTATGGAAATGGAAAAGTAATGCTTGAGTAATGAACAATAAACACACGATGTTAACACCAAACGATTCAATATTATTCAAGATAAAATGAGTGATCTTCACTATCACTATGGTTACAAAACCTTGAATCTTAATGGTTATATGACTTGAGATATTGTTCTAGCTAGTTGTTCTAAGCATATGAATTAAGCACTTAATTAGTCACACATATATCTAGTCTAAGAACTTTCTTTTATAGTCCGAGAAAGATCTTTACAATATATTGTTAAGTCTTGTCGAACACATGCTAGTTTATCTTATGTGTGTCAGTAACTTAGATACAACATGTATCTATGTACACAACTTATTACTGAACACTTTGTCCAAAGATATTATCTACCGTATATACTTGACTTTAGTACACAAATATCTTTTCAATACTTATCCAACCAGCAGTAGTATACGTGACACTTATCCACTCAGCAGTATCGACCAGCAGAATCTTCTTTGTACTACCAGTACTAACTTTAGTTAGTACTGTTAGTTATAACTTGAACGGTCCTCAGATATACACTAGCAGTTGGAACTGTTAGAGTATTCTTCTCAGTAGTACTAACCTTCAGCACTTGTAATTCTTAATACTTAATCTTCAGAACATTTAATTCCCAACAATCCTCCCCTAAACATGTGGATTCCCTAATCAACATGTTTCTTCTGAATTAAATCATGATTGTGAGGATCTTTCAAACACTTCAAAGTCAGATTTTTGATTTGAAATTTCTTCTGTTCTGTGAGATTGAATATCTTTCTCAGTAGCTCATCTGCCATTTACTTTGACTTTAACAATATCAAAAACCAATCTTCAGGCTTCATTAAATACATAAAAGATGGTGCAATTTCCTTGGATGGAGGAATTATAAGAAGCAATGGTACTGTTTATCTTGGATGCTTGTTTCAACAAGTGAACACATCTTTCAGCATGCCTTTGCAAGTGATGAACAAACGTAGTGAACTGAAATTGAAACTGAAAGCTCCTAGATAGAACTTTCTCCTTTTGAATGCTTCATCCCTTCTGAATATATATAATACTCCAGAATGGTGAACTTTCGGTTCTTGTCATTTTCAACCTCCATATCATCATCTTGTATGCTCTTGTCTTTTCCTCCCTTACATTGGTTAATCTTTCTTCCTTGGGCTTTATTTCCTCCCCTGGTTTGCAAATAATATTTCCTCCCCTGTTTGGAAGATCTTTCACCATCATCTCAGCATCATCTAATCTATCAGTTAGAACATCATTTCCTCCCCTGAGAACATGTTTTCAGATAATGTTGTACATGTAGCCATCAATTCCTTTAGAGTTTATGTTCTGCCCTCATCACTTCTAGGTGTGTTAACTCCTATGAGAGGTGATTCATGGGGCATTTGACTCATAATCCATCATTTGATGGTTTATTCTGAGTCCCTTTGAAAATCTCTTTTTTTTTTTTTTAA
This sequence comes from Artemisia tridentata subsp. tridentata, assembly GCA_021014915.2. Lineage (NCBI taxonomy): Eukaryota > Viridiplantae > Streptophyta > Magnoliopsida > Asterales > Asteraceae > Artemisia > Artemisia tridentata. The sequence continues at coordinate 403,691,079 of CP139507.1, forward strand.
GAAACTTTTGACTTAGCAGTATGTTCATGATTTTATTATAGAAAAAACATACTGCTTTCAACCATTTTGAAGGGATTAAGTATGTAACAGACACTTAATCAAGATTTCGGTTTAAAGCAACCTCTGGTTGTGTGAGAACCAATGTTTTTCAGTTATAAATAACAGCCTGTGTAAAGATAAACCTATTCAAATGGCTTTCTTAACAGGGTTTCCAGCTCATAGCAATTGTTGCCTTTAACACAAGTGTTAGATGCACTATCACTAGCAGTTCTTTCTATCAGATGTCCTTAGACTTGCTCATTATACTTAAAAGTATAAAATGATAGAAAGTGAGTTGAGTCAGTTATTATCTGACCAACTGAGTCATCAAATCAATGTGAAATATGATAACTAGGTTTCAAGAAAGTAGTTTTAAAGAAGTAATTAACTTAGGTGTAAACCTGTGTTAAGAATTCCCAAACCCAGTCCATCATAAACCTATTATGTCAGCAACTGATATAACATTCTGCTGCTTCCATTTCACTTGAAACTTCCTTTTTGCTCAATGATCATACCTGAAATTGTTAGTCTAAAACCAAGAAACAAAATGCAAAGCATATGTCTTATAGCAGAATCAAATTTTGACCAACAGTATAAACTGTTTAAACAAAATTTGTACTAATAGTACAAACTGTTCAATTAACAGTACCAATTTACATAGTTATCAGTACAAACATAAGGTATATACAAAAACCACACAGATTAAAAAAATTTAAGGATTAAGCATGCCAATACTTGCTACCAAGTATTGAAACCTTCCAACATCAAAAGCTTTAGTGAGAAGATCTGAAAAGTTATGATCAGAATCAATTTTAAGTACTTGAATTAACTTCTTCTCATTACAGTCTCTAATAAAATGATGTCTAATTTCAATGTGTTTTGTTTTAGAATGTTGTACTGGATTTTTAATAATGCAAATTGTACTACTATTATCAATATGAATGACAGTGTTTAAAAAATTGTACCCATAGTCAAGAAGTTGGTTTTGAAGCCATAGAACTTGACCACAGCAACTTGCAGCAGCTACATATTCAGCTTCAGTTGTTGAAGTAGCCACAATTATTTGCTTCTTACACTGCCATGAGATAAGTCTACAACCAAGAAATTGACATCCTCTAGTTGTTGACTTTCTGTCTAAGCTAGCACCAGCATAATCACTATCCGAAAATGCTACCAAGTCAAAAGGTGATTCCCTTGAATACCATAGACCCAACCTTGGTTGACCCTTAAGATATCTAAAAATCCTCTTGACAGCTGTTAAATGAGAAACCTTTGGAGTTACTTGAAATCTTGCACAAGCACAAACAGAGAACATGATGTCAGGTCTTGATGATGTAAGATACATCAAAGAACCTATCATAGATCTGTATGTGTGTACATCTACATTGTCTCCATCTAAATCTTTAAGAAGTGTCTTCTCAGAGTCCATTGGTGTGCTTGCTACTTTTGAATCAGCAAAGTTGAACTTCCTAAGTATTTCAGCAACATATTTATCTTGACTAATAAATATGCCTTCACATGATTGCCTAACTTGCAGACCCAAAAAGAATGTAAGTTCCCCCATGGAACTCATCTGAAACTTATGATGCATAAGCTTCTCAAACTCCAAACACATCTCCTTCCTTGTAGACCCAAAGATGATATCATCCACATACACCTGAACTAGCAAAAGATCACTCTTGTGCTTCTTGATGAATAATGTCTGATCTATCTTGCCTCTTTGAAATCAATTTTCTAATAAGTAGGAAGCCAGTGTTTCATACCAAGCTCTTGGTGCCTGATGAAGGCCATAGAGAGCCTTAACTACCTTGTACACTTTTTCTGGATGTTCTGGATCAATGAAACCAGGAGGTTGTGAGACATACACCTCCTCTTCAATAGTTCCATATAGAAATGCACTCTTGACATCCATTTGATACACTGTGAAGCGTATAAATGAAGCATAAGCTAAGAAAAGCCTAATTGCCTCAAGTCTTGCTACTAGAGCAAAAACCTCATCATAGTGTAGACCTTCTGCTTGTGTATATCCTTGTGCTACAAGCCTAGCCTTATTCCTAATCACTATGCCCCTTTCATCCCTTTTATTCTTGAAAACCCATCTAGTGCCAATCACCCTTACATCCTTAGGTAAATCAACCAGCACCCAAACCTTCTGAATCTTGAACTAAAGAAGCTCTTCTTGCATAGCCTCTACCCAGCTTGAATCATCTAGGGCTTTAAGAATATTCTTTGGTTCATCCTGTGAGAGAAAACATACAAACAAGCAAGAGTTTGCAAACTCATGCTGTTTTGAAGCATAAAGGGCATCAAGAAGCCCTTTTTAATCTGAAGACATCAATTGTTGTCTTGTCTTCACCCCTGATTGTACATCTCCAATCACATTGTCCAGGGAGTGAACTTTGTGAATCCTTGTGTGTGGAGTAAGTGGAACTTGATAATGAGGTGAGAGATTGTTGAAATCCACCTCATTGTCTGAGAATTCTGCTTCATTTGTTGCTGATGGTCCAACAGTACAAATACTTTGATCAGCAGTGGAAACAGGTACTCTATCAGTAGTAACATTAAGCCTAGCAGTATGTTGCTCTGTCTCAGCAGTAGAAACTTCTTTTGTACTGCTAACTTGACTGTCTTGTTTCTCAGTTCCATCTTCCTTGATTTCATCATCAACACCTTCTTTAGATTTACCAGAAGAAGATTCATCATTGGTTGAAGTTGAAGCCACACTTGTACTTGTCCATATTAGCATCCATACATGATCTTGATCTGTCTCCTTGTTTAACCTTGCCTCATTTGTTGTGTCATCAGACTTTGAACCTGAAAATTCATTAGTTTCAACAACAACAGGCACATAATTCATTGAATTGGTTAGTAACTCAAGATCAAATAGCCAATTGGGACCTTCACCTACTACATTGGATTTATTCTCTAAAAATTCCACATGTAGGTTTTCCTCTACTCTTCTAGTTCTTGAGTTGTATACTCTAAAAGCTTTGCTATTGAGAGAATATCCAACTAAGAATCCTTCATCTGCTTTACCATCAAACTTTCCAAGATGGTCTAAGGTATTTAGAATTGTCACATGACATCCAAAAGGTCTAAGAAATCCTATTGCAGGAGTTCTACCTCTAAAAAGTTCATATGATGTCTTATTGTGAGATTTGACAACCAAAACCCTATTTTGAACATAGCAAGCAGTGTTGACTGCTTCTGCCCAAAAAGTGATAGGCAACTTAGAGTTGGCTAACATGGTTCTAGCAGCTTCTATGAGTGTTCCATTTTTCCTCTCAGTAACACCATTCTTTTGTGGAGTTCTAGCAACACTAAATTCTCTCCTAATACCTTTTTCTTTGCAGAAATCATCCATAACTCTATTTTTGAATTCTGTCCCATTATCACATCTAATGACTTTTACTCTTTTGCTTACTAGGTTTTCTATCTCTGTAATGAAAGTCTTAAGGATGCTAGAAGTCTCATCCTTAGTAGCTAAAAAGAAAACCCATGTAAATCTACTATAGTCATCAGTAATAACTAGACAATATCTTTTATGCATCAGGCTCCTAACAGAAGTAGGTCCAAATAAATCCATATGAAGCATAAACAATGATTGATCAATAGAGTTACAAATTTTGGGCTTACAAGTGGCTTTGTGTTGTTTTCCTTTAAGACAAGCAATGCATGTTTGGTCATTTTCAAATCGCTTTTGAGGTAAACCTCTTACCAAACCATTCTTAACAATCTTATTTATGGTTTTGAAGTTAATGTGACCAAGCCTCCTATGCCATTTCATTGATTCATCCAATGTGGCCTTTGCTACAAGGCAAGTTAAAGCCTTTTTAGGAACAATGTTCTTCGTATCAACAATGTACATATTCCCCTTTCTAGGAATTTTAAGAAGTACTCGACTTTCATCAGGCATCTTAAAATCAGGAGAAAGCACAAGACATTCAGTGTCACAGAAAATAACTTTGTTCTTTTTATCACACATTTGAGAGACACTAAAAAGATTATACTTAAGCTCTTGCACATAGAACACATCTTCAAAATCTAAATTTCCAGTTTTAATTGTACCTTTACCAGAAATTTTGCCACCAATACCTCCTCTAAAGGTAACATAGCCTCCATCTATTGATTGAAAATCTGAGAGATAAGACTTGTTGCCTGTCATGTGCCTTGAACATCCACTATCTGAGTATCCTTGATCTTCTTGTTTATCAGATGAATGTTCCTGCACAGTAATAAGGAGTATTAGTTTCCTTTAGGGACCCAAGCCATTACTGACTTGGATCTGCCTCGTGCATCAATGTAATTTAATCTCTTAAGAATGGTTGATGCACCATTGGGTTTAGTTGGATTCCAAACCCAACATGCTGAGGCCTTAACAGCATTTGCCCTATTTTCCCAAGCAGTAGTATTAACTACTTGCCTAGCAGTATTAACTGCTGGCTTTGCAGTGGTACCCTTAATTTTCCAAACTTATTTTTGGACCACTGCTTTTGATTGAATGGGCCTTTTAACAGTTGTTGATGCATGTTTTGAAGTTAAGTTTGCATTTTTAACTGTTGGTCTTGGGTTAACAGTCATGAATGGTCTAGCAGTAGGAACTGCTTGACTAGCAGTAGAAACTGCTTTTGAAACTGCTCTGGGTTTTGATCTCTTAAAATTAGAGTGAAAATGAAATTGAGGAGTTTGTCTTTTGTAATTCACCCTATTGTTTGCATACCCAGATACCCATTGGTTACAGAAAGCAGCAAGATGGTCAAAACTACCACATGTGTAACAAGCTTTGTTATAAAAAGCAAAGTCATCACCTAATTGGTGAGACTTGAGGTTATTCCAATTTCTATGGTCACCTCTGGGCTTGTTGTTGGTTCTGTATTGTTCACAATACCCAACTGGTTGCCTAACATGTTTAACATTGTTTTTAGGCCTATGAATATCATGTTTGACTATCTTAGGAACACTTGTTCCTGCTTTCTTAACCACTTCAGGTTTAGACATAACTGGTTCATCTTCACTATCAGTTGTACATTCCTCAACAACTATAGCATCTGCTTTCTTACCAGAGGACACCTTGTCCTTAGAAAGTGAAGTTTTAGATAAACTCTCACTTACTTTCTCTACCTTAGGACTCTCAGTAGACTTAGAACCATATTCCATTATTGGTTCTTGAAACTCAGCAAATCCTGTGTGTGCTAGGTCAATACCTGGAGGTGAAGGAACACCTCTGTATAGTGGAGGAACAGATTTGTATCCTAAACCAGACTTAGCTTTATTGATTACTTGAGCTTCCCAAATTTTATTAACTCCATCTGAGGCATGAGCTAAAGCATCTACTGTTATCTTAACATTTTTACTTTTATTTTTGTGATCTACTAGGGATTTATTCAGTTTAGTAATACACTCATCTTTGAATTCTATGTTTCTTTTTAGTGCATTCATGTCATCAGTAAACCTAGATTCATTTCTTTGAAAATGCAAGATTTGTTTTTCAAGAACAGCTAGACCTCTTTTATGATTAGCTAAATTAGCTAATGCATCATATAACTGTTCTAGTTGATCATCAAATCTCTTTTTAAGATCTTCATAAGCTTTAAGAGCAGAGCATGATTCAGTACATTTAATTATGGAATTTACCTCTGAATCAGAAAAAGCCATTAGCGCAGTCTCAGTGGCCACCATTGCAGCTTCTTTTGGTGCTTCCTCCTCATCAGCCATGAAGCTCCAATCATAGTTAACACCATCTATGGCTAGCATAGCCCTTGGTTCTTCCACTATGACTTCCTTCTTCTTCTCTTGCCTATACCATGTGCTTCTATTATCCTGCTTCCTTGGGTTTCTACATTCTTTAGCAAAGTGTCCTAACCTGTGACAGTTGAAACACTCTACTTTCTTCTTATCAAACCCAGCAGTTTCATTACCATTGATGGTAATCTGCTTTCCAGTTCTTTGCCAAAACTTCTTAGCCCTCATGCTAAGTAAAGCAACCTGCCTTTTTTATCCATCTCTTCTAAATCATTATCATCCAATTGATCAAGGTCTTCATGAGTTAGAGGAGAACCACTAGTTTGACTAGACATGAATACATAGAATGATGGATCTCCAAGTTCAGCAGCATTCTTTTGTGAACTAGTAGTAGGAACACCATAGTTAGCAGTAGAAATATCTGCATCTTCATCTACCTCTTCTGACTTACTAATACTAGGAGTTGACAAGAGTGCCACATTCCCAGAACTAGTACTGTAGATTCCAGACTTTTTCAGACTTTGTTCAACAATTTTGAAGTTGTTGTACAAATCATTGAGTTTCATGGTTTCAATGTCTGGCTTATTCATCCAGACAACCACATGAGTATGGAATTCATCAGATAGACTTCTCAAAAACTTCATGTTGAGATCTTCCTTTGCTATCTCAACCCCCAATACAGCTAACTGACTGACAAGCTTGTGTAATCTAGAGAACAGCTTATCAAGTGATTCATTGCTATTTGAACTAAAATTTTCAAATTGTTGTTTCAACAATGTCTTCTGTGTTTTCTTGGTAGTTTCATTACCACCAAACCATGCACAAATCCCTTCAAAAAGAGTTTTTGCATCAGGATACTTGCTAAAGGATAGCATCTGTTCACCAGGAATGGTCATAAGCAACAAATTTCTTGCTTTTTGATCATTTCTCTTCTGTATCCTTTCATCACCGGTAACTGGTCCAGTATTTCTTTTTCTATCTGTTTTGCCTTCAAGAATAACATATGTATAACCTAGTGTAAACGAATCACCATACATAATGATATCCCAAATAGCATAATCTTGAACCATAAAATATTGCTCAATTCTTAACCTCCATTACTCAAACTCATTCTATTTGATCATGGGCAACTTTGCAGCAACATTTGTAGCCTGAGTATCTTGTACGTCCATTTCTTCAGCTTCTTCTACTAAATCGACTATATCTGCCTTGCTCTGATACCAATTGACAGGGTTCGATACACTATAAGGTTGTTAGACCTTTGTTGATTTGCGTATATGATATATTGAGTTAATATGATTAAGTATGCGGAATCTACTTAATCAAACTTAGAAGGTTATTTGATTATGGAAATGGAAAAGTAATGCTTGAGTAATGAACAATAAACACACGATGTTAACACCAAACGATTCAATATTATTCAAGATAATACAAGTGATCTTCACTATCACTAGGGTTACAAAACCTTGAATCTTAATTTTTATATGACTTGAGATATTGTTCTAGCTAGTTGTTCTAAGCATATGAATTAAGCACTTAATTAGTCACACATATATCTAATCTAAGAACTTTCTTTTATAGTCCAAGAAAGATCTTTAAAATATATTGTTAAGTCTTTTCGAACACATGCTAGTTTATCTTATGTATGTCAGTAACTTAGATACAACATGTATCTATGTACACAACTTATTACTGAACACTTTATCCAAAGATATTATCTACCGTATATACTTGACTTTAGTACACAAATATCTTTTCAATACTTATCCAACCAGCAGTAGTATACGTGACACTTATCCACTCAGCAGTATCGACCAGCAGTATCTTCTTTGTACTACCAGTACTAACTTCAGTTAGTACTGTTAGTTATAACTTGAACAGTCCTCAGATATACACTAGCAGTTGGAACTGTTAGAGTATTCTTCTCAGCAGTACTAACCTTCAGCACTTGTAATTCTTAATACTTAATCTTTAGAACATTTAATTCCCAACAGTTGTCTAACAACTGATTGGTTTCTAAGTGGTGGTTTTCCCAAGATTGATGGTTTTGCAAACTTAGTGTTCACACTATTTCATGTCGATTTTCTTAACTCGTTATTCAATGCTGCAATTGCAAAACCCTTTTCCTGAAGTTGAGCTTTGAATTCATCATTTTTGGCAATCAAAGAGGTTGTTTGCTCTACAGTCTTAGTTTTCCCTTCTTTGATTGAGTCACACAGTTCTTTGCAATGAATTTTCAAAGTCTCATTTTCATTAAGTAATTCAGCCACATCATGTTCTAATTCAGCATTTTTTGTTGCAATAACATCATTGTCATGTTTAGCCTTAACTTCATTACACATATTACACATCTCAGCAATACGTTTTTTCAGGTTGTTGATCATTAAGTTTTTGGCTTCTAGCTGAGCTTTCAAATCATTTATCATAAAAAATTCACGGAATTCAGGAAATTCTGGATTCCTACATGGTTGGTTAGTTTGAAGACTTTCTTCCTTTTGTTGCATTGATATTTCAAGTGAAATACAATGTTTTTCAAGTTGTAAAAATCTGTTTGAAAGTTCATTATAAACTCCTTTTTCAACCATATCATTTGATTTGAAAAACTCAGCTGTAGGCAAAGAACTTGACACATCATCATGTTCAGCATTCTGATCAATTTCTCCCCCCTTATGACTCATATTTGTTGAATCAGAGGTGATATTGCTATCAGTCTTTTCCAACAGATATGTGTCATAAGTAGGTTTAATTTAATCAGTATGGTGTTGTTCATTAGAAAGAACATTATGTTGATCAGACAGATGTACCTCAGCAGATGATACTTGGTGATTTACTGGACTGAGATCTGCATCCACACCATGTGTGATATCAGTCCCTGAGCTGTTGCTATCATCATGCTTATTTGACTCTGTCCCGTTCTCCATGTGTTGTGCTCTTTCATTAATGAACTCCTTAACATTACTTATGAGTTGGAGTAAGGTAACCTTGAACACATCAACCTCGATTCCAGTGTAGTTAGCAAAAGACTTTTTCGTCATTTCACTGTCATAATCATAATCCGCAGTGAATTACGAATCAATGAACACTTGGAGTTGGTTGTTGATCACACAAAAGGCAGCCATGGATCTAACTTCACAAAATTCTCCTTTTTCAAGTTGTTTTTCAAGTTGATCTAAATACAAAATCATTTTGACTGTGAAATCCTGAACATCTTGACCAAAGAGTGTTGCGAAAGCCCGTGTGTATCCTCCCAAGTATCCAGGTTTTTCAAAGAGAACCTTGAGATGTGAATGAAGTGATCAAAAACATTCAATGAAACTTTCCTTTGCATTAGGCAACATTAGTGACTGAAGAACCTCTTTCCCTTGAGAATTCGAGCACAACAATTCCATATTAGCATTATCAGAATGACACACGTTTATTTGTTGTACAGAATTGGAAGTCTTTTTTTATCATACGTGTCGTACAACTTGAGTACCTCAGATATGAAAGAATCTGAAGTAGTGGACATGATGTAAACGTGCACGGGATTTTACAATTCTATGATTTAAACCGAGAAATAGATTCTTTCACGGGATTTTACAAATAATCAAGAATAATGATTGCTTGATGTGTTATGATAAAAGTATGGTAGACTTGGTGATCTGTTGTATAGTTGTGATTTGGTTTGGTTGATGCAAGTTGTTACGGTGAAATTATGGTCTGAAAACTTAAAACCTCAATAACTTCATTTTGGGGCGATTTCAGGCTTCAAAAGTTGGGTTGAATGAGTTAATTAATTCAACATGTCCTTCTCCTCGGTCTTACGGTCGTTTTGACAGGTAATTCGCTGAAAACGGAGTTACGGTTCAAAAGTTTTGCCGTTTGAAGTTTTGACGTAAAAAAAATCAACTTTGGTCAAACCGCAAAAACCTCAAAACGCAGAAACCACAAACTGCAGAAGACCACAAACAGCAGAAGACTACAAACCGCAGAATACCACAAACCGTAGAAGACTCAAACCGCAGAAGGTCCAAACCGCAATAGTTCAAACCACAGAAAACTCAAACCGCAAAGTACCACAAACCACAAAGAGCCAAACCGCAAAGAGTTAAACCGCAAAGAGTCAAACCGCAAAGAGTCAAACCGCAAAGAGTCAAACCGCAACGATTCAAACCGAAAAGAGTCAAACCACAGAGAGTCAAACCGCAAAGAGTCAAACCGCAAAGACTGGTCAAACCGCAACAACTAAACGACAAACCGCAACAGGACAAAGAGCACAAACCGCAGCCGCTAAAGGACAACCTGTCACTATCAGTACTTTTTGTCATATTTCCCGTAATAGTTAGAATCCAAACCGCAGTTAGAGATTTTTGGCAAACCGCAACCAACAATTTCCCAAATAACTCAAACCGCAACCACGAATCCTTAACGAGAGACAAACCGCAGCGAAGAACATACACCGAAACACAAACCGTAGTCAAGAAAATTCTTCCAATCTTCCAATAACTAACACCACACGACTATATGTTGTCAAGAAAGATGCAAGATAGTTTTCTAAACACAAAAGTACAACGTTTTAACAATTTCAACCACAAACAAAGCACAAACCTACGATTTTGCCACCTATCTATTCGAACCAAAGAAAAGGCCAAAAACACACCACAAATCCAAGAATATGCACTCACACGAACCTAACCATGGCTCTTGATACCATTTGTAAGCAATTCTAACGAATAATTCGTATGGTTCTTGTTGTTTAGATCCGATTTAGAGAGAGAAAGTGAGAGAGAATGGGAACCTTTAGAGAGAAAGTGTGATATATTAGATTAAGAGAATGAGAAGGTCCAACCCTTCCCACACATGGGAAGGGGTATTTATACTACTAACATATTTTCCCCTAGTGGGCTGTGGAGTGAGCTGACAGTGGGTAAAGACCCGACCCACTCCCCGAATACTAAAATAACTAAACTATTACTAATAATCCTACGAGCTATTTAATGCCAATGAGTATTCGGGGTGACCGAGTCTTCATATGAATATTTATATTCCTAACATATATGACAAACAAGGTGGAAGTTTCATTGTCAATGGTCACCGAGTTAAATTGTACTATGATAAGGAGCAAATGAACGAGATTTCTATCAAAGAAATTTCGCCAGAATCAGAATATGAATCTATCACATTTCTGACACCTTTTCCAACCGACTAAAAGGAAAATGCTGAATTTATCTATGATGTTCTTCCTCAAGCTTGGGAAAGAGTGAATTTGGAAGACATAGATGAAACTGGAGAAGAAATAGTGATAGGAAACTTGGTGTATGTTCCAAAATTTTCAAAGAAGAGACCAAAAATTGCACCAACGTAGACTAAAGGAAGTTTGAGTCAGGCTGATGACTCGTTAATAAAACAAGCGCTTCTCGGGAGGCAACCCGTGTATTTGTTATTTTTAATTCTTATTTATTTTTCAAAGTAATTACATCCCAAAGTTTCTCTAATCCCTTAGTTGAGCTTAAGTGTGGGGGTGTACCACTGATTTTTTAATAAAACATAGAAATATTTCGTATGTTTGTTTTGTTTGTTTTAAGATTACTGCAGGTAATGATTACAAAGCTTGGATGCTTGGATCAAAGAATCATAAGAAGCACGGAAAATATGGTTTACTCTCTTATTTCCCTATTTTAATTCCTTGAAGTTCGTTTATCACATTGAGGACAATGCTTAACTTAAGTGTGTGTGTGGGGGGGGGGGGTGAATAGTAAAATAAGGATAGATTGTAAATTTTGAGCTAAATTTTAAATTTTGTTTGCCCTTGTGATATAGTTATTTGTCGTCTTTAGGATAATATATTAGAATAACTGGATCTATCCACTGGTGAAACCTGTAATTTTTGAAAAATTGAGATGTGTCTCGATTAATATTGCAATCCATTCTGGGATCGATAACATTAGCTAGCACATATTATAGCCCTTCCACCTAAATTGTGAGGAGTTAAGCCCGTTCTGTATTTAGCATACATCTTTTATGCTTTGATTCTTTTGCTATGAGTGTGCCGGTGATTTTATTTATTCTAGAACTTGTGCTTGTAAATCATTACGAGACCGTTGTGAGATCACATTTCATGTGTGATGTAAGTGTATATGCGTGATAAGAGGCAACCTTAGGATTTTAACCCAAATAGCCTTCCGTAGTGATATTTAGCTAGTTACACTGACTAGTTAACCACTAATATAAACCCTATTGTTAGCGTTTATCTTTAACGCTAGATACCCCTAGTTACACCTTCTGAGCCAATCTTTTCTTTTGATAAAATCCAGAAAAATACAAAAAGATTTTACACTTTTTAGCCTAGCCTTACCCTTAGTCAAGTCTTGGCTGGTTGCTAGCTATTTGGCAAGATGGATGTTATGTGGGAAATCATGAAAAATTCGAAGAAAGTTGCAAACTCCAAGTTAGCAAAGTAAAGTGAAGGAAAAGTCATCGCAACTATAAGATGACAAGTGAAAGTTTATGTTCAAAAAAAAAAAAAAAAAAAAAAAAAAAAAAAAAAGTCATCGCAACTATAAGGTGACAAGAATAGCCAATGAGCTAGTGAATAATGTATGGATCAATAAAGTATGGAGTTTTCTCAAGATTGCATGATAGTGGTTCTTAATAGCTAGCAACATTTGGTTAGTAGACTTTGACTAACTTCTATATTCTTTTTTATCAACCTTTCTAAACATATCCCATGTCTTATCCTTACCTTTTGACTTTGTGGAATTATCAAGTGTATTGACATGTAGTGACCATCCGATTTCTATAGGAATTAGATAGCGCACCAGCAATCTAGTGTGTATTTTGGTGACCATCCGTTATGTGAATAGCGCGCCAGCGATCCAAGATATGCCCTAGTGACCATCCGTTATTTGGTAATGCAAGATTTCGTGCCAGCGATCTATTATTTTTTGCATAAGATATTTTCACATAAGTTTGATATATCCCTTGAAGCCTTAAACCCGAATAAAAGACCTCTTTGATATGTATACTTGGTGCTCACGCCATATCGGTGTAGTTTTGTTTCTTGTACAAGCCTATGGTAATATTTAACTCATAACTGAGCAAATGAGTGTGATTTCTCTTATATACTCCACCAACCATACAAATGAGTGTTTTGAGTGAATTATATTTCATTTCCTTTTCGTGAGGAGATTAGTAATGTTTATCACGCAAGAAAATCATTTGGGTATTGTCAAACATCTCGATGCTTAAACCATAAAAGCTTAAAATGATGAATCTAACTTGTACTTGTACCTGATAGGTTTGCATCACATTTTTCTAATCATACTTGTATACCATGTGGATAATTGTTTTTACTTCTAGATTTGCTTGAGGGCAAGCAAAGTTTAAGTGTGGGGGAATTTGATAACGCTCAAATTATGCATGTTTTTAGTAGCATTATTCGTGCTTTTTTATATGTTATTCGGTTATATTTATATGCTTTTGTTACTTAATCGCACTAAAGTATGTTTGCAAAGTATATGTAGCCAAAAACAGGAAAAAGGAAGAAAAAGATGAAAGACTGAGGAAGAAGGAAATATTTATGATCGTACAAAGATTCCAGTGTCCAGAACCACATTCCAAAAAGGCATTTCAGAGAATAAAGGTCCAAGTATTCATCATTCCAAGTTGACAAGTTTCAAGACAAAGAAAGAATCAAGTTTGGATGGAGAACCAAGTGCTATGAGAAATAAATAAACCAAAACCCAAAAGTCCAAAAAATGAGTCTACAGCAGCACTCCATCCGATCGGATGCAGCCTGCAACCGATTCGGATGGAGGCCACATTTGAAGACCAACCGATCGGTTGGAGCCAATACCGATCGGTTGGAGGTTTTCTGATTTCCCAAACTTCATCATTAAGTATTGTGTCTTAATTCCAACGATTCTAGACCCTTTCCATGTGTATTCTAGGCCATTCCACTCTGCTTGGAGGCCAAGTTGGAGCATTAAAGACCCTAGGCCTTGAGAGTAGTATAAATAGGGCCATTTGTGAAGTATTTAGACACCAATTATATATGCTATCAATCCCATTCTCATAAATTAACTAACCGCTCTCAAAATACTCTCTCAAAAGTCCTAAATTCGTCCTTAGAAGTCCAGGAAGCTTTAGAGGGTCAAGAAGTCAATGTTCGGAAGTCAAAACCTCAAGAAGTCAACACCAATACTTTGGGTATCATTACCTTATCATTTATAATCTCATTTCAATCATTGTAAGACTTTTAATCATGATTTATAATGTTCAAAATTCTGAGTTTATGTTTATGTTTGCTATGAGTGGCTAGTGCCTTTGTGCACTTGCTTAGATGATGTTGATGACTTAATGATTTGCGTTTGATTGTGATAACATGTTTTAATTCAATTTCAAGTTAATTCTAAGATCCAATTGTGGTTAAGTTTCATAGTGACATTTGTTAATCAAGTTTGACTAGTTGTTAATAATGCTAAGGGTTGAAAGATTTATTGTTATCCAACTAGTTATAATTATTTGTCTATGAATGATTGTTATCACCCATTATTCTTGGTTTAACAAAGAAACTTAATTGTGGTTGTAATAAGAATGCTTTTTTCTATCAAATTGGATTGATTGAAAACAACCTTAAGGGTCGAAAGATTAGTTGTTTGCAATCAATTGTGACCTTTTGTCTATGATCGGTTACCTTTTGCATTGACCATTTCCTAAGCATATTTGATCAAACAAAAGACTATTTTTGTGTTTAAATTTGTTAATCCAAACTTATGAACCTTGAATTGATTGGTTAAACTTAATGCTTGTTTTTATAAACTAAAATCTTGACGAAGGTTTAACTTGTAAGAACAATAGATTAGATCATCAAACTAATTATCATAACCAACATGTTATCAAAAGTTATCACAATCATGTTTATCAAGAGTAGTAAACTAGTCTAAGCAAGTGTAGTTTTAATCATTTGAAGTATTATATTTTCATCATTGCTTGTTTAAGAGATTTACTTTTAGTAGCTTACAATCCGATTCACTCACAAATCCCTGCGAACGATCCCAACTTACCATCATAATCTTGCTATAACGGACGAGTTCACTTGCTCGTATGTGTTATTTCTAGATTCGGTAATTCGACCTTTATAAATTTAAAACTTGTTAGGAATATAAATATTCATATGAAGACTCGGTCACCCCTAGTATCTGTTAGCATTTAAGTAGCTCGTAGGATTAATTGTATTATTAGTAATAGTTTAGTTATTATAGTATTCGTGGAGTAGGTCGGGTCTTTACCCTCTGTCAGCTCACTCCACAGCCCACTCAGGGCACCTTTTGTATCCCTATATAAAGTCCTTCCCACACAGGGGAAGGGTTGGAACTCTTCACATTTTAACCTAATACAACTTCATCTTTCTCTCACTAGTTCCCATTCTCTCTTTCTCTCTCTAAACCAATCGGCCAAATCCACACTTTATATGTGTTATATGTTATTGAATATGTTATAATTGGTATCAAGAGCCATGGTTAGGTTCGTGTGAGTGCATATTCTCGAGTTTGTGGTGTGTTTTTTGGCATTTTTGTTTTGTTTTTCTTGGTTCGTATAAAAAGGTGGAAAAACTCTTGTTTGATCTTCATTTGTGGTGTAAAACGTTAAAACTTGGTACTTTTGTGTTCACATCGATCTCTAGCATAGTTTCTTGGCATCCTACGAGTGATTTGGTGTGGTTCTTGGAAGATTCAAGGTTTTTTCTTGACTGCGGTTTGTGTCTCGGTCGTACATTCATCATAGCGGTTTGTACCTCGGAAAAGAATCTTAGTTGCGGCTTGTGTTTGTTTAGGAAATTATTAACTGCGGTTCGGCAAATACTCTGACTGCGTTTTGGATTTTAACCAAAACGAGAAAAAGACAAATCGCAGTTGAAAGCGATTGGTTCGTCCTTTGTGGTTTGTCGTTTAGTGTTGCGGTTTGACTTTTTGCGGTTTGACCTACTGCGGTTTGGTTTTTCTGCGGTTTGTGAACTTCTGCGTTTTGAGTCGTTGCGGTTTAGGTCTTTGGGGTTTGAACTTCTGCGTTTTTGAAACTTTGCGGTTTGGACTTCTGCGGTTTGAGTCTTCTGCGATTTGTGGTATTCTGCGGTTTGAGTCTTCTGCGGTTTGTGGTACACTGCGGTTTGAGGTTTTTGCGTTTTGCTAGTGATCCGCCCCGAACCAACACTTATATTTAAACAAATGCAGACTCGGAACCGGATGCTCGTGTGTAGTGTGAAACCAGGCAAGTGATCACCCGGATCGTTTCCCAACGAGATGTGAATGGAAAACTGTGAAAAGCTTTGGATTAAAGTGATTGATGAATCAGATATTTTTGATTATGATTTAACAAGATAAAATCTATTAAATAGAAGCTATCACTATTTTTCTATTTCGTTTAATCTAAAGGTTCACTAAAACGATTATATTTTACGCTAAAAACGTGAATTGGGAATTAATTAAAACGCGATTACAACTAAGATATATGTAAAATTAACTCTACAAATGTTCTAATAATTTTTACAACTTAAAAATGACAAAAGAAAATTATAGAAAAAAGATTTATATTTTTTAGACTTTTATATTTTTTTATTATAATTTAATTACTAGTTAAACTAAATAAATAGATTAAAAATAGTAAAACTTTTCTAAAAATTACGAAACTTTTTTGTAAAATACTAGAAGTTATCTCTGAGCTAATAAAATTAAAATGGAAAAACTAGCTTATTCGGATAAGCTAAAAATAAGCTGGTAAGCAAATAAGCTTATTTATATTAAAACTAGTTCTATATATTAAATATTAAAAGGGGTAAATGTTTAATGAAAAGGAAGCACTAGTCCACTGGGTGGGGCTTTGGGCTTTTGTACGAGAGGTTGCTTGTTCGATTCCAGTAACTCTTTTTTTTGCTACGTTTATTTTTTTTTTTGACTTTTCTTTTTGCAAATTACTTTTTAACTTATATGAAGCAACTTTAATAAAGACAATATTTTTGGAACAAGCTTAATAAGCTAATTTGAATAGCCTATTTACCACAGTGGGCTATATTTTTTTTTGCTTTTGAGATTTTGCAACTTGCTGATGTGCCCTTTGCACAGGGCAAAAATGGGTCACTTCGAGGGCTTGTTTAATGGCTTTAAAGGTTTCTAAAAATCACACAAAAAATTACAGATGTACACAAGCTGGCCAACTCTAAGCCTGCCAAATTTTATGTTCTAACTCCTTACGACGAAGAAATGAAAAAATCGCCGAAAATCTGCGAAAACTGCCCAAATACGCAAATTTGCAGAATTTGCGCAGAAGCGGGCTGTTTTGGGTTGTAGCGTTGTGCAGAGGTTCTAGGCTTTTGGGTACTCACTAAATGGGTTATAAGGGACTCAAAGGTGCCAAGAACAAGGGCCAAAAGAGCTTGTGGCTTAATATGGCTTGTATGCGCTTATTTTTTACTGAAAATCACAAGGACAATGTAATCTTGCTATATTGAGCTATAGGACTTATGAGACTTTGAAAAGAGCTTAATAGGACTGAGAATAAGCTGATTGAAGTTGGCTTAATGGTCAATGCACAGTGACCAAGGGTTTTTACCCGTTTTGACTTTTTGTGCCAAACAACCCTTATGGGTTGACTGCCTATATTTTTGGACTGATTAAGGTTAATTTAAGCTAGGAACTTGAACTTTACTTACTTAATGACTATAATGAACTATATTGAACAACTTTTAAACTAGTTTTAAGCAGTTTAAATAAGCTATGCTTAGATTGACTTATTTTTGACTTTTTTGAGTTTTTTTTAGTGAAACTGAGAAACAATGCTATATTAACTGAGAACTTAAATGAAATATGATTATAAGGTATTGATAAGCAATAAATGACTCAAATAAGTTAATAATAAGCACTATAACAATGGAATGAAGATTAAGCTAAAATGGAGTTTTTGAGCTTACAATCGAATTGCTTATAAACCAAGGAACCAAGGACCAAGAACAATCCTATAGGCTTCCCATGAAGCCACTAAACCATAGCTTCCAGAAATTCAGCTTATTGACCCCATAACAGCTTATCATGAGCTTATTTTACTTTTGTTGACTTTTTTTCAAACTTGTAATTCAGACCTTCTAATTCTAATATAAGCTTACCACAGGCTATAATAAGCTTGTATAAGCTTATAGAAAAGGTAAGGGAGCTTATGGAAGCTTCTTATCAGCTTATCAACTTAATACGTATCACAGAAACACTTGAAACTTTGAAGTAACTGATAAATAAGTGTAACACTGAATGAAAATGAACAAAATAACTTTAAATGACTTATATTGATTGCTGGGATTGAAATTACAAGAAATAAAAGACTGTAAAGTAAAAACGAGTTATACTAAAATTACCTACTACTAAATTATACAAAAAGAGACTACAATATATAGTACAAGTTGCTGGGAAAATCCTTGTCATCACCTCTGAGTATATCCCAACCATTGAATTGCTTTGAAATGATCTGGTTCGTCCCTTTTATTTTTGGCGGGAAATTGGGATGTGGGTTTTTAACTTGTACTGAGCATGTGGGTTGTGGGGATATGTGAGGAGGGGGTGGTGGAGTGTGTAAGAGTTTACAGAGTCAAGTGGAGAGGTGAGGTGATGGAGTGGTATGGTTTACAGAAGCTATTGGCGGGGTGGTTTTGGGAGGAAGACAAGTTTGACTTGTCTGGTTTTTAGTTTGACCCCGTTATTTTGCTAAGGGAAAATTGGGCTTAACGGTTTTGGGCTTGGGAAAAGGGTTGGATTGGGTTTATTATAGCTGGGTTTAGTTTAGACTTTGGAATTGGATTTTTAAGTTAAGTTTATATTTAACTTTAGGGACCAAACTTGAAACATGCTGAAATTCCAGGGACCAAACCTGCCAAACATCAAAACTATATTCCATGGATCATTAGTGTCAAGTGTCAATAGTACAAGGATCACAAAAGTTTATTTTCCATTTTTTTAAACTCAAGGACTATTTTTGACAACTTTTAAAACTTGAGGGACTAGACTTGCCATTTATGCAAACTTGGATCGTTTTCACTTATTTTCAATCATTTTGCATCTGTAACACATAAAAACACATTTTCAATGATATTTATAATATTTGTGTGTTTTTGGACGTTTATGTGGGTTTAAACCGGGTAAATTATATGTGTTTTTAGACACATATCAAATCCCCCACACTAAACTATTGCTAGTCCCTAGCAATCATTTATGAAGACTTAATGGATTTTATCTCTTTACCAAAAGCCATTACTTCTGGAGTAGCCAAATGTTTCAGTTCAAGTAAGAACTTTGGTACACCGATAACCAAATGATTTTGAGCAAACCATAAGCTGTCAACGGTTTTGATTTGTCTTTACCAGAAGCCGTTTGCTTCTGGACTAGCCAACTCTTAGATAAATTATTAATATTATCTTTGGTGAGCTGATTACCAATCATGGTTTTTCCACTTGCCTTTACCACAAGCCATAACCTTGCGGGCTAGCCAACTCTTAACTTTTAAAGATATGGTGAGTCGAATACCATACAATTTTGGGCAAATTGCAAGCCATCAACGGATTTGAGACATCTTTACCAAGAGCCGTTTGCTCTCGGATTAGCCAATCCTTATGTGGGTTAGACATGGCGGACTGATAACCATTTATTGCGTTCTAAGTGAGAAAAAATTTTAAAATTTTGGCTAAAATGGGGGTACTAGATGGTACATTTGATCAAATTCGCGAGAATTCCCCCCCACACTTAGAACTGAATATTGCCCTCAATATTCAAAGAACCGGTTGTTAAACCAACACTTAGAACGTGAAAGGGAAATACTAATAGCCTTTATTTTATATACTTATTTATTTTATTTTTGTTTAATTTGCATTTAAGCCGTTAAGGCACGCAAATTCCCTCTTTTTTTTTTTTTTTTTTTTTTTTTTTTTTTTAACTTTACATAATTACAACATGTGGGGAATCTCCCCCACACTAAGGTGAGACATGGGTGAAAACCCATATTTTGCTACTGTTTTTGATCACCGAGTCGCTAGCTTGACTCGACCCCAAATTGAGTTGATTCCTCCCGAACCGTCAGGTTTATCACGCAAGCTAACCGCTTGTGAACGGTTAACCGTAACAAAGGGATCCTGAACAGCCCGGGAGAAAAAACAATTTAAAAGTTTATGGGGAAGTAAGAGACCAGGAAATCCGGCATTTAAACCAATGTTAGATGGACAATGCCGGGGTCAAAAGTAATATCCTCACTCCCGAACGAGTGACAGATTGGGGAAATCACCGGGTAGGTGAAGGGAAGAAGAGAGGTCTGAATAGCAATTAAGACAAGAACTTCCTCCTCAAGAATTGCAAGCGGAGGAGGCAAGTCTTTAAACTCGATCTCAGAAAATTTATCAGTTTTCTCAACTGACTTGGGTTTCTCATTATGAAGTTGTTTTGGGTGAAGAGGGGAAGATGAATCTTCGTTTAACAAATTTTCTAGAAAAAGAATATCCCCCTCTGGATCAAGATAGTTATCATCAACCTCATGCGGAGGTGAACTATCTAGAGCGAGAAAAGCATCGACGTCATCCCAAAAGGGATCACTTCCCTCAACCGAAGTGAGAGAAGGGGAAGAGTCTGCTATGATATGTTTAGAAGATGTGGTGGGTTCCCCACTCACAGAATTATGAAAAGAATCAACACTCTCTTGAGAGTACTCCTCTGAAGCAATGTCAATGACATCTATTCGGTTAACCGAAGCAGAATTATAATTAGAGGAGTACTTTGAAGTTTGATCATGATGAAAGGTAACAGCTTCCTTATCCACACGCAAGGTGATTTCATGCTTAAATACATCAATAAGTGCATGGCCCGTTTTTAGGAATCCTCGTCCAAGAATTAGAGGAACCTTTTGGTCAGCATCGAAATCAACTACCACAAAGTCAGCTGGAAAATGGAACTTTCCTATCTTCACAAATACATCTTCGGCAATGCCGCAGGGATGAGTTATGGTTCGATCTGCAAGCTCAAGAGTCATGCAGGTAGGAGTAAGAGCCGGAAGAGAAAAGTTTCTTCCATACTGAATGAGGCATCAGGTTGATGCTTGCACCTAGATCTGCTAAGGCATAACATTCAACCATTCCTGGAAAGACACAAGGTAGTAGAAACTTTCCAGGATCTCCAAGCTTCTCCGGAAGCTTTTTCAAGATAACCGCTGAGCAGTTCTCATTTACTGGAGTTTTAGCCATTTCAATCAGTTTTTCCTTGTTGCTTAACAAGTGTTTGATTGCTGCTGCAAATTTGGGCATCAGAATAGTAGCATCCGCAAAGCTTATGTCAAAGTGTAATTCTTTAAAGATTTGATAGAATTTATCATTTTGTTGACTAGCCTTCTCACGGAGCTTTTGCTCATTTAAGCGCGATGGGTAAGGAATGTGAGGTTTGGATTTAGGAGCAATGACTTCAGGAGTCTCAAAAACAACTCCTGGTTTGGATTTTTTCGGGACAACCGGAGGATAGACATGTGCTGTACTTTGTGGGATTGGAATTTGCACTTTGTCCGTTGTATCCTCCGTCTCTTTTTCCATTTCAAATAACGGAGGAGGAATAGGGCCAGCTGGCCCCTTATAAGAAGCACCACTCCGAGTGGTGATAGCTTTGACGAAAGTGGTATCTCCGTCATCATCACTGTCATCAAGTACACTGACAGGAACAGCATTGAGCATTTCGGAATAATATCTGGCTGATCTTTGCTCACTAAGTTTGGTTGACAAACTTTTAACCGTAAATCGTGAAAGAGTGGGATCGATTCTAGACGGTTGAGGAGCAATTGTGGGTGTAGATTTTTGGATGACAGAAGGTTGGATGACCGAAGGTTGGACGTATTTAGCACTTCCATTGTTAGTGGGAAGTACCGGGTCCTTTATCACCTTGAATCCAACATGAGATTTACCACTCCGTGTACTGACAGCTTTGAGTTCACCCCTAGGGTTGGTAACAGTGTTACTTGGGAGACCTCCCGAGGTAGAAGGTATATCAGTTAAAGACTTTTTGATCTGGTTTAATTGAGCAACCAATAACTGGTTTGTCTCACGTTGTGTCTTATTTGTTTCCTCTTGGGTTTTCATGAATTGCATAAGCAACTCATCTGAGGATGTCTGATTTCGGTTTGAACCTTGGTTTTGATTAAAATTTGGACCACGGTTTTGGTTAAAATTACCCTGATTCTGACCTCGGTTTTGATTGAAATTTTGAGAATTGTGGAAATTTTGTCCCTGATTTTGAACAAAGCGATTCTGATTATTATGATTTGGCACGGGTGGAAAACCAGGTGGGACCATAGCATTTTGTGCTCGGTACTGAGTCTCAGCATGCGGACGGTATTGATTTGGGTTTACTGCAGCTACGGGAGCTGGGTAAACAGAAGCATCGGTTGCTTGACAATCATAATACGCATGTGGGCCACCACAAGTTTCACACACTTTGTTTATTGCTTTGATTTGTTCCGGTTTATGAATCTCACTTTTTAATTCTTTCATTTCTTTCATCATACAACGCATTGAATCCGTTAAAAAGGCTAACTCTGAGGAATTACCGGATGAAGAAGAAGCAGTAGGAGTGATAGGAACATTCACTTTGTTTCTTGAAATAGGAACTTTTGATTTATTTTCACAAATTTCAACCACCTCTCTGGGTTTACGATTCAAGATATTGCCACCGGAGGCTGCATTGAGTGCATCTTGATCGTTTTGGGTCAACCCATTATAAAAAGTATTTATCTGTTGTAACACATTGAAATCATGATGTGGGCATTTTCTTAGGAGATCTTTAAATCTGTCCCATGCCTCTCCGAAATTTTCATCAAAACCTTGACGAAAACCAGCAATTTCATTTTTTAGGTTAGTCGTCTTTGATGGAGGGAAGAAATAATTTACAAATTTCTTAACGAGATCTTCCCAGGTTTCAATGGAACGAGGGGGTTCTTTATCCAGCCAAATTCGGGCTGCCCCCTCAAGTGAGAATGGAAATAGCATCAATTTGATCACTGTTTGCGGCACATTTTTGTAATTGATTGTGGATGTCAGTTTGTTAAACCAACGAATGTGTGCGTAAGGATCCTCTCGTTCAAACCCGTGAAATTGGTTTGTGGACACGAGCTGAATCAAATGTGTTTTCAGTTCAAAATGATCAGAATCGATGGCTGGTAAAACGATGGCATCTCCATAACCCTCGGTGGGTGCCTGGAGCATTTCAGCCATGGTGCGTTCGTCTGCCATATTTTCAGTAAGAACAGTACGAATCTCGGGTTCGACTATTTGGGCAGCACGTCTACGATTACGTCTTCTCGGAATTTCTACGAGTTCACGTAAAGGGCTTGATGACGTGGAAGAACGAGTGCGCATGCACTAAGTAAAATATTCCAATTAAAACAAGACAGAAGCAAAACACAAGTGAACTTAAACCAATAATCAACAAGCGTACGGTAGCTCTCTAAAAGATAAACGCACAGAGTGGCGGAGAAGCAAAGGTGGGCAATTACGCTCCTTAAAAACCCGCTTCTTTCAGTCCGACAATTTAATGTCAGACTATCCTAGAACCTCCGTTAGAGTTTGTTTATCAATTAAAGGTGAGCCGATATTCGCAAGTGATACAGAGGCAAGTTTTAAATCTTTGGTTTGGGAACTTATTATGGTCGTACCCCCAGTTAGGTAGTACTCTGTCTTGGTTCTCGATGGTAATTTTTTATTGTTTATTTATTATTAACAAAGAAAACGGAATTTATTTTTGGTGTTTTTATTTTTTATATGATAATATTAATAATAATATATATAGAAAAGAAAAGAAAAATATTTTTGTATTTTATATGGTTTTGGGGAAATAGGAACTTCTGATAGAAGGGTCTCAGATCACTAATCGCTAAAACTTACACAACAGTCGCAGCACACCTCCCCGGCAGCGGCGCCAAAATTTGATCCGCCCCGAACCAACACTTATATTTAAACAAATGCAGACTCGGAACCGGATGCTCGTGTGTAGTGTGAAACCAGGCAAGTGATCACCCGGATCGTTTCCCAACGAGATGTGAATGGAAAACTGTGAAAAGCTTTGGATTAAAGTGATTGATGAATCAGATATTTTTGATTATGATTTAACAAGATAAAATCTATTAAATAGAAGCTATCACTATTTTTCTATTTCGTTTAATCTAAAGGTTCACTAAAACGATTATATTTTACGCTAAAAACGTGAATTGGGAATTAATTAAAACGCGATTACAACTAAGATATATGTAAAATTAACTCTACAAATGTTCTAATAATTTTTACAACTTAAAAATGACAAAAGAAAATTATAGAAAAAAAGATTTATATTTTTTAGACTTTTATATTTTTTTATTATAATTTAATTACTAGTTAAACTAAATAAATAGATTAAAAATAGTAAAACTTTTCTAAAAATTACGAAACTTTTTTGTAAAATACTAGAAGTTATCTCTGAGCTAATAAAATTAAAATGGAAAAACTAGCTTATTCGGATAAGCTAAAAATAAGCTGGTAAGCAAATAAGCTTATTTATATTAAAACTAGTTCTATATATTAAATATTAAAAGGGGTAAATGTTTAATGAAAAGGAAGCACTAGTCCACTGGGTGGGGCTTTGGGCTTTTGTACGAGAGGTTGCTTGTTCGATTCCAGTAACTCTTTTTTTTGCTACGTTTATTTTTTTTTTTGACTTTTCTTTTTGCAAATTACTTTTTAACTTATATGAAGCAACTTTAATAAAGACAATATTTTTGGAACAAGCTTAATAAGCTAATTTGAATAGCCTATTTACCACAGTGGGCTATATTTTTTTTTGCTTTTGAGATTTTGCAACTTGCTGATGTGCCCTTTGCACAGGGCAAAAATGGGTCACTTCGAGGGCTTGTTTAATGGCTTTAAAGGTTTCTAAAAATCACACAAAAAATTACAGATGTACACAAGCTGGCCAACTCTAAGCCTGCCAAATTTTATGTTCTAACTCCTTACGACGAAGAAATGAAAAATCGCCGAAAATCTGCGAAAACTGCCCAAATACGCAAATTTGCAGAATTTGCGCAGAAGCGGGCTGTTTTGGGTTGTAGCGTTGTGCAGAGGTTCTAGGCTTTTGGGTACTCACTAAATGGGTTATAAGGGACTCAAAGGTGCCAAGAACAAGGGCCAAAAGAGCTTGTGGCTTAATATGGCTTGTATGCGCTTATTTTTTACTGAAAATCACAAGGACAATGTAATCTTGCTATATTGAGCTATAGGACTTATGAGACTTTGAAAAGAGCTTAATAGGACTGAGAATAAGCTGATTGAAGTTGGCTTAATGGTCAATGCACAGTGACCAAGGGTTTTTACCCGTTTTGACTTTTTGTGCCAAACAACCCTTATGGGTTGACTGCCTATATTTTTGGACTGATTAAGGTTAATTTAAGCTAGGAACTTGAACTTTACTTACTTAATGACTATAATGAACTATATTGAACAACTTTTAAACTAGTTTTAAGCAGTTTAAATAAGCTATGCTTAGATTGACTTATTTTTGACTTTTTTGAGTTTTTTTTAGTGAAACTGAGAAACAATGCTATATTAACTGAGAACTTAAATGAAATATGATTATAAGGTATTGATAAGCAATAAATGACTCAAATAAGTTAATAATAAGCACTATAACAATGGAATGAAGATTAAGCTAAAATGGAGTTTTTGAGCTTACAATCGAATTGCTTATAAACCAAGGAACCAAGGACCAAGAACAATCCTATAGGCTTCCCATGAAGCCACTAAACCATAGCTTCCAGAAATTCAGCTTATTGACCCCATAACAGCTTATCATGAGCTTATTTTACTTTTGTTGACTTTTTTTCAAACTTGTAATTCAGACCTTCTAATTCTAATATAAGCTTACCACAGGCTATAATAAGCTTGTATAAGCTTATAGAAAAGGTAAGGGAGCTTATGGAAGCTTCTTATCAGCTTATCAACTTAATACGTATCACAGAAACACTTGAAACTTTGAAGTAACTGATAAATAAGTGTAACACTGAATGAAAATGAACAAAATAACTTTAAATGACTTATATTGATTGCTGGGATTGAAATTACAAGAAATAAAAGACTGTAAAGTAAAAACGAGTTATACTAAAATTACCTACTACTAAATTATACAAAAAGAGACTACAATATATAGTACAAGTTGCTGGGAAAATCCTTGTCATCACCTCTGAGTATATCCCAACCATTGAATTGCTTTGAAATGATCTGGTTCGTCCCTTTTATTTTTGGCGGGAAATTGGGATGTGGGTTTTTAACTTGTACTGAGCATGTGGGTTGTGGGGATATGTGAGGAGGGGGTGGTGGAGTGTGTAAGAGTTTACAGAGTCAAGTGGAGAGGTGAGGTGATGGAGTGGTATGGTTTACAGAAGCTATTGGCGGGGTGGTTTTGGGAGGAAGACAAGTTTGACTTGTCTGGTTTTTAGTTTGACCCCGTTATTTTGCTAAGGGAAAATTGGGCTTAACGGTTTTGGGCTTGGGAAAAGGGTTGGATTGGGTTTATTATAGCTGGGTTTAGTTTAGACTTTGGAATTGGATTTTTAAGTTAAGTTTATATTTAACTTTAGGGACCAAACTTGTAACATGCTGAAATTCCAGGGACCAAACCTGCCAAACATCAAAACTATATTCCATGGACCATTAGTGTCAAGTGTCAATAGTACAAGGATCACAAAAGTTTATTTTCCATTTTTTTAAACTCAAGGACTATTTTTGACAACTTTTAAAACTTGAGGGACTAGACTTGCCATTTATGCAAACTTGGATCGTTTTCACTTATTTTCAATCATTTTGCATCTGTAACACATAAAAACACATTTTCAATGATATTTATAATATTTGTGTGTTTTTGGACGTTTATGTGGGTTTAAACCGGGTAAATTATATGTGTTTTTAGACACATATCAAATCCCCCACACTAAACTATTGCTAGTCCCTAGCAATCATTTATGAAGACTTAATGGATTTTATCTCTTTACCAAAAGCCATTACTTCTGGAGTAGCCAAATGTTTCAGTTCAAGTAAGAACTTTGGTACACCGATAACCAAATGATTTTGAGCAAACCATAAGCTGTCAACGGTTTTGATTTGTCTTTACCAGAAGCCGTTTGCTTCTGGACTAGCCAACTCTTAGATAAATTATTAATATTATCTTTGGTGAGCTGATTACCAATCATGGTTTTTCCACTTGCCTTTACCACAAGCCATAACCTTGCGGGCTAGCCAACTCTTAACTTTTAAAGATATGGTGAGTCGAATACCATACAATTTTGGGCAAATTGCAAGCCATCAACGGATTTGAGACATCTTTACCAAGAGCCGTTTGCTCTCGGATTAGCCAATCCTTATGTGGGTTAGACATGGCGGACTGATAACCATTTATTGCGTTCTAAGTGAGAAAAAATTTTAAAATTTTGGCTAAAATGGGGGTACTAGATGGTACATTTGATCAAATTCGCGAGAATTCCCCCCACACTTAGAACTGAATATTGCCCTCAATATTCAAAGAACCGGTTGTTAAACCAACACTTAGAACGTGAAAGGGAAATACTAATAGCCTTTATTTTATATACTTATTTATTTTATTTTTGTTTAATTTGCATTTAAGCCGTTAAGGCACGCAAATTCCCTCTTTTTTTTTTTTTTTTTTTTTTTTTTTTTTTTAACTTTACATAATTACAACATGTGGGGAATCTCCCCCACACTAAGGTGAGACATGGGTGAAAACCCATATTTTGCTACTGTTTTTGATCACCGAGTCGCTAGCTTGACTCGACCCCAAATTGAGTTGATTCCTCCCGAACCGTCAGGTTTATCACGCAAGCTAACCGCTTGTGAACGGTTAACCGTAACAAAGGGATCCTGAACAGCCCGGGAGAAAAAACAATTTAAAAGTTTATGGGGAAGTAAGAGACCAGGAAATCCGGCATTTAAACCAATGTTAGATGGACAATGCCGGGGTCAAAAGTAATATCCTCACTCCCGAACGAGTGACAGATTGGGGAAATCACCGGGTAGGTGAAGGGAAGAAGAGAGGTCTGAATAGCAATTAAGACAAGAACTTCCTCCTCAAGAATTGCAAGCGGAGGAGGCAAGTCTTTAAACTCGATCTCAGAAAATTTATCAGTTTTCTCAACTGACTTGGGTTTCTCATTATGAAGTTGTTTTGGGTGAAGAGGGGAAGATGAATCTTCGTTTAACAAATTTTCTAGAAAAAGAATATCCCCCTCTGGATCAAGATAGTTATCATCAACCTCATGCGGAGGTGAACTATCTAGAGCGAGAAAAGCATCGACGTCATCCCAAAAGGGATCACTTCCCTCAACCGAAGTGAGAGAAGGGGAAGAGTCTGCTATGATATGTTTAGAAGATGTGGTGGGTTCCCCACTCACAGAATTATGAAAAGAATCAACACTCTCTTGAGAGTACTCCTCTGAAGCAATGTCAATGACATCTATTCGGTTAACCGAAGCAGAATTATAATTAGAGGAGTACTTTGAAGTTTGATCATGATGAAAGGTAACAGCTTCCTTATCCACACGCAAGGTGATTTCATGCTTAAATACATCAATAAGTGCATGGCCCGTTTTTAGGAATCCTCGTCCAAGAATTAGAGGAACCTTTTGGTCAGCATCGAAATCAACTACCACAAAGTCAGCTGGAAAATGGAACTTTCCTATCTTCACAAATACATCTTCGGCAATGCCGCAGGGATGAGTTATGGTTCGATCTGCAAGCTCAAGAGTCATGCAGGTAGGAGTAAGAGCCGGAAGAGAAAGTTTCTTCCATACTGAATGAGGCATCAGGTTGATGCTTGCACCTAGATCTGCTAAGGCATAACATTCAACCATTCCTGGAAAGACACAAGGTAGTAGAAACTTTCCAGGATCTCCAAGCTTCTCCGGAAGCTTTTTCAAGATAACCGCTGAGCAGTTCTCATTTACTGGAGTTTTAGCCATTTCAATCAGTTTTTCCTTGTTGCTTAACAAGTGTTTGATTGCTGCTGCAAATTTGGGCATCAGAATAGTAGCATCCGCAAAGCTTATGTCAAAGTGTAATTCTTTAAAGATTTGATAGAATTTATCATTTTGTTGACTAGCCTTCTCACGGAGCTTTTGCTCATTTAAGCGCGATGGGTAAGGAATGTGAGGTTTGGATTTAGGAGCAATGACTTCAGGAGTCTCAAAAACAACTCCTGGTTTGGATTTTTTCGGGACAACCGGAGGATAGACATGTGCTGTACTTTGTGGGATTGGAATTTGCACTTTGTCCGTTGTATCCTCCGTCTCTTTTTCCATTTCAAATAACGGAGGAGGAATAGGGCCAGCTGGCCCCTTATAAGAAGCACCACTCCGAGTGGTGATAGCTTTGACGAAAGTGGTATCTCCGTCATCATCACTGTCATCAAGTACACTGACAGGAACAGCATTGAGCATTTCGGAATAATATCTGGCTGATCTTTGCTCACTAAGTTTGGTTGACAAACTTTTAACCGTAAATCGTGAAAGAGTGGGATCGATTCTAGACGGTTGAGGAGCAATTGTGGGTGTAGATTTTTGGATGACAGAAGGTTGGATGACCGAAGGTTGGACGTATTTAGCACTTCCATTGTTAGTGGGAAGTACCGGGTCCTTTATCACCTTGAATCCAACATGAGATTTACCACTCCGTGTACTGACAGCTTTGAGTTCACCCCTAGGGTTGGTAACAGTGTTACTTGGGAGACCTCCCGAGGTAGAAGGTATATCAGTTAAAGACTTTTTGATCTGGTTTAATTGAGCAACCAATAACTGGTTTGTCTCACGTTGTGTCTTATTTGTTTCCTCTTGGGTTTTCATGAATTGCATAAGCAACTCATCTGAGGATGTCTGATTTCGGTTTGAACCTTGGTTTTGATTAAAATTTGGACCACGGTTTTGGTTAAAATTACCCTGATTCTGACCTCGGTTTTGATTGAAATTTTGAGAATTGTGGAAATTTTGTCCCTGATTTTGAACAAAGCGATTCTGATTATTATGATTTGGCACGGGTGGAAAACCAGGTGGGACCATAGCATTTTGTGCTCGGTACTGAGTCTCAGCATGCGGACGGTATTGATTTGGGTTTACTGCAGCTACGGGAGCTGGGTAAACAGAAGCATCGGTTGCTTGACAATCATAATACGCATGTGGGCCACCACAAGTTTCACACACTTTGTTTATTGCTTTGATTTGTTCCGGTTTATGAATCTCACTTTTTAATTCTTTCATTTCTTTCATCATACAACGCATTGAATCCGTTAAAAAGGCTAACTCTGAGGAATTACCGGATGAAGAAGAAGCAGTAGGAGTGATAGGAACATTCACTTTGTTTCTTGAAATAGGAACTTTTGATTTATTTTCACAAATTTCAACCACCTCTCTGGGTTTACGATTCAAGATATTGCCACCGGAGGCTGCATTGAGTGCATCTTGATCGTTTTGGGTCAACCCATTATAAAAAGTATTTATCTGTTGTAACACATTGAAATCATGATGTGGGCATTTTCTTAGGAGATCTTTAAATCTGTCCCATGCCTCTCCGAAATTTTCATCAAAACCTTGACGAAAACCAGCAATTTCATTTTTTAGGTTAGTCGTCTTTGATGGAGGGAAGAAATAATTTACAAATTTCTTAACGAGATCTTCCCAGGTTTCAATGGAACGAGGGGGTTCTTTATCCAGCCAAATTCGGGCTGCCCCCTCAAGTGAGAATGGAAATAGCATCAATTTGATCACTGTTTGCGGCACATTTTTGTAATTGATTGTGGATGTCAGTTTGTTAAACCAACGAATGTGTGCGTAAGGATCCTCTCGTTCAAACCCGTGAAATTGGTTTGTGGACACGAGCTGAATCAAATGTGTTTTCAGTTCAAAATGATCAGAATCGATGGCTGGTAAAACGATGGCATCTCCATAACCCTCGGTGGGTGCCTGGAGCATTTCAGCCATGGTGCGTTCGTCTGCCATATTTTCAGTAAGAACAGTACGAATCTCGGGTTCGACTATTTGGGCAGCACGTCTACGATTACGTCTTCTCGGAATTTCTACGAGTTCACGTAAAGGGCTTGATGACGTGGAAGAACGAGTGCGCATGCACTAAGTAAAATATTCCAATTAAAACAAGACAGAAGCAAAACACAAGTGAACTTAAACCAATAATCAACAAGCGTACGGTAGCTCTCTAAAAGATAAACGCACAGAGTGGCGGAGAAGCAAAGGTGGGCAATTACGCTCCTTAAAAACCCGCTTCTTTCAGTCCGACAATTTAATGTCAGACTATCCTAGAACCTCCGTTAGAGTTTGTTTATCAATTAAAGGTGAGCCGATATTCGCAAGTGATACAGAGGCAAGTTTTAAATCTTTGGTTTGGGAACTTATTATGGTCGTACCCCCAGTTAGGTAGTACTCTGTCTTGGTTCTCGATGGTAATTTTTTATTGTTTATTTATTATTAACAAAGAAAACGGAATTTATTTTTGGTGTTTTTATTTTTTATATGATAATATTAATAATAATATATATAGAAAAGAAAAGAAAAATATTTTTGTATTTTATATGGTTTTGGGGAAATAGGAACTTCTGATAGAAGGGTCTCAGATCACTAATCGCTAAAACTTACACAACAGTCGCAGCACACCTCCCCGGCAGCGGCGCCAAAATTTGATCCGCCCCGAACCAACACTTATATTTAAACAAATGCAGACTCGGAACCGGATGCTCGTGTGTAGTGTGAAACCAGGCAAGTGATCACCCGGATCGTTTCCCAACGAGATGTGAATGGAAAACTGTGAAAAGCTTTGGATTAAAGTGATTGATGAATCAGATATTTTTGATTATGATTTAACAAGATAAAATCTATTAAATAGAAGCTATCACTATTTTTCTATTTCGTTTAATCTAAAGGTTCACTAAAACGATTATATTTTACGCTAAAAACGTGAATTGGGAATTAATTAAAACGCGATTACAACTAAGATATATGTAAAATTAACTCTACAAATGTTCTAATAATTTTTACAACTTAAAAATGACAAAAGAAAATTATAGAAAAAAAGATTTATATTTTTTAGACTTTTATATTTTTTTATTATAATTTAATTACTAGTTAAACTAAATAAATAGATTAAAAATAGTAAAACTTTTCTAAAAATTACGAAACTTTTTTGTAAAATACTAGAAGTTATCTCTGAGCTAATAAAATTAAAATGGAAAAACTAGCTTATTCGGATAAGCTAAAAATAAGCTGGTAAGCAAATAAGCTTATTTATATTAAAACTAGTTCTATATATTAAATATTAAAAGGGGTAAATGTTTAATGAAAAGGAAGCACTAGTCCACTGGGTGGGGCTTTGGGCTTTTGTACGAGAGGTTGCTTGTTCGATTCCAGTAACTCTTTTTTTTGCTACGTTTATTTTTTTTTTTGACTTTTCTTTTTGCAAATTACTTTTTAACTTATATGAAGCAACTTTAATAAAGACAATATTTTTGGAACAAGCTTAATAAGCTAATTTGAATAGCCTATTTACCACAGTGGGCTATATTTTTTTTTGCTTTTGAGATTTTGCAACTTGCTGATGTGCCCTTTGCACAGGGCAAAAATGGGTCACTTCGAGGGCTTGTTTAATGGCTTTAAAGGTTTCTAAAAATCACACAAAAAATTACAGATGTACACAAGCTGGCCAACTCTAAGCCTGCCAAATTTTATGTTCTAACTCCTTACGACGAAGAAATGAAAAATCGCCGAAAATCTGCGAAAACTGCCCAAATACGCAAATTTGCAGAATTTGCGCAGAAGCGGGCTGTTTTGGGTTGTAGCGTTGTGCAGAGGTTCTAGGCTTTTGGGTACTCACTAAATGGGTTATAAGGGACTCAAAGGTGCCAAGAACAAGGGCCAAAAGAGCTTGTGGCTTAATATGGCTTGTATGCGCTTATTTTTTACTGAAAATCACAAGGACAATGTAATCTTGCTATATTGAGCTATAGGACTTATGAGACTTTGAAAAGAGCTTAATAGGACTGAGAATAAGCTGATTGAAGTTGGCTTAATGGTCAATGCACAGTGACCAAGGGTTTTTACCCGTTTTGACTTTTTGTGCCAAACAACCCTTATGGGTTGACTGCCTATATTTTTGGACTGATTAAGGTTAATTTAAGCTAGGAACTTGAACTTTACTTACTTAATGACTATAATGAACTATATTGAACAACTTTTAAACTAGTTTTAAGCAGTTTAAATAAGCTATGCTTAGATTGACTTATTTTTGACTTTTTTGAGTTTTTTTTAGTGAAACTGAGAAACAATGCTATATTAACTGAGAACTTAAATGAAATATGATTATAAGGTATTGATAAGCAATAAATGACTCAAATAAGTTAATAATAAGCACTATAACAATGGAATGAAGATTAAGCTAAAATGGAGTTTTTGAGCTTACAATCGAATTGCTTATAAACCAAGGAACCAAGGACCAAGAACAATCCTATAGGCTTCCCATGAAGCCACTAAACCATAGCTTCCAGAAATTCAGCTTATTGACCCCATAACAGCTTATCATGAGCTTATTTTACTTTTGTTGACTTTTTTTCAAACTTGTAATTCAGACCTTCTAATTCTAATATAAGCTTACCACAGGCTATAATAAGCTTGTATAAGCTTATAGAAAAGGTAAGGGAGCTTATGGAAGCTTCTTATCAGCTTATCAACTTAATACGTATCACAGAAACACTTGAAACTTTGAAGTAACTGATAAATAAGTGTAACACTGAATGAAAATGAACAAAATAACTTTAAATGACTTATATTGATTGCTGGGATTGAAATTACAAGAAATAAAAGACTGTAAAGTAAAAACGAGTTATACTAAAATTACCTACTACTAAATTATACAAAAAGAGACTACAATATATAGTACAAGTTGCTGGGAAAATCCTTGTCATCACCTCTGAGTATATCCCAACCATTGAATTGCTTTGAAATGATCTGGTTCGTCCCTTTTATTTTTGGCGGGAAATTGGGATGTGGGTTTTTAACTTGTACTGAGCATGTGGGTTGTGGGGATATGTGAGGAGGGGGTGGTGGAGTGTGTAAGAGTTTACAGAGTCAAGTGGAGAGGTGAGGTGATGGAGTGGTATGGTTTACAGAAGCTATTGGCGGGGTGGTTTTGGGAGGAAGACAAGTTTGACTTGTCTGGTTTTTAGTTTGACCCCGTTATTTTGCTAAGGGAAAATTGGGCTTAACGGTTTTGGGCTTGGGAAAAGGGTTGGATTGGGTTTATTATAGCTGGGTTTAGTTTAGACTTTGGAATTGGATTTTTAAGTTAAGTTTATATTTAACTTTAGGGACCAAACTTGAAACATGCTGAAATTCCAGGGACCAAACCTGCCAAACATCAAAACTATATTCCATGGATCATTAGTGTCAAGTGTCAATAGTACAAGGATCACAAAAGTTTATTTTCCATTTTTTTAAACTCAAGGACTATTTTTGACAACTTTTAAAACTTGAGGGACTAGACTTGCCATTTATGCAAACTTGGATCGTTTTCACTTATTTTCAATCATTTTGCATCTGTAACACATAAAAACACATTTTCAATGATATTTATAATATTTGTGTGTTTTTGGACGTTTATGTGGGTTTAAACCGGGTAAATTATATGTGTTTTTAGACACATATCAGCTAGTTCTGCGTTTTGACTATTGCGGTTTGTCTGTTTGACTGCGGTTTGGGTATTGCGTTTTGGTATTCTGGTGCTGCGATTTGACCATTGTGGTTTGTTGAGTGTGATTGCGTTTTGGGTGTTGCGGTTTGATACTGAAGTAATACTTTTAACTGCGGTTTGACTCAAGTAATCAAATCACGGTTTATTCTTGATTTTAGTAAAATCCCGCGAAAGAATCTATTTCTCGGTTTGAATCTTAGAATTGTAAAATCCCGTACTTGTTTACATTATGGCAAGCACTTCTTCTGATGACATCCAAGCTGCCAGGTCCGATACCCGCCCTCCTATGGTTGACAGGACAGATTATGAGTCTTGGGCACAAAGAATTCGACTCTACTGCTTGGGTAAAGAGAATGGATTCAACATTCTTAAATCCATTGATGAAGGTCCCTTTCAAATGGGCACCACTAGAGATGCTGTTGCTACTGCTGAGGATGGAACTGTCACTTTTGGGATTGATAGGCCACGTGAGTACAACGATCTTACTGAGGAGGAAAGGAAGCGTTATGATGCTGACATCCGAGCTTCCAACATTGTAATTCAAGGATTGCCCAAAGATGTTTACAAACTCATCAACTTCAACACTAAAGCCAAAGCCGTTTGGGACAATGTCAAAATGCTTCTAGCTGGATCTGAATTGACAAAAGAAGATCGTGAGTCACAGCTGTATGATGAGTTTGTGCACTTCAAGATGAACCCTGGTGAAAACATTACTGATTAATATGTGAGATTTCACAAGCTGGTGAACAACATGAGAATCATCAGGATGATAATGCCAAACATCCAACTCAACTCCAAGTTCGTGAACAACATGTCACCTGAATGGGATAGATTTGTCACAGCAGTCAAGCTCAACAAAGGATTGAGGCAGACTAATTATGAACAACTATATGCTTACTTACAACAACATGAAAAGCATGCTGTTTATGATCGTCTACTCAGGGAGAAACTCAATTCAACGACAACAAATGATCCACTCGCATTGATCTCAAATGTTCAACCATACAATCAACCACAACTTGATCAAGTTTACCATCATCCCGTCTCATCACAGAATCAGACATTATTTGCTCAATCATCGATGCACCCACAATCTACTGTGAACTCCCAACTGGATTCAGGATATTCTCGTGCTGATTAGATGATTGATGATCTTTCCAATCAAGTCTCCTTACTTGTTCAACAGTTCAGAGCAACACTCCCTCAAACCAACAACCAACTTCGAACTACTTCAAATCCACGCAATCAAGCAACTATGGAAGATGGAAGGATTATAGTTCAGAATGTTCAGGGAAGACAAAATGTGAATCAAAGGAATGTTGGTAGGGGTAATCTTCAAAACAGAGTTGGGAATGCCAACCAAGGACAAGGAAGGCAAACCAAGTGTTACAACTGTGGAGGGTTGGGACACATTGCAAGGAATTGTAATCAACCCAAGCGTCCACAGAACTCTGATTACTTCAAGGACAAGATGTTGCTGATGCAAGCTCAAGAGAAGGGAGCAGTTCTGGATGAAGAAGAGCTTATGTTCCTTGCTGGTGATGGTGGAAACACATTTGATGCTGATGTGGATGACCAACCGGTTCAAGATTTGGCCCTCAATGACCCAAACATCTTCCAAGCCGAAGATTGTGATGCATTTGACTCGGATGTTGATGATGAGCCCACTGCTCAAACCATCTTCATGGCTAATATGTCTACTGTGGTATCATCACCTCAACAAGCTGGTTCTTCCAATGCATCTATTATATCTGAGGTACTAAAGCTTTATGACACATATAACATGGTAGATGAACAGAAGATTCCTACCGAAGTGCAACAGACAGACGATGTTGAATCAGATACTGTTAATATGGGAAACAACAATGTTATTTCATATGAACAATATGTGAATCACAACGACGTGTCTGATGTACCAAGTAGTGCATCTTCTGTTGTAAATAAAGCTTATGTTGCAAATAATGTTTGTGAGTTGCATGAAAATACTGTGTTTATCCCAGATGACACCTTGACCACCAGGCTTAACATATATAAAGATCAGGTAGCCATATATGAACAACGTGCAAAATTTGAGCTAACTGAACGTGAGCAGAAAATGGATAGTCAAATGCGTATATTCAAAACAGAACGTAATTTACACTACTAGAAAAAAAGCTATTCTTGACTCCAAATGCGAGTCAAGAAGAGGCTTTATGACGCGCAAATGCGAGTCAAGGATGGACCCGTCATAAAGCTTCATGACTCGCATTTGTGCGTCATCCCTCTATGACGCGCACTTATGACCCACGTTTTATGACTCTCCTTTTTGCGTGTCATAACCTAATTTTTTTTATGACCCACGTTTTATGACTCTCCTTTTTGCGTGTCATAACCTAATTTTTTTTTTTTAAAAATTAATTTTTTCCAGTTCCTAATTTTCTATTAAATGACAATTAAAAACCTGATAATACAAAATTAAAAACACAAATATCAAAATAACGCATTTCATATATATATATATCAAAACAATGAGGTTAATTCAAGTACTAATTCACGATAAGTCACAAGTTAATTAACGACAAAAATTACATATCGATAGCAATTCACAAGTTAGTTTGACAGCTTCCACATCGACCACCGAGTATACAACAAGACTACCCGAGTCATCCGTGCAGCTCTCCTGAAGCAGTAGTTCAACCATTGCTGGTTTTGGCTCCTTTTCGTATTGCTCGACCCACGATTTAACCGCTTGAGGAATAAGTCTCCCATTCCCTTTAACCACATCTAAAAAAGAGAAAAGATAGACAAATTCAAAATACGTTACACGTCAATAGAATACTGCAGACATGCCAATTATTCAATCAGTCTGCTGTCTAACTAGGGGCAGGGCAAAAACATGTCTGTTCAAGGCCTGAGAAAACTGCTTAGATTAAATCCTAAGAATAGTCATCTTACTAGGTGAGGAAAAAGAGTAAGAAATACAAGGAATATCTCTATACCTCATCTTTAAATTTCTCAAAGGGGACACGAATGCCCCATTTTAGATCTCTTGTAATACAACAATGCCTCGATCCTTCTTTAAGCCAAGCATATGTGGCGTTAATGGCGTTCTCACTCCACGAGCCTTCCACTGACATTTTGTTGAGGTACTCGCGCAGTTTAGCTTCCAACAAAGGAAGTTCAAGAAACAAGTGTTCCGTATCACGGGTTTGAGAACTGAGATTAACCCATTCATAGGTAAATGGGTCAAAACCGCCACCTCTACCTTGTGATTAAATTACCTTCAAAAAAATTCCTGTTCCAGCATAGGCGCAAGATAACAGGGTCATATCACAATACTTTCTGATCTTTTCACTGAATGTCTTGGAAACCTTAGTAGTGGCCTCTATGCTATCCTGTTATTCAGAAACAAATTTCAAAACAAGTCTTCAAAAAAAACTCAAAAATTCATTTATTCTAATGATTGCATATAAAATTAGTTTGAATGCTAAAAGAATTAGAAACCATATGCATTTTCCCTTACCTCCTTTCCAAGGTACAGAAGACCCAAACCAAGAGGCAGTAGTCGGGTGAGTGGCTCCCCCAAGTCTGACTCACTTTGGTCCATGAGTGCAAAAATAATTGCCTGTGCAACCTCCTTATTACAGGAACCAACATATACCAAACCTAGGGAAATCGCTGTGAAGACAATAACATCTAGCGGTGCTTTTGGGTCTCCAAGAAACGGAGTCAGTTTGTCTAGGATCTGAAAGATGATTTAAACGTACGAGTCAGACGAATGTAAAAGAAAAAGGCAATTAATAGTTATAGAGAACTCACAGGATCAGTCATTCTTGATACCACACTTTACAATACCAACTCCTAACAATGCACCAGTTATGACATGATTATCATTACTATGGAAGTACTTGTCAAGTTGGGCAAGACTAGTGTCGACATCCCAGACATAAATTATGATTCATTTACAATTAATGTCTAAAGATACAGAATATGTTAGATGAAAGAGTGTGGAACAACTTTTACATACAATATATATAATAATGTAAGTCACGAGCCAATTCAGATCCTAAACAAGACAATAGTTGTAATTTGCTCCCGAGCAACCAAAAGAACATTGTGCATCTATGGTGAAACCAGTGTAATATTGAAAAAACATACCACCTCCACACTAGACTGTCAACAAACCGGAAACCTTCATAACCGCTAACACTGCTGACCCACGAACCTGCTAACTTATTGACCTTACTGATTCGATTGCATACCGACTCTACTCACTCTCCTAGTTAACCACACGAGCAGCTTTTAAAGACCCATATAATGACATCATGGTTGTGGACCACCTTTATTATGACATATCAATAGACAATAGACCTCCCAACTGACCCCGCCTTTTGAATCTGCATTATCCCATAATTTCATGTTTACAACTTGTTACAGAAATGCAAAAGGTTTGATTTAAGCTAAGTTTGAGGGTAAAGTTCTGACCTTGGTATAATTTCAGACAAGGGCAGGAGCGGCAACTTGTTGCCATGAGTTATTCTGCAAAAGTCCACAATCATCAAATTACCCATTACTAGAACAACCCCTGCACGAGTTGCCAGGTAACTCTTGCATGGAATAAGTTTGAGAGTCCACAAGGCCACTAGCCAAAGTGATTTGTGACATTTAAAACTCAACCTTCATAGCCCATTGACCCATAGACCATGCTAAGAAAACAACCTTATGCATTCATCATGAAATCACTGCATCATTGAGACAACACACCGCCTCCACCCATAGACCAAACAACCTTCATAACCTCGTGACCCTAAGATGCTACCGACCCACTAAACTGTGACTTATTGACCTTGCTGACCCGGTGGCCTTTTGACTATACAAATTCTCCCAGCTAACCACACCAGTAGCCTTTGAAGATCCATAAATAACATCATGTGTTGTTGCCAGCTAACCTTCCGCCTAAACATAACCATTACCTATTGGATTATGAATCTACTCATCCCATGATAGACACCTAGATAATTTGAGAGTGACTAAACTCTATGACATCAGCACAAAGTGAACTGAAACCTCGAAAATTACATGGAGGTCCTTTAACCCTCTTAAAAACTACTTGGATCGAACCTGAACCAGAAACAGAAAACCGAACAGACATGAGAAATATAGATACCAAAATGACCCACAACATCTTTAACTCGGTGATATCAACAACACGAACTAACTCCCCTGATCTAATCATATTTTTTATCTCTAGCATCAGCTATAACAACTACAACTTAAAACTAAGCACTAATAAAGATATGAAATGCTCACCAACAGTATTTGATTTGTCTCCAAAGCACAATCTGGGACTTGATCACCAAAAAATGTTATCAGACAACCGGTTAACTTTTTCATGTGTGCCATTATTGACCCATCATCAAATACCTGTAATAACCACAACATAAGTTATGAATAAATTCTAGAAGCAAATTTCATTACATAACATATATGATCCCACACAAGAGCGACACACCTATAGTACTCTAACCAAGAACTTTCAAGGGAAAAAAACATTGTGAGTAATCATTGCAGCCGTGAGACGACCAAGTGGGACAACTGCAATCTGAATAAATACCGAAGTTATCGAAAGTGGCTCACATCCGTACCAGAAGAACTTGTTTAAGAAAGACAACATGATACATGCTAGTGCTCCTAATGTTCATGTGTATATGTTTATATGAAAGTATCTGATTATCTTTGATTCAAAATCTGGCCAGTTAGATCTTTTTTTGGCTTATTGTGTTTGTTTTTGGTATCTTGCACATAGATATAAGCATAAATATCAGTCGGAATATGATGGAATCACCTATAATCACAGTTGAAATAAGTTACATTTTTCATTACATGATTAACAAGTATAAATTATAAGTTACATTTTTCGACCTGTTTGCCTCTCGATCCATTTGCCCTTCATTCTAACTAAATTATTATTTGACCCGTTTGAGTTATAGCACAGCAAAAACTGACAGATACATAATCAAATAATAATCTTAATCATGTTGTAGTCGATATACTTGATCGTAATAACCAGATATAACACATTAAAGTACCTGATTCATGGAAATGTGGACCTGAAATCGAGAGTGGGACTGTGGTTGACTAGCAAAGAAAACCAACAAGGTATAGCGGCAGAGAAGAGATTAGGGTTATAGCGGTTGTGTTATAGCGGCAGAGAAGAGAGATAAGTGGGAAGTAGTGAAAATAGTGGGTGACCTAGATAAGTATGGAGGGACAATGAAAATCATTTGATTTTGGGGAAAAAAAATGGGCGGGAGTTAGCCAAAAATGTGATTATGACCCATATGTTATGACGCTTCTTAAAGTGAGTCATCCCCAATAGAAAATTTACTCGTTATGACTCTTATTTTATGACTTTGCTATTTGCGCGTCATCTTGTAGCGTGCGTCATAAAATGCGAGTCAAGGATAGACCTTTTTCTAGTAGTGTTAAGGGAAGAAACATTGAAAAAGGAGTTAGATTCTTTAAGAAAACAACTTAATCAAACCGTTAAGCAAAAACAGGAGATCCAAGAAAGTGTAATTACACTAAAACAGGACTTCAAAGAAAAAGAATCAAAACTCTTAAATGATTTTTTCAGACTTAAAATGTTGAAGAATAAGATTGAAAACAAGTTGTACACACAAGACCAAACCAGACAAACTGCTCAAATGATGCAAAAGCATAAAAAGTTGTGTGATAAACATAGTGAATATAATGTAGGTGAACCTAAGTTAGCTTACCTTAGGAGTGCTAAAGTGGTACAACCTGCCTTATATGATGGAAACGAATTGCTTAAGCCTGGTCATGCCCCACCTGACGTGTCCTCATTAGAAGAGAGTAATGAGATAGAAGTGATCAATAGAGAAAAGATGAATGAAAAGATGAAGGATCCCATATGTATAGCCAAACGAATCATAGTCAAACCCCATGATTACTATGAGGAAAACCGTTTGACTGTTTTTGCACCTCAAACTAAGTTGACGCCTGAACAAATATTTTGGTCCTTGGATGTAGAAAAGAAAAAGGCAGAAGCACTTAAAGCAAAAACTCCACCCCTTAGGAAAATAGCGGCTGCAACGGTGTATCCTCCCAATACACCTAGGCACTTAGTTCCGTTAACTCTTCCCACAGAATGTAAAACTCTAATTAGCATATATGTTCTTAGTCAACTATTTGCTGATTTTGATAAAACTTGTAAGAAGAGAATTACGCCAACGGGAATTACTGAAGGGGAAAGGGGTTTTGAATTAACAAAAGAGTGCTACTTAACTGAGGTTATACCATTCTTTAAACTTCTTAAGGAACATTTTGAGGGCATGCAACAAACCCTTAAAACTGAAGTAAAAGAAATGAAAGAAGTGTTTAAAGATATAAAAAACGAGGTATCCCAACATGCGATAGAACTTAAGAGTCGTGAAATTAAGAGAAAGAACATTCTCATCACCAATGAGAATTTGATTGCTAGATGTATTGCTCAGGATGTATTTTATATTGCTACTGATTCTGCATTAAATGCCTGTCAATTTCATGAGTATTCTATTGCATTGAATGTTATCCAGAATCGTGTTGTTGAGCTTGAGGGGGAGAATTTGAAATTGCATGAGAAAATTCAAAATGATGACCATGATAACATGGTTAAACGTTTTTCAAAACTAGAAGTTGATAATCTTAATTTGCAATTAAAGTATCAACATTTAGAAGAAAGAATGAAAATCTCAAATGCCAAGACATCTTTGGATGCTCCTGAATTTGATGCATATTTTGAATTAAGCAAACGTGATGAAAAAATTCAAGCTCATACAAACACGATTCGACAATTGAGGGCCCAAATTGCCCAATTAAAATCAAACAAGAGTGATGTGTATGGCACCCATAAACCATCGTCTTCAGATTCTCAGAATTTTCACTACCAAGATACCATCAATAAATTACAATATGTAAATGAGTGTTTTCAAGCTGAAAATTCAAAAATCAAACAGCATTACAAAGAGTTATATGATTCGATTAAAGTCACACGTAACAATCACAATGAAAAGATAACCTCTTTGCTAAATGAGATTGAGAATCAAAAGACTCAGGTGAAAGGGAAAATGCTAATCATCACTAGTGATAATGTTGTTCCAAAGGTTTCTGCTTGTAGTAAGTATGCTGCTGATGTTGTGCCTATTCCACTTCCCCTTAGGAACAATAGGTTTGCCCATCAAGTATATCTCAATCACCTTAAGGATAGCCTTGACACCCTTCGTGAGATCGTAGAAGAGGATAGAATAGATAAACCACTTGATAGTGCAGTTGTAGATGCATGCTTCCTCACTAGACGGTCTCAGGAACTTTTAGAATACGTCATTGGCACAAGTCCTAAGATTGATAACAAAAGAGATAGATTTGCTGCATCATCCTCTACTACTAAGAACAAGCATGTAACCTTTGATGTACCACTGAGAACATCTGAACCCAGCACATCAAAACCGGAAAAACAAATGACAGTGAAACACACTAATGTTCCCATCGTTGCTTCTACAGGAGTAAACTGTGACACCAAAGCTAGCGGGTCAAAGCCTAGTCGCAATGCAAGGAAAGATAGGTCAAAGCCTAGAATGAATCGTGTTGATTCTAGTATTAGCTTTAAGCGTACTGTAATTAATTCGAATTCTAATGCTGTTTGCAAAACATGTAATGAATGTTTAATTTCTGGTAATCATGATGATTGTGTTGTGTCATTTTTTATGTCTCCCAAACGATCCCCAGTTAAGAATATTAGGAAAACTGGTCTGAGTAAGCAAATTTGGAAAGCAACAGGAAAGATGTTTGCCAATGTTGGTTATCAATGGAAGCCCACTGGAAGAAAATTCACTTTAGGAGATCAGTGCCCCTTAACTAGAATGACTAATCATAAGGCAGTGAATGTTAAGGAATGGAGGCCAACTGGTCGAATTTTCCCTTTAGTGACACAATGCCCTGCAACTAGGTCAATTGCATCTAACAGTGAAGTTTCCACTGTGAATACCATAGCATCTATAATTCCTGTAGTTCCAGAATTTGTGTGTGCTAACCAAACAGACCCCAATTACACGTAGGGATCCACCTTTTTCAGTTATCCATCGTTGTCTGTTTTCAAATGCAGGTCGTACAAATCGTCCTTTGGTATTTGGACTCAGCCTGCTCAAAATATATGACTGGGGATCGCTCAAGGCTCAAGAATTTCGTGAAAAAGTTTATCGGGACAGTTAGATTCGGGAACGACCATTTTGGGGCAATTATGGGTTATGGAGATTATGTGTTTAGCGACAGTGTAATTTCCCGGGTATACTATGTGGAAGGACTAGGGCACAATTTGTTTTCTGTTGGTCAATTTTGTGATTCCGATCTTGAAGTTGCTTTCAGAAAACACACATGTTTCGTCAGAGAGTTGGATGGTATTGCTCTTCTTAAAGGCAGTCGTGGCACCAATCTATACACCATCTCTATTGAAAAAATGATGAGGTCCTCTCCTATTTGCTTGCTTTCAAAGGCCTCAAAGACCAAATCTTGGCTTTGGCACTGTCGTTTAAATCACTTGAATTTTGACACCATAAATGACCTTTCTCGCAAGTATCTTGTACGAGGTATGCCCAGATTAAAGTTTGAGAAAGATCAT
The DNA here is from genome assembly GCA_021014915.2 of Artemisia tridentata subsp. tridentata. Lineage (NCBI taxonomy): Eukaryota > Viridiplantae > Streptophyta > Magnoliopsida > Asterales > Asteraceae > Artemisia > Artemisia tridentata. The sequence continues at coordinate 403,735,328 of CP139507.1, forward strand.
CTTTGTTCTGCCTGTCAACTAGGCAAAAGCAAGAAACAAACCCACAAACCCAAAACAGTTAACACCATTATGGAAGCTCTTCACACCCTACACATGGATCTGTGTGGACCAATGAGAGTTCAGAGTATTAATGGGAAGAAATATGTTCTAGTGGTGGTCGATGACTACTCTCGGTTTACATGGGTAAAGTTTTTGAGAACCAAGGACGAAACTCCAGAGGTTATCATCAAACTTATCAAACAGCTACAAGTGAGACTTAACAAAACTGTCAGAATCATCCGTACAGACAATGGAACTGAGTTTGTTAACCAACAAATCAGTCAATTTTATGAAAGTATTGGCATAACTCACCAGAAAAGTGTTCCACGCACTCCTCAGCATAACGGAGTTGTTGAAAGAAGAAACTTTACTCTTGTGGAAGCTGCACGAACCATGCTAATATTTTCCAAGGCACCGATGTTTCTTTGGGCAGAAGCAATTGCTACAGCATGTTACACCCAAAACCGATCTCTGATACATACTATTCACAACTAAACTCCCTATGAGCTGATACATGGCAAGAAACCAGATCTTTCCTTTCTTCGTGTGTTCGGTGCACTGTGCTATCCGACAAATGATAGTCAAGATCTGGGAAAGCTAAAAGCAAAAGCAGACGTAGGTTTCTTCGTTAGGTATGCACCAGATCGCAAGGGATACAAAATCTACAACAAACGAACCCGACAAATCATGGAAACTATTCACGTAACATTCGATGAGCTAACTGAGCAAATGGCTTCTGGACAAACTAGTTCTGGACCCGCTCCTAATCTTTTATCACCTGGACCGATCAGTTCAGGTCTTGTACAGAATCCCACTCCTGCAGTTCCTTATGTACCTCCTACCAGTGATGAATTGAAGAATTTGTTTGACCTGATGTTTTATGAATATTTTGAGCCATAAACGGTTGATACTACAACGGAAGCTCCACTTGTACCTCCAGTTGCTGATGCTCCAGTTCCACAAAACTCAGAAGGTCCATCTGTATCTGTCTCAATCAGTCAAGATGCACCATCTGCTAGTCACTCACCATCATCATCAAACATTCAATCTCCTTTGGTACAACAAGCCTCTGTAGTAGATAATTCTTTTGAAGTGAATCCTTTTGCTCCTATTGATGATTGATCCGTTCGGAAGTACGTATATGAAAATAATATCGGATACGCGGGAACTGACAAGCCAACCTTTTTGGGAAAAGGCCAACTTGCAAAACCCGTGAATACGATATGAGATACCGGGCAAGTGTTACCCGGGTCGTTTCCCGACGAGGTGTGAATCGAGGATTTCGTTTTCGGTTTGGAATTAAAGTGCTTGAAGGATGAAATTTTGATTTTTGTGTTTTTTAATTCTAATTGAGATATGAAAAGCAAATATACAAAGAAAATAAAGAAAAAATCAAGTTATGCTAAAAAACGCAAACCGGGAACTTAAAACGAGCTTTAAAAAGTGAAATATTCAAAAATTAACCCTACGGATGCAAATCTAATTTTCCTAAGTCCTAAATGATAAAAGAAAATTTTGAAAAAAAGGAATTATATTTTTTTGATTTTTATTCAATTTAATATGAATTAAAAACTGAATTTAAAAGAAAAATAAATTAAAAATACTAAATGAAAATGGAAAATTATGAAAAATTACAGGAAAGTGCTTAAAGATATTCTAGTCCTAGGAAAAATAAAATCACTAAGCCAGCTTATCCAGATAAGCTGGTAATAAGAAAATGTTGGCTGATAAGCAAATAAGGAAAAATGGGTTGAATAAAAAGGAGTGCAAAGATATAACTGAAAAAGACCCTAGGGCAGTTGGTGTTGTGTGTGGTGTGTGAAGGTGAGGTCTCAGGTTCGACCCCTGGACCTCACTTTTTTGAAAACTTTTAATTTTTCATTTTTCTTTTTACAAACCTATTAAGCACAAATGAATAAGCATTTTTATAACTACAACTATTATTAAAAACTTACAATAAGCTCAGAAATAAGCAAAGTAGACAGATCAGTAATGGATTAGGCATGACAAGCTAAGGCTAGGTACTAATAGGCTATTAAGCTAACTAAGCTTTATAAAGCAAACTAGAATAAGCTAAATTTACTGAAAACAATCTAAAATAAGCCAAACAACTCAAAATAAGCAGAACACATGAGGAAATAAGCACTTAAGAAGAACTGAGTATTAGGTTCTGTGGTGCAGACCTAAATCAGTCCAGAGGGCAATCTTTGGGCTTATTTATAAGCATTAAAATCGACCTCAACAACCACAAAAGCTGCAATTCCTAAAAGTTCATATATCTAAAAGCTCAAAAACAGAAAATTCATACTAAAAGGGCTTAAAAGAAGCTTAAAAATAAGCTGAGAACAAGTGAGTTAGGCCAAAGGTACACTGATGTGCAGGGCAAAACATATGCTACTGAGGCAGTTTCAAGCTTATTTTTGAGCTTCTTTATAAGATCCAAATACTACAAAAGATGAAAATCTATAAAGTTCATATAGCTAAAAACAGAAAATCAACTAAAAAGAGCTTAATCATGAGCTTTTACACTGACCTGGAAGGTGCTGCTCAGTTGAATGGCTACTGCAATACTAATTTCACTGAAATGGTTAAAAATCCTTCAAAACATATAGAAACAAGGCAGACTCTTCAAGTGTGGCTTAATGCAATATAATGTACATAAAAACACCAAAAACTAACAGGATCACTAATCAATTCATGGAAATTTAAACATGGGCAGTAAAGGGCAAAACTATGAACATTCTAACTCAAACTTGCTAATCCTTATAAATCACCTAAAAACTACTCAATTTCAGCTTCTAATGATCAAATTAAGTTTAACAAAAGTAACCAAAGTGACCAATGAACAGTACAATCTTATTTTGACCCATTTTGAGTCCTGACCCAAACAGTCCTTTGAAACTGATTAGGGAATTTAAAACTAGATAATTCCTGATTAAGCTATGTTTTCTAAAAACAGATGGTTTACCAACTAAATTAAAACCTAAAAAGCACTAAACAACCCCAATAAGCACTAGGATTAACGAAAATAAGCAGTTTGACTTTTTTGTTGACTTTTTGACCTTTGGAATTAAAAACTGAGTAAGCAAAAGGGAACTCACAATAAGCTAAAAGTAGCTTATATAAGCTTAATGAAACAGAGAAAAGAGCTTTTGAAGTTTAAGCAACAACTAATTCGGATTACTGAATTAAACTTGAACTTGAATTACAACTAAAATAGTACAAGGCTTTTGAAATTTAACTGAGACAGAAATTAAAGTTACAATAATATAAATTAAGCTGACCTTAAAACTTATCTAAATTCGACTAAAGAAACTATATTAAGCTACTCTACATTACACTACTCCTAACCAGTCTTCTGTATATGTGTGAGGAAGTGTTTTATATCTTCAAAAAGCTCCTCTGGTCTCTATGGGCAAATCCCACCCCTTGGATTAGCTTAAATCAATCTCAGCCTTCCATTTGAGTTTTGGCGGGGAACAATGGTTGGTGGATTTCCAACTTGGCATTGGTAGTTGTAGGGTATTCACAATGCATTAATCACTATTATGAGGCTTGTATGGATCGAATTGAAGAGGTTTTAGAGAGAGAAATGGGAGCCTTTAGTGAGAGAAAGTAACTAGTGATATATTAGATTGAAAAGGTCCAACCCTTCCCATGTGCGGGAAGGGGTATATATACTACTACATATTATGTCCCTAGTGGACTGTGGAGCGAGCTGACAGAGGGGAAAGCCCCGACCCACTCCACAATAGTAATTAATAACTAAACTACTAACAATATTACTGATAATATAGATAAGCCTACGAGCTATAGAAATGCTAATTAGATGCTCGGGGTGACCGAGCCTTCATCTGAATATTTATATTCCTAACAATCTCCCCCTAAGGGAGGTCACCCCGGAAATAATAATTTGAATTCTAGCATTCTTTCTTCTGAACTTGTCTTTATAGCTCGTAGTCTTTGATTCTTCAAAGTCTTTAGTCTATGTGCCTTCAGCAGTAATGATTAGATGACTGATTGATTGTCTTGGATGATCTTTGAGTATTCTTCGACTTTATCATCCAACATTTGTTTCCAAGTCATCTTTCAGCAGTATGTTTCCTTGTGATGTGATATTCTTCGAGCCGACATGCTCACACTGTTTGGTGTCATGATCTTTAGCATCAGAGTTAGCAGAAGCCGTGTTGAAGGTCTTTTAGGGTGATCATGACTTCTTTGATGATGATGTAGTGTGAACATGTGGTAGAGGATTGGCATCTTTTCTGCAACCAGCTACAACTGCAACCAGCTACAGCATTCCTCAGCTACAATCGCCAGATGTTCCTGCATACGACAGTTAGCAATAAAACGTCCGGTACTTACAAGTTTGGACTTCGAGATTGTTAACAGCATAGTGTGAAAACTCTCTCTAATCCTTACCAAGACCGTTCCTAATCGAAAACCCACAGAGGGCTTTTTAAGATCGAACCGTAGCACATCAACGATTAGGTGAGTCGCTGGAGATCACTCCACGACTGTAGACCGGTTGAAACCGCCGCGACCACTAAGCGTAATCCACGAGGAATTACCGAAGTGACCTGCATACAGGGCTGTTTGATGTTGACCCTGGCAGGAATTTCCATTCAATCATTGAGAATTACATTTGTAAATTCCCTCATAAATGTTCTGGCAAATTGCTAAGATCTGCGTAGGACTCTTAAGATTACAACTGGTGTCCTTAATGTTGAACACCAGTGTAGAAATAATTTGTGTCCCTATGAGATCTTATTATGCATCTCGTGGCTCTAGACTCTATTGTGCGTTTTGATTTGGTGATCGGAGGCTGGAGAGGACTGCCACCTTTTCAATATCATCTAACTCGGAGTGAGAGAGACGATAGTAATGTATTGAACTCCGTGACAATTGAAACAAGAATCCTTTGAGGGACCTTGAGTGGCTAGGGAGGGTTGTGCAGCGTATCACTGGGTCCATGATACTTTGTCTTCAATGCCAGCAATCAACTAAGTGATTCTGACAGCATATGTATTGACTCGGTTTCTGCCTAAGTTGTAAGGAGAGCTATTTCTTTTCACCCTTTCTCTTTACAATTCTTTTTCATTCTTCAACCCCTTCAGTGCTTACCGAGACTTCATAACTAACACCTTGTTGGGTTTGTTCCAGTGTTAGCTCCATCTCAGTCGGCACTATTCCCTTATGCACATTTCTCCTTTTTAATCATACCTAAGGACTTCTACACTAACTAGTGGATTGTCCCTGGGTAGATCCCTCCGGCTCTGGCGGGATCGTGGGAACTTGAGCCTAACCTAACCATCCTTATAACTCCATGCATTAATTAAAATGGTCGGTCTTTGGTATTCATCCACAATTGCCAAACCAAATCTTTGAAAAATCTCTCAAAGTGTTCATGATTCTGAAACACATTTTTGCAAACACTTGAGAGTTTTATATTTTTCAAATGCTCCCCCTCAACATGTGCTTGGTTGATTGTTTTATAAATTTGCACATGTTAGGTAGAGCTCGCACTTTTTGAATTGATCCACTTTCAGTGAACATGACCGATTCGAGACAAGCTTACATCACTGGTTAGACCAGCTTGAAATTATTACCCGTCCTGGTCAAGTCCATAGAAAGTTTCTCGAAATGGTACACTCTACTCAGATACATCTTTTTCGAGACACGCTTACATCACTGGTTAGACCAGCTTGAAATTATTACCCGGCCAAGGCGTATCCTTTCGATTGATGACAATTCAAGTTTCGTCAATTCTTAGGTGAAGTCTGAGCCTTGTTCTCACAAGATGCCATAATCCATTGTTTTGTAAAACCATTTGCTCCCCCTCAATATATGCATTGATATAAGAAAGATTTTCGTACATATGGAGGAGCTTGCTTTTATGACCAAAACATTTGCTCCCCCTCAATATGTGCCTTGATATGCAAAATGGTTTAGCACATACGGGAGAGCTTACATTAATTACCAAATCATCACATTTTATCAGAATTTCCTATTTAAATCACATTCTCTCCCCCGATCAAAAATTTCAAACCATTTGAGATTTGTGATCCCAATTGATTTAAATACGTTTAGAAAAATTCGGGAGAAAATGTGGTCAGGTTTAAATGTATTCTGATTTAGGAGCATACGATGCTCCCCCTGAAACAACGAGAGAGTGTCACTGCTGATGTTGCACAAATTTGGTAAGGTGTCAGAAATTTGAAAATTTAAGTCAATTGACCACCTTGTGTAACATCAAGACTCTCTTGAAGAATCAAACAAGATAAAGAGTCTGATGTAAAGAAGACTTCTCTTCTAATACACGAAATGACGCACTGAAACGTACATCAAGTCGGGAGAACATGGATATAAAGTAATCCATGCCCAGGTGAACATCACCCGGTTGGAGAAACAGCTGTCTTTTTGGCGACATGCTTTCCCCATTGTACAGTGCGGGTTGCAGTATGAAGTAACTGCAAGCCATTAAGACATGTTTTAACTGATTAGTATAACTTCTGCTCGAGCTTCATTTACGAATCCGTGCCATTGTTGAATGACATTTCTAGATACGTAAATGTTATCGATAAACAGAAGACATGCCTAGGTAGAACTATTTTTGGTATTTTCTGATTTTTCGATTTTTATGGTTTTTATAGGTTTTATATTTTTGTATTTTTCTTTTTGATTTAAGATATTTTACAACTATGTACAAGGATATAAGAAGACAATCCTTTACTCCTCCTTTTCTTCCTGAAGACACTTGAGGGTTTCAGGAGTCATGCTTTTCATGCCGAGGCGTGGGAGAATAAACTGAAACCTTTCTCTTGGGAGGGCCTTGGTGAAGATGTCAGCTAACTGAAACTCTGTCCTCACGAAGTACAGTTCCACAATTCCTTTTTCCACTTGTTCCCTGATAAAGTGATGCCTGATGTCGATGTGTTTTGACCTGGAGTGCTGAACATTGTTACAACAAAGAGCAATGGCGCTTTTGTTGTCACAATATAGGGGAATTTTGTTGTATGAGAATCCATAGTCCGAAAGCTGTGATCGCATCCAAAGGATTTGTGCACAGCAAGCAGACATAGCAATGTACTCAGCTTCAGTAGATGATATGGAAGTACTCATCTGCTTCTTAGAAGACCAACTAACCAACTTTTCCCCTAAAATTGAGCTCCTCCTGAAGTACTTCGACGAGTGTCTTGACATCCCGCATGATCAGCATCTGCGTATGCCGTTAACTCCATTGCAGTGTCCTTAGGATACCAGGGGACCCATATGAACTGTGCCTTGAAGATATCGGAAGATCCTTTTCACTGCTTCAACATGCTTCTTGGTTGGTCTGGATTGATACCGAGCACACATACACACAGCAAACAGAAGATCTGGTCTGCTAGCCGTGATGTACATCAAAGATCCAATCATGCTTCGATACTGTGTGATATCAACTGGAATCCCTGAAGGATCTTCATCCAGCTTCGTTCTATCAACCATGGGAGTGTCAACAGGTTCACTTGAATGGAATCCAAACTTTTTCAGGATTTCGTTGGCGTATTTGGATTGATTGATGAATATGCCTCCGGGACTTTGAGAAACTTGTAGTCCTAAGAAGAATGACATTTGTCCCATCATGGACATTTGGAATTTGGAATTCATCTCCTTTGAGAAACTATCACATTCACCAGGATCTGTTGAAGCAAAGATGATATCATCTACATATATCTGAACTAGCAGTAGATGGTTTCTTGACTTCCTGGTGAATAGTGTAGGATCAACAACGCCCTTGGAGAATCTGTTTGCTAGGAGGAACTTGGATAATGTATCGTACCATGCCCTTGGCGCCTGTTTTAGCCCATAAAGAGCCTTCTTCAAGCGGTAAACATGAGTAGGGTGTTCAGCATCCACGAATCCTTCAGGTTGACTCACGTAAACTTCTTCCTTTAAGTCACCATTCAAGAACGCCGTTTTGACATCCATCTGGTAGACTATCATATTACGACTAGCCGCATTAGCTAGGAAGATTCTTATAGCTTCAATTCTAGCGACCGGAGCAAACGATTCTTCAAAATCAATGCCCTCTTCTTGTCTAAACCCTTTACCAACTAGCCGTGCCTTGTTCTTTAAGACATCACCATACTCGTCAAGCTTCACTTTGAAGATCCACTTTAAAGCAATGATCATTGCACGCTCAGGAGGAGGCACTAATTCCCATACTTCAAGTCGATCAAATTCATGGATTTCATCCTGCATAGCCTGGAACCAGCAATCTTTAGTCATTGCTTCTTTGGCATCTTTTGGTTCAACTTTAGACAGTACGGAATTGAAGAAGCACCATAGTGCATCAGTGGCTAGTTGATTACGAGTGGATACTGGACGTGAGGGATTGCCTATGATGTTGTCGATTGGATGATCACTGGTCCATTTCCTGAGATGGTCGTGAGGTTGATGGTTGTGAACAGATGAAGCAGTGCTGTGATCTTCAAGTAAGGATGTGTCTGATGAATGTTCAGGAGCAAATATGTTTTCAAAAGGAGCCTCTTCAACAGGAGCAAAAGGATTAACTTCCAAAGAGTTATTATCTGAAGATTCTTGCATTACTGGAGAAGTTTGAGTGTTTGATGACGAAGGTGATTGACTGGCAGGAGGAGCATTGTGACTGACTGATACTGAAGCTGCAGGTCCTTCTGAATCTTGTGGGGCTTGAACCTCATCCATAGGAATTACAGCTGATTCACTCGGGATTGTTCCATTTGTTGGCTCAAAATATTCATCAAACATGGGATCGAATAACTTCTTCAACTCCTCACATGTAGGTGGCACATAAGAATCTGCAGGCGTGGATATTCTGTACAAGTCCTGAACTAATGGGTCCAGAAGACAAAAGGTGAAGATCGGGTCCAGAACTGATTTGTCCTGAAACAGGTAGCTCACTCAGCTCATCGAACGTAACATGAATGGTTTCCATGATTTTACGGGTCCTTTTATTGTAGATTCGATACCCTTTACTGTCAGGTGCGTATCCAACGAAAATACCTATATCTGCTTTAGCTCTTAACTTTCCCAAGTCTTGACTATCGTTAGTTGGATAGCAAAGAGCACCAAACACACGCAGAAAGGAAAGATCTGGTTTCTTGTTATGAATTAACTCGAAGGGAGTCTTCTCATGAACCGGATGAATTAGGGATCGGTTTTGAGTGTAACATGCTGTTGCAATAGCTTCTGCCCAGAGAAACATCGGTGTCTTTGAAAATATAAGCATGGTTCTTGCAGCCTCCACCAGAGTACGGTTCCTTCGTTCAACCACCCCGTTCTGTTGAGGCGTGCGAGGGATACTTTTCTGATGCGTGATGCCAATACTTTCATAGAAATTACGGAGTTGTTGGTTAACAAACTCAGTACCGTTATCTGTGCGAATGATTCTGACAGTTTTATCTAGCCTTACTTGCAGCTTTTTTATCAGTTTAATGATAACCTCTGGAGTTTCGTCCTTGGTTCTCAAAAACTTTACCCATGTGAACCGAGAATAATCATCTACTATCACCAGAACATACTTCTTTCCATTTATGGTTTGTATTCTCATTGGACCGCACAAGTCCATGTGGAGGGTGTGAAGAACTTCCAAGTTGGTGTTGACGGTTTTAGGCTTGTGGGTTTGTTTCTTGCTTTTACCCAGTTGACATGCAGAGCAGAGATGATCTTTCTCATATTTCAGTCTGGGCATCCCTCTAACAAGATCTTTACGGGAAAGATTATTTATGGTACCGAAGTTCAAGTGGTTCAAACGACGATGCCACAGCCATGATTTTGTTTTAGAGGCTTTAGAAAGCAAGCATATTGGAGAGGACTTCAACATTTCTTCAATTGAGATGGTGTATAGATTGGTGCCCCGACTGCCCTTGAGGAGATCTAAACCATCCAATTCTCTGACGAAACATGTATGCTTTCTGAAAGCCACTTCCAGATCTGAATCACAAAATTGACCCACAGAAAACAGATTGTGTCCTAGTCCTTCCACATAATATACCCTTGAGATTACACTATTACCAAACACATAATCTCCATAACCCATAATAGCACCAAAGTGGTCGTTCCCAAATCTAACTGTCCCGATAAACTTTTTCACGAAGTTCTTGAGCCGTGAGCGATCTCCAGTCATATGTTTTGAGCAGCCTGAGTCCAAATACCACAGGACGATTTGTACGACCTGCGTTTGAAACCAGACAACAATGGATAATTGAAAAATGTGGATCCCCAAGTGCAATTGGGGTCCATTTGGTCAGCACACACATATTCAGGAACCACAGATTTCACAGATGCTACTATCTTTACTGTGGAGACAGAACTTGAGACAGGACAAGACCAAGATGGAAGGCATTGTGATTCTAAAGGCAAGATTCTACCAGTTGGTCTCCATTCCTTATTCTTCACAATTTTATGCATATTCATTTTAGGTAATGGTCTCTGTTTTCCTAAATTGAATTTCCTTCCAGTGGGTCTCCATTCCTTAACTTTTACAATTTTATGCTTATTCATTTTAGGTAACGTGCACTGTTTTCCTAAATTGAATTTCCTTCCAGTGGGTCTCCATTGATAGCCTACGCTAGCAAATGTTTTTCCTGTAGCTTTCCAAACCTTTTTGCATGCTTCAGATATCCTACCATTCTTAACATGGGATGATGCAGAAGACATCAGGAAAGACACAACACATTCATCATGATTAGCAGAAATTAAACAATTGTCGCAAGTTTTACAGATAGCATTAGAATTCGAATTAATTACAGTACTTTTGATACTAGAATCAACACGATTCATCCTACTCATTGTAAACTTATTGTTCCTAGGTTGGGCTTCTACATTCTTCAAGTGATCATTCTTAGCTGGCGCAGTCATATCCTTTCTTTCATTTCCTCTAGACCTTGACCCGCTAGCTTGGGTGTCACTTTTTACTCCTGTAGAAGCATCGAAGGTAACATTAGTTTGTTTTTCTGTCACATGCCTTCCTGATAATGATGTGTTGGGTTCTGATGTTTTGGGTGGTAGGTCAAAGGCTACATACTTGTTCACAACATTGGATGATGATGCAACAAATCTATCTCTATGGCCTCTAAACTTAGGAATTGAGCCTATGGCATATTCTAAGTTTTCCTGAATCCTTTTCGTGAGTTTGCATGCATAGACAACTGCTTGATCAAGTGGCTTATCATTCCTATCCTCTTCAACTACCTCACGAAGTGTGTCAAGACCTTCTCTAAGATGATCTAGATATGTTTGATGGGCAAGGCTGTTATTTCTAAGCTTAAACGGAATACGCCCAACATCAACATCATACTTTTTACAATCAGTAGCCTTTGGTGTATCACAATTACAAGTGGTGCATGGCATTTTACCTTTCACCCGAGCCTTAATGATTCTCAATTTCATTTGTCAAAGAGGTTATTTGATCATTATGATTGCTTCTTGTAACTTTAATAGAATCATATAACTCTTTGAAATGTTGTTTAACCTTTGAATTTTCTTCTCGATAACACTCATTTTCATAATGTAACTTATTTATGGTGTTTTGATATTGAAAATTCTGAGAGTCTGAAGACGAAGGTTTATTGGTGCCATATACTTCACACTTGTTGGATTTCAATTGGGCAATTTGGGCCCTCAGCAGTCGAATCGTGTTCGTGTGAGCTTGAATTGTCTCATCTCGTTTGCTTAATTCAAAATAAGTATCAAACTCAGGAGCATCCGAGGATGTCTTGACATTTGATATTTTGCATTTTTCTTCTAAGTGCTGATGTTTGAGTTGCAAATTCAGATAATCAACTTCTAGTTTTGAAAAACGTTTAACCATGTTATCATGGTCATCATTTTGAATTTTTTTAAGCAATTTCAAATTCTCCCCCTCAAGCTCAACAACACGATTCTGGGTGACATTTAACGCAATAGCATACTCATTAAATTGACAAGCAGACAATGCAGAATCAGTGACAGTGTAAAATACATCTTGTGCAATACATTTAGCAATCAAGTTGTCATTAGTGATGAGTATGTTTTTTCTTTCAATCTCACGACTCTTAAGTTCTATTGCATATTCATTCACCTCATTTTCCATGTCTTTAAACACTACTTCCATTTCTTTTATTTCGGCTTTAAGGGCAGTTTGCAACCCTTCAAAATGTTCTTTAAGTAGTTTAAAGAATGGCATGACCTCAGTTAAGTAACACCTTTTTGCATGTTCAAAACACCTTTCCCCCTCAGTAATGCCGGTTGGTGTGATTCTCTTCTTACATGTTTTATCAAAATCAGCAAACAGTTGCCAAAGCACATATAAGCTAATAAAGGTTTTGCATTCAGTGGAAAGAGACAAAGGCACCAGATTCCTAGGTGTATTGGGAGGATACACCGTTATGGACGCAACTTTTCGAATGAGGGGGGTGTTGGCCTTAAGTTTATCTTCCTTAAGTTTTTCACTATCTTGTTTCCAAAATATCTGTTCAGGTGTTAACTTCTTTTGAGGAGCAAACACAGTCAAACGATTTTCCTCATAATAATCATGGGGTTTGATTATTATTCGTCTGGCTATGCACTCGGGATCCCTCATTTTCTCATTCATTTTTTCTTTCGTTTTATCACTTAACTCATCCTCTTCATCAGTGTAGATATGCTCAGGTTGGTCATGAATAGGCTTAATCATCACATTACCATCATATAGGGCTGGTTGAAGTACTTGCATACCCCTAAGGATGGTTGACTTTGGTTCACCTATCATGATTTTACTATGCTTATCACTCAACTTTCTGTGCTTATGAATCATTTGAGCAGTTTGTATGGTTTGATTTTGTGTGTACAACTTATCTTCAAGCTTATTTTTTAACGTCTTGAGTTTAGAGAAATCATTTAAAAGAGTTGTTTCTTTTTGTTTGAATTCTTGCTTAAGTGTTGTTACACACTTTTGAGCTTCCTGTTTTTGTTTGACAGACTGTTCTAGCTGACTTTTCAAAGAACTTAACTCTAATTGTAATGTTTCTTCTCGCACTCTAGACTCTTTAATAAGTGTACTCATTTGACCTTCTAATTTCTGCTCACGATCATTAAGCTCAAACTTAGCACGCTGTTCATACATAGCAACTTGTTCTTTATAGATGTTAAGTCTAGTGATCAAGTTATTATCAGGGACAGGCAATTGGTTCTCATGGTACACACATGCATTATCTACATTACTCGCATTATCTAAGGCACATACATTACTCATAGCACACACATCATTATTGACAAAGGATTCACCATTTGGTACATCACGCGAGTTGTTGCTATTCAAATACTGTTCATATGAGACAATTATTGCTATTTTCCATATCAACATCACTTGAGTCAGAAACAACTGCCTGATGTACTTCTTCGGGAATCTGATGTCCCTCGACAATATTATATGTGTCATAAATTTTTAGTACCTCAGATATCACGGATGCATTAGAAGGACCAGCTTGACGAGATGAGGCCAGGGAAGACAAGTTAGCCATGAAGATTGTTTGAGCCGTAGGTTCATCATCTACATCAGAGTCAAATGCATCACAGTCATCTGCCTTGAAGATGTTAGGATCATTGAGTGCTAGATCCTGAACAGGTTTCTCATCCACATCTTCATCAAAAGTATTTCCTCCATCACCTGCCAGGAACAATAACTCTTCCTCATCCAATACAGCTCCATTTTCTTGAGCTTGCATTAACAGCATCTTGTCTTTGAAGTAATCTGAGTTCTGAGGACGTTTAGGTTGATTGCAGTTTCTAGCAATATGTCCAAGCCCCCCACAATTATAACACTTGATCTGTTTCCCTTGCCCTGATTGGCATTCCCTGCTCTATTCTGCCCATAACCTCGACCCATGTTTCTACCAGCTCTCCCTTGCACATTCTGAACCACAATTTTCCCATCCTCCACCATTGCTAGATTGCGCGGGTTGGAAGAATTCCTTAACTGATTGTTGGTCTGAGGGAGTGATGCTTGAAACTGTTGAACCAGTAGAGATACTTGATTGGTGAGGTTGTCAATCATTTTGTCGGTCTGAGAGTAGCCTGAGTCAAGTTGTGAACTCATAGCAGGTATTTGTGAGTGAAGTTGGTGATAGCTTGGATTGGATGATGATTGGATTGTTGGTTGTACATTTGTCATGAAGGCCAGTGGATCATTTGTAGTTGAAGGATTCAACTTTTCTCTCAACACCCGATCATAGGCAGCATGCTTCTCATGTTGTTGCAGGTAAGCATACAGCTGTTCATAGTTAGTCTCCCTTAAACCTTTGTTGAGTTTGACGGCAGTAACAAATCTGTCCCATTCCGGAGTCATGTTGTTCACAAACTTTGAGTTAAGTTGGATATTGGGCATAGTCATTCTGATCATCCTCATATCATTCACCAACTTATGAAATCTCACATAGTAATCTGTGATATTTTCTCCTGGGTTCATTTTGAAATGCTCGAACTCATCATACAGCTGTGACTCACGATCTTCCTTTGTGAGTTCTGACCCTGCTAGCAGCATCTTAACGTTGTCCCACACAGCTTTGGCTTCAGTGTTGAAATTGATGAGCTTGTACACATCCTTTGGAAGACCTTGAATAACTATGTTGGAGGCTCTAATATCGGCATCATACCTCTTCTTTTCTTCTTCATTAAGATCATTGTAGTTCCTAGGTCTGTCGATGCCCCAAGTTACTGTTCCATCTTCACCAGTTGTAACCACGTCTCTGGTGGTACCCATCTGATAAGGTCCTTCGTCAATTGACTTAAGAATGTTAACACCATTATCTTTTGCCAAGCAGTAAAGTCTAATTCGTTGTGCCCAAGACTCATAATCCGTCCTATCTAGCATAGGTGGGAGAAGTGTCAGATCCTGCTGCTTGAATATCATCTGATGATGTACTTGATGTGGTAGCCATAGTAACTACGGGATTTTACTGATCTTGTGATTTAACCGAGAAATCGAATCTTTCGCGGGAATTTCTAAAATCACCAAGACACAAACCGCATACAAGTCTGAGAGACAAAACCGAGTAGATACAACGAGTAGATTCCACAGAGACAAACCGAGTCTATACAAAACCGAGTCTACACTAACCGAGTACACAGCTGGGACAAACCGAGTAGGTACAAACCGAGTAAAATCCTTAGAGACAAACCGAGTCTACGTAGCTGGGACAAACCGAGTAGACACACAAAACCGAGTAAATTTACACAAACCGAGTAAATTCTTAGAGACAAACCGAGTCTACACAAACCGAGACAAACCGAGTCTACGTAGCTGGGACAAACCGAGTAGACACACAAACCGAGTAAATTTACACAAACCGAGTAAATTCTTAGAGACAAACCGAGTCTACACAAACCGAGACAAACCGAGTCTACGTAGCTGGGACAAACCGAGTAGACACACAAACCGAGTAAATTTACACAAACAGAGTAAATTCTTAGAGACAAACCGAGTCTACACAAACCGAGTATGCACAGCAGGGACAAACCGAGTATGCGCAGCAGGGACAAACCGAGTAGACACAAACTCCCAGGCACGTCACTTTCACTGCCTTTTGTCCTTTAGCCTAAACGAGTAAAAGGACAAACCGTGTCCAAGAATTGACACAAACCGAGTCCAATAATCGACCAAACTAGACAAACCGCTGCCAAGAACACTTCAACTACTACCCACGAATTTTCTCAAAATCACCACACCGTACTTAGATCTGTGAATCCAAACACTAAATACCACTCTAATACTATTCTTAAGCTAGAAAGTACAAAGAAAACCAACTTCTAATCACTAAACAAAGTACAAAGATGAAATTTATGCTACTTAAACAAACCGAACTAAAAACTTAAAAACTACAAATCTAACCAAGAAAAAGCCTAAAGAACTACACAAATACAAGATAAAACAACCTCTAATCACTAAACAAAGCACAAAATGATATGTATGCTACTAATCAAGCCGAACAAAGAAAACCTTGAAAACTCCAAATCGACCAAAAGTAAAAACACCTCACAAACTACACAAATCCGTGAATACCAACTCTCATGGACCTAACCATGGCTCTTGATACCAATTGTAGGGTATTCACAATGCATTAATCACTATTATGAGGCTTGTATGGATCGAATTGAAGAGGTTTTAGAGAGAGAAATGGGAGCCTTTAGTGAGAGAAAGTAACTAGTGATATATTAGATTGAAAAGGTCCAACCCTTCCCATGTGCGGGAAGGGGTATATTATACTACTACATATTATGTCCCTAGTGGACTGTGGAGCGAGCTGACAGAGGGGAAAGCCCCGACCCACTCCACAATAGTAATTAATAACTAAACTACTAACAATATTACTGATAATATAGATAAGCCTACGAGCTATAGAAATGCTAATTAGATGCTCGGGGTGACCGAGCCTTCATCTGAATATTTATATTCCTAACAGTAGTGGAAATGAGTTGACTTTGCGCATGAGAGGGGGAAGGTGGCTGTGGCAGAGGAGACAAGGATGTCTGGGGACATGGCTGTCTGGGATTGCTTTTCTGGGGAAAGGGGAAAGCGGGAAAAGGAGAAAGGTGGGAGGGTTGACCTTTTTTGACCCCGTATTAGCTAAAGGGGTACGGGTTGGGTTAAGGGTTGGATAATGGGATTGGGCTGGGATTATTGGTTGGGCCAGGAAATTGGGATTTGGTTTTATTTTTAGGTTTTAGGTTTAGGGTAAATTAGGTTTAGGGTAAATTAAGTGTAGGGTAAAAAGGTGAGGGTAATTAGGTGAAATGTGATTTTTGGTTTTGGGTTCGTTTTTCCAAGCTCATTCCAAGGCTAAATCCCGGAGTTGACTTTGACTCTTCTTTTCTTCATTAAATGCTCAAATGGTGTCGATTCGATCCGGCAATGTCCGTTTTTTCTCTTTTTCCTATCCAAGCTCGGTTTTGTCCGTTTTTGCCCTGTTTTCAATCATTTTGTACCTGAAAAACATAAAAACACACTCCAAGGATATTTGCAATATAAATTGGTATATTTGGTTGTTTTTAGCATTTTTTATGTATTATATGGGCATAAAATGATGAGTAAATAGGCACTCATCATCCCCCCACACTATCAATTGCTAGTCCCTAGCAATCCGATCATATAAAGTAATGAAAGGATCAAAAGAATACCAAGCGTACCCCGTTTCGACTTTTTATTTGATGCAAGAAATTTAAATTAGAACAAAAATAGATAACATGCTTGATTTTCAAAAATGGTATCATGGAACGGGATTCACACAAAATGGGTGTCTCCAGGGAATTGTAATCGTCATCCTCTTTTTTATACTCCCAACTAAGCTTAAACTCAATGTGCAAAATGTTTTTGTAAAATGCTAACACTACTTATACTAATAATCTATGTAAGCCAAAACTTAACTTTTCACTCCCACAATTATTCAAGTTAAGTGAGTCTGCTCATTATCAAAATTTTGACCTGAAAAATGACATTTATTATGCTATGTTACTTGTTTAAGTCAAATACTAATTTAACGGGAACCTCGAAAATCTAAGGATTGAAAAGGGCCTTTTCTATGTAGCGACTTTCTTCTCGGCACATCCCAAACCAGTTGGTTTTAGGTGACCAGGCTTTTGACACCCCACAGAGAATAGTACCGGAATCAGCGGGATTTTGATTTCAAAGATTTTGGATATTCCCACTAAGTTAGTATTAAATACTTAAATAAATAGCAACAAACGATTATTTAGAGATTAGAGACTCAAAGGTGAGATCACTCCATGTAACGGCTTTCTTCTCGGCATCTCCCAAACCAGTTGGTTTTAGGTGACCAGGCTTTTGACACCTCACAGAGAATAGTACCGGAGCTTTCGGGGTCTTTGAAATCAACAATCTACCAAATTACCGTTTAACCTTTATGACAAAAATGACGAATACTAGTTCAACTTCCGATATAAATTTAAGAAAAAACAAGTTTCCTACATTTATTAACCAAAATATACATCTTTACTTTTGCAACATCATGACTTATTTCATTTTGCAATACCATTCTATTTTCTTATTTTGCAATATCATTCCATTTTTCCATTTTTTTTTTTTCATTTTTTCATCTTTATTTTTTATTGTTATTATTTTTTTTATTCTTTTTATATATATATATATGCTTTCTCAAAAATTTAAATAAAAAGTTGAACTCGGACTCTATATCAAAATTGTATAAAAATTTTGTTTTGCATAACACAACGATTTTAACGTTCAAAAGTTTGAAAACCGCACATATTTTAGTCAGATTAAGAGCTTCTGGGAAGAAAAGCTATAGATTACTTATATAAGCTCTAAAGAGAACCAACTACTCTACGCTTAGCATTTTTATTTGCACAAATCGTAAAACTTTAGTCTAATCGTTAAGGAAGCAGCCAGGTCAACACTCTGGCAGAGTCGGGATTCCCTTTGTTCTAACCTAATCAAGACTAAACATTTTTTTTATGTGCAAAGCACTTCTTTTTCATGCAATTTCTTATTTAAAAAAGAAAAAAAAAATTAAAATTTTTGGTCAAAACGGGGGTACTAGGGCACTAGAAGGTACACATGTGATCAAATTCGCTAGAATTCCCACCCACACTTAGAATTGAATATTGCCCTCAATATTCAAAGTACCGCTATTATGCCGACACTTAGAACGTAAAAAGGTAATACTACTAGCCAAGTGTGGGAACGAAATCTTTTTTCACAAAAAGGAATTTAAAAGATATCCCTAGATAATCGTTAGCAAAAAGATCGGATATTGGGCGGCTGGATTGAAAACAGGCGCATCAATCATCACGATCAAAGGGAAACCTGAAAATAAGAGCAAACACACAAAATCAAAGCACAGTAGAGGAATTCCCCCACACTTAGTGTCAGAAAATAGAAAGAAGTCAGAAACATGAGTTGTCACCCATGAAGTGCTAATGTTTTTGTTAACCGAGTCACTAGCTTGACTCGACCCCGAATTCATTGGTCCATGGGGAAGCAAGTGGAAGAGAAAATCTTCATCGGACTTTCATTCAAGATATTTGGATAATCATTGAATTTTAATGAAAGTTCCACACCGATGAGATACATCCGGCTCAAAAGAATGATAAATGGAGATGTCGGGGTCAAAAATGGTGTCTTCACTCCCAAAGGAGTAAAGGAAAGTACAAGTCACCGTATAGGTGAAGAAAGGTAGAAAAACTCGAACGACATATGTGAATTCAATATAATGGCGATCCTCAAAGGGAAATGTCACATATGTCGGAGAAAGAATGTCCTTTTGAATCTCGGGATTAAGAATTGAGGTCATATCATCAAGTTTAGGAATAATAGAGTCCTTGACCTCATCGTTCTCTAACACTTCATCAAAAAGAGGATTTACGTTGCTAGAAAAGTACTCGTCATCAAATTCAAAAAGAGAGTTTGAATAGACTTTGATACTTTCATTTGGAACGTCCTCATCTGAAAGTGATTCGTCATCACTAGAGGAAAAATCATCATTGGATTTGAAAAGAGGGTTAGAGAAAATCCCAGAAGAATCTCCTGCAGTGTCAAGAGGATAATCACTACGAAAAGTCCCATCACATTCACTGTCGGATATATCCTCAGACTCACTTGGGATTGGGAAAAGGTTCTCAACACTAGACTTTATGAATTCGTTCGATTCCTTTTCAGGAATAGTGCTAAGATGCTCATCCCCCATAATGAGAGAGTCCTCGGAGTCCATAGTCGGTAAGATGTTTGCAATAGACTTAGAGGGTTGAGAAATGGTATCATTCAAAGGAATAGCACTCTCCTTGTCGTCGTCCTCCTCCTCATTTTTGCTAGCATAAATGGCTTTTATACGTTCCATTTGCTCTTCTGCTAGCAATTCTGCAATACTCTTGTCTTCCTGCTTTTTCTGGACGGGTGTGATTGCAGCTGACGAATTCTCATAATATTCCTTCATTTGAATAGTATCCTCATCATCTTCATCGAGAATGGAAGCCGTGAGAAATTTGGAACGCCTTTCCGCAGCTCGTTCTTCGGCTAGTAATTCTCCCATAGATTTTTCATGAGGATGAATGATGGAATACTGTGGGGGTTGGAAATTGTCAAAACCGGAAGTACTATTCCAAGGATTAGGTTCTTGATTCCACGGTTGACATTGATAATCGTCATGAGGACCCCCACAATTTGCACAAGGAACATTTGGTGCATTTTGAAACGATGTATCATTGAAATTTTGATAGCACGGTTCTTGCTCAAATGAATTCTGAGGAGGGTGGTTGAAATCGTTTTGAAAATTTGGATAAGTGAATGTATTTCCGATTTCAGAAGTGCAACATATACAAAGTCCATGAGTAAACCCACATTCTTTGCAAAAACACCGTTCACAAAGTGAATTATCTCCCAACGGATCTTTACAATTAAAGCAATTTTGCTGATCGAATGAAGACAGCTGGGATTGTGGAGGGTAGTCGGAAAAACCTTGAGAATTATTGAAAGAATTTGGATTTGGATTAATGAATGATTCGCACCAATTACAAAATCCATTTCTACAATTACCTCCACACCGCTCACACAAACACTTGTAACAACGATGATCATCACCCACTGGACTCTTGCAATGAAAACAGTGATAGTCGAGTGACGACATAAGAATTAAACATTGAAGAGGGATAAGAAGATAGAATTAAATGGTTTAAGAGGATAAAGAAGAAAAATAAAAGAAAACATTTTTGGGGTTGTTTTTTTTTTTTTTTTTTTTTTTTTTTTTTTTTTTTTTTTTTTTTCCAAACACTTTATATAAAGTGTTTGTGATTTTTCAAAAATTTTTGGTTTTTATAAGAAAATATATACAAAATAAAAAAGATAAATTCATGAGGAAGGATCTTCAAGTCACTAATCGTTAAAACCTTAACGATATTGTCGCAACACAACCTCCCCGGCAGCGGCGCCAAAAACTGATTCGTTCGGAAGTACGTATATGAAAATAATATCGGATATGCGGGAATTGACAAGCCAACCTTTTTGGGAAAAGGCCAACTTGCAAAACCCGTGAATACGATATGAGATACCGGGCAAGTGTTACCCGGGTCGTTTCCCGACGAGGTGTGAATCGAGGATTTCGTTTTCGGTTTGGAATTAAAGTGCTCGAAGGAAGAAATTTTGATTTTTGTGTTTTTTAATTCTAATTGAGATATGAAAAGCAAGTATACAAAGAAAATAAAGAAAAAATCAAGTTACGCTAAAAAAAGGCAAACCGGGAACTTAAAACGAGCTTTAAAAAGTGAAATCTTCAAAAATTAACCCTACGGATGCAAATCTAATTTTTCTAAGTCCTAAATGATAAAAGCAAATTTTGGAAAAAAAAGAATTATATTTTTTTGATTTTTATTTAATTTAATATGAATTAAAAACTGAATTTAAAAGAAAAATAAATTAAAAATACTAAATGAAAATGGAAAATTATGAAAAATTACAGGAAAGTGCTTAAAGATATTCTATTCCTAGGAAAAATAAAATCACTGAGCCAGCTTATCCAGATAAGCTGGTAATAAGCAAATGTTGGCTGATAAGCAAATGAGGAAAAATGGGTTAAATAAAAAGGAGTGCAAACATATAACTGAAAAAGACCCTAGGGCAGTTGGTGTTGTGTGTGGTGTGTGAAGGTGAGGTCTCAGGTTCGACCCCTGGACCTCACTTTTTTGAAAACTATTTTTTTTTTCATTTTTCTTTTTACAAACCTATTAAGCACAAATGAATAAGCATTTTTATAACTACAACTATTATTAAAAACTTACAATAAGCTCAGAAACAAGCAAAGTAGACAGATCAGTAATGGATTAGGCATGACAAGCTAAGGCTAGGTACTAATAAGCTAACTAAGCTTTATAAAGCAAACTAGAATAAGCTAAATTTACTGAAAACAATCTAAAATAAGCCAAACAACTCAAAATAAGCAGAACACATGAGGAAATAAGCACTTAAGAATAACTGAGTATTAGGTTTTGTGGTGCAGACCTAAATCAGTCCAGAGGGCAATCTTTGGGCTTATTTATAAGCATTAAAATCGACCTCAACAACCACAAAAGCTGCAATTCCTAAAAGTTCATATATCTAAAAGCTCAAAAACAGAAAATTCATACTAAAAGGGCTTAAAAGAAGCTTAAAAATAAGCTGAGAACAAGTGAGTTAGGCCAAAGGTACACTGATGTGCAGGGCAAAACATATGCTACTAAGGCAGTTTCAAGCTTATTTTTGAGCTTCTTTATAAGATCCAAATACTACAAAAGATGAAAATCTATAAAGTTCATATAGCTAAAAACTTAAAAACAGAAAATCAACTAAAAAGAGCTTAATCATGAGCTTTTACACTGACCTGGAAGGTGCTGCTCAGTTGAATGGCTACTGCAATACTAATTTCACTGAAATGGTTAAAAATCCTTCAAAACATATAGAAACAAGGCAGACTCTTCAAGTGTGGCTTAATGCAATATAATGTACATAAAAACACCAAAAACTAACAGGATCACTAATCAATTCATGGAAATTTAAACATGGGCAGTAAAGGGCAAAACTATGAACATTCTAACTCAAACTTGCTAATCCTTATAAATCACCTAAAAACTACTCAATTTCAGCTTCTAATGATCAAATTAAGTTTAACAAAAGTAACCAAAGTGACCAATGAACAGTACAATCTTATTTTGACCCATTTTGAGTCCTGACCCAAACAGTCCTTTGAAACTGATTAGGGAATTTAAAACTAGATAATTCCTGATTAAGCTATGTTTTCTAAAAACAGATGGTTTACCAACTAAATTAAAACCTAAAAAGCACTAAACAACCCCAATAAGCACTAGGATTAATGCAAATAAGCAGTTTGACTTTTTTGTTGACTTTTTAACCTTTGGAATTAAAAACTGAGTAAGCAAAAGGGAACTCACAATAAGCTAAAAGTAGCTTATATAAGCTTAATGAAACAGAGAAAAGAGCTTTTGAAGTTTAAGCAACAACTAATTCGGATTACTGAATTAAACTTGAACTTGAATTACAACTAAAATAGTACAAGGCTTTTGAAATTTAACTGAGACAGAAATTAAAGTTACAATAATATAAAATTAAGCTGACCTTAAAACTTATCTAAATTCGACTAAAGAAACTATATTAAGCTACTCTACATTACACTACTCCTAACCAGTCTTCTGTATATGTGTGAGGAAGTGTTTTATATCTTCAAAAAGCTCCTCTGGTCTCTATGGGCAAATCCCACCCCTTGGATTAGCTTAAATCAATCTCAGCCTTCCATTTGAGTTTTGGCGGGAACAATGGTTGGTGGATTTCCAACTTGGCATTGGTAGTGGAAATGAGTTGACTTTGTGCATGGGAGGGGGAAGGTGGCTTTGGCAGAGGAGACAAGGATTTCTGGGGACATGGTTGTCTGGGATTGCTTTTCTGGGGAAAGGGGAAAGAGGGAAAAGGAGAAAGGTGGGAGCGTTGACCTTTTTTGACCCCGTATTAGCTAAAGGGGTACGGGTTGGGTTAAGGGTTGGATAATGGGATTGGGCTGGGATTATTGGTTGGGCCAGGATATTGGGATTTGGTTTTATTTTTAGGTTTTAGGTTTAGGGTAAATTAGGTTTAGGGTAAATTAAGTGTAGGGTAAAAAGGTGAGGGTAATTAGGTGAAATGTGATTTTTGGTTTTGGGTTCGTTTTTCCAAGCTCATTCCAAGGCTAAATCCCGGGGTTGACTTTGACTCTTCTTTTCTTCATTAAATGCTCAAATGGTGTCGAGTCGATTCGGCAATGTCCGTTTTTGCTCTTTTTCCCATCCAAGCTCGGTTTTGTCCCTTTTTGCCCTGTTTTCAATCCTTTTGTACCTGAAATACATAAAAACACACTCCAAGGATATTTGCATTATAAATTGGTATATTTGGCAATTTTTAGCATTTTTATGTATTATATGGGCATAAAATGATGAATAAATAGGCACTCATCAATGATGTTCCATTCGAGAATATCTTTGCTCCTGAATCTTCTACAGAGACATCTTCTTCAGGGGATCTCAACACGGCAACATCAGTTCACTACCCTCAACCACATGATCATCTCAGAAAATGGACCAATGGTCATCCGATTGACAACATCATTGGAAATCCTTCTCGTCCGGTATCCACACGTAAGCAACTTGCCACTGATGCATTGTGGTGTTTCTTTAATTCCGTACTATCCAAAGTCGAACCCAAGGACTTCAAAGATGCTTTGTCCAAAGACTACTGGTTCACGGCAATGCAAGAAGAAATTCATGAGTTTGATCGACTTGAAGTATGGGAATTAGTGCCTCCTCCAGATTGTGCA
This sequence comes from Artemisia tridentata subsp. tridentata, assembly GCA_021014915.2. Classification (NCBI taxonomy): domain Eukaryota; kingdom Viridiplantae; phylum Streptophyta; class Magnoliopsida; order Asterales; family Asteraceae; genus Artemisia; species Artemisia tridentata. The sequence goes on from CP139507.1 coordinate 403,759,708, forward strand.
ATGATTATTGCTCTAAAGTGGATCTTCAAAGTGAAACTCGATGAGCATGGTGATGTTCTGAAAAATAAGGCACGACTTGTTGCAAAGGGATATCGACAAGAAGAGGGCATAGACTTCGAAGAATCATTTGCGCCGGTTGCTTGAATTGAAGTCATCAGAATCTTTCTAGCTAATGCTGCCAGTCAGAATATGACAGTCTATCAAATGGATGTCAAGACAGCATTCTTAAATGGTGATTTAAAAGAGGAAGTCTATGTCAGTCAACCTGAAGGATTTGTGGACCCTGATCGTCCTAATCATGTCTATCGCTTGAAGAAGGCCCTCTACGGCTTAAAGCAGGCACCTAGGGCATGGTATGACACATTGTCTAAGTTTCTTCTGGCAAACAGATTCTCTAAAGGTGTTGTTGATCCTACACTATTCACTAGGAAAACGGGCAAGCATCTACTTCACGTTCAGATCTACGTAGATGACATTATCTTTGCCTCCTCTGATCCTAGTGAATGTGATCGGTTTTCTAAAGAGATGAGTTCTAAGTTCTTAAAGTCCCGGAGGCATCTTCATTAATCAATCCAAGTACGCAAATGAAATATTGAAGAAATTTGGATTTGATTCAAGTGATCCTGTTGACACTCCTATGGTTGAGAGATCGAAGCTGGATGAAGACCTCTCTGGGATCCCGGTTGATCAAACTAAGTTTCGAAGCATGATTGGATCCCTAATGTATCTCACCGCTAGTAGGCCATATCTCCTGTTCGCAGTATGCATGTGTGCTCGGTACCAGTCCAAGCCTACCAAGAAGCATCTGGAAGCAGTAAAACGGGTCTTCAGATATCTTCAAGGAACTATTCACATGGGTCTCTGGTATCCTAAGGATACAGCCATGGAACTCATAGCCTATGCAGATGCAGACCATGCGGGGTGTCAAGATACTCGTCAGAGTACGTCAGGAGGTGCTCAGTTTTTGGGGGAAAATCTAGTAAGCTGGTCATCGAAGAGGCAAATGAGTACGTCTATATCTTCTACAGAGGTTGAATACATTGCCATGTCCGCGTGCTGTGCTCAAATCCTATGGATGAGATCCCAACTATCGGACTATGGCTTTGCATACAACAAGATTCCTCTGTATTGTGATAACAAAAGTGCTATTGCTTTTTGCTGCAACAATGTCCAACACTCCCGATCAAAGCACATCGATATCCAACATCACTTCATAAGGGAACAGGTTGAAAAAGGGATTGTTGAACTTTACTTCGTGAGGACAGAGTTTCAGTTGGCTGATATCTTCACTAAGGGGTCAAAATGAGAAGCCATGAAGAAACAAAGGGGTCAAAATGAGAAGCCATGAAGAAACATGAGACGAACAAGAAGACGTACATTATAAGTTGATATTAGTGATCACTTCCTCTACGAGTCTAAGGTAAATGGCTTTCGAAAAAGCATATGTGTTTGCGAAGGTCGGGGAGAGCTTGGATTCATTACTTCATGATGAGGTTATTTTTTACTGCAAAATGGTGATCGAAGTGTCCTTGATATGCATATATTTTTATACTCCTCTTTCCTCCTAAAAGTCAAATTCTATTGCAAACCTAAGATAATTTACAATCCAAAATTTATGGTGTTTCATCGGGTAAAATACATGACTTAGATAACCATATTCAAGGATGGAAGTTTTGTACTTTATATTGTTTCATTAGTCAAACATGGGATTTCTACGTTACTATACCTTGAACAATATAAAATTAATGGTGTTAATTTCGTGTTTACATAGGTTGTTTAGGTTCAGACCAAACTCACCCGAAGGAGATTAACTACGGTAATAAATTTGTATAATCGTACGTCATAAAACTGTAACAAATTTGCAGGGGCGGAGCCAGAATATCTTATGAGAGGGGGCAAAAAAAATCACGACAGGCAAAAAAAAATAAAGCTTAAGCCAACCGGTAAAAAAAGGTCGGGTCGGGTCGCGTCTGGCACAATAATAAAAGTGATTATAACATGGAACATGTCAGTAATATAGTGTCAAATTCAACACAATATTAACTTATACATTTTCGTAGTAACAAATAAATGTTTTATATTCGTTGATGAAATTTGGAAACCAAACTAAATCTTTGATATTTGTTACTCCCTCCGTCCCATTTTTATTATCACATTTTTACTTTTTTGGTCTTTATTTTTTAACTTTGACCTTAAGTATTTTTATTTACATTACATAATACTTGATGCAATATATATGAACGAATTGAGTTTTAAATGTATTTTCATTTGATATAATTTTCATGAAGTATCGTATAATACACACAAAAATATTTATAGTCAAAGTTGAGAAAAGAAAAACCAAAAAAGTTTGACTGGGACAATAAAAACGAGACGGAGGGAGTACATTTTAAAGACACTCATATCTTTACTTATATAAAAATAATGGTGCAACATTCTTTTTTACTATTATGGGACACTTGACCATAAATTGTTAGCAATAACACTCCCATCATTAGGCTTTGTTTTCTTAAAAAGAATTAACTTTTACAAATTTAATTACTCATTGCTGTGAAATATATAGCAAAAGATAAAAGTTATTTCATCTTACTACAAACAAAGTAAGTGGACGTGGGCATCTCCCACCCACACACACACAAGAGTCAATTTATACAAGTTACAACAAAAAACAACCTTATCTTTCTCATCTTATGAAAAAGTCAAAAAAACAACTCGATCTTCTTCACTGTTATCGTCTCCGGCAACATTGTACCTTCCAACCATGAAACTCCTTTGTTCCACTTTACTGCCTTTGTTTCGTTTAACTGGTTTTAAGGGGGGCAAAATGATGACAAACACGAAAATTCTTGAAAAATTTCGAAAATTTACACTACAATTTTTTTCGCCGGGGGGTCACGTGACCCCCGGACCCCCCCCCCCCCCCGTGTCTCCGTGTCTGATCGTACGTCATAAAACTGTAACAAACTTACAGGAAAATGATTTCTAAAACTCAGTTTTTAAAAATTATAAGTAGGGAGTAAATGGGGTGTTTTTTTTGTTTAAGGTTAAAGCTTCACAGTGTTTGTAGTGTTTTGGTGGTGCATAAGCCTACCTTAAAGGTGATGTGTTCCTACTTCCTACTATAATTGGAGTGGTTATATATTTCCTTGTCTGCTTCTAAGTGCGTAATTAATCATTCATTTTTTTATTTTTTTTTACAAAGGTGAATATTATATTAACTTCCAAAAATGTACATCATAAGAATAATAGCAAAGATTTGGACAACACCCAAATCTTGATACTAACTGATACAAACACTACAACAAGCCAGAAACTATACTACTCAATCTACCCGATATTATCCTTCATTATCATCCATACTCTTAAACCAATTCACCTTTATTAAGCACCTACCATCTAGCTACATTTCCATTACTCCATTTTACCAAGCCACTCAACCTGCCACCATAGTAGTCGAGGTAGAAAATGAAGAATGACATCACTAGGCACCCATAACCCATTCATGGGAGGGCTCTGCCAAAACAACCTACATTTCCCTCTCAAAGGAAGGCTTCAGTTGTTTGGGAACACACACCCTCCATGATGACCACCCATTACCTCCTATGAGAATGTAAAGTATGGACCATGAAGTGTCATCTTTCACCACTCTCAATTCCATACTGCTTACACTCCCCTCCAAGACCATTTACCCTTCACAAAAGGAACCCCTACTTTATGGTACATCCATACTATGATAGACCTCCTACACAGCCAAGCATAGGTTTCTAGCTTCCTCCCAAGGCCAAACTAGAAAAGACTATGGGGCTAATGTAGGTACAGTTACACAGTTAGGACTCCAAGGTACAAGGAACTTCACATTTGTAATGGCCTGAATAAAATGACAGCAAACAAATTTTGAATTTTGCTTCTGAGATGAACTAAGAGAATACAGATACTTCACATGCTGTAAACCATGTATCCAAACACCCCTTTAAGTCACCAGCCCATATGACAGCTCCATAGGATTCCTATCAGTAGCCCCCATATTATATTGTGTTATCCCATTTGACATTCCAAAGTGTGGACACATTGTTTACAGCCAATGACTTTTTCACTGTCAACCCCATAAGTCTGGTTTTGACAGTTTCACAAAGTAACTGCATTCCCAAACACCCCTTTAATCAGCAGGGGAGTTGAAAAAAGGACCCACCTACCTTATACATCCATCAACAAATATACCAAGCATCCACCCATTAGGATTATGCATCATTTACTGGTACATTGGATACCATATTCATTTTGACTTCCCAATCCACTTGTGCTTTCAAGACAGCCTTAAAAGGTTTCACTTTCAAACTCATCATCCTCATTCTCATAGTTTCTTGCAGAATTTTAAAGAGATCATCACAACTTCTCTGTTCTTCTCTAAAAATTCTGTTGTTTCTCTCTTGCCAAATTAGATAGACACTTGCAGCCAGAGCTAGTCTTCTTATAACACTTCCAATTGAATTCCCATTAAAATAATTAATCATTCATTTCATTACCTTGCATGTGCTTTGCAGTAATGTGAGCTTTAACGTATCTTTCAGTATTTTTTTTTTTTTTTTTGTGCAACTTTCAGTACTCATATCACTGGTGCTTGTTGATGCATTTTGGCCTGAGTCTCTTGATTCGAATAGTTGTGAATCTCATTGTCGGCATGAAGTTACTCCTCTGTTAATATAATTATTTGATCAGTATTCCTTTTATGTGATACAAGTTTTAGACGAATTTTGGTTTATTATCAGAACTCTAGAGATTTCAGATTAAATCATGATTTTAGACATTGTTATACATTCAATCATTCTTATTCATTGTATTATTCTGAGCTTGTGGGTCTTCTTTTCATGGTGGTTTTTAAGGTTGTAATGTAGTCTTTTATGTTCTTTTTGGATCCACCTATCTCGTTTGGTCCTTGTATTTTTTTCTGTTATGTGTTTTGGATTGGTGTGGTTTAATATAAGAGTCGAGTTATTCTACAAACCAAAGATTCCTCACATACCAAGGGACTCATCCCCACCATCCATCTAAAAATAAATCAATGGTTGAGATTAAAAGCATTTTAATATTTCACCCATTTTTTATAATTTAATTATCTCTTAAACCGTTAATCGTTAAGCGAAAATAATTACACCATCGCGACGAGCATTTAATTATCTTTCTATAGACGGGCACTTTAATATACTTTCGACAAAAAAAAAAAAAAAAATCGTTTTTTTCACGTTTTTTTTCGTGGCCGAAAAAATCATATATGATATATCATATCATATATGATATTACATATCATATATGATATGTAATATCATATCATATATGATATTACATATCATATATGATATGTAATATCATATATGATATGATATTAGATATCATATATGATATGTAATATCATATATGATATATCATATATGATTTTTTCGGCCACGAAAAAAAAGGTGAAAAAACGAAAAAAAAAAATTTGTCGAAAATATATCAAAGTGCCTATCTATTGAAAGATAATTAAATGCTCGTCGTAATGGTATATTTTTTTTCGCTTAACGATTAACGGTTTGAAAGATATTAATATTTGAAAAAAAATGATGAAAGTGGGTTTTTTAAATTGTTGGGATTAATCTCATCCATTAGATCAAATAAAGATGGAGGGAAGATGAATGGTGGAGATTAGTCCCTTGGTATGTAAAAAAAGTTTGGTCCTCAAATGATCTTAAATCTTAATATAATGTCTTTCTAAATATATAAAAATTTTGAAAAAAAATTGTTTTAACACCACAAGTATATTGTAATTATGCTTGATTTTTTTTTCAATGATTCAAAAGAAACAGCTATAAGACGACTCAAAATATACTTCAAAACTTCTTAGTTTTCACAATTATTAACTGTTCGTGTAGGTGTCCGGATGACCCATTCCGGATGGATCAAACCGGACGGACTCCATTCAAAATCGTCCGGCCCGGAACGCAATAACAATAATAAATAAGTAATAGACCAGGACGGCAAGTACATGAATAGTGCACCGCCTATAGCATTTAATGGAATGGTACGGCAAGTACATGAATAGTGCACCGCCTATAGCATTTAATGGAATGGTACGGCAAGTACATGAATAGTGCACCGCTTAAAGCATTTAATGGAATGGTACGATAAGTACATGAGCAGTGCACCGCCTACAGCAACTGTTCATGTACCAGATCCATTCTCCCAGGTACAGCAACTGTTCATGTACCAGATCCATTCTCCCAGGAACAGCAACTGTTCATGTACCAGATCCATTCTCCCAGGTACAGCAACTGTTCACGTACCGGATACACGCCCCCAGGCACAGCAGGTAACAAGTGGCTGGTACACTATAAATACCCCAGCGCATTCAATACTCGACCCAACTACTTTTCACCCATATTTATTACTCACCTACATACTCTACGTTTACTCCAATCCGGATAAATACTTATCCTTGCACCGGAGCTTGGTCTTGGGATAAAACCCGGGACGAGGCTAACGGGTTTATCTTTGTTTGCAGGGTCTCACTCGGTTCATAAGGGAAAGGCCTCAACGAACCTAGTACGAGTATTTACCTCAACATTAACTTAGGATAACCAAACTTTTGCTATTGGTTTTAGATTTAAGATCATTTGAGGACCAAACTTTTTTTACATACCAAGGGACTAATCTCCACCCTCCATCTTTATTTGATCTAATGGATGAGATTAATCCCAACAATTTAAAAAACCCACTTTCATCCTTTTTTTTCAAATATTAATATCTTTCAAACCGTTAATCGTTAAGCGAAAAAAAATATGCCGTTACGACGAGCATTTAATTATCTTTCTATAGATAGGCAATTTGATATATTTTCGACAATTTTTTTTTTTTTTTTCATTTTTTTACGTTTTTTTTCGTGGCCGAAAAAATCATATATGATATATCATATATGATATATATGATATATCATATATGATATATCATATATGATATTACATATCATATATGATATTATATGTAATATCATATATATCATATATGATATGTATCATATATGATTTTTTCGGCTACGAAAAAAAACGTGAAAAAAATGATTTTTTTTTTTTTGTCGAAAGTATATCAAAATGCCCGTCTATAGAAAGATAATTAAATGCTTGTCGCGATGGTGTAATTATTTTCGCTTAACGATTAACGGTTTAAGAGATATTTAAATTATAAAAAATGGGTGAAATATTAAATGCTTTTAATCTCAACCATTGATTTCTTTTTAGATGGATGGTGGGGATGAGTCCCTTGGTATGTGAGGAATGTTTGGTTTCTAAAATAACTCGACTCTTGCTATTGGTTTTAAAGGTGTTGAAACAATGACATAAAAGTCATGTTATTGGTTTATAAAATGTGTTTGAGTGACACAAAACATGGGAAAATGTGAGTGCAATAAAATCCCAAATGATGAAATCAAGGGGAAGAGGTATCCAACATCAACGTGTTCTCAAAGGATTCGTCAATGTGACGCACACGGCGTTTGCACTTTTTCAACATCTACCATTTTCCTCTCTTTTTAATAAAAGCTTATTAACTATTATTGCATTTGCATCATTAAAAGTTTAAAAGAAAAAAAAAAAAAAAAAAAATCCGGCAAAAAGAAAGGAGTAGGTAGATGAATATACTTTTGGCAATGTGTAACTGATTTCACCTCAGTTTCAGTTTACCCATTGAAAACTGCCTCTCGAAATTGTTGGTTGTTTGTAGCAGTTCCAAGCAGGGTGTTGATAATCATGGTAGATGGTATTTGGTGTTGATAATCATGAGAGTCATGGTAGATGGTATTTGGTGTTCTGATCCTTTGCAAGTAAAAGCGGCATTTCTTGATTTTTACAAAGATAAGTTTCAAACACATGTGCATCAAATTACTTGTAGCTCTCATTCGTCTTTTAAAGCTATTGATTCTACAGCAAGTAATGAATTGGAGAAACCGGTTACAAGTGAAGAAATAAGAAGAGCTGTTTAGGATTGTAGTAGCGATAAATCTCCGGTCCAGATGGTTTTTCATTCCATTTTCTAAAAAGTTTTGGGATGTGCTCAAAGTGGATGTGGTGTTGTTTGTTATGAATTTTTCACCTCGTCTAAAATGCCTGTGGGAGCGAATTGAATTCGGCTTTCATTACACTCTTCCCAAAGGTAAACAATCCTACATTCATTAAAGATTATCGTCCTATTTCGCTAATTGGATTACAATATAAAATCATATCTAAGATTCTAGCGAATCGGTTAGCATCTGTGGTGAACAATATTGTTAGTCATGAGCAGCCAGCGTTTATTGCGGGACGTCAAATTCTTGACGGTCCTCTTATGTTGAGTGAAGTCAGTGAAGTCATCGATTGGTACAAACAATGCAATAAGAAAATGATGATTTTCAAAGTCGGTTTTGAGAAGGCGTATGATTCAGTTAATTGGAAATACTTGGATTGTATTTTGGAGCAATTCAGTTTTGGGATGAAATGGAGGGGTTGGATTAAGGAATGTTTGCAATCGGCACGCACTTCTATTCTCGTTAATGGTAGTCCAACATCAGAATTCTCTATCAAAAAAGGATTAAGACAAGGAGATCCGTTATCTCCGTTCCTATTTATTCTTATTATGGAGGGTCTTCACATCGCCATCAAGGATGCGGTTCAAGCAAGCTTAATAAGAGGAGTTAAGGTAGGTAAGTCGGGGTTACAGTTATCCCTTTTTTTAATGCGGATGATATCATTATGATCACGGAGTAGAACAAAGTAGATATGGATAATATTATTCAGTTACTAAATGTATTTTTCTTAGCCTCGGGTTTACGGAAAAAACATCAACAAATCTAATGTCTTTGGAATCGGTGTCTCAACAGAAGAGATAGAAGAGATGGCTTGTGTCACAGGGTGTTCGTCGGGTTCGTTACCTTTCACTTATCTTGGGCTTCCAATCGGTTCAAACATGAAATTGGTAGCTCATTGGCAAGGGATGCTCGAAAATTTCAAGAATAGATTATCCACATGGAAGGCAAGACTTCTTTCTATTGGAGGTCGTTTGACGTTAATAAAAGCGGTGTTGGGAAGTGTAGGTATATATTTTATGTCGATATTTAGAGTGCCAGAAACCATTCTTAATTTATTAGAAAGGTTGAGGGCTAAATTTTTTGGGGAGGAGATGAAAATTGGCTTGGATTAATTGGGAAAACATTTTGGCATCTCTTGAAAAAGGAGGTTTGGGTATTGGAAGTTTGAAAGCTTTCAATCTTGCTCTCCTTTAAAAATGAAGGTGGAGGATGGTTTGTAATCAGAATTTGTTATGGATTCAAGTCATTCAAAGCTATACACGGAGAGGACGCTCGTTTAGATCAAAAAGGTTGTAACACTAGTGGCTTATGGGCAAAAATCATTGGGTCCATAAATTATTTACTTTCTAGTGGCATTGTTCCAAAAGTGACATTGAGAATTAAAGTAGGTTGTGGTTCACGTGTGAGGTTTTGGAAGGATCTTTGGATCGGTGAAAGTCCTTTATGCCACCGGTACAATAGACTGTTTAGGTTGGATTTGCAACCCCACTGTTTGGTTCGCGATCGTTTTGCAAGCGGGGTTTGGTCTTTTCAGTGGCGGCGAGAAGTCACATGCTGGAGTAATGATCTTTTGGCCTATTTAATGGATGAACTGAATCAGATTACGAGACTTGAAGGCAAGGACACATTTCGTTGGGACATTGGCAATTGGAGAAACAAGAAATCACATTGACGATCTCGTGCTTCCAACAATGGATAATCAAACACGGTGGTACAAAATTCTCCCTAGAAAGGTAATTATTTTATTTTGGAGATTAAGACTTGATTGGCTTCCTCATCGCTTGAATTTGTCTTGAAGAGGGTTAGATATTCTGTCGATTATGTGTCCAGTTTGCTCGAACAGGGTGGAATCAAGTTAGCATCTTTTCTTCTATTGTGAAGTGGCTTCAAACATATGGAGATTGATTCGTATTTGGTGCGACATGTCCATCCCGATATTGAACTCTGTTTACCCAATTGAGCTTGAGCAACTCATGAATTAACAGAATAATCATAAACAAGTGACGTTTTGACATTGAAAGAAGAACGTGTTTACGATACATGATGGGCGAAATTACAAGGTTACTCAAGAACCCACTTTGACATACTAATAACACTTGGGTGGCTTTTCAAGGGGATAGGTGCAGACGGCTATCCCCGTTGAGTGACAAATTGAAATCACAAAGATTCAAGCTAAGCTTGAATTCTAAGTGTTGAGGATTCTAATACTATAACACTTTTGTATTAAACTTTGTGTGGAATTCTCACTTCTCACTCCCGTTGAATGCACACCTTTCTCTTTGATGAAACGGATACTTATAGCGGGGAAGTTACTATTGCTTCACGTGGGAATAGTGATTTTGCCAACTGTTTGTAGATAGGCACGTACCTAGTCTTCTAGCTTAAATGTCCTTTTGGTTTACCGGAGTTGACAGTAACGAGTACCCGTGAGCCACTTTAGTGCCTTGGGAAGGAGCAATGGTTATTTTCCCAAGGGTTTTCCCGCTTAAATGTGTTTGTAAAATCCCACCTAACTATCAGAGCACAAGAGTTATGCTCTGTTGGTCTGTTCAGAGAGCTGAGAGATCATTAAGGTATTGCTACCCTTGATGATCCCTTAGCTAAAAGTTCTTTGTACATACTCGCTGGCATGCATTAGTAAGTTCACAAGTAAACTCTGAAGATATCTAAGACTTAAACATTTGTTGGAGTTGCTCGCTGACGTTATCTTCTTAGAACTGTTCTTCAAGTAATCTTAGATTCATTAATAATGTCTCTAGATCTTGAACCTTGATGAAGTTGCTCACTAATTCTACCAGCAGCGAGACTTCTTGATCAGTTAGTTTCTTTAATAGTTAGGTGAGGTGTTCATTGTTTTATGAGAAAGGTGGTCAGAGATCCAGAGACATTTGTCAGATCTCAGTGTCCCTGATGCTGCTCAGATACTTTCTTCACTGATTCTACATCAGTGAGGTAAAGGGCATCTTCAGTTGGTCTTTGACATCTTTGAAGCATGTTGTTTGAGCTTCTCCCTATATCAGGGAGTGACATACTTACTGACTTATCGGAGAGTAGAGATACTCACTGATATTTTCAATGAGTGACTTGGCTATTTCTATGTTCAAATACTTGTCAGGGACATTTGGGTCAAATATTGACACAACAAACTCTCACTCGGATTGGCTAGATTGGATTGAGAATCATCAGATTCCAAATGCTCTTAAGGATCGCATGATCGTGATTGTTGTTACTACTTGCTGGTGTCTTTGGAACTATCGCAATTCCGTCACATTTAACTCTCAAAACTTGAGGAAGTGTGACATTTATGATAGTATTCGACTTTTTTCGTTTTCTTGGTCAAATAGTAGAAGTTCTAATTGTTTAGCTTGGCATGATTGACTAAGAAAACCGTTGTAATTACTATTCTAGCTTCTTGCTAGAAGCTTTATTTTATATATATCTTTTTGCCGTAAAAAAAAAGGTGTTGATAATGAATGGTACCGGATATCACTTAAAATCGTGTAATCACTTTCCAATAGAAACTATTCGATCATAATGTCTGGGTTACACAAATATCTCTATGGGATAAGACCAAGTGTTCGTTCTTGTTTTAGGCATAAAGCAAGAACCCGTTCGCTTTCAAGTGTTTATGTTTTATGTGTATTTCCATGCAAGTATAGGTTTCAATTTATAGGAATTACTCAAAGGCCCAATAATGGAATTATGATAATTAGCCGGCCCATTAATTACTCATAATATTCCTTAATTATAGAAAATAGTGGTTACATGACCGTTAATCATGACCATTAAGTTGCAGTTATAACCGCCTTTGAATAGGTCAAAGCAGTTACAATCCAAGTTTGAATTCAGTCCAGTGAGTATACCTCATTGATGAGCTACCCTCTGAAAGGTTGCTCGCTTAGTGTACTCACTGAGAGGTTCACTCGTTGAATACATGAACTCCCTGATGAGACAAATCCCTGATAAGATCCTTCAGCCTGAGCTGAACTCATCAACCTGATGAATACCATTCAATGTGTTGCTCACAGTAGAGACAACTCCCTGAACTTCATCAGTGACTACTGACACTGTGATCAGGGACCTGATTGGTGTACACTCCATACCTCCAAGCCCATTACCATGTGTTATCAGAACCCTAAATTGAACTAAATTTCTAACAAAAATTGCTCACTAATCACTCTACACTGCTACCTAATAATGCTCAAGAAGCACCAATGGGGCATACACTCACAACTAAAGTACTAAACTGATGAAAAGTTTGCTGAACCAACCAATTAAACACAAGAATTATTTGAGTCCTTTCAGTTTGCCTGATGATTTTCCTTCAAAAAAATTACATGTTTCATCCCTGTGGTTTACCCAAAATCATACTCGTCATCCCTATTTGATTTTAATCACACCGGTGATACCTAATTTTCAAACTAGTTGCATCGATGGTCCCTATTTTGAAAAATAAGGATCATCTGTATAATAATTTATAGTTTTTTTATCACATGGGTAGTCCCCATCGTTATTCCACGGATAGTCTAAATTTTTCAAAATAGGGACTATCAATGCAAATAGTTTAAAAATTAGGGATTATTTATGTAATTAAAATAGGATAGGAATGGCGAGTGTGATTTTGGGTAAACCACAAGGACAAGAAAAAGTAATTTTTTCTTTTCCTTATTCACAGCGAGGGTCCATGTTTTTCCAGGAACCGATACTCATTGATCTTCAAAGCATTGCAATTAACTTACAAGCACTTGGTCAAACAGATAACTAGATCATATGCACATTCAGTTTTTAACTAAGCAGGTTATCAGTTGCAAGTTCAAAGGCTCATGTGAGCGAGTGCACTCGTTAACATTTGTTCATAAGTATCTCTTTTTTTATATCAAAAAGAAAATTATGTCCGAGATCTGGTTTATATTTTCATAATTATTAAGTTTTTAAGGTCTAATCCGATTGGTAATTTCAACCACATTATTATAGAATAGACCGACTTAGCCTTTGCATAATGTCCATATGTCAAATAAAAGAACCTTGCGAAAATTTATTCATACCAAATGTATTAAAGCCATGGGCATGCTATGAAATTTAAATATAAAGTTGTCATATTCACATATCTAAAATAAAATTTTAACATTATCAAGCTAAAAACTCAAATATTCACGATAAAAAAATGTCAACGGAATCTATAATAGAACTATAATACCGGTGTATTTGTTTACAAACAAAAAGACGTGAAATAAATATTTCTCAAGTCCCCTGTACTCTATAAACACAAAACGTGTACTTAGAAAGGCCCACATAAAATATAAATTATTTTATTTGTTTATCAATGACCCACTACCCAATTCCCAAACCTCCCACCTCCCACTCTCTCTTCCACTTTATCCCTTTCATGTCCATGTTTTCCGACTAAGCAAAACAACCGGGAAAAACATTTATTGGACATTAAAGAGCACTCATTTTGTTAGAATTCAAAGAGCAGCGAGGGTTTTTCATCTTTTCTTTTTCTATGAATCAAGGAATCATTATTCACAAAATCAATGTCCCGATCTTGGCTGTTGCAGGTGCCCCTTAGTGGGTTGGGCCCGGCTCGGCTGCTGATGCTGCGCCGGCCCAAAACCGCCTCTGTCACTTCCCAAAGTCTTGTGTTTGTTTACTTATATTGTTGTATAGAAACAGTCATAACCAGCCGACATCTATTAAACAATCTCTGTCAACAAAAAGCTGCCTCAAGGTTAACATCTATCTGTGCACCCAAAAGGGTGCAAAGAAAAATTCACAAAAGAATGAAAGTATCAATTAATATCATCACACAGATGAAAGTACTATGTAGAACTTGGTGGTCATAGAAGTTATAACCATCAATCGGGGGTTTACAAACATCATCTCCCAAAGCAACCCATAATCGAAGAAGTAAGAGCAGAAGTGAAGAACTTCACGCCAGCCGATCCTCCAGGAAAGTATGAAATTGCGTAATATGACAATGAAACAACCTAGCAGTAGTCATAATATCAGGGTATTACATGATTGCTATTGCATACTATCGACAAAAGAAATGAACATATGAATTGTTTTTTAGAAAAAATGAGGCTGGATATGCATATGCTTAAGATTCTCTTGTTAAGAACTTCATTTTGTATTCCGATTTTTAATATTTAGAAAAGAATAGGCCAGGATTCACAAAAGATAAACGCAATCATGCAATGAAAATTAGAGTTTCATACCTGTAAAATTGAGAAAAACACCGAAAGAACATAACTGTGAAGGACCATTGAAACATAAATGGTACCGAGCATGCTGCCAATAAAGCCCAATGTAATAGGAAGTCTCTGAAAACATAAGTAAGCATGTAAGTTCGGTATACATCAAAATAAGAAGTGAATTATAAGACCGTTAGATTACCTCTTTAGATGTCATGTGTGCAAACTGAGTTCTATAACCTTTTAGAGCAAAAAATGAAGCAATTATGAGGGCACAACCAATTGTGAAACATATAGCAAACTTCTGAGGCGCAAACACCATGACTGGTAGAAATACAGTGACCGCAATAAAGACTAGGAACACCCCAACAGCAAGAAGTATACCAAACGTCATGAAAGACTTTCCAGTTGAGACATTGCTTGTTGCCGACTGCAAACTACCAGGTATGTCCCTCACTCCCTTTGAAACTCTGTAAATGTCGAAAGAGGGTAAACTAGTATTCAAGCACTAGCATTGGTATAAAGTACAAGAGAATGCAAACAAAGTATGGACCACATTTGCATTTTCAACCATGAGATGACATATTTCATATGCACATTTATAGCTTGTCATTTTCCTATTTATCTCTGTTAAATAAGGTATAGAAACATGCTCTGAACCAATTATCATTTTCTTCTATCCTTAAGTTCTACGGTTCAAAGAGACTTCTTTCCTACCCAAACAAACAAGTGAGGTGATAAGACTGCTATTAGATTATATATATTAGCCGTTGTTTCATTATAGTATTTTGTTTCTAGGCCATGCATAATTTCTCACATGATTTTCTAAATAAGTTATCAGATGCTTGATAAGCCTCCAACAAACAAAACAGGTGTCTAAGGTCCACAAAAACTATACAAAATGTGCATATATCTAACAAGGAAACAATTACAAGTGAAAAGAACCATATCTCCCCTGTTAAAGAGTTATATCCAATACCTTAAACAGTTAAGCATGATCTTGTTCCAGACAAGCTGTTCAGTCACTTGATTTATTAATATCAAGTTAATAAGCAAATTCCGACTATTCATTTCATATACACTCTAGCTTAACATCAGTTCCATAATTCCTGATAGGGAATATTGTGCTATCTCAACATTATATAATGCGACTTCTTAAATATACAGCCAATATGCACAAGCATTGCACCTATAACTCATACATGTAAATTATCTGAGTATTATGCTTATATAAATTTGCTAGGTCAAAGGTAAAGATGTTTTGGATTGCTTATTAAAAAGCTTGTCTAAATATTGTTATTAATACAGCAGGTAAGCAATTTTAAAGGTGTTTGGGATTGCTTATCCAAAATGCTTATTTGTGAGCGAAGTGAAAATAAGCAGCTTGGAGATGCTTATTTCCAAATGCAATAAGCAAACACCTTGTAATCTTCCATCTCAACAGTTTCCACATAATAGCTAAAGCCGGAAGACTAAAATTTGTAGTGTTTTTTCCGTCAATAAAATCGGCTATAAGCGTATTTCAAAGTAACTAGGCACCTTTATACATGCTCCAAACACCATCTAAGTTCCAAATTAAATGCACTAGTAGGATCTTAGTGTTATCCAAGAAGAGTTTTTTTTATATAGAACGACATTCGTTTTTGCACCCTATACAACCTATCTCACAATACTTCTCACAAAGATCTCCATCGAGACTTGAACCTACAACCTCTTGGTTGATGGGCAACTCACATACACTAGGCCAAAGCCCTTAGATCTTGGATGTAATGTTATACAACAAATAATAATCCCCTCACTTTCCTTACAAAATCGGCTTAAATTCAACCAAGACCAAATCCATTTCTCGTAATCATGTATCAAATCGACAATTATCAATCACTTACAAACCTAAATACGGAAATTCATCCGAATTACGGAATACATACTTAAATTACATAAATCTTAGAGGGCAAGGAGCAACACAACGCTGGCGTTATACCATTCTCATGTTCGGCAATATAGTTTCAGCGTCGGTGGCAACGCAGAAATAAGTGCGTATGGGTGCGCTTTGGTGGATTAGCTTTCAGAGTCATGGGTGCAGGTAAAATGGGGTTAATGTGGCAACGTCTAACCTTACAAGCAATTTACCACATTAACACAGGAGGAAATCAACTAATTTCGCTAATTAAAGTACTAACTAATAAAACCCTAATTCTAATATACACTAATGTACTATTCCTAATAGGCTAATAAAACAGCATTGCAAATCAAAACAGTTAAATTTTATATATTAAAAAAACAAAAAAAAACTTACACATTAAAAGTACCGGAAACCTTAGTCCTAACAGCAGATTCAATATCAAACCCTAAATCCAGATCTTGAGTATCAGCTTGTGAAGATGATGCAGCGTACGCGTTCCAATCAGCAAGTAGTGAAGGTGGTTTTTTATTCAGATCGCTGTTTGATTGGCTTGGGCCTCCTGTGAACCATGATTGTGCTGTTTTGTGCATTCTTGATTTTTTACTACGTATTTTTAACTGTTTATTATTTTTTTTCAGTTGTTGTTGTTAGTTGGAGATTTGGTTTTAGGAGATCTTGATTTTGTGTGAAACTGTGAATGGCATGTCACCGATTTCCCTTCGTTAGGGGGAGGGAGTGGATGTGTCATGTAACCAACTACCAATATCAACATTACATTTAAAACCACCCCAAATCCACCTCAAAATGAGGGAGTGGTCACCAAATGGTGAACTTCCCTCATTTCCACATCATATTTTTTTTTAATTTATTTTTATTACATTTAAATACAAACCACATAAAAATAAAAAACACATTTCCTAAAACCCGAAACTACACTTTAAAAGTTACATGGCTATCCTTATTTTGCGGCAACTTGACGTTTTTCTTGTTTGATGAGTTCCAACATAGCGGGATCGGTTATGTGATCGTGCGGCTCGGTGTAAAACTTCAAATCCCGTTGGCGAACCTTTGACTTGGTCGCGTCAAGTTGTGTAGCCCAAAAACTTGCCGCCAATTGATCCTTCTCTTCTTTGATGTCCAAATATTTTGTCTTTCTTTTTGCATATGAGCTAATGTCTTCGCCCACATCATGGACCGAGGAAGAGGACGACGCTTGCATCTTTTTCGCCTTTCTTGATTCAAATGGAGGGGAGGGGTCTTCATTCATGTCGGGAATGATGTTGTCATTGCTAGCCTATTCATACTCCCCCGACTTCTTCTTCGATGAACCGCTAGCCACACATCCCATGCCAGGAATAACTTGAAAACAATCTTGCTCTTTCCATTTATCGTGATCCTTCACAATCTCCCATGCCGGAATATGACCAAAATCTTTAGTTGTTCGGGTGTTGTAATCCTTCATGGCGACTTTCATAACGTCCACGTCGCCACACCCACTACCCCTAACACGTTCCAACACAATTACGTGAACGAAAAAGTATACAATTATAAAAACTATAAAATGCGAAAAACTATAAAATGCGAAAAAGTCTAGAATTATACCGCTTGGATGTATAGGCCGTTAAAGAGACCCATGGCGGTGTTCATCGTTTTCCACTTCGTTGTCAAACCATGAATGGTTCGTGAAGTACCTCCCATAGTTGTCGTGTAATGCTCGACTACTCGCTTCCAAAAACCCTCCCTACTTTGCTCATTGCCGAATCTTTTACATTCGGATATTTGAATCCAAGCTTTTGCCAACGCCACTTCTTGTTCCGGCGTCCAATGTTCTCGCTTCACCTTTGTTGGTGCCTTTTGTTTTCCTCGCGCATCAACTTCTTGAATGTCGTCATCTTCATCTTCTTCATCGTTGTCTACATAGTAATAAACAAACGTAAGTAAGTTTACAAAATTACATAAAAAGTGTGCGAAAATTTATTAAAATGAAGTAAACAAAAGTGTAAAAAATTAAATAAAAGTAAGTATGTATACCAATTGGTTGTTGCGTTTCGGGTACCATCTCGACATTTTCTTGAGTCGAGGCAAACGGAGACCACTCGGCCGTGGTAGAGATGTTGTAGTGTTGAGGATTCAATGGCGGAGGATTGGCGCCCGAATTATACGAAAAGAAAGGGTGTGGGGATGCGGGTTGTGGAATGTAAGGAGTTAATGGTTGAGAGAATTGTTGGGGAGACGGTGTAGAAAATTGTTGCGTTGATGGTTGAGTATAGTTTTGGTTTGGATAGGGAATTTGTTGCGGTGGTGGATGAATGGGTTGAGATCGAGTTTGTTTTTGGGAGGATTTTTTGCTAGTTTTCCTTGGATCCATGACTTTGTGTAGTGTTGTTTTTGTTAAAAAAGTGAAGGTTTGGGTTAAGTTTTAGTTGAAAAAAGTGTAGGTTTTATAGTTAAAAAAGGGGGAATTTTTTTATTTTTTATTTTTTTTTAATTCAAGCATGCAACGGTCCAAATTTTCAAAAAATAAACCCACGCTCCAAATTAGACCGTTCAACGGTCAAAAGCCCCAACTTCACAATCGGTAAACTTCACCGAATACTCCCACCCCAAACCCGGCGCCGGTAGGCGGCGTCGGTGTTGCCGATCGGCACCGGTTCGGCGCCACTTCCACTCCCTCCCCCCTCCAGCTCATGATAACCAAACTTAATGGTGCGTTAACTTCTACTCCGTATTAAAGTAAAGTAAAATTAAGAAATGACATTATTTATTGTCGGGATCCATCTTTTAGGGCACAAGGAGTCATGGTTCGGAGGTGTCCACACCTCCCAAATTCCACCAATAATCTTCAGCCAACTCATACCCATAAAATCCCATACCTCCCAACCAAAATCACTGGCGGCCATAAAATCTCATACCTCAAAAAAAAAAATCTTTTTAATATTTAAACTAAACAATTTATAATTAAAAACATACAATTTTATTAATACAATAATAAAAGTCCATTACATGAAAAAAAAATACGACATAAAAAATACGACATAAAACTACAACTAATACCCATCTAGAAAGTACATGGCCAACCTCATTTTGCTGCGAGTTGACGTTTTTTGTTCTTGATAAACTCCAACATGGTAGGATCTTCGATATGGTCATGCGGATCCATGTAGAACTTCAAGTCTCGATGCTCCTTCCTTTCTTTAGCTTCTTCTATTTGAATCTCCAAAAGTTCCGTGTGCTTTTGTGCTATATCCGACATTACTTTGTTCTTCTCTTTAAAATGTAAGGTGACGGATTCAACAAGAGTCTCCGTCTGGGACGACACTTCATCAACCTTTTTTTTCCCTTTTCTTGAACGTGTGGGGGTTGAGTCCTCATTCAAATCCGGGATGACATTATTTGGATCTTTGCTACTCGACTCATAGTTCCCCCCCTCCGATGACTTTCTTCGTTTGTCGGATTGTGTTGAAGATGTCCCGGTAACACATTTTTGTTCAATCCATTTAGCTTCGTCTTTGACAACCAACCATGCCGCTTGGTGAGTAAAAACTTTTCGTGTTTTTGTGCTATAATCCGGGATGACATTATTCGGGAACCACTTCATCTCGGTAGTTTAACATCGGATCAAAGTCGAGCTCCACAGTTTGATCCATAACGTACTCCCTTGGTTGCATCGGTGGAGGTTGCGGGTAGTAACCATGGGGAGCCGGTGGTTGCGGGTAGTACGGTTGGGGAGTCGGTTGTTGCGGGTAGTAAGCATTGGGACTTCGAACACCTCGGCCTCGACCTTTAGACCCGGACGAAACATTTTTTTGTTTTCTTGGATCCATGGTTTTTGTGTGTGTTTTAGGTTGAATATAGTTATGTTTTTGGTTAGATTGGGTTAAAATATATATAGGGGAGTTTTTTTTTTTTTTTTTTTTTTTACATCCAACGTTTTTTTTTTTTTTTTTTTTTTTTACATCCAACGTTAACTTTTTTTTTTTGAATATGAGATTGTTTCAAACGTTCAAATTGGCCCAATAATTGCCAACGCTCCTTTTGTCTTTTCCCTTTTTGTTCCTAACGTTCAAATTTAAGGTACACAATTGATTTTATGCCCAGCGGTAATATACCCCGTTTCCCACAAAATCAAGCCACAAAATCATTGTTGGCGGCGGTGTTACCGCCGGGGTATTCACAAAATCAACCCCAAACCGATGCCACTCCGTGTGGCCTTAGTTTTTCTATTCGATGCAAATCATTTCTTAATTTTACTATTGTATGCATCATTAAGACTAGACGAGTACCCGTGCATAGCAACAGGATTTTATAGCGCTAGTTAGTTGTAGTGATAAAAAAAAGTTTATAGGTTATAAACGAAAAATAACCCAGTTCGACCCGGCCGATTCCACTGGTTAAACCGGTTCCGGTCGAAAAAACGGGTCAAATTAAACCGGTTTATATATTTTCGAAACGACCCGTCGGGTTTGAGATGACCCGGATCAACCCGGTTTTTGAGATATATATATTATATATATATATATATATATATATATATATATATATATATATATATATATATATATATATATATATACTTTTTTTTGTATCATTCCAAATATATAAATTTAATTTTTGTGGAAGACCGAGTTGACCCGGTGGTCGAACCGATTGAACCGGTAACCCGGTGACTCGACCGGGTTGATTAGAGACCCGGTTTTCAAAACATTGATTAAATACTAACACTATTTAAAGTGAATGAAAATAAGATGGGTTATAAACGAAAATAATAATAAAATTTTATAGTTTACATAAATCGTTTACTTAATTAACAAATTCAAATTGAAGAATTCAAAAACTCGTGGTAGTTTTAAAACTTCTATAAATGGAATCCTAAATGACTTTATTAGTGACTTGTACCAATTAATGAAATTAAAAATTAGTTAAGCAATTGCTTTCTACAATTACGATCAAAATTGACAAAACATAAACACGGGACTTATTCACCACGTATTTATAAATACTTTCCAAAACTACATTACAAATTCCTTCTACTTTTACTTAACATAAGTTGAAAATGAAAATGAGATAATGTTTTGGAAAGTATTTAATATAAATTTATTGTGCTTATAGAAACAAGAGTTAATTGCATTTTTGGTCCATGTGGTATGGCCAAATTGCAGGTTTGGTCCTCAAAACTTTGAAAGTGCAGCGATAGTCTTTATTTTGAAGTTTGGGTTGCATTTTTGGTCCCTGATCCGTGTGAAATGACCAAAATACCCTTGTCTTTTTTGAAGAAGACAAATGGTATTTTAGTCATTTAACTTTATCCAGAGATCAAAAATGCAACCCAAACTTCAAAATGGGGACTATCATTGCACTTTCAAAGTTTTGGTGACCAAACTTGCAATTTGGCCATACCACAAGGACCAAAAATGCAATTAACTCTATAAACAATAAGTGCCCGCCGTGTATTTCATTTGAAAATTGCATGTATCAAAAAGTCAACTCTTGTTTCATATTTATTAATAATTAAACCGTGTGTTTCATTTTAATTATTACTGATTTCTTTTCTTAATTAGTCTTTTCTTTAATTAGTTTTTCAAGGTTTCAAGGGTAGAATAGGCAAAACATATTTTCAACATTTCACTTTTCTTGACTTTCAACTTTGACCATTTTGCTTTTATATGTAGTTAAGATAATATCTTACGTGTCATCAACTAATCAAGAGTTATTTACATAAATCTTCCTTGTGGCTCTAAACAATTAAACTATTCGTCATTGAGTTAATTACATAAATCGTCCCTGTGGTTCTAAAAATTTACACCGGTCGTCCTTGTAGCTAGAAATAATTAAAATTGCCCATAGGAGAGGCTCGATAAAAACGTAAAAAAATATGCAACTCAATCACGTAAAACAAAATGTGGCCCAAGTTGCAAGATTTTATCGATCGCGTATAAAAATTTGCAACTCGGTCACGTAAAAAAAATGTGGCCTGAGCTGCAAATTTTTATCGATCACGTATAAAAATTTATACGTGATCAATAAAAATTTCATCGAAGCAAAACGTTATTGATCACGTATACGGATCCTCGGGGCTTCATAAAAACGTATACGTGATCGATCAAAAGATTTGATAAAATGATTGGATAAAAACGCGAAATAAAAATACTCGTTTAAAAAGATGGGATAAATAGATAAAGGGCAAATGTTTTAAAAAAAAAGTATCATACTCGCTACCATTTCTTTTTTTGGGTAGCGAACAAATTTTTTTCCTTTCGGTACATTTTTCTCGTTTTTTTGATCTTTTATGCATACTGAAAACTTGTGATGACCATTTTGCCCATTGAATTTGCGAAAATTGCATTCATCGTCCCTAGGGTAAATTACGTAAATGGTACCTCTGGTTTAGTGAAAATTACATCTACCGTTCCTATTTTCTTTTTTTCTTTTTTTGGATCCACTTCTTATAGTTTTGACCCGTTACGTTTTTATACGTTTTAGCCCGTTTTCTTACATTTTCGTCCGTTTACTGCGTTTTGGTCCATTATTATACGTTTTATCCATTTTTCTTACGTTTTCCTCCCTTTTTTTACGTTTTCATCCGTTTCTATACGTTTTCGTCCGTTTTTATACGTTTTCGTTCGTTTTCTTAGGTTTTCATATATTTTTATCCGTTATCATCCGTTTTTATACGTTTTCGTCCGATTTCTTAAGTTTTCGTCCACTTTTATTCATCCGTTTTTATACGTTTTCATCCGATTTTATACATTTTCACATGTGACGAAAAAAATTCAGAAATTTTGTTTTCGCATGTGACTAAAAAAACAGTTCTAAAAAAGATATTTCAGATAAATAAATCAGAAAAAAAGTTTTTCAACAAAAAAAATTGAAAGAGAATTT
Organism: Artemisia tridentata subsp. tridentata; assembly: GCA_021014915.2. Taxonomy (NCBI): domain Eukaryota; kingdom Viridiplantae; phylum Streptophyta; class Magnoliopsida; order Asterales; family Asteraceae; genus Artemisia; species Artemisia tridentata. The sequence continues at coordinate 403,782,773 of CP139507.1, forward strand.
GGAAAAAGAAAAATTGGGAAAAAAATTTCGGAAAAAAAATTCCAAAAAAAAAATTAAAAAGAATTTCAAAAAAAAAAAATTGGAAAAAAAATTTCGGAAAAAATTTTTGAAAAAGAATTTCGAAAAAAGAAATTGGAAAAAAAAATTTCCAGAAAAGAAATCCGAAAAAAATTCCGAATTTTTTTATTTGAAGGGACCATTTATGTTATTTACCTTAGGGACGGTGGATGCAAATTTCGCTAAACCGCAGGGACCATTTATGTAATTTGGAAGGGTAAAATGGTTATCACTATTCATCAGTACCCATAAAAGATTAAAAAAAGGAAAAAAAAAATGCCCATAAGAGCAAAAAGTTTTGTTCACCACCCAGAAAAACAAATTGTGGCAAGTATAATACTTTTTTTAAACATTTGCCCATAGATAAAAGAAAGAAAATATAACACCACTGGACGCTTGGTCCAGCGGTAAGTTGTTCGAATGTAAAGTAGCAAACCCGAGTTCGAGCCTTCCCTATGGGCAATTTTAATTATTTCTAGCCACAAGGACGACTGGTGTAAATTTTTAGAATCACGCGGACGATTTATGTAATTAACTCAAGGACGACTGGTGTAATTTTTTAGAGCCACAGGGATGATTTATGTAAATAACTCTTGATTAGTTGAAGTCACGTCAGATATTTCCTTAATGATGCATACAATAGGAAAATTAAGGAAGGATTTTTGGATGCCGACAAAGTAAAAGGTGGCAAGTTCGATTATTTTTTAGACCATTAGCCCTAAATTATTTGTACATTCATAACACTGCATATAATAGTTACACCCTTTCACTTTTCACTTCAGCGTCATTTTAGATTTCTCTCTCCATTTATCTTCCCTCACTTCCTCTCACTTTCACTCACAATTGTCACCGCTCTATCACATTTCAATAAAATACCGACTTTACACAAAATACCACACACGCTAACAAATCAGATATTTAATAATAAAAATACATCGGGGGGCCTACAAATACACAATGTATGAAAGGTGAGGAGATCACCTTTCGTCCCTTGATTTTGGCTTGCTCACGCATGACTAATGGCTCCCACAATGGATTCGTGCCTGACTAATGGCTCTCACAAATGGTCATGCGTGACCATTTGTGGGCAACCTAATAACTAGGCGACGATGTAATTTTATAACGAAAAACAGTTATAGTTGCTATATTGTGGTTAGCTGTTTTGTGTACATTTATACATACAGCGAAACATAATCAAAATGTAATTGAAAAGGGTTGCAACATGTGATAATTGAACGCAAAGAAGAATTCTTAAAATGTATCAAAGAACGTATAAAAACATTTAGTGAAACTGAAAATGAAACATTACATCAATTTTGAAATATGATGGCTTATATAATAGAGTTTGTGGATAAATTTTTAGAAATTGTTAGTGCAAACACTCTCGTTGGGGAGATTGCTAGTGCAAGCAGTCTCGTTTGTTTTGATTGATGACAAACATGTAACTTGATACATAACGTAAAATGTACAAGTTACTTGTAATCATATCTTGTCTCAACATACATTCAACACCTCTCGAGTCCTCGTATGATACAACACAGGTTCGTACATATTTGTTATGTGGCATTATGATCAAACCATTTAGAATGTTTAAAATACGGCTAGGTCATTAAGTATTTTAAAAAGGCTAACTATTCTACTTAGAACCTCATTTGTCATGTTTCCTAAATAGGATAAGTACACTTTAGGTGTCAAACTAACATGATACATATACATAGGACATACATATATACATTTACATTATTTACATTTTAAGAATTAAAATGGAAATATGTTCATGACATCATTGCATACATCATTAGAAAATCTTAGGAAGATATGGAAAGATATATTTTGGAAAGATTCTTAAGTAACAAAGTTGACTTTGGTAGATATGATAGATATGGAAAGATCTTGGATAGATTTTATGTAAGATTTGATTTTGGAAAGATCTTGGATAGATTTCATGAAGATTTGATTTAGGTGATATTTTGGAAAGATCTTTAAGTTACATAGTTGACTTTACAAGATCTTGACATGATTTAACATGATATGGAATGATATGGAAAGATTTGTTGAAATCTTAGCTGTCATGTACCCACGGATCCAAACCAATACAAAGACGGATCCAATTTTTGGGATCCGCCAAATCCGTGAGCTGTGTATACAGTTTTCCTATAAATAGTAGCCCATTGTTTACCCATAGTTTTAAGCAACTAGAACACACATTCCCTTTATCATTTCACACACTTAGATCTGTAGCAAACCATGTAGATTCATACATTAATCATCCTTTACATAATGATCATAATGTTACTAACTTTCATTATGTTGTAAGCATACACTGTTAATGATCATGTGAAGCAAGCTCAAGATCATGAGTCATTATCCATAGCATACTTCCTGATCTACCAAGAAGGTTAGAAGATCTTGAAGTCGTTATCCATCATAGCATTCCAACATATGAAGATTCAAGAGCACTTGACATCCTCAATGATTGAAGACTTCTTATTCAAGAAGTTCATGTAGATTCCATATGCATATATGAAGATCCATCACAACAAGTTTATGGAGCTTGTGATCTTCATCCATTGAAGGCTTCCTATCAATGGAAGTTCATTTAGATTAGCCATTCATATCCATGACCCATTTATGTCATGGATCATCATTGTAATCTATTCATACTAGATTAGATGGTTTATGTGCTTGTGCCATAAAACACAAGGTTTCTATGTTGGGCCATAAAACATAACGGGAGTGGTTGTACCCTTGTGAAAGAACTAACGGGAGTGGTTGTACCCTTGTAAAGAACTCAACATCTAGCTTAGTGTCAGAAATTGTATAGGCGACGTTAGGTTGGTTCTACCTCGAACTAGAACTCGGTATTTAGCTTTGTACCGGAAAAAATGTAAGCTACGTGTGTAAGGTTTTCTCCGCCAAGAAGGGAGCTTGTTGATCTAGTGAAGTAACTCTCGAGTTGGGTACTTGGGGAGTGGAGTAGGGCGGAGAGGAGCTCCGTGACCGAACCACTATAAATCATCGTGTTCGGTTTGCGCTTTCTTTTACTTATCTCTTTACTTTCATGTTTTCATTATGTGATTGCTTGTGTTGTGATTAGTTGATAATACTTGTGTGACAACATGCTTTAGTTTATGCAAGACATAAACTACAACAGACAACTTTCATATTAGAACAAGCCAAATTGGAAATTTGATACAACAAGTTTTAAGATTTTAAAACGGTAACGTATTCACCCCCCTCTACGTTTTCACAATTGGTATCAGAGCCTCGTGGCTCTTATTTTCAAAACAAATGGTTTTTAAAATAGAGTACGATCCATGTATCAAATTACCATTGAAGCAGAAAATACGAGTTTAGGAGAATCTGTCACAGACACCCACGGATCCCTTTGTTACAAAGGGCGGATCTCTAAAAAAGGATCCGCCAGATCCGTCTGTTCAGTATGCAGTTTTTGTCAAACTTCAAAAAATCATAACTAATTAACCGTAAGTCCGTAGAAGTCGTGCCACCTATCATATTTTGAAGGGAATTAAGTCTACTTTCATTTAAAAATAATCTCATGTCCTAAATCTAAATTGAAGTAGGTAAAACAAATCAAATACTACAACCTGTTCAAAATATTAAGTTTCATTTTTGACACAGTAACATAAAATTTTGAGTTGGGTAATGTAAGTTGGTATCCTTTGAACATTGATATGATTTCTTTTGAAACTAAAGAATTTGGTTTATATAAAGTAAACAAATCAAGCTTGGTATACATCATCATTTTCAACCACAAAGTGACAAAAAAATATCTTTTCATTTATGCTATGCTATGTGACTATCTGTTCTAAGCTATTTGCATACATGTTATTTGCTTATTGGTAATTGTGATTGTATTTGTTGATGGGTAATACATAAGTGTTTTTCCATGACAATTATTTTCTTGTTTATCAATTGCGTATTTGATGCTCAATAGGACTTTTGCTAGATCTTGTGCACTAAGTTGATAAACTGTGTTTGTTTCAGTTATAGACTTAGACATTTTTGTTTGTATATGTTATGTGAAAACTTTGCATAACTTACTTAGAAATGTGAACTGAGTGAAACTAGTTTAGTGTCTTAAAATGTATTGTCTTGCATAAACCTTCACTTAATTTCAAGTGTTAAAATGTGTAAACATGTAGTATGTGTGAAAGAGTGTTTGGTATAAGAAAATTTCAAACAATGATGTGATGATTTGTTGTGTTATTAGGATATTATGTTGGTAGTATACCTTTATGTCAACTAACATAACTTTGCAGGACGACAACACGTGATGTTATCGATGTTTCATGCTTAAGCCACCGTTTGGCTTAACTCTCATTTATGGTAAGTTATTTTCATCAGATTGATCTATGTGTAAACGTGTGTTAGAACCTGTGTTCTTAGTTTTATTCCATTACATATTAGTGGTTACATATGTTTGAGGACAATTTTCGGAATTTGAACGAATAACAAAATTTTTGACATATGTTCTGCTAAAGAATCTGAATCTCCATATGGCGGATTCGGCGGATCCTAAATTTTGGATCCGCCTAGTGTATGATTTGGATCCGCCAGTCCTGATCCTGCGGATTCCGCGAAACCAAAAATTTGGTTTCGCCTTTGTTGTCGATTGGATCCGCAGGCTTCAACAGTAACTTTTTCAAAATTCCCGACTAATCCCGATCCTTAAATTATTGATTCTAGTTTTTAGGTTTATTCTACTGATCATTAATGATCATTACACACATTCACCTGTCCTTTACTTATCCATTAACTTGATTTGTAAATTGACAACTTTCTAACTAAACCAGACTCACAGTGTGCAAAGATATCACTAATTACAAACCCAACTCATGACTGATATTATCTTGTATTCACGTATGTTGCCTCACTTGGTTAACATGTCATCCTTCAAGACGATTTACATCAAGTCATAACTCACACTAAGGTTACAGATGTAATTTTCAAGTCATGTTATCCTTTTCTTAAAATAGGATTGACAACTTAAGTATTTCGTCCGAAATATTCAAGTATATCTGACTTACAAATTGTAGTCATTAAAAGTAATATCCGAAACAATCAACTCCCAAGTATTTTAACAACGTATGTTAAAACACTTATCCTATCATAACTAGAACATTTGTTCTTCATCCCATCACATTCAACCCTTAGATTTCACAAACATAACTAAGCACTTCATCCACTAGTGAATCACAAGAATCAGTATCTATTCTTGTCATCTTCAACGTTCATGTAACCTAAGTACACTTGTACTTTCACCATCATCCTATCGCATTTTGTGATATGTCTCAGATCTTAAGCTTTAGATCACATCACTAGTTGTACCTTCCTATGGATAACAAGAATTAGTCTCCATCATTGTTGTTTTCAACATCCATAAAACCTAAGTAACTTCATAGCACAACAGACCCCTACAACACCACAATCCTTATTATCATTTGAATCCATTGAGCACATTGCTCAAAAAGCCCTTTGTCCAAACACTCGTTAAACAAACTCAACCATACTTCATCACCTATAGGATTAGAACCTTCACCATCAGATGAGCATGATGCTCACATTCATTGTTTATCAATTTTCACTAGGTTTAAGTAGTACCACTTTCACAAGTTATCAAAGTATTAGTAATACTTTGTCATTAAACTTCTGCGTAAGTTTCATTAAACCTTAAATCAACATTTTAACAACATATGTTAAAATACAATCTCAAAGATAACCTTGAGGAGTATATATAAGAAACTCAAGTGAGTTTGTCTTATCATCATCTAGTTATGATAATTTTGAAAAGCAAGTTTAGGTCTAATATCTTCATGTAGGAAAACATGATGTTTCAGAAAACATTATGCCTAAGAAATCATGCGTTTAGTCTTCATCTTGTTAAAAGGATAATATATATCCTATCATTCTCTCCTTGCAACATGAATGGTTGTGTTACAAGAGATTTCATTACACCTCATTGGGTATATGATCTTAAACAAACATCTGTAAGTTCTATGAACTAGAGCTTCCCCCTCATCGTGTCATACTTGTTTTCATAAGTATGATAATCTTACTTGTTGAAAGATACTCTATGTATCTATTTCATTTCAAGCGTACATCATCACCAAACCTGGCTCATAATCTAGTTCAAACCGTGAGCATATCCTACACATCTCTAGAGCATACACAAGATCTATAAAAGTAGGTAACTTTATTTAGATACTTGTTCCTGATGCGTGGTTTTGTAACCTTACAACAGGTTTTACCTCTCGAGGGATCTCAAGAGGCTTACAACCCCACCAGGCAGTGTACCTGACCGATGTAGTATAGTGTAGTGGTAAGTACGGGGGATTGATCGTTCTCCACAGGGAATAGTGTTCGTTAGGTGTGAAAGGCTACTCTAATTAGGTCTAAGGGTTGAGGAAGATTCTTTTTTATGTTTTTATAATTTTATGAAAGCAAGTAAAATCTCGGGTTTGAAGGAGTGGGCGGAATTAGTTGCTAGTCAACTAACCCAAATTACTACGAATGCAATAAAATAAAATAACAAAAATGAAAATGTGGTGAGAAACTTATGTGTAGAGAAATGTGTTTACTTAGATTTCCTTACTCCCTAACTATCTTTTATCGGTTAATTAGTGTGTATTAGTCGCGTGGATGACGGGTGTATTCCTTAATACCATTCGTGGGGTGGCGTACTTACTTCCCCAACTCTACAAGCTCCTACTTCACTCCTATGTCGAGCCGGCTAGGAAGCTCCTAACATGGGATCACTAGAATTCGCTTGTGCATTAAATACAACCATAAAAACCTTTAGTACGCGTTTGGTTCATGTTTCTTAAGACGTTCAAGCAAGTTACCGAATAGGAAGTTAGCCAGTTTTCTTAAGCCTAACATAGATAAACAATCATCCAATACAACTAATAACACACTAATAACCAATAATCAATAGCTAGGTTTCATTAGATCTAAGCAAACACAAGATAAATTTAGCCTAACATGTTAAACAAAAGACAAGAATAAGATAGAATCAAACAACACATAGACATATTGAATGATTAATTGATAACTTATCTTTCAATGAAACATGGAAGATCTCAAGGCAAAAAGCCCTGAAAAAGTAGCTAAATTCGTCTTAGGGTTTTCTCCCAAAATTCCACACACTAAGCTCTCTCTTAATGACAAAAAATTAGAAAACTATATATAGATTTTTGGATCTGACGGCGTCACCTTATGGAGTGTGACGCCGTCACCTCGCCGCTTTTAGGGTTCCCGGATGACCATCTTGACGCCGTCCCTCTTTAGCTCTTCAAAAATCCATTCTGGCTTATCAAGGCTTGACGCCGTCGAACCATGAACGTGACGCCGTCCCCTTATGATTTAAGCCGTGACGCCCTCGATCAAGTTAAAGCGTGACGCCGTCAGAATTCACATGCTATTTTCACTGGCCCGTCATGAGTAAATTTCACGTCCAACTTTTCTTGCCAAAGCATGACGCCGTCCAGAGTAAAGTCTGACGCCGTCAAGAGTAACTTTTAGCCGATTTTTGAGACTTTGCCGTTTTCTTCACTTTAATGCTCCAAAAACGTCCAAAATGCCTCCTTTTCCAGATTTCTCCTCAAAAGTACCTAAAATGACAAAAGGAACGATTTAGGGCAATATTTGATCAAATAAATACGATTTAAGGCTTAAATGACCCCTTAAAAGCGGTACACTTTTCGCTTCATCAAATACCCTTACACTTGAGATTTGCTTGTCCTCAAGCAAATGCACTTTTATTCTAATCAAAATACAAGTTAGGGGTCATTTAATGCAAACATAAAAGTAATTACAACAAATATTCGTTCCACTTTAATCATAATAAGCACGGAGATTACAAACTAGCACCTCACAAGTAGTGTTTAGATACTCACATCTCTCAAGTGTCATCAAAATAAATCTCATAAATGAAAACGGATAATATCTCTCACTACCTGTCATAGCAAATAGATTACCATAGGCTTGGGAAAGGATCGAAAACCTCCTCCACTAGGCGTAAGCACCAAAGATAAACTATCAAAGAGGGCTTTTAAATGGGTTATAACGTTTAGGTGTAGGGAAAAGGAAAACACGGTTTTGTTGGATACGGGATATTTTACTGGTGGCGAGTTAAAGATCTTGATCAATTACATGTACTATACAATGTTGCTAAGCCAAGACTCGACTCGATCTTAAGCTAGAAACGAAATAACAAAATAACAAAAATATAAAACAAACATAAAATGAAACGGGATGGTAGTCCGTATGTTTTTTCTATTTTTCTTTTTCTCATTTTTTTGTATTTTTCTTGATTTTTCGATTTTTTTTTTTTTTTTTTTTTTTTTTTTTTTTTTTTTTTTTTTTTGCATACACTCTTGCCCTACCATCCAAAATAATACATCATAGGGGCATTGCATCCCCCTTACACTTAAACTTTTACATAACTTTACAAATACTAATCTAATGACTCGAATTAAGATAATTGAAAAACTTGGAGTACTTTTAAAACATTTAGCACATATGGGGGTAATAAATGATGTTCTTCCCCATTACTCCATTACACTAGTACTTTACCCATGAGTCCCAATCGTCCCAAAACAATATGTACAAGGATATGACTCGACTTAGCAACCATGTAATCAATTAGATAATTAACTTGGGTTTTAAACAAATGTTGTAACAATAATGCACTAAAAATGAGTGCATACAAGGTAGGCTAAGGCGATTTGGGTGTACATTTTAGTGGGGTGTAACAAATTCTTCCTTTAAGTAAAATGCTTAAAGGTCGAAACGAAAAGATAGGCTCTGAGGGGTGTACTAGGGGTATCGTGTACTAAAAATGAGTACAACGCAAAGGGTGTGGGAGAATTACTTGACCAATATAGCCAAAGTAATTATAACAAAAACACAGGTGTAAAACAATGGGTTAATCCTAATGCCTCTTATCATGTAGTAAATCTAACTACACGAATGTAGTCTCACTTGTGGCCTTGGAATGGTCCTAACGCAAGTTCTAGAATCTAAGTGCTACCGGTACACACATCATAGCATAAATGCTTTTCCTACCAATTCTAGGGGCGAACCTCACATATTTGGGGGTGAAAATTTTTTTTAGTGGTACGGTTTTGTGCTAGTCATATAACTTCCTATCCATGAGACGCTCATTAAGACCAAAGTTTCACTCCTATATGTTGTAAAAAATTTTAAATTTGGCACTAAAATTACCTTAACAAGTATTTCTCTCAGTTTTATTACACATCTACTATTAAACAAACAAAAATCAAGCGCAATGGTATTCTCTAAAATCGTACTTTTACCCTCCCCTTACACTTAAGATGAACATTGTCCCCAATGTTCAAATAATAAGATGTAAAAGCATAAAAGTAAAAGAATGAAATCAAATACTCCCCTGATTCGCTCGGTGGATAATGAAATTACACGGTTAAATCTTCCTCCAAGGTAATGTTGAAGCTCCATGACTAATGCATCGCCAAAAGCTTGATTCAAAACATTTCCTTGTCCAAAATAACCTGTTAAACCTGAGAAAACAAACACGAAAACCTGCATAACATCGGCGGGATAAATCTATATATAAGGATATAATGCTTGTGGAATGATAATTTTGCAGATTCCTGGAGATTATAAGTTGGAGATTTTAATAAAAACTTTTTTTAAAAACAAAACTTTCAAAAATTTCTGGAAATTAAATCTGACGCCGTCAGGTTATGAACCCTGACGCCGTCAGAAATGACCTGACAAAAATTTTCATTTTAAGTTTCCGGAAAATTTCTGGAAAAACCTTTACCTTACTTCCTGGAAATCCTGCAAAACATCATTATGACTCGATACAAGCATTTGACTCAAACAAATACGAATATGTATGCTAATTTATTATTATTACGATTCATGTTAATTTGTGTTCTAATAAACCGATTTAGATTTCCCTTACACTTATCTTTTGCAAAATACCTTTATATGTAGTTAAGACGAAGTTAAAAACAAAATAAAGCATTTTCACAAATTAGTTTTGAACATGAATCAATAATGATAAAAATTAAACACACATACGGAAACAAATAAAATCAAACAAACAAATAAATAAACACACAAAGCAAATAAAACAAATAAAGCTTGGGTTGCCTCCCAAGAAGCGCTTTTCTTTATTAACGAGTCTTGTAGCTAGACTCAAAGTCACGTACATTACGTGACTCCATCATCGGTCACGGTTCCTAGGCCATTCTCCTTCCTGGTTTTATATTCCGGTCCTAATTTCAAACAATCCTTGTAGAAACCGAATATCCTTTCCATAACATAGTCTGCTCCTTTACTTCTATCCTCATCATTCCTATAGTAGACCGCTTGCTTGAGCTCCTTCTCAACATTTGACAAGTGTTGGAATTGTTCTATCTTATATGGCATTTGGTAGCTTACTTCATCGGTCTCATCCTTAAATCCAACTATCCCTAAGGAAGGTTCATAAGTCATTCTAGAGACCTCAACAAATGGTTTTCCAAAAACCACTTGAGTCAAGGATGCATCGACTATTGGGCGGATATCTTCTACAATTACAAAGTCAGTGACATAGGTGAAGTTTCCTACATAAACCGGTAATCCCTTAACTCTTCCCGTGAAGTTACTCATCCAACCCTTGTCAGGGAACATCCTATACCCAAGTTGATTTTTCATTATCAAGTTGTAGTGGGCTCTAGTCATGATGTTTATGGGCGATCTAAGGTCGATGTAAGCTTTCCACACATGTAGATGTCCGATGTTGCATGGTATGTTGAGATTAGAAGGGTCGCCTATTTCAATGATTGGTCTACCTAGGAAGTATGGTGTCTCGGGATCATCGAATAAGTTTGTATGATATGCGCGCTCTTCCTTAGTGGGTAGCCTATTGAAGTAGTCCTCATCATTATCTACCTCCTCTACTTCATTTTTCTTAACTTCCTTATCAACCTCGACTTTCTTAACCTCATCCTTAGGTTCCATTTCTATCCTACCCTCATTCTTGTCACTTTCTTCCATGCTCCTATCGATTGGTTTAATAGTGACAACGTTGACGAAGTGGACATGTTTGGATGAAGAAGGGTCTTTGACTTGGGGTCCGCTATTTGTGTTCCTAGCGTCCTTATGTGGAGGTGATAGCATTTGGTTATTGAGGGCTTTCAACAAGTTGTCAATTTTATTGGTCATCTCAGTTTGTTGCTGATTGAATTCAGATTCAAATCTAGCTATCCGAGCTTCTTGAGATGCCATAAATTGGGACATCAATCCTTCAAGGTTATCGGTACTACCATTGCCGGAAGGATTGTTGTTGAAAGTACGGTTCGAGTTGGAACCGCTTGATTGGAAACGATTAGGTGGGTTGGAAGAATTGGTTTGTTGCGTGTTTTGGTTTTGTTTCCACCTAAGGTTCGGGTGATTTTTCCATGAGGGGTTGTATGTATCACCGTAATGGTTTGGCTCGGGTTTGAAAGTGTACCACTTGTCTCCCGCTCCGTCGGTACGCGAGGATGCGTAGTCCACAAAAGCTTGTTCGGGGAGTTCCATGCAATCACGAGTGTCGTGGGGACCACTACATAATTCACATGAAGAAGTGATTTTGTTCACTTGGTTTGAAAGTTTAGGAGCCTCGTAGGATTTCATGAGAAACTTGATTTGGTCTTCAAGTTCTATGATCCTACGGTCGGAAGTGCTTGAATTATTCGAAGGCAAAGATATTGCCTTGACCGTTTTATTCAAATCACGGGGGTCACTCCAACTTTCGTTGTCATAAAGAGCAAGATCCTCTAGGAGAGCCCATGATTGTTCCGCACTTAGATCACGTAGCTTGCCACCGGCCGATTGGTCAATGGTTTGCCTCGTGGAGAGATTGATATGGTCATAGAAGATTTGGACTTGGAGCCAAAGTTCTATGCCATGGTGAGGGACTTTTTGGAGTAAGTCCTTGAATCGAGTCCATGCCTCGTAGAGAGTTTCGCCTTGACGTTGTTGGAACATCAAGATATCATTCCTTAGCTTGGTAGTTCTTCCCGGTGGGAAAAACTGAGCAAGGAAACGAGTGGTGAGATCATCCCAAGAGGTAATGGATCCTGCGGGTTGACGTTCTAGCCACTGACTAGCTTGGTCCCGCAGAGAGAATTGGAAGAGACGCAATCGGGTCGTCTCTCGAGTGGCAACATCAAGGTCTATAGAATCAACGATTTTAAGAAAGTCCTTGAGATGTTGATTAGGATCTTCAGAACGAAGTCCATGGAATGCGCATCCGCTTTGCACCAACCGGATGGTGTCGGATCGCAAGGGTGTGATATTGGCTCCTTGAGTGAGCTCAATGGTGTTTCGATAGCCATGGTGGCTAGGACGGGAATACTCTCCTAAAGTACGGGCTCTAGGAGGTGGTGGTGGTTGTTGTGGTGGTGGGTTGTGGTGGTTGAGGATATTACCATCTTCCATGATGTCGGACGGTAATGGTTACGAACAAGACACAAGAAAGAAGACTAAGAAGAAAAATAGAAAAATAAAATAAAAATCTCACTAGAAGGGAATCTAGTGAGTAGACCTAATAGAAATAAAAATTCAACCTAAACAATAACTATTCCCCGGCAGCGGCGCCAAAAACTTGATGCGTGGTTTTGTAACCTTACAACAGGTTTTACCTCTCGAGGGATCTCAAGAGGCTTACAACCCCACCAGGCAGTGTACCTGACCGATGTAGTATAGTGTAGTGGTAAGTACGGGGGATTGATCGTTCTCCACAGGGAATAGTGTTCGTTAGGTGTGAAAGGCTACTCTAATTAGGTCTAAGGGTTGAGGAAGATTCTTTTTTATGTTTTTATAATTTTATGAAAGCAAGTAAAATCTCGGGTTTGAAGGAGTGGGCGGAATTAGTTGCTAGTCAACTAACCCAAATTACTACGAATGCAATAAAATAAAATAACAAAAATGAAAATGTGGTGAGAAACTTATGTGTAGAGAAATGTGTTTACTTAGATTTCCTTACTCCCTAACTATCTTTTACCGGTTAATTAGTGTGTATTAGTCGCGTGGATGACGGGTGTATTCCTTAATACCATTCGTGGGGTGGCGTACTTACTTCCCCAACTCTACAAGCTCCTACTTCACTCCTATGTCGAGCCGGCTAGGAAGCTCCTAACATGGGATCACTAGAATTCGCTTGTGCATTAAATACAACCATAAAAACCTTTAGTACGCGTTTGGTTCATGTTTCTTAAGACGTTCAAGCAAGTTACCGAATAGGAAGTTAGCCAGTTTTCTTAAGCCTAACATAGATAAACAATCATCCAATACAACTAATAACACACTAATAACCAATAATCAATAGCTAGGTTTCATTAGATCTAAGCAAACACAAGATAAATTTAGCCTAACATGTTAAACAAAAGACAAGAATAAGATAGAATCAAACAACACATAGACATATTGAATGATTAATTGATAACTTATCTTTCAATGAAACATGGAAGATCTCAAGGCAAAAAGCCCTGAAAAAGTAGCTAAATTCGTCTTAGGGTTTTCTCCCAAAATTCCACACACTAAGCTCTCTCTTAATGACAAAAAATTAGAAAACTATATATAGATTTTTGGATCTGACGGCGTCACCTTATGGAGTGTGACGCCGTCACCTCGCCGCTTTTAGGGTTCCCGGATGACCATCTTGACGCCGTCCCTCTTTAGCTCTTCAAAAATCCATTCTGGCTTATCAAGGCTTGACGCCGTCGAACCATGAACGTGACGCCGTCCCCTTATGATTTAAGCCGTGACGCCCTCGATCAAGTTAAAGCGTGACGCCGTCAGAATTCACATGCTATTTTCACTGGCCCGTCATGTGTAAATTTCACGTCCAACTTTTCTTGCCAAAGCATGACGCCGTCCAGAGTAAAGTCTGACGCCGTCAAGAGTAACTTTTAGCCGATTTTTGAGACTTTGCCGTTTTCTTCACTTTAATGCTCCAAAAACGTCCAAAATGCCTCCTTTTCCAGATTTCTCCTCAAAAGTACCTAAAATGACAAAAGGAACGATTTAGGGCAATATTTGATCAAATAAATACGATTTAAGGCTTAAATGACCCTTAAAAGCGGTACACTTTTAGCTTCATCAGTTCCAAAGAACTTTCTTGAGAACGTTCTTAACATATTCCATTATCACACACAAACACATCTTGATCTTAGATGATCAAATCACTTTCATACTTAAACTCAACTTAAAGGTTGTCACTCTTTAGAACATTCAACCTTAGATTCCAAACACAAAGACTAAAATTTGTTGACACATATTTTTTAAATTTCCGTATATATCATGACATCTTCATCACCTTAGTTTTAATAGAAATAGTTGAGTCTCAGTAATTGGTAAACTATCATATTTAGATAGGCAAAAATAGAAATTCCTATCTTTCAGACATGAGAATGACTATTGGAGAATTTATTGCACTAGAAACTCAATTTAACCTAACGGTTAAATTGCTTCCAGTAGAGAAGTTGGGTATGTGGAATCACCCGTAAAAATGGTCGTGTTTAGCCTGAATTGAGCACCGCTAGTAATAGTCTCATATTCATTATCCAACTTGAAAAATCTGTATTCCTATACTTGCCTAAAAGTAAGTATTAAAATAAGATAATTTATCTTGTCTTAGGAATATTAATCAAACAAGTAGTAGATATGATTATTCTTAGTATAATCACTTGCATTTCATATACATGTGTTGATTACATGTTAGTTGTTTGATATGATTAAGTAACTTGACATAATCATGATAACTATTTTAGTGATAGTCAAATGTGTAAACCTTGGAAAGGTTTTGTCTGCATGCTTATATGCTTCATGTTAACATGATTTGAATAATATGTTCATTCTTTCGTTATATGCTATTTCGCAAGATTAACGTATTACTTGTTAACTTACGATATGTCATTTTTAATACATTATGTTAGATAGCTCTTTTCTTTAGTTGACATTCATTGAGCTTTTTCATAGGATAGTCTAAATGATGCATGCATCCAAAATGTTAAAAATTGTTTGCAATGAATCTGTCGTCTCACTTCTTTTGTAACTTTGTCACACTATTTGTTTGCCATGTGTGCACTTTGTCTAAGTGGTTTTGGTATGATGAACATTTAGAAGTCATTTTATTTTACACATAGATCATTGTGTTAATTAATAAGTAAGTATGCTTAAGTGACTAAGCCTAACTTCAAAACAATTTCACAATGTAGTATCTAAAACAATGTCATGCTATCTTGCAATATGATTATTTGTCTTTATGCTATGTGGTAGCTTTTTGTCTAGTAGATGAATATTTGTTTTTGTTTACATAAGATGTTATGATTTCTATGATATTCTAATCTTTTGACATTAAGATTTTTTGCAATTTCGAGGTTTGAAATTTGTGTTTGGGTATCTTTCAACATACCTCTCTCCAAATCGTATTGTTGCTTCCGCTTTCCTAACAACATCTCCATCATCCTTTAGTTATAACAATACACCTTCCATGAGAAAACCACATGCCTCGTCGTGCGATCATCTTGCATTGATAAGAGCAGAGCTACATAACTTCAAGGATGAAGTTCTTTGTATGCTAACCAACATCCGCAAAAACATTACCAAGCTCATTGCTTTCATTAACCTGCATCATCATTCTTCACGTCGCACATTATGTTGAATGTCCACTGATTAAGGGGGAGAGAAACTCATTCGCATAATTTTCTATTTAAGAACGCTTGTTCATATCTCCTATACCAACATGTAGGTTCACACCATTCAGTTAAAATTAGTTCACAAAACCACAAGTTTTTCAAACCTTCTTATATCAACATCACAGTCTTGCACCAATACCTCATCAAGTGAAAAATACATCACGTGTTTGACAAACCTCTTAATGAGAAGTATTAAGTCTCCTTAGACTTTGACTAGGATTAGTGAAACCAAATCAGTAGTAAATAGACCTTAGTATGAACCTTCGTTTGATCAAAAACGAAAAAACGTGACCAAATAAATTCTGGTCCCACGGAACCCTTCGATAAGACGGACGGAACCAAAAATTTGGTTCCGCCCAATCCGCGAGTACCAGGTTCAGTTTTTAACCATTTAAAACAGGCAACCCTCTCACAACCGAGTCTAGGATTTTCCTTCACAACTTCATTGTCTAGAACACCTTCATTGTCTAGAACACCATCATAGGATCTCATCCTTTTCATTCTTGATACATATCAAGCACGTCATTGTCAGTGCAAACAGAACCATCATTCTCAACACGTTGGTCCAACCAACACTCTCATCATATGATGTCATTTTCATATAGGTATCTAGTATTTCTAATTGTTGCATATGGAATCTCTATTCCTAAGTGATCATTGTCTTCACTTTCTCTTATTTCCTTTCGAGCATTTACTATGGCACGATTCATCATCTTTGGTAGATGATAATATCATAACCGAAACCGTCTTCAAATACTCTTATAACATTTGCTATACATTGGAGTTTCTGAATTCATTGCATTCATTATAACCACCACCTTCCATCACCTCTTTCACTAATCATCAACCCCATGGATTAGCGAAAAACTTATTTGCATCAATCTTTAGTTATCAAGTTATTACTAGGATCACTCATATCCTCCTCATAGGCACTGCTTTGTAGGATTTTATCATATTATATTCTTGTGATTGTAATTCTTATTAGAAGATTACACACTTTATAACATGGTTTTCTAGATAATCACAATCGGTATCATAATTGGTATGAAATGGTTTGCCAAATAATCATAGTTCTCCGACTTAAGTTGCTTGTGATTAGATTATTGATATGTTGCATCATATTTTTCTTTGAGATAAAATATATTGCACTAACCATTTCATTGTAGGTTCATCAACATATACGCTCGATCGTATATAGCATACTCATCTAATGATGTAGGATCGAGTACTTCGAGCTTGATTGAGCTTGATATAAACAAGAACCTCTGCAATACAAGTGTTTATGCGGAAACTAAACAGCAAGCATTATAAAGAAGAAAACTCTAAAAGAACAATGATCCTCTATGGATCAAACTATTGAACTAAGAATCGTTTGTTGAATATTAAAAGATGTTCGAGGCGTACATAAACTCATAGACGGGTTTATCTTTTATACTAACAAGATCACCTAACCCTAACCCGTTCTACAAGAAAACGTGTAAAGAGATTAACAACAATCTCTTCTAAAAATAAATCATAACAAACATTCTAAATATACGGATAAACAAATAATACTATCCGCAGCAACAACACTATCGGCAGGAACTAAGATAACACTGTCGGCAGCAATGAGATTTCAGCAGGAACCAAGCTATCGGCAGGAACCAACTTTACACTATCGGCAGCAACAATGAACTCTTATTTCCCAGAGATCCTAACAATCCTCCCCTAATCTTGAGGTTGACTAGGTTAACCTGCAAGATTCCAATGTGATAGAGCTTTCATAAACTCAGGCTTGAGGACTGCGACTTAGCAGCAACAATAAGAAGTAACCAGCAGCAACTGCAATAACTTCAAGATTCCAACTTCTATAGCATCCAGCAGCAACTTCAATAGAGCAGCAGGAACATGAAATCTTCTTCAAAATAGATTTACTGGTCACCATAACATCACTTGAACTTGGCTGCTACTAATGACAAAATGTACATCAAATCTCTTTAAGTTTCATACTATTCTCATCACATCCAGGTGTGTTAACTCCTGTGAGAGGTGAATCATTGAAAATTAATGGATTTGATGTCTCTTTACCAATAGCCATCACTACTGGAGTAGCCAATGTTTAGGTGTGTTAGACCATGGTACATTGATAACCATCTGATTTATTAGCAAATCAGCAACTATAAACGGATTTGACTTGTCTTTACCTGTAGCCGTTTGCTCAGGACTAGCCAATTCTTTGGTTTCAACTGAACCTTGGTGAATTGAATACCAAATATGGATACCAAATGTCTTTACCACAAACCATACTTTGGTGGACTAGCCAATCCTTTGGATCCCATAAGGGTTACATCCATGGTGAATTGAGAACCATTTTCAACTCTCAGAAATAAATCATGGGTGAGTTGAAGTACCCTATAGCTTTGAGCAAGCTATTACAGCTATCAACGGATTTGATTATCACACCAGAGCCGTACCCTCATGGTGAGTCAACTCTTTCTTGTCTGCAAGACATGGTGAGTTGAGCACCATTTATTGTGCAGGTGTAAACACCAACACTGTACCTGCAAGGTGTTGCTCAAAACCACTTATTAGCACACAAATATACAATAATAATTTTTTTTTTTTTTTTTTTTTTTTTTTTTTTTTTTTTTTTTTTTTTTTTTAGAACTAAGAAAAACAAACAAAAACACACCAAAAGAAAATAAGAAAAGAAAATAAGAAAGAAAGATAGAAACTTTACAACAACAACAAGAAACAATCCTCCCCTTAAACTTCATTCCTCCCCTTAAGCTCTGTAGCTAGGGATTGACCATCCCAATATGAACCACCAAATGCTTAAACCTTGGTCCATCAAAAGCCTTAGTAAGCAAATCAGCCACATTATCATCCGTGTGAATCTTTTCCACCTGAATAAGATGCTTCTCATAAGCATCTCTTATGAAATGGTGTCGAATTTCAATATGCTTTGTCCTTTGATGATAAACAGGATTTTTAACAATACACATAGTACTTTGATTATCAATAAAGATCTTAGTGTTCATGAAGTTGAATCCATAATCCAACAGCTGATTTTGCATCCAAAGAACCTGTCCACAGCAACTAGCAGCAGCAACATATTCTGCCTCAGTAGAAGATGTAGCCACTATAGTCTGCTTCTTGCACTGCCAAGAAACTAACCTTCTACCCAGAAACTGACAACCTCCAGTTGTAGACTTCCTATCAAAGTTAGCCCCAGCATAATCACTGTCACTATAGGCTTCTAACACAAAAGGAGAGTCTTTGGGATACCAAAGTCCCAATTTTGGCTGTCCTTTCAAATACTTAAAGATTCGCTTGACTGCATTAAGGTTAGAAGTCAATGGTGTAACCTGATGTCTAGCACATGCACCAACAGCAAACATGATATCAGGTCGTGAAGCTGTTAAATACATGAGGGAGCCAATCATGGATCGATATAAATGAACATTAACAGCAGCATCAGGTTCATTATTGGACTTAGGCTTTGGAGGTTCAAATGGAGTTACAGCAATCTTCCCATTCTCCATATCAAACTTTTTAAGCATGTCATAAACATACTTCTCCTGAGAAATAAAGATCCCATCTGATGTCTGCTTAACCTGGAGACCCAAGAAGAAAGTCATTTCACCCATAGCACTCATTTCAAATTCACTCTTCATCAATTCTTCAAACTCCCTACACCAAGCTTCATTAGTGGAGCCAAAGATGATATCATCTACATATACTTGTACCAGAATGATATCTTTGAAGTCCTTTCTGATAAAAAGAGTTTTATCAATAGCCCCTCTTCTGTACCCATGTTTTAGCAAGAAGGCTGATAATCTTGCATACCAAGCCCTTGGTGCTTGATGAAGACCATAAAGTGCTTTAACCACTTTGTAAACCAAATTAGGATTCTGAGGATCTACAAATCCCTGTGGTTGAGTAACATAAACTTCTTCCTCAATCCTTCCATACAAAAATGCACTCTTCACATCCATTTGATAGACAACAAATCCCATAAATGAAGCAAAAGCCAAAAACAACCTAATGGCTTCAACTCTTGCCACAGGTGCAAACACCTCATCATAATCAATCCCCTCCTCTTGTCTATGACCTTGAGCAACCAGTCTAGCTTTATTTCGAACCACAATTCCCCTAGCATCTCTTTTATTCTTTAGAATCCATTTAGTTCCAATAGCATGTTTGCCAGCAGGCAAAGGTACCAACATCCATACTTTCTGATTCTGGAACTGCTGCATCTCTTCTTGCATAGCCTCAACCCAATCATCATTAGCAAGTGCCTGAGCTATGCTAGTTGGTTCAACTTGAGATAAGAAACAAGCATACAGACAATGTAAGTAATCAGTATGATTGCTCCTTAATTGATCCTGTATATAACTGAGAAAAGCAGATTCTCCAAATTTAGATGGATGCATTTTACTCCTTGTTTGAACAGGGGAATTAAGATCTCCAAGAATCAAAGACTGAGGATGAACTGTATTGATCCTCTTGGTAGCAATGGGATTAACATCAATGGAGGATGCCTGATTAGTAATTGAAGGGTTGAAGTCATCATCATATGAGGAAGAAGTGAAAATGCCAGATCTGGACTGATGATGAGGATCATTAAGCTTATCTCTTGAAGAGACCGAATTTCCAAGATCAGAAGGGATTGGAAATCTTTCAGGGGAGTTATCAATTCCCAATTTGTCAACAGATGGAGAAGACACAGGAACATCAGCAGAAACATTAGAAGGATCGGCAGGAACCGATCCACTATCAGCAGGAACAGAATCAGCAGGAACAGAAATACTACTAGTTGTATTGAGTTCCCTTCGAACTTCAGCTTCAGCCTTTCTCAGGATCTCCTCTGTCTCTTTAGAAAATCCAGATCCAAACATCTCAGCAGCTCTTTTGGCATTAAACTCTTGTCTTTGAAGCCTAGCAAGATCTTCTGCAAAACTAGAATCACCTCCAGCCATATCAAAAGAATCTTTGAGCTTTGAACCTGAAATGTTGTTAGAGGGAAAAGAAGGAACAACTATAGGTCGTTCATCACTCTCTACATCAGAATCATCATCTGAGGTACCTGCATTGTTAGTTTGAGAAACATTTGTACCACCAGACAGATTTGATTTGAATCTAGAATACCCTAAGGAGTCAGAAAGATAATCCAGATCAAAGTACCACTCTGGACCAGCACCCTGCAAATTAGGTTTATCTTCAAGATATCTTAAGTTGAGAGTCTCTTCTATTCTCTTAGAGGACAGATTATAAACCCTATAGGCTTTACCATGAGCAGAATATCCAACAATAAACCCTTCATCAGCCTTTCCATCAAACTTGCCTAGATAATCACTAGTGTTCAAAATAGTGACCTGACATCCAAAAGGCTTAAGGTAACTAATGTTTGGAACCTTCCCAGACAAAAGTTCATAAGGTGTTTTATTATGAGGACTAGTAATAGATACCCTATTCAACACATAACAAGCAGTGCAAACTGCTTCAGTCCAAAACATAGTGGGCATCTTAGATTCAGCTAACATAGTCCTAGCTGCTTCTATCAAGGTCCTATTTTTCCTTTCTGCAACCCCATTTTGTTGTGGAGTTCTAGCATTACTATAGTCCCTTTTTATCCCCTTAGACCTACAGAGTTCAATAAGATTAAAATTCTTAAACTCTGTACCATTATCACACCTTATAGACTTAACCTTTTTATTTAGCTGATTTTCTATTAAAGCAATAAAATCCCTAAGTACTGGATAAGATTCATCTTTAGTACTCAAAAAGAAAGTCCAAGAAAACCTGCTAAAATCATCTGTAATCACCAGGCAATAGTTCTTATGGTCAATACTTCTGATAGAAGTAGGACCAAAAAGATCCATATGAAGAAGCTGCAAAGGCTCAGAGATGGTGCTCACAGCAGTTATGGCCTTGTATGAAGCTTTGTGCTGCTTTCCTTTATTGCAGGCAACACAATTGTGCTCATTAGAGAAGATCTTCAAAGGAAGCCCTTTCACCAGACCATTCTTAGCCAGCTTGTTAATGGTTCTGAAATTTACATGTGCCATTCTTCTGTGCCATTTATTGGATTCATCCACAGAAGCTTTTGCAACCAGACAAGCAAGTGACCCCTCAGGCTGAACATCACTAAGATTGAAGCTATAAAGATTGTAAGTCCTAGGGACTTTAAGTTCAACCTGACTTTCATCAGGCAACTTGAAGTCTTTGGACAACACAAAGCACTCATTCTCAGTGAATAGAACACTGTTCTTCTTGTCACAGATTTGAGAGACAGAGAACAAATTGAAGTCTTGGAGTTCCTTCACATACAGCACATCTTCAAAGTCTAGCTTGGCAGTCTTGATAGTTCCTTTCCCTGAGATCATTCCATCTCCTCCTCCAAATGTCACAGTACCTCCATTCAAAGGAATAAAATCATGTAACCTTTCCAAATTCCCTGTCATACTCCTGGAACATCCACTGTCAACAATTCCAACATCTTTGCTTCTAAAAGGAAAATCCTGAGAGAAAGAATACATATACAACATTAGATACAAGAGAGACTCAAGCCATTGCTGACTTGAGCCTGCCTAGTGGATCAATAAGAATTAAACCCTGGAGATTGATAAGATCCACCATTGATCTTGGATCCCATTCTCATATGTTGGTTAGTGATTTTCCAAGACCAACCTGCTGAGGACTTAACAGCAGTGTTCCATCTTCCCCCTCCCTTGTGCATTGTGTCAAAACAAACAGGTCTCAAAGCATTTTGAAAGTAAGTACTAGTAGGTCTGAAAGATCTAGTATTATTGTTTTTCCAACCAGCAGGATTGCTCCTGTCGGCAGGAACAGGATAAGCAGCAGGAATAAGCTTATCGGCAGGAATGAACTTTTCAGCAGCAACAGTCTTACCAGTAGAAACTGGTTTGCCATAAGCAACTGAAGTTCTCCTAGCTGCTTGAGGAATATAAGGGGGAATATCATTTACATTTTTCCATACAGACCTATTTTTACAAGCATGTAATCCCATCTGTTTTTCATAGTAGTCACAGTCTTTAATAAGATGATCATAACTACGACACACAAAGCAAGATTTCTTTCTAGGGGACTTTTTCTTAACAAAAACATTCTCATTGCAAACAAAATTATTCAAACCAACACATGAAACAGAATTATCCTTAACAGAAACAAAACCACAACCAAAATTGTTTGAAACAAAACCACAACTAGAAACATTATTGTTCTTAAAATTATCAAAAGAAACATCTTCAAATGCAGCTTTCTTTGATTGAGATTCATCAGTAGCTGCTTCTGAGGAGAGGTCTTCTGACTTTATTGATGCTGACTTGTCACTTGATCCACATGTGGCATAGTCATCAGTCTTGATTTCTGAAGATTTGTCACTGTAAGAACAAGAGACAAATTCATTAGAGTCACAATCAAGATTAGGCAATTCATTTGCCTTTTTGCCATAGCACATTAGTGAATCATCAAAGTCAACAAAAGGATCAGCAGGTTTAAATGTTCCAGTTATGGGTGGAGGAACATCATTCATTCCTCCCTCCTTTACATACTTAACAGGTTTTCTATAATCTACAGGTTCCGGATTAAAAACACTATACTCATTAGGGTCATAATACTGATTTGTCCCTATTAGGTTACTGAATCCTAAACCCTTTTTAGTTTTAGTAGACATAGAACTATCAATAAGCATGTTAAGATTTTTGGATGAGTCTTTCCACTTAGCAAATCTAGCCAATGAGTTATCTA